>CM076401.1:25974037-26574037 GCA_038363315.1 Mugilogobius chulae | reverse complement strand
TCCAGATGTGTGACATGACAGGTGAAGCTCTGAGATCTTCTGAGATGTTTTAAGTCCATAATTCAAACTCCTTTTGAGCATTTTCGCTGCGAATTCACTTTCATTACGATTGCCTACCTGTTAACGTTAGCATGCACAAGTAGCAAAGTTATTTATGTAACTTTCTCTGCTGCCAGTAGAGGGAGACAGAAACTACTTAACAGCATTATAACACCATCAGTTTTCATAATCACATGTATTATTTTCTTATTCTAAGTAAAAACAACTTGATTGAAAACAACAATACAAACAATGTATCTACTTGAGACCACAAACGACAGAACACAGAATAGTTTTACTACTTAAATCAGTTCAATTGAAATGGGACCTTGTTCCAAATCGGGTAATAACACTTTATAGACTCTTTTTTGATGTATGTCTGTTGCTATTCGCAGTGGGATGCATCACACAAGAACAAATGGACATTTTAGTCACTTTTCTGTGCCAGTTTTAAAAGGCATTACTTGCCCCAGGAATCTGCAATTCACAGCCACGTGAACATCGCTCATCAAACAAGATCCACGGGCAATTTCTTTGTTTGGTTTCCTTTTTGCCCTTTGGCTTGGCAGAAGATGGGGCATAAGGAAAGTAAATATAATGGGTGTTCGAGCTTCGTGAAAGATGTGAAGTTGTTTAAAGGCGCTGTACCTGATTTTACCCTCTTAAAAACATAAATGAACAGTTTTGAGCTTGAAATTGCTTTTTACAACTTACACTTGCGAGATTGAGTTTTGCAGTCAAGGTAAAGCTAACAACCACATAGGATGCTAACAGCACAACTCCTGTTTTTTGTAGAATACTATGCTCTATAATTACATGTGACAGAATATATCTGCGCTGAGGCAAATTTGATTTGTTGTTATATTGGGAAAAATATCAGGTACAGCCGCTTTAAAATGCAAAAGAAACATAAGAAGGTAACGTCACAAAACACTCCAAAACTGCAGTCGGACATTGCTTATTTTGTACATGTTTTTTGTATTTAATGAACTGAGTAGCTGCTCCTTTTCTAAATGATAGATCAAGATTTTACAACATAAACCTATTTCCTGTTATAAAGAACTTATGAACAAATTATGATCACTTGTCTAACTTGCAATTTATAAAATGCACTGCCTTTTTTAACGCTCTTCGATCAGTCCTAGCTTCTCAGATATTTGAGCGAATGTGCTCGGATGCTTTCACTTCGCACTGGCAGCACTGCTGATTCTTTCTTAAAACAGTTTAAATATGGTTTAATAATTCTGCAGACAAGACTTACCTCAGACTAATGCTGTTCATTTTCTTTCCACACATTTTGCTGCACATTCAATTGTGGCTGCAAAAGAACAGTTCTTCTCCTGTACTGGACAAACTTTTGATTGTTGTCATTGAACACAGGAAAATTGACACACAAAGCTCCAAACCCTTTACTTTCACTTATCTCTTTTTGTCTGCTTTATCTGGAGCTGAGTTGCAAACGCAGCAGTCTGAGTAAAGAAGTCCAGAGGTCTTCTGGAGAGATCCTGAGGCTTTCCCAGGTCAGCTCTCCAGACAGACTTTGTCTGACAGCGCACCATTGAGCTCCGTTGCTCCACAGTAGTTGGGTACTTTTTTGCTTGAACTAATTAATGCTTTTGGTTGTTTTGTAGTCCTGGAATTAGGATTGAACCTTCTGCTTTTGTGCAGTAGTCTTACAAATGAAAAAGTATACTGCTACGCTTCTGCTCGCTGATTGGCCGACTGTACTTCCTGCTTTTGGAAGTACAGTCCTACGTGATCTAGTAAAATAAAATGGAGTGGAGGCACAGGCTTCATAATCACAGTCCTTCTACAACTCATTCCATACCTTAGACGTTTTTGTTTTTTTTTACAAGATAATTTCATTTGTCACATTAGACCTTGCATCAGTGCTTTATATTAGACAAGTGGTCATAATCTTCTGCCTTATTTTCCACATTCTCACACGTTGCTGCTCACAGACCCACACACAGGACTCTTCACTCATTCCGATTGTGACTTGAGGCTATAAAGCGTTTATCTTTGCCTATAGGAACATATCACTATCACTCCATTGGAAGAGCTGTGTCCAACTCTAAAAAAAAAAAACAACAATTGACTTTTGGGTTGTACATTTTATTCTATACAAAGTTTTTAAATGTGTTGTTTATTACTTGAATTTGTCTATGTTTTCTTTGTGATTTGAGGGGTCGTGTAGTTGTGGTGCTTAAAGTCAAATGATTAAATAAATAAATAGTTAGAGTAGTTTATATATTGAGAAAGCTATAGATAAAGTTTCTAGAATCACATTATGCACAAATGGTACTATTACTTGGCCAAAATTTTAAATATAAGGAGATTATTGTGGTAGAAGTAATTATTTCAGTTGGTTCATTTTAAGATGACATTAGTTGGCAATCGACTCTGAAAGGATCTAAATGACCCTTAATCTGGTGGAAAAACCTAGATATAAACCCAAAATTTGCTGCACAAGGTCACAAACTTTACCAATTGAAATAATCTTCTCCACAATATTCAGAGTTCATCAACTTAAAGTGACACTAAACTCCTAAAATCTGCACAAAAGCACATTTTAAACAGTGCCGAAGAACAAATACAAAACAACTACAACCACAACTGAATACTGAGTTTGTATCTGACATATAAAAAGAAATAATCAAGTAAACAGTGGTAGAAAAGCAGATAAACACACAGGCTTCTCTCCAGTTTCTTACTGACAGATGTTGAGATTGCACACAGCTTAACTTTCACTCATTAATGAGGATTTTTGAGTCTTTTTTTAGGAGGAAGATATTTGTTGTGTGGCAATTAATGTACCTGATTTTAACCCATCTTAAAAAAGTAAACAATCTGAAATATTTTATTTAAAACTTCTTACAGCAGTCTATACATTTTGCTGACTTACCTAATACATTTGAACCTTTGAATTATTTAAGATGTGTATTGTATCATTTTTTACAGCTTTTAAAAAAAGTCCTGCCACGTCTGTATGCTAACAGTAGGTAGCCAAAAGGTACATAACAGGAACTGACCCTCTCACTGGATTTTAAACGGTCTAATATTGGAGGTACAAGACACTGCAAGCTAATGTTGCAGTCCAGGCAACTGGGAACTGGGATATTTCCCAGTTGAAAAATAACAGTTCCCAGTTCAAAATGTTCTGACTGAATAAACTTGTATGTAAACATTAGGGCTAATGCTAACCTTTAGGCTAAACAAAAGTGACGTCAAATAAGCTGTTACTAATGTTTACATTGTTTTTGTGGTGATTGGTGAGCTCTAATATGAAGTTGGACTTCCTCGACCAGATCCCACTTAACAAGTGGTATTTACCAGTTCGAGTGGCGTTCCAGTACATTTTTACTTGTGGGAAGAGGAAAATATCCCAGTTGCCTGGAAAGCATCATCATTTTCAACCAAACTGACTTTGTGACAATATATCTGTGCTGGGGGGAAGCTGAATTTAAAGGAACTATTCTCGACTTTTTTTACAATCGGTTTCCCCCAGCACATTTATCTTGTCAATGTACATATCTATTCAGGTAGAAATGAATACGCAATGTTCTGACTACGTCTAATAATGTCCTATTTGTTCACCAATCACCGCTAAGTTCTACTGTTCTTGTTGTTGTTGTTGTTAGCATTGTGGCTAGCTGCCTTTAGCATACTGACATGTCTCAGCCCTAACAGCTGTGATAAAAACTTAAAACACATTGCGCTGAACAATTCGAAAACTCAGACTGCATTAGATAAGTGAGCAAAACATGTAAAGTAGACTGATGTAGTAAGCTAGCTGGGTTAGCCAGATACTTGGAAGCTTAGCTAGCAAACAAGCTAGCTAAGCTTTGCACCTGTCACCGTAACATCAGAAAAGTTTCCATTTATTCATTTGTTAGTACATTTCTGCAACACAAAATCTCTATGAACAAAAATGTGGCCAACAAAAGCTACAAAACTTTTATCAGGTAATTTTCTTGTAATTTTGTCTCTGTTAGAATGTCGAAGAGCATTTTTGATGTGAGTGCAGAACCTCAATCATCATATTTTGGAAACAACAAACAAATAGTGTCACTTTAGATGAAGACCATTGTCCCTCATTCGTGCCAATCTAGACATTTCTCATTAGGAGACTGAATCCAAAAGCCAGCATTGCTTTGCTCAAAAGGGGACCACTGTGTAACTGACTGATTTTGTGTGCGGCATTTGGAGCGTGGACGGTACAAATCACTGCTTTTCTATTGGATTTTACTGTTAGAACTATTTTGTCGTCTTTCTTGGCAATCACCACACAGACCTCAGGCTCAAAACCGTGTCTTTTCATTTCAAAACCAAGCCTTCGATTCACAAAATGCACTACCATTTCTACTAAGACTGAACTTTTGCATCTGCTGCACATTTTCAACAGTTTTAAAACCATTTTCCTCATGCCAAGGTGACTTACTTGATTTTATGATGTTGTCGCTGTTTAGTTGTCTGAAACGGTGAAATTATTTGACTTATTTGGCACAAGTCATGTGAAAATATTTTGAAGTATTTGAGGGAATAGCACATTTTGTAAAATTCTCTATAACAATAAAATCAAATTGTTTTCAGAAAAGTTGAGTGCCTGTCGTCATTTATTGGATTGTGTTTTGTATCTACACAAATGTCATATTCAACTCCAGAATTTTTTATTTATTTTGTGACTTAAAATAAATAAATCTTCTGCTTTTTCAGAAAGTGATCAGTTACATCCAGCTGTCACTAACAAATTCAAAAACGCTAAAGTAAATTTTAACAACTACACACAAATTCAAAAACGTGCACAAATTCACAATCATGCATGCAAATCCAAAAACACAAATTCAAAAACATGCACACACATTCACAGACAGAAATTCAAAAACGCGCGTTCAAAAACACAAATTAAAAAACACAAGTAAATAAAAATAAAACATTCAAAAAATATGCAGAAATTCAAGTATACAAATGCAAAGTAAAAAATACAAAAGTAACTTTAATAACTACATAATTTCAAAAACACGCAAATTCAATAATGTAAATTCAAAAACAAGTACATTTAAAAACATGCACACAAATTCAAAAACACAAATTCAAAAACACCCAACACTTAAAACCTGCACACAAATTAACAAATACGCACAAAAATTCAAAAATGCTAATTCAAAAACACAAAAGTAAATTCAGAAACACTTACACAAATTTAAAAGCCTGCACACAAATTCACAAACGTGCACAGAAATGTCAAAATGTATATTTAAAAACACAAATGCAATTTCAAAAACACATTTAATTCAAAACCCACAAAAATTCAAAAAGCACACTCAAATTCAAAAACGCACAAATTCAAAAAACATGCAACAAATTCACAAAGACGCACAATTAAAAATGCATATTCAAAAAACAAAAAAGTTAATTTAAAAACCTCCACACAAATTCAAAAACGCAAAGAAATTTTAAAATGTATATTCATAAACACAATGCAAATTAAAAAAAACACATTTAATTCAAAAACATGCTCAAATTCAAAAACGTACAAATTCAAATAAGGCACAAATTCACAAACACGGATCGAAATTCCAAAATGCAAATTCAAAAACACAAAAGTAAATTTAAAAACCTGCACACAAATTCAAAAACACGCACAAACACATATTCAAAAACACACATTTTAAAAAATGCACGCAAAATAAAAAAACACGCACACAAATTCAAAACTCACGCACACAGATTCAAAACACCAAATTAAACACACACACACAAATTCAAAAATGCAATTCAAAAACACAAATGCAAGTTCAAAAACACATTTAATTCAAAAACATGTTCAAATCAAAAATCGCACAAATTCAAAAAGATGCACAAATTCAAACACGCACGCAAATTCTAAACACAGAATAAAACAGCAATTCACAAACACGACAATTCCAAAATGCAATTCAAAAACACTGGTCATTTAAAAACCGCACACAAATTCAAAAACACGCACAATTGCAAATACAAAAACCACACATTTAATTCAAAAACATCTGAAATCAAAAACACACAAATTCACAAACACGCACACAAATTCAAAAACGCACAAAAATTCAAAAACGCGCACAAATTAAAAAACACGCACAAATTAAAATACACGCACAAATTCAAAACACACACAAAGTCCTTTTAAAAACCTGCTCACAAATTCAAAAACATGCACAAATGCAAATACAAAAACACACATTTAATTCAAAAACATGCTGAAATTAAAAAACGCACAAATTCACAAACACAAACACGCACACAATTCAAAAACACGCACAAATGCAAATACAAAAACCACACATTTAATTCAAAAACACACAAATTCACAAACGCGCACACAAATTCAAAAACGCACAAAAATTTAAAAATGCGCACAATTTACAAAACACGCACAAATTCAAAAACACACACAAATCAAAAACAAAAGCATGCACAAATACATATTCAAAAACAAATTCTAATTGAAAGACCATGGGTTCAGGCTTGTATGAGAAGTATTACTGTATTCTCACGTGTGGCCTGTACGTTGCTGGTGAGGACACATGGAGGATTCCAGAGAGGTGAGTCTGCTCCGCCTGTTCATCCCGGGACGCTCTGATCTGAACTGACAGGCCCGCAGAGGTCAGTGTGGAGCATCCTCTGGAGAGCACGCTAACATCCAAACAAGACCTGCACGGAGCACAGCAGGAGGAACAGAACAGGAACAGGCTGGAAAAATGACACGTCTTTTTATCATTTTTTTTTTCTTGTTGTGAAAGATTCTTGTTAATGTCAACTTTATGTGCACAATAGTACAAAACAAAACAGATTTAATTAAACAACTGAGAATCAATAAAACTGTTAATACACTGTAAAAATAGTACAAAAAACATATACAGTAAAGTGCCTCAGCTCAGCTTGTGTTAAAAATCAGTCCATAAAAGTCAGTTTTTAGCAAAGATTTAAAGGGCCTGACATACAGGGGCAGGCTTTGGAGTTCAACAGTGACTGCCCACTTCCTGGTTCAACTAGCATGGGCTCCAATAGGTGTGTTCAAGATGCGAAAATCTCTGCCTGGATTGCAGACGAGAGCAGCGGCTGAGGCAAAGAGGAGGAGATTCAACTTGGACACTTGTTGAGCCCAGAGAGCAATGAGGCAGCCTCAGATCTCACAGACTCACGGAGCTCTCGCGTTTGTTTGAAGTGTTGCACTGAATAAAACTACCTACAACGTTGTAAACACATTTCTGTTTCCCTCACGGCATCCACAAACTCACTCACACATCACCAGAGCAAAGAATAAAGAGCTCATGATAAAGTTTGCACACTTTAGATTTGCCTTTGTAAAAATGACTTTCAGTTCATCAGGATCATGTATTAATGTTGCTGTGTGTAATGTACAACAGTCCTAGTCTTTTCTGACTCATGATAACTATGTGTGATGTTATAAAAGTCCACAAATACGATCAAGACAGAGGAGGAGGAACTGCAGCGCGTCACGTTTGATCAAAGCCAATCAGCGGGCTGTCACTGCACTACATTTCCCATCATGCATCTTGCTTTTGAAGTCATCGAGGCGGTGAAGCCGGGAGCAGTTGCTTTTTCCTCACCTCAACGATTTGTCAAGTCGACTCGAGCCGGATTGATCTCTCGAGATTACCAGGGCCTACGTAGCCCTGACGTAGCCCCCGACCCCCTTACCGGCTCGAGCCGACTGCACCTTCTTGACCATCTTGAACACACCTAATGTTAAAGGTGCACTGTGTAGTTGGCAAAGTTTTTGAACAAGGGCACCATCTTTAGCGTTTTGTGGCACTGCAGCCACCCTACTATCTTAGACTGAAGACGTATTTTAGGCTTAAAAGATTCTTTTGACACATCGCTGTTTTCTGCTAAATGTTTTCTGAGCTAAGAAGACAGTTATTTGTATAAAAAAGTAGCTGCTGACTATTTTGTTCTTTTGACTGACTGATCAGTTTGCAAATTCCAAAAGTTAGACAAGGAAAGATTATTGAGAGTTTGAGGAAAAGCTTTGTTTTTTGTGTGAGAGAAAACTGTAAACAAGCTCTTTACAGGAGTAATTCTCATAAACTATAATACTGAATGTCAATTTATCACTCTACTACTACAACTTTACCTTCTAATGAAAATAATCGCCAGATGAGAGTCCTATTGATCTCCAGCACAGTTCTTCTTTGTCAAAAACACGAGTGCTACTGTGTCAGTCGGCTCATGCGGTAGTTGTTGTGATAATTCTTCTGTGTTGTGGGGGTTCGGAAGCTAGGTGGCAATATTTACCACTTTTTTTTTTATTAAACAGTCTTTACAACATTCGTCTGTTGTATAAACCCGAGAGTTTTTGCTAAATAATAGAAATAATGACAACAATCCAGTGAAGGAGGACTAGCGCGGGAGAATGTGACCAGCTCCACTCACATTTATGAGTCTGTCTGCGCTTACAGAGGAAACCTCGTAAGTTATAAAACATCATGACGCACATCCAGGCAAGTGCCAATGGACGGTGATTTGATATATATCGTAATATTGAACATTTTAAATTACCCAGTGCACTTTTAAATCTCCAAAAGTAAAAAAAAAAAAATTAAAAGTTTGAAATTGTCCTTGGGGCAAATAAGGTCTGTGGTGAGTCAGGAGCATAAGACCTACATTTTTTTTATTTAAAATCTGTTTCTACAGCTTTATGAAATACAAAGTTATTAAGACATTTGATGAATTTTAGTTGAAAATGTGCTTTTTAGACTGAAAACAACCGCGCTGTGATCTGAGTTAGCACTTAGCTGCCCTTATGTCTTACCGGCGTGTAAATCGTCTCAGGGACCAGATGTGGCCCCAGGATGATTTCTGATTATGTCTTAATTGGATATTGGCCTTCTGTGTAAAAAGTGCAAACAAGGAGCCATAGGCAGAATGGAAAATATATCGGCTTCTCTTGATGAGATTCACTATAAAACCAAAAATGCACTGTAGGTATAAGTTAGCATTAGCTTTGAGGCTCAAACAGCACATTTTATTAGCCGTGGGTTTTCACTGGTATTTACCTCACATGGGTTTTATCATGCTGCAAATGGTTATCTATTGGTTAACTTGTTGTTGGTGTTGTGTCGATTAAATATTTAAATATTTTAGAGCGTTTCAGCTAATTTTTATGGGGAATAAACGGACGAGAACTTATTATTCACATGAATTTTCAAACCGGAACCTAGCCAGCACCGTGAAAAGGGCTATTCAATGACAGGGTTATATATCTGTTTGAGATGGCCCGCGAAACATTAACAAGTTAGCATAAACAGGAAGTGCACTGCCAAGAAAAGTGGACGAGGCAGAATAATGTGAATAATTACAGGATAAGTATTTACACTATTTTTTTATTTGACTCAAGAACTTATTATACTCAAAGTCCTTCTGCCAACATTATAAACATACGAGTCTGACTGTGCCTATACTTTCTCGTGTCCTTCGCAGTCCCACTTCACCTGCCGGGAAGTGAAATACTGCGCCGTTTACAAGAATATAAAAGTGGATTTATACAGCTGTAAAAGGCGAAAACCAGTGCCTTCTGCTTGTCCGGAGTTTATCAGTTATTGCTTTATAAGCCAAGGTCGAGGGTTCTTTCCGAGTGTTTGAATTTGGGGCGTCAGGGCGACAGAGTGACGAGACTGTTGATTTTACTGCCACTCTAGCTCTGAACGCGAGATAACGTGCGTTTGAGTCACACAGTAATGGAGTCCATGATAACCAAGGGACAAATGGGGCCTTAATGACGGTAATTAGTGAGTTTATGGAGAATATGTTTGTTTTCAGACTAATATAGATTTAAATTTACCAGGAATGTGTCCAATCGGTTTGACTTATTTTCTTTGTCATTTCCGTTGCAGCCAGTAGATGGAACACTAACTCTGTTCCTGATGTGGAAAACACTCAACTGTCATGTATGCTTTATTAAACTTTTTCAGTTCTAAGCAATACAGTTTATGCCAATGTTACAGCAAAAAAAAGAGATCTCTGTCAGGGTTCCATCCATTTTCTTCTGCTTCATCCGGAGTTGGGTCGCGGAGGCAGCAGTCTGAGCAGGGAGGCCCAAACTTCCTGTCACACACCTCCTCCAGCTCTTCCGATGGAATCCCAAGGTGTTCCCAGGCCACTCGAGAGACATAAGGCCGTTTGTCACTGTAGGAACTTTTTTCAGTACTTAGTATTCTGTTTTAGTTCCAGTCCCCATTTTAGGCATGTTCACACAGAGCAGAACTATAACTGGGCCACACTTTTTGACTTTTTTAGTCCTGCTCTGGGACAGGTACTTTCCATCAGACAGAACCTTTTGGTGACACAAACACATTTTTTCACTGTTAACTTTGTTGGAAACATGTTTTATACATTCTCACGTTTAGATAAACTTTGCCTATCCTTAAAAATATATTTAAAAGCAGTACCTCCCAAAAGTTATTTAATTTGTAAATAGCAGACTGGAATTACAGTGAAAACAGTCATTCCGGTGACGTTTTTACCTTTTGTCTAAGACCATTTCTGTTGTCTTCTTAACACCACTTAATTACTTATTTAAATGTTCCAGACGAAACAAATGCTAATGATAAAGCCAGTTAGACCCATCTGAATGAAACTGTTGCTATGTGAACACAAACATGTGAACAATGTAGTTCTTGTGACTAAACAGGGACTGGAGGAAGGTAGGGACTGGTTCTTGGTACTTTCATGTGTGAAAAGCCAATTGTCCCTCCATTGTGTCCTGGGTCTTCCTCAAAGTCTCCTCCCAGAAGGCATCCGGAACAGATGCCGAGCCACCTGACTGGCTCCTTTAAAAGTGGAGGAGCAGCGGCTCTACTCTGAGTTCCTCCTGTGTGACTACAATAGCTGTAGCTTACAATTTAGACAATTACAGGGCTGAAATTTTACTGAGAGTGAATTGGGCATAACAGCACAGTGAAGTATATTTTGTAATACCACATAGTGACATCATAAGTGGAACAGAGTGTTTTCAAGTCAAGTGAAGAACACAACCTAAACACGTAAAAGTTTTGTATTAACAAGTGAAAATGAAACAAAATACACCTTTTGTTGTATTTTTGGTGAGGAAATGGCAATGTAACATGGATCAAAAATGAGCATAATAAGTTAGCAGATTCAAATGCAAATACTACATCATATTTGTCCTTTTGTTGTAAATGTTGGTTGTCTAAATGACTTTTGCTGCTCAGAAACACAGTCCAGTCCCTCTTCTTAAGTTTGCAGTGCACATTTGAGGCCCATGCGATGTTTTGAAGGGACTAAAGTAAGATTTACACCTGAGGAGGTCACAGGTCCGGTCAGACGCAGGCCGTGAAAGTGATTTAACATTAGCAAATCGATTGGTTTGCTCTGATGGATTGACCAGGTGCACATCTACTTCTGAGTAAAACATGATCAGGACAGTGCAATGGACATGGAGGCTATTTTCAACAAAAGACCACAGGGAAATCTGGCTTGCATGTGTCCTTTATATAAATAGATGTCTTAAGGAAGTGGACCCAGGAGGACGCTTCGCCATAACAAATGTATTAATAGAGTGAAACGCTTATTTAAGTGAATCATTTGACCATAGATTCAGTCTGAAGACCTGAGGTTGACACACGGCATGACATGGACGAAAAAAAATATAGTAGTGTAAAGTTTAGCTGTAGGTTGCGAGATAAATGTAGAAATAACATCTAGAATAAAATGTTTTATGTGCTAAATTAACAAAATTGCACATTACATGTATTTGTATTATTGTTTTTTTTTAAGAACAAAAAGGTAAAAAGTTGAACTGTGAGTGATCCTAAAATCTGTCAGTGAAAAATGTGAGAGAAGCCTCAATGTTCCTGTTGTTTATCTGGTTATTTTTAAGGTTATATTGTTGTATTTTAAAAATTTCAATGAAAAAAAAAATTGAATAATGCATGTAAAAACATTTGTAGTTCATTTGTAGTCTTTTGTAAAATTGGCAAACTTGTAAATATAATTGAATAGCCCTGTCCTATTTAGTTTTGGAGTTAAAACTTAATAAATCAGACTTAAAATTAGAAATCCTTTGTGTAAAAACCTTCAAACATCTTCAGTCCAAAACTGTTTTGTGTTAGCTACTTGAGGAAACGAGATTGCATTTTGTCAAAACGGCTGTTGAATTGTTCACTCATTCATTACATTTCTTATTATCCCAGTGACTTGTTGCAAGGTAACAGACAGACAACCATTCACTCTCTCAGTGATGCCCAATCAACCTAAACGTGCATGTTTTGGGAGGTGGAAACCAGAGTACCCGGAGAGAACCACCGGTAACACAGAGAGAACATGCAAACTCTACCCAGAGAGATCTCCAGATTATAACCTGAGAGTCAAACCACGGTCTCCTTAAGTAAACCAGAATGCTAACCACTCTGCTACTGTGCACGATGTTGAATTGTCCAGTAGAACTATTTGAATACAGTGGATAAATTCAATTATAAAATACCTTAAAAGCAGATTAAACAACTGTGTTGTTTTCACATAAAAGACAATATAAATTTAGAGCAAACTGACAAAAAACTAAACCAAAATCCATATAAATTACACAATTTAGCAAAAAATTAAATAAATAGAAATAAACAACAACAACAATAATAATAGTAACTAAATGAATAAAATAAATAAATATATATATTTTTATTATTATCTAAATTGTTGTTGGAAATGTATGTAATTTTAATGGTTTGTATATTTATTCTATTATTACTATTCCTTTTTATGTATTGTGTTTTGAACTCACCCCTACTTCCTCCTGTAGATTTAGACTTTTATTTGTACATAATTGTCTTATTGACATGTGTCATATGAACAGAATCTTTAAAGTGCGTATGACTTCCACCAGAACACATTTAAGACTATTATAATAAAGACTTTTTTTCTTTAACAAACATCATCCCAGATTAGTTTTGCAACACATAGCCATTTGCTGTTATTTTGCAAAACTAACACGTGAGCACGTCTTCCACACTGCTTCTCATGAAAACACAAATAAAACTATAAAACAACCTCTTCACAAAATGTTTGGACAACAGTGGGCCTCGAGCTCCATCTAGCGGCGGATGTGAAGTAATACAACAATACAGAACAAACATGGCGGCGTCCGTAAACACATCGCGTGAATCTTTATGCTGATGCTCTAAAGCTTATTATGTGCTTTATTTGAAGAACAGGACACTTCAGCCGGTAGAAATCTCATGTTATTTAGGTATTATGCTATGTTAGCTTAAACTCGTAAAATAGACTCTGTTTTACCGTAGAAACTGCAAAGTGAGGTGTAGCAATTATTAGCTCTCATAGATTTTACTGGAAACTTTGTCACTTTGTTCTTCAGTTTATCACAGTTTAAATGCTAATAAATAATAGTTCTATTCTCAGTAATGATCGACTGTTAAATACAAACGAAATGCAGGGCGTCTTTCTTTTTGTCACAGTGATATTTAGCTATGCTAAGGAAATAGTCAGAGTTTGGGGAGACATTTAATTCAAATGCCTTATAAAAAATAACTGCTCCCACTACAAGCTTCAAATAATCTAAATAGTTTGGAAAGATTAGTAAATGTATTTATAATGCTTTGTTTTATGAACTAAAAACTAAATGTTTTCTCAAAAACTAGCTAACAGTTTCATTCACACAAAAAAGATAATGTGAAAATAAATATATAAATAAATAATAGCAAAAAAATAACAATGATGGTTTTCATTGTATTAGGTTGCTCATTCAGTATTGTATATTAGCATCATAAAATTACATCTTAAGAAGAACTCTTGAAAACAAGCACTGTGAAAATATCATAGGTCATGACTGGTGAATAGGTCTATTTCTATAATATTATATATATAATATATATATATATATATATATATTATATTCTATAATAATTTGTATGCTTTGTTGTCTTATAAAGGTTAAATGTAACTTCTTGATCCCTGCAGAAAGCGTGGACAGGCCAAGCTCATGTCCCGGTTGGCGTGGTCTGCGGGGGCTCTCGGGGTATCGGGCGGGCTGTATCTCTGCTGCTGGCTCAGAGGGGCTGCAGGGTCACTGTTCTGTCCCGGAACGAGGACTCTGCCCGGGACACTGTGGCTTCTTTACCTGGAGGTACAAATACTACCAGTGTTATAATGGCCTGCCTTCACCATTAGTTTACCTAAAGTTATACGAATATGAATTGATGCATGCATGTTTGAGTAATCTTGTATTGTTCTTCAGCTGGAGCTCAAGTTCTCACCTACCACCTATCCCCTCCCACTCTCCTGTATTTACTTGATATAATTATTTAAAATCTGTGGCTTTTTACAGTTAAATTTTAAAATGAAGAGGCGGGGCTTATCAGTTCTGCAGTTTTGAACAGGAAGTCACTGGAGCTGTTTCTATTTTCAAGCCGTTTTAGATCAATTTTGTGTTTAACAATGAACAAAAGGTAAATTACTGATCTGCATATGTTCTAGTTTATTACTAAATAGTTGGAAAAAACACATTAGGTCTCCCTTAAGGTCGTACGGTTGAATTTCATTCACTAATGTTGATTTAGCAGCATGACTTTGTTTTTGCACAGTGATAAACTCTTGTAGTTAGCTGACAACTGAGCTTTTTCGACTTGTTTCCACTGTTTGTGTCTATGAGCGGTGGCTCTTTCTGCAGATCGGGTGTGCGCTCAGCGCCTATTTTGATAAACAAAAAAAATCCCTATATTTTTTCCTCTAAATTTTGTTTTCTGTTCCTTGTTTTCTAGATTTTCCCCTATGCTTCCACCTTTCATCTTTCTCTGGTTCGCCCTGTCTTTTATGTCATTCTCTTTTCACTTCCCTTCTTTCCTGTCGTCTTCCCTCATTTCTCCCCACCTCCAATTCTATTAATAATTTATTTATTTTTATAATAGTTGAGCATTTTTTAGAAATTAACATTATTTTGCACCCCTAAGTGTAACAACCTACAACCAACTAATAAATATATGACAAATTGTAATTGCAGCCAAAAATAAAAACATGTTGATATTAACCATGTGTCGACGAATGAACCAAAATATAATCTATTTGGCTTGTCTATTGTAATGACTAAAGCAAATCTAAAATAATGATAGGCAGTAGATAAGGCGGGTGCATGTAAAGTGGCTAGAACTCTAGACTATGAAAGTGTATTGAATTTGTCACACAGAGTAATAAAGCAACCTTCTTTAGACACGTGTTTTTAACTAAACATACACTTGTCCTGAGCTAGTTATGAGTTTCCGACATGTTGCCATGGTCATATGCTCTGAAAAAATGTGATCCAGCTTCCTAGTACAACCAGACCAGGTTTAACTCTATCTTTCCTTATTGTCTTTAGATGGACATGTTTCGTTTCGTTGTGACGTCTCCAAAGACCAAGACGTACAAAAAACCTTGAAGCCATCCAGAAAAAGTGTGGGAATATCACTTATCTTGTGAACGCAGCTGGGGTCAATGTGTAAGTATTCTGATTTAGAGCATGTGATGGTTGGGCTGTTTGTGACAGTGTGTCCCAACTCTTTTCGGTTGAAAATTTTCTGTGGCACACCTACACAAATAGGCCATTTTTAGGAGACAAGGTATATATAATGTAGAGTTGCCAAGTCTGTTTTTTTGTTCTGCTTTTAGGCTTCCTCTTCTTCTTTTTTTTTTTTTTTTTTTTTTAGATTTATTTATTTATATATATTTTTTTCAACGGTTTGGTAACTTGTTGCAATCTGAGAATAAAAAATCTGTCAACACTGATTTAATGTTGTAAATACCGACCAATACATCTTAATATGGTTTGCTTGCATTTCTTGGTTTAAAAAAAGTCAGTATTTAAAAGTGTTAATTACTTCAGACTGAAAACTGATGATTTTGTCAAGGCACACCTGGCAACATCTCAAGGCACCCTAGCGTTCCCTGGCACACTGGTTGAAATTCAGCCATCAATGACATCACAGATCTGGGACATTCAGAACAGTGTTTTCTGGGAAACGGAAACTATCTCATAGATAAAACTTCAGCTGTGTTTTTGACGAAGAAGCAATAATAAAACAAGATTAAAAGATCAGAAAAGTCGAGTAAAATACTATGTGCCCTTTTATGTTGGATAACAGAATATACAGTAGTTTAAATATTTAATGAAATTTAATGAAATTTATTCATGGAAAGCCCTTGAGATGCAGCATCTCGTTTTCAAGGGGGACCATTCACAAACAACAATGAATTACAGACTGACAAAAACATAAATACAGAATAATACAGCACAATAAACATAAAAATAAAGACAACATAAAAATAAAAGACAGACAGAACAAGACAAATCTGCTCACTTATCCCCCCCCCCCTCCCCTCCATCTCTGTACATTATAAAGAACAAAAATAAAGAAAGAAAAGAAAACATGTTAAACATACTAAGCAGACTAGAGATGCCAAGAGTATTAGATGGTTCAGCAATCAAAGATTATTAATTAAAACATTTGTAAATTTAACCCACATACAGTGTCTTAGTCAGTCAGTTGTTTGCTAAAATAATCTTTCCACTTTCCATTTCTTCCTATAGGACAAGGCAGAAAAAAAGCAAACTTTGTTTACGTCATGGTGGAAGGCATTTAACAATTTTGCATTATTTGGACACCATAACTAATTACATTGACAGTCAATTTTCAAATATGTTAACAATGACATTTTAAATGAGCCTAGTGTAGTGAGAGATCTCACTGACTGAGGCAGGTTATTCCAGTCTGACGGAGCCTTGTAACAAAAAGACCTCCGACCAACCTCTTTATGAATCCGAGGGACAATAAAAGTCAGATATTGAAGATTACGAAGAGAATATGTTGGAATATATTGTGTAAAGAAACATTTAAGATAAGGTGGTAAATCAAAATAAATACATTTATAAATAAATAAAGCCAGTGATACTGTCGCCTCTTTTCTGGTAATAACCAATTAAGCTGATTGTACAGTTGGCAATGATGTGTTCTGTAAGAGCATTTTAAAATAAATCTACACAAAGTATTAAACAAGACATTTAATGATGTAAGATAAGTATTGTAAGTATTTTGATAGATTATGTCAGCATAGTCAATGATAGGTAGAATAAGCAGGGTAATTATTTTTCTTCGCACTTGTAAAGTAAAACAATTAGAAGATCTATATAGAGGCATTAAACAAGAATATGATCGTTTTATAATATAATCAATATGCGGTTTGAAATTTAATTCTGGATCAAGCCATAATCCCAGGTATTTAACAGAATTAACCTTAGTCATTGTGGTGCCATTATCAAAATATACAGTAAGGTCAGAAGAATGAAGTGAAGAACGAGCACCAAAAGCATGCATACAGATTTGTTCATATTGAGCTTTAAAAAGTTATTTTTAAGCCAGTTCTGTACTAAGTTAAAGTCCAATTGTAATTTGGCCTGTAGTTGTAATAAATTGGTGCTAGAAAAGTAAATAACAGTGTCATCTGCATATAAGTGAACAGAGCAATTTTTACACACTTGAGGAAGGTCATTGATAAAAATAGAAAATAAAAGAGGACCAAGAGTAGAGCCCTGTGGTACACCCTTTTCCATTATGCAATGACCAGACTGTGCATTTTTGAATACAACAAACTGTCGTCGGTTGTGGAGGTAAGCACTAAACCATAAGAGAGCATTTCTATTGAGACCTATAGATGAAAGTTTATCCAGAAGAAGATAGTGATCGACCAAGTCAAAAGCTTGGAAAGGTCGAGAAATACAGCTCCTGTGCATTGACTCTGATCAAAGGAGGTAAACACATCATTAGTAAATTTAACTAGAGCAGTAGTGGTGGAGTAACCAGAACGGAAACCAGACTGAAAAGGAGAAAGAATATGAAATTGGTTGACATAGGCATACAACTGTTGAAAAATTAATTTTTCCAAATTTTTGCAACTACACAAATTATTGAGATTGGACGATAATTGTTAGAGTCAGTGTTATCTCCACCTTTGAATACAGGTGTCACTCTTGCAGTTTTCCATGCAAGTGGAATGGAGCTTGTATTTAAAGACATATTGAAGAGGTCAGAAAGTGGGTATATTAAATGCTAGAACCAAGTTTAAGAAACCTGGCTTCTAGACCATCTGGGCCAGTGCACCCATTTTTAAGTTCAGAAATAGCTTTTAGTACTTGAGATGGTTGAATTTGAGAAAAAGAAAAGGTTGAATTAGTTTGATTTGACACACTTAGTGAAGCCCGATAATCAGAATGAAATGTACTAATTTGAGAAAAGTGCTTATTAAATGCTTGAGCAATCAAAGAAGGATCAGAAATAATTTTATCATCAGCATAAAGATGTTCAGTGAAGTCATTGTTTGATTTATTAAGAAGGTGATCAAGATGTTTCCAAAACTGTTTGGGATTGTTCCAATTTTGAGAAAAGGCCTCCTTGTAATAATTTGACTTTGCATTTCGAGTTTGTGTTTTACACTGGTTTCTAATTTGACGATATACATCTCGGTCAGTAGGATCTTTAGACAAATTTGCTTTATCCCAAGCTTGATCACGTTTTTTATATAGACTAATTAAATCAGATGTAATCCAAGGGAGATGGTGGCCCTTTACACGGAGTGTTTTGAAAGGTGCATGTTGATTAATTACATTTAAACTTCAGAGTAGAAGTATTCCCATGCATTTTCAACAGAAGGAATGAGATGAAACCTAGTCCAGTTAATATCGGCCAGGTCATGTATGAATTGTTCAGAATTTATATTTCTGCATTGTCTTACTTTGATGTATTTGGGTGGAAGTTTAGGAGTTTTGATCTTCCACACACAAAAAACAATTGAATGGTCACTAAAACTATCAGATAGGACCCCAGATTTAGTGATTCTATCTGGATTTGTGACCAGAATCCAGTCAAGCAATGATGAGGACGAGCAGTCAACTCTAGTTGGTTCTTTTATTAACTGAGTAAAGTTGGCACTTGCCACTAAATTTCTGTCACTAGCAGAAGAACGGTGGAGCCAATTACTATTAAAGTCTCCAAGAACTAACATTTCACTATTTTTTTGACTGAATTAATTGTATTGATAATTGATTTCATTGCATCAGAAGAAGCAGATGGTGATTTATAAATATTAGAAATAATAATATGCTTGTTGGCATGGAAAATTATTTTTACAATTAGCGATTCAAAATCAGTTGGTAGAACAGTTGGAATAAGAAGTTCACATGATAAATTTGAGGAGACATAGGTTGCTACCCCACCTCCCCTAGAACCTCTATCTGATCTAAAAAGAGTATACCCATTGATTTTAATTTCAGCATCAGATACCTTACTACTACTAAGTTTCTGAGATGGTAATATATGAGGCTTATTATAAGAAATCCATACCCTCAGAAGGTCGATTTTAGGTACAAGACTCCTTATATTAAGATGGATTATTTTCAAGCCTTTATATGAATCTATCCTTTAGTTTTTTTGTGTATATATACACATACAAGAGATGAGGAAGTGGGAAGAGAGGACTTGGAGCAGATAGACAGACAGAATGACAGACAGACAGACAACACAAATATCATAATAGAGGTTCAGAGATATTTTCCATAAACCTTCCCTGTGGATTAGATTTGTCACTCGTTTCTGTCCAAATGACTGTGAATGTTGTTGTGCAGAGATGCTTTGTTACTGAGGACTCGCCCGGAGGACATGGTCTCACTGCTTCATACGAACCTGCTGGGCTCCATGTTGACCTGCAGGGCAGCGCTGAGGAGCATGCTGCACACCAAAGACGCAGCTATAGTCAACATAGGTAAGTGAGAAATGTTTTTAGAGCCTGACTTCTCTCTGGACTGAACACAAACACAGGAGTTCTTCTTTACCAGTCTCAGCTCAGTCAGACAAAAATCTGTAAAAATGTCCAAAAACATTCTCATGTATGTCGTCAAAGTGGTGATGACGAGCAAGCCCAAAAGAAGCGAACATGGCAAATCTGAACAAGACAGCAGTAAAATTCAAACATCTGAATCCACTCTATACACAACTGTGGAAAGGACACGCCCAGCTCCACCAAAACAGCTGTAAGACACAAGATTGATCAGACAGACACGTTTCATAACACCTACTATCCTCTCACTTTTTCACTTCAGCCATAGGGACATCAATCAAACTCACTCACAGTAATGTAGTGCTCATGCTAGATCACATATAAAAATGAGAAAATAGTTGATTATCTGTTATAAAGTTTACACTTTATAAAACAAGTAAAGAAAAAGCCAACAATGAAAAGAATAGATTATGTGCATATTTAAAGGCCAACACATTTGTTCATAGTAATGCACTAGAGTTGTAAAAAGACTCTTCACATTTGCGTTATTCATTCATTCCACTGGATGGTGGTAAGCTACTATTGTAGCCACAGCTGCCCTAGGACAGACGGACAGAAGCAAGGCTGCATTCGGAACTCTGACATTCAACAACCAGTCACACTCACAGCACGTCCATGCTATGAGTCACTACCAGTGACCCACTAGGGGCCTGTAATATATATATAAAAAATATATTATAAAAAATATAATGTGGGTGAAGTGGTCTCCCATCCAGGTACTGCCCAGGTCAAACCTGCTTAATGTCTTAGATCTGATAAGCTCAGGCATTGACAAGCCGACTTGGATCATGATTAATATAAGGCCTTTAGTGTTTCTGTTTGTCATAGTTGTATAGTTTACATTTTGAAATGTAAAGTTTTCACTTTTTTTACACTCCAGTTTTTACATCCACCAACAGAATGCACCATAGAGAATATTCTCCAGCTCCGGTGGTCCTGACCAGTCCTAGCAAGAAGATCTAAAGCAGGGTCTCTGAGCTGCACTGGGGGCTCACACTCCTCCTGAGGAGAGGCCCAGAGACACTGAGAATGGTTCAAATGCAGAGGATAAATTTCCCTACAGGAGCAATAAAGTGTTCCTTAACCTTAACCTTAACCTTAACTCTAACCTTAAAATGTCCTAATTGTGCAGTGTTTCCACAGAGTTCACACTTAACTTGTTTTTGGCCCTGCTCTGGAACAGGTCTTTGTCTAATCTTCCACACTGACTCAGACTGAGGCTCACAGACAAACTCATTTACTCTAACTTGGTCTTTTGCGCCTTTTCTACAGTGTAAAAGTTAAATTAAACTTTTGGTCTGGTGTACAAACACTAGATGGCAGCATAGCTTCACAATACAGTCTATGAACATGCAGTAAATCATTCTCATTGCATCGTTGTCAGCTGACCATGCCTCAGCAGAAAATTCAATAATATAAATAATAAAGAAACAGTTTCATCATTGTATTGTATTGTGATGTGTTGATTTGTTGTAGGCTCTGTTGTGGGGCTCAAAGGAAATGCTGGTCAGAGTGTATACAGCTCCAGTAAAGCAGGACTGCAGGGCTTCACTCGCTCTTTAGCCAAAGAAGTGGCCTCTCGCAAAATCCGAGTCAACATGTTGGCACCAGGTACAACACACAATCAGAATATTTAAGGTTCTACATTACGCTTGCTAGATTTGAAACATTCTTCGAGTTGTGTTTTGTTTTATTCACAAATGTTCAACAAATCCCACTTTTAAGTTTGTCCACATCATTTTGTAAACTTCGAAATGGTTTGCACCACATTGTGATGTCAGTAAGTGATAAAAGGAATTGTGAGTTCCTCCCTGTCTCAATTAGCTTTTTTGATGAAATTGTCAAATTGTGATTTCTCTCTTTGATGCATCTGTCTGTTCAAATACAGACTATTTTTCTCCACCTACATCTTCTGGTAAGCCTCAGAGTTGCCAAGTCTGGGTCTTTATAGCGACTTTGGGCTTGTTTTTTGTTGGAACATCAATCGTAAATTTGATGGCTGTTTTGCAGCGACACACAATTTTCTGATTATTTGATTTGATTTTTTTCTATGCTTGCTTTGGGCTTTTTTTCAAAGATTTTGTTGCTTGTTGGTCTCTGAAAATCTGGCAACGCTGGTCAGCCTTTGTCCTGCTCTGAGTGAGTCACAGCTGCATTTAACTTTTGGAAAAAGCAGATGATTTTATTTACCTCAAAGGCAGTTGGAAAAATACAGTCTAGTACATGATAAATCTAAATTGTGATCAGAAAGATGTGATATACATTTTTTTTTTACTATATCACAAAGTGTGTTTTGAGCTCTTGCTGGAGAAAATGTAAGTGGATACTTTTTGACAATAAAAAGCCTTCTCTTACCTATTTTGCAGTATTAATAGTAGGACTGCATACATTAAGTATTAGATACTTAATGAAGTACTTAAACTCATTATAAATTTTACACTTGTGAACCAGGACTGCTGCTTTAATGCTGAAACTATTCTATTATTCATAAGACACTTGTTGTATGTAACATTAAAAGCAGTGTGAAAATACATTCTTCTGCATTTTGTTTTTCCGCATAATCAAAGTTACATACTTAACAGTAATGTGACACTGTGTAACTTTCTGGAGGTGAAAACTCATCTTCAAGATTCAGTTGAATTATGAAATTAAAGCCATATTTTGGAATATTCTTAATGGGGATCAATGCTTTTTATGACATAATGTGAACAAATATGGATAAAAAAGCAGCGTTTCCATGGAAACCTCCATTAGGCCCTCCTCTTGACCAAATATTTTTTCTTTTGAGGCCATACAAGCTCAAAATGAAAACTCATATTTGTGGTATATGTGTAATATGGTATTACATAGACGTTATTTTATTTAAGTCTATTTGTTGGGCAAAAGTTACGCAGTGTGCCTTTAAGTTAAGAAGAAGCTTTATTTGTATAGCACATTTGATTCAGAAACTGGAACACAATGTGTTTCCCAACAAAGTATACACAAAAACAAGAATAAAAAAAAGTTATGTCTTTTCATTTACTTGTTGGACCACAAGTAAGCGTTCCATTTACAGGGGCATAATGAGAAAAGTAAATTTCACCAATGTTTAATTTAACACGTGGAGCGATAAGAAGACTGAGATTAGACGATCTAAGACCTAACGAAGGTTCATAAGGCATAAGGAGCTCAGAGATGTATTTAGGTCAGGGTCTCAAACTGGTGGCCTCCAGATGATTTCATGCGGCCTCCTGAATGATTTTAATTATTATTGACAGTGGCCCACAAATCAAATGCATCGCTAAGATGTGACTATAAAACTTCAAAAATGCATTAGAATACAGCTAATTACTTATAATTTGTTCAAACTTTTTCCAGGACAGAACAGTTGGACCCTGGTTACCCAGTTTAATTTACTTTAATGCTTGCGTGTATTTGATGTGAAATGTAAAACATGGAAATGAACATATTAGAATATAAGCTATATTAGGCTTTGCATAGCCCAATATGCTTATTTATATTAAATAGAACATAGTAAGTCCTGTATTTTAAAATATAGCTCTCAACCAACTCTGACTTTGAGTATTTCGGCCCCAGCTCCATTTGAGTTTGAGATCTCTGAGTAAGGCACTAAACTTTGGAGCACTTTACAAACAAGCATAAATATTTTAAAGGAGTCCTGAAAACATCTTGAAAATATTTTCACAGGTATTATACAATACTTTTTTATATTTAAAAAAATAAATAGATTTTGATTTGTATGGTTTTGGGGAAATTGTGTTGAGTTATACATTTATTGGAATGCGTATTGTATCAAAAGGCTCTTGGCAATAACCAGCCCTAATTATTATTTATTATTATTAGTTTATACTGCAAGACCAACTGACTCCACATTTCCTCCTGCAGGTTTCATCCGGACTGACATGACCGCTGCAGTGACTGAGGACAGGGTGCGCTCTATCCCTCTGGGCAGATTCGGGGAGCCTGAAGAGGTGGCCCGAACAGCACTTTTCCTCCTGGAGTCTCCCTACGTCACGGGACAGGTGCTGGTGGTGGATGGAGGCCTGCAGTTGGCTTGTAAAGACGGGTCTGTGGACTGCCTCTAACCAGCTACAACAGCCACATGAAGAATGGCTCCAATTGATGTCGTAAGACCAGATGGTGGGCTATTAGGACTTCTGTAAACAATCCGCCCGCGTTCTGCCTTTCAGGCTTCGTACGGTCATGGAAAAGTTGAAGAAGTCACAGAAATATCCCATTTTTAGACCCTGGAAATATTTTGGAATTCTGCTAGTTTTGAAAAAAATGTTGAAAAATGTGAAAATATTTGGGTAACTCGTGTTAATATGGAGTAAAAACATGTTTTTAAAATGTAAATGTCTGTAAAATAAAATGTCTGTAATGACAGTCACTTTATTAAACTAAACTAAAAAACTGTCAGTTTTGTTAACTGGAGTTAAAGAAACTAAATTTGGTCATATTGTGTAGACATCACAAAATTTTTTTATTTTATTCTTAACCATATTGAATGTGGATAATTGATTGAAACATGTATATGAATAAGTTAAACGAGGTAATGGAATTGAGAATTGATTGGTGTTACGACCCAGGAGTGGGGAAAGACACATGACCAGGAGTTAGCCCTCGATGGGGTTTTTATTGAAAAAAATATAATGTATTGCTGTTGTCAGTATATGAAGAGTGTGCTGTGGTGCGTGTGGTGTAAATGTAAGTCAGTGTATGAAAGCCAGTGTGGTGTAATGTATGGTGTTGAGGTGCGTGTAAAAAGGTGCGGCGGGTTGGCGTGGCTGGCGTGGGAGCAGGGCCCGGGCGGCTGGCGAAGACCCAGGTGTCCTGCGAATGAGAGAGAGGGAGGAGATCCGGTTCCGCTCTTTTATGGGCGCGGCCTGCAGTGGGCGGAGCCAAGCTGGAGACCTGCACACAGAGGAGGGAGAGGCGGCGGCAGAAGAGCTACATAGCGGGCCGTAACACCCCCCACACAAAGAAAGGACCCATATTTTGGCCACGTACCTCTCACGGTACGGTGGCCCCGGGACATGGGGTCCGCCACTGTGCCGTCCCGGCTTTAGCTGGACACGGTGGATCTGCTGCAGGCTGGAGAGCGGCGGTTCTCAGTGGGCCGAGCAGACAAGGCGTCGGCCAAGATGTTGTTCCTGCCAGAAACGTGCTTGATGGAGAGATTGCAGTCCTGCAGGAAAAGAGCCCATCTCATCAACCTTTGGTTTGTGTTTCTCATTTGGTTGATGAAGACGAGAGGATTATGGTCTGTGTAGACTGTTATCGGATAATTTGACGATCCTACATAGACTTCAAAGTTTTTAAGAGCCATTATCAGAGCTAATGATTCTTTTTCGATTGTAGAATAGGAACGCTGATGTTTTAGGAATTTTTTAGAAAAATAACACACAGGGTGCTCGACACCGTCGAGACCCTCCTGTAGCAAAACTGCTCCTGCGCCCGCCGTCACTAGCGTCAACAGCCAGCTTGAAAGGACGCTCGTACACCGGCGCTGCAAGAACAGGCGCGTTAGTGAGCAGTGATTTGATAGATTCGAACGAGTGCTGACACTCGGGTGACCATCTAAACGTGGATTTTGGGCTAAGTAAATCTGTGAGTGGGGCAGCCACGGCGGAAAAGTTCTTACAAAAGCCACGGTAATAACCGGCCATCCCCAGGAAACATTGAAGCTCACGGCGTGTTTTTGGAGCTGGGAACACGACCAATAGCTTCGATTTTTGCATAAACTGGTTTTACCATGCCACCACCTACGACTTTACCCAAGTAAACCACGGTTCCTTTAGCGATCTCACATTTTGCCAAATTAATGGTCAGATTTGCATCGTCCAGCCTCTCAAAAACTGTTTTAAGTTGACAGATGTGCTCGTCCCAGGTTTTAGAGTGTACCACTACCACCGCTGAAACGTGGCGGGCGCGTTACGGACACCAAAGGGCATAACAGTATACTGCAAGAACGAATCCGGAGTGACAAACGCGCAGATCTCTTTGGCACGCTGGGTCAATGGTACCTGCCAATAGCCTTTCAGGAGGTCGAGTTTCGTTACAAAGACCGCTGACCCCACGCGATCAACGCAATCTTCCATACGCGGAAGAGGGTGAGAGTCAGGCTTGGCGACACTATTGACTTTACCAAAGTCTGTGCAGAAACGGTCAGATCCGTCAGACTTGATGGCAAGGAGACAAGGCGAGCTCCAGGAACTTAAACTAGGCTCAGCGATGCCATGAGATAGCATGTAGACAACCTGAGACTGCAAACGCTGGTTATGGATGCTGCTTAATTGGGACGCTGTCACCAACGTCAATATCGTGTTGCAGCACATGTGTACGGGACGGCACATCTGAAAACAAAGAAAGGTGGAATTAATTAAGTTCACAACGTCAGTGCGCTGAACAGCAGATAAGTGCAGAAAACAATTGTCAAGATTTGAAAGTATTTGTGAATTTTGCAACCGGCCATGAATCGAAGCCAGGGAAGGACCCTCGATGTCACACTCAGGGTCAGCACTGGACAGCTCCAAAGGGACATTGGGGCTGCATTCAGCACCGGACAGCGACACTGCGTGAGACACCTGAGAGCTGGACAGAGGCAAAGGTGAGACAGCAGATTGGGCATTGGACAAGGCCAGGACCATAGGCGTTGTTAGGCCCAATTTACCGGGGCTCTAGCCCCGGATGTCGTGGGTCTAGCCCCGAACCTAATCTGCCCCTCCGCCGCTGGGTCTCCCCACAGGCTGTAGCAGTTCATATCATTGAACTTTGAAAAATAATAAAATGAATTTAATATTTTTTTTCTTGAATGATTTTTTCAAGTTTAAAATCCATTTTTACCGTTTCAGTTGTTATTTTTTAGGTTTCAGATATATTTTTTTCACATTCAGATCGGTTTTTCAACTTTGAATAATGTTTTTTTCAGTTTCAGATTTCCTTTTTTCAGTTTCAAATTTTTGAGCTTATACTTGTGCAAGGTTAAGGTCATAATCTTTGAAACTGAACAACAAAAACTTGAAACTGAAAATCCAATTCATTAATTGAAATTTGAAAAATAATAAAATTAATTTTATTTATTTTTTTTCTTGAATTATTTTTTCAGGTTCAAAATCCATTTTTTAAGTTTCAGATTTTTTTTTCAACTTGGGATAACTTTTTCAGTTTCAGATCTTTTTTCAGTTTCAGATCTTCTTTTTTCAGTTTCAAGTTTTTGAGCCAGTTCTTACGTGGGGGCGTGACCAGAGCTGAGGGAGCGTTCAGGTGTTCAGGAAGCGTAGGGAAAAGAGCATTGAGCAGCCTTCTTATACGTATATGTACTGAGGGTCGAAAACAATGACAATTTGACTTATATTTTCTTTTAATACACTTTTAAGAATAACGGTTAACAGACAATAATAATTATTATAACATAGAATACCAGTCTGTTAATGTATGATTTTAGCCTACTGTCAACAATAAGTCTTTTAGGCTTACATAAATCAAAAACGACCGTTTAACGTTTTCCAATATCAATATTCGGTCAAAACACGGCACATCTTCGTTATTTTAAATATTTGATTTTGGGTTTTCGAATTTTGCAAACTCCAGGAAATGTACCGAGGCTTGGTCTCTCTCTCTCTTCCCGGGGAAAAGAGTGCTGTGATCCGGGAAGGAACAGAGCCAATCTACGGCCCGTGCACCGGGTAAAGAGCCCGAGGCCATCTCTCACTTCCCCGGAAAAGGAGCGTTGTGACTGGGGAGGATCAGTGCTCTGGCTTTGCGGCTCCTGTTTAGTTCTTCTGATTAATCCCAACTATTTATTTTTTAACAAGTTTTCCTTAGTTTAGATCCATACATCGTTTTAGTATACAATGGTCCCTCGTTTAAGGCAATCCGCAAAGTGGTCATGATTATTTTTTTTACAGTAATTTCAGTAGCCAATAGCCTAGTATGACCGTTCACTACACAAGTTACGCTTTTCTCAAACAGACATTCACATTTTCTCTCTTGTTTAAACAAACAACAGTCCAAACCTTCGTACACATTGCTCTAGTGATGCGCAGGTTCGGGTGGATCAGGTCCGTGGTCAAGACGTGCGCGACCGCGGGGGTTTCCAGCGGCTGGACCGGACTGGAGGACGGACTGAATGGGCTGCTTTTGGACACTACCAGTGGACACGGCTGTGCCAAGACTTTAAACATGCGATGGACAGCGTTCATTTTGTGGATTTATTTATTCAGAGAGGAGCAGGTGCCAAAGCATGACATGGATGTTATTCTCAGTGAGGTAAGTGTTTGTGCTTGTGCTTAGCTGCAGCTCGTCGTGCGTTGTGGTAGTTTTGCGTGGTAAATGCGAGGCTGTAGTGTTTTGGACACAGGTTGTTAGTGCGTTGTTGCTTCATGCTCATTCACCGCTGTGTCAGTGCGCTCTTTGCACAGTCCTGGGAGAGTCCTGGTTGAGTTCTCGGTTGGTCTTGAGGCTGGGTCAGGTCAGCTTCTCCTGCGTGATCCAAACTGACGTAAAAAAAAAGAAAAAGAGCTTCTGTGCTGTTGACTGTGAATGCTGGTGCCTTGAAACTGTCCCCATGTGTTTTAGTGCAAAGCAATTAACACAGCGTAGACCCGGACCAGGACCGCGCACTATGCACTAAAAAACGGCGATACAGGGAGGGAACACAAAGTCAGCAGGAGAGAAGCACGAGCCCGACCCGAATAATATACATTTTTGGGGCCTGGGCTCGGGCTTAAGATCTTACCTCTACGGGTGCTAGACACCGTGAGCTATCTAGAACTTACCGTTGGAGACTGTGCCAAAGTTGTGTTCCACGCCAGCTCCTTTGCGCAGTCTTGGCGCGCGCCTGGCACCGTATCCACTGATCTCCAGCGTTCGGTGTGGAGCATCGTCTTCACCCGTATGTGAAGCCGCATGCGGCGCACGCTTTGGTTGCGTGAGGACAAGCGAGAAGCTGCTGAACACTTCCAGAGAGGGTAGACCGGTCTGCATGTACGCGGGTCAGTGCTCCACTCACAGAGGCAGTGATAAACTTTTCCCCAGGCTCATTCCCCGGAGCTCGGAGCGGTAGATGACACTGATCTTCCCCAGTCACAACGCTCCTTTTCCGTGGAAGTGAGAGATGAAACCTCGGGCTCTTTACCCGGTGCACGGGCCGTAGATTGGCTCTGTTCCTTCCCGGATCACAGCACTCTTTTCCCCGGGAAGAGAGAGAGAGACCAAGCCTCGGTACATTTCCTGGAGTTTGCAAAATTCGAAAACCCAAAATCAAATATTTAAAATAACGAATATGTGCCGTGTGAATATTGATATTGGAAAACGTTAAACGGTCGTTTTTGATTTATGTAAGCCTAAAAGACTTATTGTTGACAGTAGGCTAAAATCATACATTAACAGACTGGTATTCTATGTTATAATAATTATTATTGTCTGTTAACTGTTATTCTTAAAAGTGTATTAAAAGAAAATATAAGTCAAATTGTCATTGTTTTCGACCCTCAGTACATATACGTATAAGAAGGCTGCTCAATGCTCTTTTTCCCTACGCTTCCTGAACACCTGAACGCTCCCTCAGCTCTGGTCACGCCCCCACGTAAGAACTGGCTCAAAAACTTGAAACTGAAAAAAGAAGATCTGAAACTGAAAAAAGATCTGAAACTGAAAAAGTTATCCCAAGTTGAAAAAAAAATCTGAAACTTAAAAAATGGATTTTGAACCTGAAAAAATAATTCAAGAAAAAAAATAAATTAAATTTTTTTTATTATTTTTCAAATTTCAATTAATGAATTGGATTTTCAGTTTCAAGTTTTTGTTTTTCAGTTTCAAACATTATGACCCTAATCTAGCTCCATAATAGTGAAGCATTAAATGCGCAGTCACTCAATAAAGAATTACTGGAGCAAATAGTCACTCAATTACATTAAGCACAATGGCAGAGATGCTTGTACCAGATTGTAGCTTATAGCTAATTTCCATCTGTAGTCCTGGGAGGGGAGAGGGGAGGCACATTGGACATGTTTTTAGTTGTAGGAGGAAATCGGAGTACTCGGAGGAAACCTACGCAGACACGTGGAGAACATGCAAACCGCTGCGCCACCGTGTCGCCCAGTCGCCCATATATATATATATATATATATATATATATATATATATATATATATATATATATATATATATATATAATATATATATATATATATGTATATATGGGGTGGGTCCCCATGATGTCAATCCTTCATACGAGATCAGCAATATGTATGGTTTTAAGTTCAGATCAAAGGTTAAAGGTGCACTGCGCAACTTTTTGGCAAAAAAATAAACTTGAATAAACGCTTATTTCTGTCATTTGGATGCCTTAGTTACACTAAACAATAGATAAAACTCAGCATTTTTGTTTTGACCAGACTTGCGTGAACACAAAATAATCTATTGCTTGCCATGGAGGAGGGCCCAAACTATCCCAGATGTACATCAAAGTGGTAAATCTGTCATTAAAAACTAGTTTTGAGTCAAAACCTGAAGGGTCCCAAAATCCAACTTTTTTCCACATGCCGAAATTCTCAAATTTCTTGAAATTTTCAAAATGTAATTAAATTGACCAGTGACTGTTTCTTATTTTCTGTCCTCTTTTATTTTGACCAATGAAAATTTGCTAAATGAACAATCTGGGAAAGTTCTCAAAGATGACTGATGTTGTGACTTTGGGCCTAGATTCGATTGGCCCATTTACTGCGTTCCTATTGGGTGACAGAGGAGTATTTGTTTCATGTTTGGTCCCAGAGGAGACTCCCTCACGCCGGGCCGGCCCACCTCTGGAGGGGCCCAGCGTGTCGGCCACAGCTGGAGCAGATTAAAGGTAGCTCTGGAGGCACCGGGGCATATTTTTAGATTGGGGAATGTTTGGAGTGTCTAGTTACGACTGCAGGACTGATGAGGTCATTCATCTGTTTTCAATTGGATTTGTACAAAATGTTATGAAAGTAGGACAGTGTCAGTGTGAGTCAAATGAATGGGAAACATTGTGATTGTATCGTTCTTTTTCCACGTTATTGCTAGTTTTAAGTTGTGTAGGTGGTTTTAGAAGCGTACAATAGAAGGGGCAACTCATTGTAAATATTTGAAAGTTTCTCAGGCTGACTTTAAAGCTCACGTCACAGATTATAAAAATGTTTCCAACTTTGGTGTGATAGTCTTTGGGGTAAATATTTATCTTAGTTTTACAGCAGATACGTTGCAATTTATGAAGAAATTGACAACTAAAAGTAGAAAAGTTCTAGGAAGTTAAGCAATCATTCAACACAATTAAAGTGTGATAAGTTAAAGGACTGTACTCGATTTTTTGCAACAAATAACTTAAAAGCAATTTCTAGCACTGATGTCTTGTTAATGTATCTAATCAGGTGGAATTAGTCCCAAAGTCTGTCTATGTTAATAAATCCGTTTGTGTCAGCTTTTCTGTTTTTGTTTTTAGCATTGTGTAACTGTTGTTGCATAGTGACTACTCGCTGTTAAAGCTGTGAAAAAACATTAAACTATCATGATGAACAATTTGAATCAGAATGCATTAGCTACGTGAGGAAATCATAGCCTGAAGAAAAGGTTAAAATTAATTATTTCTGTTTTTACATTTTAGGATGCAAAAATCAGTACAGTTTTAATTATTGTCACATTGTAACTTTACTATGTGGTTACTAGGTAGCATTTGTTAGAGTTTAGCTGGTGGCTACTTGGGTGATGAACTGGTCAGTTTTTTGTTTGTTTTTTTGCTCAGGACATCTCAGGATTTTAACCATGTCTAAATTCTGGCCCAGGGGCCAAATGCGGCCCTCAGATTCCCTAAAGAATTGGCCCAAAATGCAACAATTGAGCATTTTACTTATCTTCATTAAACATTTGCAATGCAGTCAAAATCTAGAACTTTACTGTCTTTTTAGGTTTTAAGCCTGAATAAAGGTCTTGTGGCTTAATTTACTCTCAGATATATTCACTCATTTTCATGTTTCATATTATAACTTCTTGTTTGGTCGGTGATAGGCCCTCCACCTTGAGGTTTAACATGCAGCCAACGTCTGCTGTAACCTTGGTAAAACTGAGTTTTCATTGCAACAGCTTGATTTGTTTGCCTTTTTAATGGACTATTTTGTGATTTCTGATGTTACACTGAATTGTGGTGGTTGTGTAAAACATGAAATTATAAACTATCTTTCCTATCATATTCTTTGGTAAATGTTTTTTTCTCTGTAAACCTAACAGTAAGTCAGACATGTTTGAACACATATATCAAGATCATTTTTGTCACCCAGCCCTTCGTGGACTTGCAGCATTATTTGGACAAGTGTATTTTGGTGTGTTGCCAGGTTAACAAAAAACAAACAAACTAAGCAGTCCGTCTCTGAAGCCTTTATTAACTTTCATATCCTAAAGAAACATCAGGAGAACAATCCATATACAGGCATCCACTGGCTTACAAATGTGCAAACTCTGTCCAACTACAGATACAGTACCGGAGAAACTGATTCCTATTCAGTTTCTTCAGTTGTGTCTACACTGGAAAAATGTTGATCTTTAATAATATATGAAGAGAATAAATGCTTAAATGACGTGACTTTTATCTAAATTTGAGTTTGTTTTAACAGTCAAACTAACAGAAAGCTTTGCTAATAGTGCAAGTATGGTTTTGTTTAAGTAACCATTTTAAGTTAGAAAATGCTTGTCTTGTCTAAAAACTAAAATAATTCGATATTTAAATTTGAGTCTTTTTGACCAGATCAGAAAGAAACTGTTTAAATTTTGTAGAATATTTCAATTATTTTAATACATTTTACTGGAAATTAGTTGCCATAGTTTTTTTAGACACACTTTTACCAAGTTTTAAGTTGTCAAATCAAAATAAAAGTGAACACGGAAAACATTAAACACTATTCAGTGCTTTAACAGTCATTTGGATCGGAAATATTGAATGAAACAATGCAAACTTTTCACTGTTTTGTGACTAATGTTATTTAAATCCACCAAGTAGTAGTTGTTGTTAGCATTGTGGCTAGCAGTTAGCGTTAGCATTTAAAACAATTTGAAGACTCAGAGTTAGGTAAGTGAGCAAAACATGTAGACTGGTGTAGGAAGTTTAAAATAAATATATATTTATTCTGTTTTTAAGAAAGCAAAAATTGTGTATAGTAAAAATATGTAAAACTTGAAATAAGTAAAATATTTCAAATCCATCAAGTAAACACTATGACAGGTTAAACTACTCATTTCACTCAAACTAAGTTAAGATCATTAGATTTAAGTTTTATACATAGTTCATCCCAGTTTAGACATTTTTTAGGATTTTTTTTTTATTATTTTATTTTTGTCAATTTCTTACAAAAGTCTTTACATCAAGAGCAAAATTTATTTTTTAGGATTTTAAATTTACTTCTTGTTCATAGATGATGACATCACACTAGTTGCTTAGCGACCATGTCATAAATTGGGTCAAAACTCTTCTAATATAACAGGTTTTCACTTTTTGGAACATAAAAATACACATCACGCTCATTTTGTTAAATTGATGTTTATCCAGTCATTAAAATATGTTCATTGTAATGCCTGCTCACCGGCCTATCCAAACGAGCTATAAAGCAGCTGCATACATCCAGAACGCTGCTGCTCGAGTCCTGACTGGAACAAGAAAATACGATCACATTAGTCCTGTGCTTAGGTCTTTGCACTGGCTTCCAGTGGCTCAGAGAGTGGACTTTAAGACAGCTCTGCTTGTGTTTAAGTCTCTCCATGGACTAGCACCAAAGTACATCTCTGACATGTTAGTGTCTTATGAACCATCTCGCACTCTGAGGACCACAGGGACCGGCCTCCTGTGGTGCCCAGAGTCAGGACCAAACATGGGGAAGCATCATTTCAGTTTCATGCAGCTAAGATCTGGAACAGTCTTCCAGATGATGTAAGACAGGCCCCTTCTCTTGGTGTTTTTAAATCAAGGCTTAAGACAGTCCTTTTTAAACATGCTTTTTATTGAAATATACATTTTTTATTTATTATTTTATTTTTTATTTTTTAACATGTGACTTTATTTTTTTATCCATATTTATTACATTGTTGCGGTTGTATTTTGAATGTATTTTTTATTGTTGTGAAGCACTTTGAGTTACTTGTGTATGAAAAGTGCTATACAAATAAAATTATTATTATTATTATTGTGTGAAAATTGAAAATGTCTTTGTCTTCCTAGTGTGATGTCATCAGTTTAGAACTCCTCTGCTTCCTGTTTTTTTCAACATATTTTCAAACTTTTCTTTACAAACTTGTTTTTGATTCATGTAAAACTATCGTGTATATTTACAACAAGTGTTACTAAATTAAAATAAAATAGGTATTTTGTAGAAACCTGTAATACGCAGTTTAAAATGAAAATGACCAAGAAATATTTTAAGACATAATAATTTAAAATTTTTTTTTGCATTGTAATTTTAGACAGATTATAGCATTTAAAAGTTTACACTTTTTATCCAAGCTGAGTGTCAAGTAACAAAGAAAAAATGTTTTGGCATCAAAATGTCCAGAAACAAGACTAAAAAAAAAAAAAAAAAAAAAAAAATCTTAATTCTTGGGTTTTAACCTTAATTTCAGACATTTTACAAATTTAAGATCTATTTATTTGACTGGTTTAAAAAAAATATTTACCAATGTGTACAGAAAATCACATTCAGTCACATTTATTTTTTAACTCAAACCAAAATCTCTTATAATCAGTCAGAAATGCCTTCAAACTAGTGAAATAAATGGTTAAAACAACTCAAATCCAGATAGAAGTCACTTTAAACAAGGCCAAATATACACATTTTGCAGTGAAAGTGACATACAGGTATAAAAGAAGTCAAAGTGAAGAAAAGCTGGTGGATATAACCTTGCAATGGGAAAGTTAACATACAAAAATTCAATGGTGATGTGATAAGCAAACGTCCACAGCACCCTGTTTGAGTGTCATTCCACACACCATGAAATACAACAACAAAATCATCACAACTTTCTCTCACATTTGTCCAACATCTCACAGTCAAATATAATCTAACAGCATTACAGTTGACGTCCATGACAAAAAAGCCATTTCTGAGATTCTGCACTTTTCCTCAGCCTGCAAACACAATCGGTTCATGCCAACGTACGTCCAGTGCCGGTGTAGTGTCGAGATGTGACTGTTCGGCTCGAGCTTTTCTGTGTGGAGTTTGCATGTTTCTCCTCGTGTCTGAGTGGGTTTTCTCCAAGCACTCTGGTTTCCCCCACGAACCAGTAACATGCATGTTAGGGTAATATCTCCAGCTATAGTGGTCAAATGCAGAGGACACATTTCCCTACGGGGACAATAAAGTATACCCTAACCTTACTAACCTTACCGCCAGAAATTGTGTATATTTGAACAATGTCATTTGTTGTCCTCCAAACGTCTGGACCACTGTCACAGTAAAGATGAGAACATTTAATAACATACAGTATGTGGCATGAACCGACGCATCGTACAAATTCCCTTGTATATTCCTTTCAACTTTTCTTTCACCATCTTATTGCTTCTTTCAACATTATAATAAAAAATGTTTTAGTTTTAAAAGGCCCGGCCTCCATTATCAGTGTGATTAAAGCTGGAGTACTTGATTTTCAAAACAGGAAGTAGGTATTTCAAACTATTTCCTCACAAATTTTCAACACATATTTAACATCCACATGCATTCATTTTTGGATGTAATTACGGCTTAAGAATATTTAAGTTTAACCTGAGTGGCCCACCCAAGAACAGCCAATCAGATTGCAGCTTTCTGATAGAACAAAAGCACTTTCTAATAAATTCCAGCTACTACTACTTTCAGCGGTTTGATTTAGTCATAGAATGCTGTGTTTACAATACACTTCTTAATAGAAAAGTCAAATTTTACTAAGTTACAACAGCAAAAATCAAGTACCCAAGCTTTAAACGTATATGTTGTATGCTACTATTTCCAAAATGCTACACATATTAAAACAAAATCTTTGCATTTCTCCCACGTCGTGTTATTGTGATTACATTTAAAAGCTTTCTACATTCTAGATATGAATTTGTGAAAGTGTTTTTGCAAATGGCACTAAATACTGTTGTAATAATGTAAAACTGATAGGCACTTGAAGAAGAAGCAACCTTTTGTAATGAGTTGCTAAGGTCCAGTTAATATAATAAGGCTTAAGGAGACTCTAAATAAAATATATATCATCAGTATAAACATTAAAACCCCATTTGCTGACTTTCACTTTGTCATTTGTGTCAGTCTGTTTAGACAAAGTCTTGTTAAATGTATCTGAGCGCAGGGCATGGGGTATTTTTATCCTTTTTTTTGTTGCAGGTTTTTCTTGACGTTGCGTCTCTACAGGTCGTCGCTCTCGATCAGACCACCGGGGGAAGAGGAGAGGATTCTGGGAAAAACGCAGCCTTTACATCCAGGCCTCTCTCCGTCAGAGCGGCGTAACGGCTGCTGGAGGGACGCACTTTCTTCGGCTTTGGCAAGTTGGGCTGCTGCCACTGAGCTGTGGAGGAGAGAGGGAATGTTATGCATCATCTATGTTGTTCCAATAGCATTTTTGATACCGATACTTTGTCTCAGGGTAGGTGGCAATACTGATACCAGACTGATACCAAATATTGCATTATAATTGTGCTGTCAAGCGATTAAAAAAATTGAAGAGATTAATTAATTATGATCTGTAATTAATTAATCTATTTTTAATCTCACCTAAAAATTGCTGAGAAAAACACTCAACTTAAGGTTTTTGTTTTGTTTTTATCCAATTTAATTAATTACATTATTGTTGCAGATTCCTAAAGTCTTCAAAAATGAAGACTTTAGGAAGTCTTTTGTTGCTAAGTTGTCAAGTTGAACAACCCCTATGTCCACTATGTCCGCAATATGGAAACAATGAAATTAAAGAATTCAAAAGAGATTAATGTGATTAAAAAAATTAACTCGATTAATATGTCTGTAATTAATTAATCTCAATTAATGCACTAATTTGACACCCCTAATAGGTGGGTTTCAGATGACATCACAACCTTCTACAGGCCAATGTAATTTCAATGAGGTGGAGGGCAGCTAAAATAAATATTGTTTAAATGCAATTTATTTTTGTAATACAAATGAGTAGTGGGTCTAGTCATTGTAGAAATAATCGCTTTTTAAATTAGCAAAATATTTTTTGAATTATTTCACGACAAAGTCCAATGTTATTGATAGGATAGCCTCTTGCCCTCCATCTGACTTATAACTGACAAGAATTCTAGAATGTGAAACCCACCTATTATAATGGCTAAATAAGTAAACTATTCTCCATTGTACTTAAATTACAATTAATACTCAAACTAATAATACAAATAAATAATGGCTTTTTTTAAGCAACAAAATAAATCATTTAAAAAATATAGAAATATTGGCTACACAATTAAAATACTGTTACTTTATATAAAAGATGTGTTTGTTGTAAATGTTATGTATGTTATGTATGAGTGAATTGTTATGTGTTATGTATGAGTGAAATTAAATTTTATTACACATAATTGTGTTGAGTATAATTGTATTTAGTCCCTTTCCACCTCTGTGTAGAACAACAGTGAGGCTTTATAAAATAAAATAATTAAACAAAAGTCTGAGTTAGCATGTTAGCGCCAATAGCTAGCAGTGCTGTTTTTTCAAAGTTAGTTTAACCACGTCCTTCTCCTCTATAGGCTACATGAAGCATCATAAAGGTAACAGGTGATTTTCTGTTTAGATGGGGTATTTTTATGGTTTGAAGAACCTTCACAAGTCCTTTTCCAGTTGCTCTGAGTGTTAGCTATAGCATTAGCCACGAGCAGAGAAGTTACAGCTCCTTGTCATTGCCTACTTTGTACCCGAAGCACACTTTGTACCTTTAGCTTCACTTCTCGTACATTGTTTTTTTCATTTTGAAATTTAATTTAAACAAAGACGAAACAAACTGTTAAACACAAAAAATTTGATTATTACTATTTCAAAGTCGATTAAGCTAGTTCCGGCTGCTAATAGGTGGTTCACTTCTAGAATTCTTGGTTTAAAGTAGTGCAGAAAATAAGTAATATTTTTTTATTTCATATTACTTTGCTAATAAACTAATTAAATTTAACCTTCGATTATGCTAACATTACTGTTATTGTAAACTATTTACAATTTATTACTGCCATCCACTATTGAATACATTCGATTAGTTGTTTCGACACCAACCACTATTGCTTAAAAAGGCGATAAATAAGTGTGGTGTTTTAGGCTTCTATTGACAAACGTTTGTGAGTTACATTCAAAAATCAATAAAAATAAACAATACTAACTTACAAATAACCATTTTAAATGACGTAATTTCGACCTGCGTAAGCGTAGTTGCGCTAAAAGGTACAAAGTGGGCAATGACACTTTCATTTAGGACAATACAGAGTGGTATCAGAGGTAATCTGGTATGAATGCTCATCGATACCTGAAAAATGCACGATATCAGAGAATTTTTCTGATACCAGTATCTATATAAACAATCCTTTTCTGTTAACCCATGAGATAGTTACAGTCGTGTCATTTTTGGGGGTAGGGCTGGGCGATATGACAAAAAATGTATATCACCATTTTCTTGGAGCCAGATCACAATTTAAATTTCATCATGATTCTTTAACGCTACTGTGTGTTTTTCTTTTGCCTTTGAGGATAAAAACATTTGAAGGCTCAGAATGCATTACATAAGTAAGCATAACGTCTTTACATTTCTAAAGATCAGGTATGGCACTTTAAACAAAGACATTCTTGATTGAGTAAATACGTGCAGTGCTGATTGATGAGCCGACTAAAAAGGAAGCGTGGCTAATGTTCTCAGACTAAAAAATATATTTAATTTAACCATGTGTCTGACCCAAACTGTGGTTAAAAAGACATTGGAACAACAAATTGTAGTAATAACCAGACCAGTGTAGTTTTATGTAAAAATCGCAGTGTTATTACCTTCTAATAAGAATGTCAGACTTACTGTTGACGTCGAGTCGTGCGGTGCTGGAGACGATCCCGGCTTCGTTCTTGGCTGACACTGTGTACCAGCCTGCGTCCTCCTTCAGAGCCGGCTGGATGATCATGCACAGGTACCCGCAGTTATCCTGGTGCATGCTGGGAAAATCAAAACACAACAGTTTTTCTCAAGTGTGTAAAGGCAGACAGATCATTGGTGTAGCAAATTCAAGACTGCAAACATATCTATGTATAGCCTTGATTAAAATAGCTTGGATTCAGAATTTCAATCAAAATTTGAGTCGTTTTAACTAAATACTGTATGTTTTAACTTCTCACCCATTGTAGAATATTTTATTGGTTTCAAAGCTTTTTTGACTGATTAGAAGACAAATTGGATTAAATATAATTCGATTTGCCAATGAGGTTTGTAAAATATTCTTATCCTATTGGAAACTAAATGTTTCAAAGTAATGTATTCGAACAAAACAGAAACTGTTTAAAACAAGGAAAATAAGATTCAAATTGTCAACATACAGTATCAGATGATAGGCGTTTTAATCTTTTATCTTGCACATTTATTTTGATTTTTAACACAGGTGCAAACACATGCTTCATAGCCAAGTCAGTCAAAAACATTCTAAAGAGAAACTCTTTTTGCCCAGGTCTGCTTTAACAGAATAAATTGTAACATGAGTTGTGAGTGTGTACCTGATTCTGTCTGTGTTGTGGGTGAAAGACTCATTCTCTCTTTTCCAGAAGATCTGAGGATATGGCACTCCAGTGACACGACACTCCAAACGGACCGGATGTCCCTCTGCCACACTCGTGTTCTGCAACTTCTCCACAAATGACGGCGCTTTGTGCATCTCTTTGGCTGTGGACAAAACAGTTATTATCAAGTCACTGTTTTGTAAGTTTCAAGTCTAAGTCAAGTCCCAAGTAAAAAAAGTTTCAAGTCTTTTCAGGTCTTTATAGCGGGATTTTAGGTTTCCGCTCTACTGCGCATGCGTTATGCAGAAATACCCGCTCTCCGTCTGGTTAGCTGGGTTAGGGTAGTTCTTTGAATAAAACTACCAAACAGGACGAGAGCAACTGTTTCGATCAGGACTGAACCGGCATGACAGACGTCTGTCTCCTGAAGACAGTGTTTTCTCGCTGGTTTTTCACTCACCTGAATGTAACTTTTAAGGGTTTGTAGGGTCACATTTCATTCACAAATGTTGAATTAGCAGCATAACGTTTGTTTTCGCACAGTGTTAAACTCTTGTATTTAGCTGACAACGGTGCTTTTTCAACTTGTTTCCACTGTTTATGTTTATGAGCGGTGGCTCTTTCTGGAGGCAGGGTGCGCGCGCATCGCCTGTGTTGATAAACAAAAAATCCCTCTATATAAAATTACCAAATACATCTTGTGTTCACAAAAAGAAGTGAGGAGGGACATGTTGCAGTTTGTTATTGTAAATTACATAATTTACTTTTTGAGAAATATTAAGTTGCCCAAAATCCAAGAGTCCAAGTCTAAGTCAAGTCCAGAGTCAGTGACCTTCAAGTCCAAGTCATGTCCATTTATCAAGTCTCAAGTCATTAAAATAGTGACTGAAATCACAAATTGCAAGTCCACACGTGATTATTATGCCTGTTTGTTTTTGCTTCAAAGTTAAACACTAACATAAAAATGTACTTATAGTTAATACGATAAAATGTACTTTTCAGTAAAATGTAATGAACATGATTATTTTTAAGATTTTACAAAAAAGTGTCTGTTTTTCCCCAATTTGTCCATTTTTATGATGTTTATGATTTCACTTATTGGTTGGACATGGCCAGTATACATGACATAGTTAGAGGTAATTCCACACATATTATCTACCTAGCAATCATGCACAATCTTGGCAAGAGTGCAAGGTTGTGTATGATGGGTCCACCAAGACTACGCCTCTGACCCTGACCATGCTCTTTCATTCGACAGTATTTTGTAGACTTCCTCACCTGCCACGATGAGCTCCAAGTTGAAGGAGTTCTGTCCCGCTCGGTTGCTGGCGATGCAAGTGTAGATCCCTGCGTCGCGGCTGGTCACAGGTTCGATCACCAAAGAGTGCACTCCATTCTCTCGAACCAGCATCTTATGAGCCGAGTCGGGTCGGATAGTCTGACCGTTCAACTGCCAAACCAGGTCTGGCGTCGGCAAACCGCTCACCTATACGGGACAGGAGAACACAGAGGAATGTATCAGTGTTATAGAGAAGTGTTCCCTGGCACAATAGCTGAAAACATTACTCCATGCTAAACCTCTGAAGTGAGTGGTAAAAATGCACGAGAGCTAAAGGTGAAAAACAACATTTCTCTTGTAAGAGCACAAAACATTGACTAAAACATAAAAAAAGCAGTTACAGTCTGTTAACAAGTATAAATATAACTACAACTCTGCCAATTGCTAAGTTTATATCTGATATATAAAAGAGAAAATCAAGTAAACAGTTGTAGAAAACCAGATGAACAACAACACTTCCCATAGACTCTTGTACATTCCCCATTGACACAGACTTCATTAACACACAGTTTAACTCATTATTAGCTGATTAAATAAGATGTTTTTGCGTTTGCTTGTAGCAATTGAACTAAGCAAACAGGCCAGCTAAGCTCTGCACAGTCGCCGTGACAACAAAAAGTTACTTTTATCGTCTATTTAAAGCTACTTTTATCATCTATTTTTCCACAAGTTAATGTCTAGTTAATAACATTAGAATGTGTTCACAATCTAAGAATGTGATGATGACAAGGGCCTTTTATTTCTATTAATAACATTATACCTTTTTTTTAAAACTCTATATTATATAATATAATATATATATATATATAAGTATGTTTCATTGTTTGTGTAGATTTTTACGTTATTTTTCAAATAATTTGTGTGTGTTGTCTTGTCATATTTTGTTCTGACTTTTCTGTCCTTTTGGATTTTGAGTTGCGTTCAGTTACTTTTTTTCTTTTAATTTTTTTTTTTTTTACTTGTTAATTGTTGTTTGTTTGTTGCTGGTGTTTTTGTGTTCGTTATGATCTTGTCGTGTATTGTCTGTGCCTTATTCTTAATATGTTTTTGTTACATTTGATAATAATATGTCTTCTCTTTTTATTACTATTATTATGATTTCCTTCTTGTGTGTTTTTTATTGTCTTGTCTATAAAAAAAAAGAATACACACAGTAATGATTAAAAAAAAAATATACATTTAATATTGCAAGACACTTTAATCCAGTGTTTCCATTCAATGCTGTTTGCTTCACAAAAATAGTAATGCAAACTTGGCCTAATTCTTTCCTCTTTAGTTCAAGTTCTTGGGAAAATGAAAACAGAAGTGAATGTGTTTTGTCTGTGTTGATGTGGTTGTCCCTGTGCACCGGCGTCCATCAAAAACATGGACTGGAAACGGCTCATATTTGATTGAGTGCACAGAATCAGAGCCCTGTTGGAAGAAGCCCAACACACTCAGGACATTTTTAGCTCTGTAACTCTGGCCAGCAGCAGCGGTGTGAAAGAAATATTGACTATAAATAGTACAATTTCACCATCCAACAAAAAGATACTTCATTTCAAAGGTCTGGCTCTAAACTGACTCAATATGATACTTACTAATTTTAAAAACTCTATAAAATTCTTATTGTTACCAGCTGATAACTACATTTTATACTTTTCTATGGATAAAGTGAGTTAACGTTATCTTTGCATTTTGTCTGGGATTCAATTTCTGCAATACTTCACTAACTTTGTGTTTGATCCAATTCCACAAAGAACAGTGCAATCTAACCTCACATTAATTTTTTTTTTTTTCCTTCGATCATTGAGAGATATCGATAATGTTTTTTAGTCATTATTTCATGTATTTTTTTCTTGTAAGAAGCTACGTTTGTTTTCATACAACACACAGGCAATGCGTGTCCCTGATTGGCTAATTCATCTGTCAATCACATTCACTGAAACATGAACATATTCCAAGCGTGTTGACATAGAGAAGGAGAATAATGTTCTGTAATCTGATTTAAAAAAAAACAATGCAACGAACAATTATTTTGGTAACTATTAGTTGGGCAATTATTCTTTCGATTGATCGATTAGAAGAGAGTTGTACCTGTTTAGAAGTTTAGTCACTGCAATACAAGATTTTGCAAATTTTGACCTAATGTCGCTTAAGAACGTTCTTGAGTGCAGATTAATAAGCAAACTAGTGTTGGCATCAAAAACTCCAAAATTACACCATTTTCTCCGGCTTATCATAATTTCTCTTCAGTCTGAGGGTTTTCTAAGCTCATAACATTTTTGAAATCTTTAGAAAAGTAGGATTGTCGAAAGTCACTTAGGCAAATATCCAATCTAGATTCTCATTTGAGCAACTTTTACAGCTGGCACTTTCTGAACAGTTTTTTTTTTGGGTGACACGATGGCGCAGCGGTTAGCGCTCTGGTCTCATAGCAAGAAGGTTCTGGGTTCAACTCCTAGTCGACCCGGGGCCTTTCTATGTGGAGTTTGCATGTTCTCCCCGTGTCTGCGTAGGCTTCCTCCGGGTACTCCGGTTTCTTCCTACACTAAAAACATGTCCATAAATGCCTCCCCTGACCCTTCCCTCAGGGCTCCCCTGCAAAAGAGATTCTGAATCTCAGTGGGACCCTAAATAAAGGTCAATTAATTAATTAATTAATTAATTAATTAATTAATTAATTAAAAAGTGATCTACAAATATAGAAGAGCTAAAACAAAACATGAAAAAAATGTATGTGTTAAAATATACATTTGCCAAAAAAAAAACTTGACCTAACAGACAGCATTTTTGAATTGTGAAAACGTATTATTGTGATATTCAATATAATAAATATTTCAATAATCAATTAGTTGCGATAAATCGATGAACTTGTTACAGCTCTAGTTTTAAACCTAACAGAGAACAGAGCAACTGGCACAGAGAAGCCCATTTAGGACCAGTGTGAATGTCATTAGAGACTTTACATATAGCTCATTTTATTTCCTAAAAATGTGTGTATGTACTACAAAAACACAGTATCTGACAATTGATCAAGAATGACTTCTCACTTCTACTTAATGACTTTTCCTTGAATGGAAAAAAAGCGGCAAGTGGATCTTTTTTTTCTATCAAACTAATCGCTGTTTAGTTTTGCAACGGTTCAGCTCAGTGCAAAACAGGGCAAACCAGGACAGAAGTGAGCTGAACATTCTTCTACAAAAACAGGTAATTATATAAAGACTTCATCCAACTGAATCCAAGAAAGTGGACCCTTCTGTACTGTATGTCATCCATTCAAAACAAGGAGGACTGAAGAAACATTTAGTCTACTTTTATTGCCTCAGACTTGATTCACACAAAGGATAGTGTTTCTTGGCGCCTCACGGACAAAGAGCAGTAGATTAAAACACACTCACTTCACTGTCTGTGATTTCAATGTAGGGGTTATGCACTAGCGTCTTCCTGTCTCAGATTGACACAGGTCGCTACATCCGATGGCGTAGTTGCCATAGTGACACAACTCCAAATGCGACAGACATCAGACGAGGGATTTTGGGCTAGTCCTAAAGCAATACTTAAAAAAAAGTCTCTTTTGTCATCTGTTGTAGACACAGTGACAACTGTAACAGCAGGAAAAGTGCAGCTTCTGAACCAGGTTTTCATATAGGAAAGTTATAAAGTGAGCGAACTAGTTATGGGAACAGAAGCTCTGCGCACACAGTGAGACTCACTTTGCTCATGATCCCGGCAGAGCGCTGTGGGTCGAGGGCTGTCGCTTTTAGTTCTCTGAAAGTCTGGCAACATCGAGCGTACCTGTGCTCACTTCTTTCCGGCCACAAAACTAAAACTTTTTCAACCGGAAATAAGTTTATGATGTGAAAATAGGTAAGAATTGCCACAAAATCTGACCGCTCTAGATGCTGTTTCTGCCGAACTCGAGCAGCCTGTGTTTGCATTGAGCTTTAGAGAAAAAATAATTCTTTCTAGTCTGTAGAGGGATTTTCCGGCAGCAGCACCAATGAAGCGACCACTGCGGCTGATTTACAACAGCTACAAGCTAGCAATGTTGTATATAATATAATAGATCCATGTAGCCTACATATACTGTAATCTTCTTCTTCAAATGAGTTCCAGTAGGCTGTACGCTGGAATTGCATAATGCTGCCTCCTCTGATTATTATTCACACTAGATCATATGCTGTGGTAAAGGTAAAAAGAAGTAATCTAATCAGTAGAGTTGTCTTTAATGTTGTCTCTTTTGAACATTAAGAAAGCAAGTCCCACATCTGACAGTTCTTTAAATAAACTCTTCTTCTCGGCACTAGAATCAAATTAAACATTAGTGACCATTTTGTGACCCAAATTTGCATTTAGATTGCATAAATTGTGTCTTAAATTTGTTATTTCTGGACATCTGATTCACTTTTCACCTTCTAATATCATTAAAAAGTTTCACTGATGATGTTTTTTTAATTATAAGAATAAATATGATGATATGCATATTGCCTTTGCATTTCCCCAGCTGAAGTTGAACTCAGACTGTTGTACCTTGCAGTCCATCCGACAGAGGCGTCCCTCCTGCACGATGAGGTCTCCTGGAGCCTGCAGGAAGTGAGGTCTGAAGTGACGCTCCTGAATGTTGTCGTTTTCATCGCCACTGTCTCTGGAGCGCGACCTGGACCTGACCACAAATCAAACACAACCAGTAAAAAAACAAGACAATTTAACATGAGTTTGTACATTTTTCTGTACAATGTCGTGAATCTGAATATGCTGTGATCGCAATAGCTTTTGTGAATATTTCTCCAGTTTGGTAATTTTAGAAAAGTTTTTAATTACGTTTCCTTGTTGAACATAAGGAGCATCATAGATAAACAAGATAGAAGATACATTTTCCATCATAATGTTGATGATCACTGAGCATCACAGCTTGAAGAACCCTTTTAGTTTCTCCTCTAGCTGTTAGCATAAAGTCGTTAGCATTAATCCAGAGAGAGTTAACAGGAAAGCCTACAAACTCATCAGCCAACTATTTCAGGTCAAAAATACAAAATGCTTATTAAGGATAACCTTGTCTCTTTTTCACATGTCCAATTGGTCTTTAAGGTTGTTCACAACATGGCCCCACCTCAACTCAAAGACTTTATCTTTGAGTTGAGGTGGGGTTCTCGCTACAGATACAACTCCTAAAGTAACCAGACGTACTAGCAGACGCCAATGTATGATCTACTTTCTTTTTAAGGACGCTCAAACAATAAAACAGCCTCCCAACAAAAATGCTGAGCTTAGATAACTTAAAAACATTTTCAAAAGAAGTAAAATATTTTTTCTTTATAAACCAGAAATGTACACTCTAGTTAGTAACTTCTCATAAGTTGTACAAATGAGTAAAAGTTCACTGTATTAACTGTACAGCTAAAACTTTTAAAAGATCAGCTTTTTAAAATGATGTTTGATGATGATTGTGTTCAGTCTTTGTGTTTGTAATGTGTTTACCTACAATGTATGTGTGTATGTAATTGTATTGTATGATCCTCAACAATAGCTGCACATGGAAATTAGCTGTCAAGCTACACGCTAATACAAACATCTTTGCTATCAAGCATAATGTTACTATAACAGTCCTGAATAAAATGAAATATATACAGTAAGTCCAGTGTGTAAATGTTCCAGTCGTTATTAAAGGACTGCCGAAAAATTACTGTTCCCAGACAAAACAGATGTTCTTTGGTTTTCTTGATAACTTTTTGTTGTGTCAACTATTGACCTCAAATCAATACAAAAGAGGTAATTATGACAAGAAGCATTGGGTACAACCTCTCATTTATTCAAAATAAGATTTTGAGCAAAGCATACACTTTTTCTTCAATAGCTTCTAGGTTTAGTGAGATATTGATCCCAAATCAATGCAAAATAAAACGTAATAATGATAAGCATCAAGTACGGCCAACAAAATCTTATTTTTACGCAATTTCATTTTGTATTAAATAAACACTTCTATGGAGGTTTTTAATATTAATATTTTAGTCATAAATTTACACTTTTTCTTCAAAAGCATGGAGGTTTTGTGAAATATTGATCCCAAATAATTTCAAAATAGTTCTTAGTATTGATAAGCATCCGGTACCTAGCATTTTCAATTAAATCTAGAACTCAAATAAACTTGAACACATGCAACCCTGCCATACGAGTTTTAAGGCCGAAAAGGCACACCTTTTTGAAAAATCAAACACAATCATTCAGTAAATAAGACAAGTCTTTCTGAGCTCTCCAACTGTCTCTGTGGAAAGCTTTTAAAACTGTCTGGCCTAAAACAACAATGACATCACTGTGGAGTTTGCCCTGCACGCAACAGAGTCCGGACGAGCTGATCTCTATCTCCCTGTGTCTGACGAAGCGCTCCGATAACACAGGAGTGAAGAGCATTGCCTATAGATGGTGATAAGCGAGGACAGTTCTCTGATATATTTTAAGCACAATCAAAATTGTTCAGTTAAGTTAATGGATGAACAATGAATACTTTTCTGGTAATGAGTCTAGAAAGGCCACACATACTATAAATTCAAAAGATTATGATGAATGAACACCAAAAAAAAAAAAATTAAAAATTGGGTCAAAACAAGGTAAATGTTTTGTGAAATCTAAATCACAATCATGTTTACTATGTTTTACTAAGAATAGAGTCTAACCTGTCATATGCACTTAAATGTTTAATGCTGTGATCTGGTCAGTGCATATTCTCTCATTACAAGTTCCCTTTAGAGTTCAAACCATGATGTAAACAATAGTATACTATAGGAGTAAAAGCACAGTTCTGGCATGAGTAAAGTCACCTGCGCATCTGTCCTGGTGTAGAGCGCTGGCTTCTTCCTCTCTGGTTCACAGCCTGACCATCATCCGCCCTGTGCAGCTCACTCTGCCCTGAGACCCAAAACACACACGTTTTAGACCAAAGCAGAAGACAGCTCAGGTTCACAAGAGTAGGCAATGTTATTTAAACACCACATACACTGTTTAACAGCTCTCAAAAAGTTGTTTTGGTGTTAAGCTTCAATTTAAAGTGCCATAAAGTGATTTTTTTTTTTTAAGTAGAAAGTCAGCTGCACAAAATTATAGAAACAGAAAGTAGTAGTAGAAATAGTAGTTTAGGCTGTTTTCCAATAGATATGTTTTATACCAAAATGTGAAAGAATATTGTTTAAGGATGTACTTTTGCATAAGATGATGGAGTTGGCCTCCATTTTATAGACATGAAAGTGCCTGCATTTAAAGCATAAGAAGTACAGACAAAGTGTCATATTAGACATGTTTATAGATTTAGTCACAGCAATCAAAGAACTTCTATAAACTGAAACGCTGATTCTCCATGTTTAGTCCTGAACCAGCAGGAGGCCGGTGAGTTCAGAGTGCGAGATATAACGCACTAACATGTCAGAGATGTACTTTGGTGCTAGTCCATGGAGAACTTAAACACAAGCAGAGCTTTTTAAAGTCTATTCTCTGAGCCACTGGAAGCCAGTGCTTAATGTATCGTACTTTTGGTCCTCGAGCAGCAATACTGCAACTTTTGGATAGGCCGGTGAGCAGGCCGTTACAATAGTCTAACCTACTGGAGACAAATGCATGGATAAGCTTCTCCAGGTCAGGCTTTGACACTATACATAGACACGAAAGCCTGCTTAAAGCAAAGAAACTGTTTTAGAGTTTATTTAGAGCAACAGAAACTTAAAAATTACAAAAACATGTTTTATTTAGTTAGCCGAAAAGTGTAAAGGTACACTTTGTAACTTTTACCAAAAATAAACTTGAGCAAAACAATGCAAAATTACAAATGCGATCTGTCAAGCATGAACTTTGACCTCATCAAGGTTTGGTTACTTCCTGTCTCCTTTCACTCCACTTCCTGTTTGAGTAATTATCCTGATACTCATCATTTGTCTCTGTTGAACACTGATAGCTCATCCATTCCTTTCGAATGTTTTGTTCTCACCAAGTCTTATACTGTAGGACCGACACAATTTTTGCTTCCTTAAGAATGTAAACATGCAGAAATTTTAAACTCCTAGATCGGTCTACAGTTTTGGTCATTTACCTAATGCTTTCTGAACCTCAAATTGTTCACCACGATGTGTTTTAAGCTTTTTCACAGCTGTTTGGAGCGAGACGTGCCGGTATGCTAACAGTAGTTAGCCATAATGCTAACTACAATTACAGAAAACTTTTAGTGGAGTTTGGTGAACAAACGGGACATATTAGACAGAGACAGGACATTACAGACTGCATTCCACCAGAATAGATACATTAAAGTGAAACTAATCACAAAATCAACTTTTTTTCACCGTCAGACTGTGTGTTTGGGGTCGAAATTTAATTATCCACTGTTTCCGGGCCTTTTTTGGACATTTTGTGCAAACTCGCTCATTATGCAGTTATGGGTGCAAAAACTGCAACTGTGCTACCACAATGGTCAGACACTGTTGGTGCATTTTCACTACACGTCCACGTTACATTGAGTTGACGCGACAGACAAGCCGCCCAAATGAGCTATAAAACTGCTGTAGCAAGTTGTAACGCGGTCACCCTCTGTACAACAATATCAAGATATCTGTGCTCGAGAGTAACTGATTTTGTTGTAAAAAAATGGTATAGTCTTTTTAAATTAGACAATTAACAATCACTAACTGTTCATGAACAAAGGAACTGTTCAACCATAGTACTATAGGTAATATAAACTAGAACTATCATTGGCCACTGCAATGGGTCACACAGTTAGTTTCAGATTTGACCCGAAAGCTGCAAATTTTCCTAGCTTACACTAAAGATTCTTAAAAACACTCTGGGGTTATTAGCAAAAAGAAGGTGGATTTAATGTTGAGTTCCACATTGACCTCTCACCTTAGGGTTTCCAGCCATGATGGTGTAGTTCCCGTCGTCGTCCAGAGAGGCGGCGGCAGTGTGCAAAGAGCAGGTCCGTCTGAGTCCCGACTGATCCTGTAGTGCTCGCTCCTCTTCGAAATCTGTTTACCGTCTTTGAACCAGTACACCTGCCACACAACACAGTCGGTTAGTTCATTGTGAATGGATGGGCAATATATTGGTATCAGTGTTGACCAATATTTAGGCAATTTTGATATCCGACACTATTGGAAAAAAAGATCGATGCCAGAATCTGTGTTTACATATGTTAGTCCAAAATTATCATAAAAAATGGAATTAAACAAACAATTAAGCTAAAATATGACTGTATACTTGCATAATATTGCCGCAGAAAAACGTATATCCCGGATAAATGTTTTTTTAACTGAAGTGAAAGTACATTTGTGATCTATAGAGCTTTGCTATAGATTTTAAAATACAGTATCAGTATTTGCAAACAAATTACAACAGGAAGCCAAATATCAGCATCAACAGACAAACTTTTGTCTGGTATTGTTGTTAGCATTGTGGCTAACTTCCATTAGCATACCGACACGTCTCGCTCTGTCTTGCTCACTTACCTAATGCATTGTGACCATCCACATTGTTCAGCCGATGTGTTTTAAGCTTTTTTTAAATTTACAACCTTTAGGAGCGAGACGTGTCGGTATGCTAACAGCAGTTAGCCACAATGCTAACAGCAACAAACGTAGATTAGTAGTTTGGTGAATAAACGGGACATTATTAAATGTACACAGTAGAGTGCGGACTCATTTTTATGTGAAAAGACATACATATGAACAAGAGATATGTGCTAGGGGGAAATTCATTATGTTCATTTTATTGTAAAAATGGTTATTGCGTCTTTAAAAGTGTTTTTACCCTGCATATATTCAGCCAAATGAGTTATCTGCTGTGTAAAGAGGTTTCCCCACTTCCTGGTTCCTGTCATCCAGTGTGTCAGGACCTCTCTTATCACAACAGGCTGCGTATGCTCTGACTCTACGCCTCCATCCAAAACATGAGCCGTCAGCACCAGACACACCTCTGACGCACCACTTATTAAACCCAAGAGAACCATTTCACAGAGTTCAGCCCTCTGGCAAAATAATAAAGGTTAGCTAAATAGAAGTAAATAAGATGTGAAGTGAATAAGTCTTGAATAAATCACTTTCAGCTCAATAGTATAGTCTTAAAGCAGCTGTCTGTCTGTTAGTGTCAAATTTATAATGAGTTTAAATATCCCTATATCGATACGCAAATTGCCAACAAGTTTGTCACAATATATTCCGATACTAATACATTGAGTACAGCCCTACTTTCCACACTGTAAACAAAATACAAGAGTTAACATTTGTGCAGTTTAAATATTTCCTCCAAGACCAATCAAATCTCTCATAGAGTAAAATACATAACCCTTTCTGTGTTACCTTTGGCTTGGGGTCTCCGGTGACCTTACAGGAGAAAGTAACAGGCATGCCCTCGAAGACTTTGCAATGCTTGAGCTTCTGGTCAATCGCGGGCGCCTCTCCCTCAGCACAGCTCTCATCATGTTGTACATCATCGTCCGACTCCTCCACCGGGGAGCGCTCCAGCCGAAACTCGATCTCACTGATCAGGCGCTGCTCGAAGCTGGACACTTTGTATCCTGCACATCACAAAGACAACGAGACATTAGGAGATAAGAGAGAGAATGTGTGGTTGAATAGGGAAGTGATCAGACACAGAACAGTGAAGTCAGTATTGGAAATGAATTTGTTGGAAACTTGATGTGAGAAAAACCCTGTTCACAGCACCTTCCTCTTAGTTCTGGACTATGGAGACATTATTTATGTATCTAATTTGTCCTAATGTATACTTTTAGATTCTGTACCTTTTTACATCAACCTGCCCAGGACGTTGGTGGAAATTTCTTGACATAAATCAGTGCAATCTTTCCTTTTGGGTCAATGTTTGTTGCGCACTATCTCTGTATAAATAAATAAAACCATCCCCAATGGCAGCAGGAATGCGTGTTTGTTTAATGTTTAGTAAATCTGATGCCAGCGTTCTTTGCAAAGCATTTCCACCGAGGCAAGCAGTTGACAGAGCCTCTATCAGAAGAAACCGGATCAAAAAAATGAGTTTGAAGTCTGCCCGCTCATCTGTCTGTCACCACTGCACACAGAGACTGAACATCTGTGGTCCTATGACACATCACTCTGATAATGACAGGGTTCTGACACAGCTGCAGTCCCTCCAACGCACCACGCAGACCCACTGTGAGTCTTAAATCTTTAACTCGAGCGACCAGCTGCTGCGGTGCATGTGCTTTTGATGGTGTTTGTTTTGACTTTATGGAGATGCCACTTAAAGCTATTTCAATATCGCTGCTGCTGCAAGCTTCACGTGGCAGTGAAAGGAGAAAGCAAAAGAGCGTCTATGGCTCTGAGCATGCAACTAGACTGAAAACTGTACAAAACACAATATGCAAGACCAATGCAACATTTATTACAAAGTTTTATAAAGGTAGGTTTGAGAATAAAGCCTTTTTGTTGGTGAATATGTAAATAAATACTGTAATTTTGGGACTAGAAGCTGCTACTTTTATCACTATCTTTGAACTTTGCAGACACAACGGTGCTGCTAAATGATAGAATCATAAGCTAAGGGACAAAACTCTATTTTTTACAGTAACATAACCCATTTCCCTTGCACCAATATCTTGTTAATGTACCCAGTCAAATAGAAATTAGAACACAATGTCCTGACTCCGTCTAATATTGTCCCGTTTGTTCACCAAACTAGAGAACTAACAAACCAGAGCCACACCTCCCACTCCTATGGGCCAATGGGATATTTAGAAACATAGAAGGCTTGATTTACAGGTTTGCAGCCAAATAGATAAAGAGAAACCTTGTTTAGTATTGGCTACATTTTACTGGCTTCAGCATGTCCACACTTTATATATATTTTTAATGATTTTTTTCAGCTTGTTTTAAAGTACAAGACCCTTTGCAACAACTATTTTTGACTGACTGAAACAACATTTTTTTTTTAAATCTTCTATAAAAACTTTAAACACAGTGCAGAAGATGTCAAAGATCTACATCACAAATCTGATACATTCAGAACAGCGTTTTCTGAGGCTTAGTTTTTTTGTCGAGAAAGCATTGTTAAAACCACTCCAAAAGACAATACTGTGCCATATGTGTCCTTTAACAGTGTTAGCGGTGCACACATATGAATGATCACTGCGTGTAGACGTCTATACTGCTGTTAAACAACCTGAACATAAAACAAATGTAGTTAAAAACCAAACACGTGATTTTGTGAACATATTTTCAACAAAGTGAATAACACAACTGGTGGTTTAATTGGTCAAACTTGAAATAACCTTTTGGGGGAAAGTCTCTGCTGCCTTGTCTTCCTGTTGAGAGAAAAGACTGTTTACGGCTGTAAAACTGTGCCACTAGAGACACTTTATATGTGCTTAACAAGGGTGTTGATGGTCCAAGCAAAGTGGCTTTTAAACTCACAATTAGCAAACACATGCATGGCATCGCTGTAAAACTTCAAACGCCAAAGAGAATGAGTTTCCTCCACATCTGGCCCCAACCACATGCAACAGAGCAGGCAGGATCAGGGAAACACTTTCAGATGGGAATCTTGGATCTTCGTCCGATACAATGCACATCCTGATACACTTGGCTGCAGGTTTTACAGTTACCAATACGGTTCGGTTTGATCTACCAGCCTGGTCACGATGCACCTCGATACAATCAACACTGTTTTTTATCCAAATCATTTAAAATATTTGGTAAGCACTATCATTTCAAATCAACATCGTGAAAGTCATGTTTCAGTCAACTAAACATTACATTGTTTGCTTTGTAAATTGTGTTAACAATATTATATTTTTGGACTGATCTGATATCAACACTTTGTCCCAGGTAGGTGCCGATACCGATACTAATGATTGCATTATAATGGCTAAAGAAGTAAACTATGGATAATACATTACATCCACAAAGAATCAGTTTTAATAATAGATTTTTGTAAACTCACAAAGCAGAAAGTATTGGCTATTTTAACAGTATTTTATATACATAAATCTTTAACTCAGGTGACCAGCTTTATGTTTACAAAATATTTAAAATACTCCAGCTCAAATGGAGCATTAGCCACAAGCTGAAAGCAGCTGCTGCTGCATCTACAGCTCCTTATTCAGGACAATACAAAGCCGTATCGGGTCAGAGATTTGGATTTGGAGTACTTGTCGATATCAAGACCTGAAAATGTGCGGTATCGAAGGTTTTGCCGTTACCATTAGTGGTATAGGAAGAACTCTAATTATTATTTTTGAATAAAATTTAAATTCCTACAGTAACCTTCATTATGACAGAGACATTAAGTGATATTAAGACATTAAGTTTCCAAAGGCAGTCTTTTCTCCACATTATTGTGTCTAAGGCCTGTAAAAAGACGAAAGGCAGAGAGCCAGAGCTAATTAGCATAAGGAGCCTAAACAAGTTACTCACTGAGCTGTGCTCCACTGGAGACAAGACTCAAGTTTGGATTCAACTCTAGAGCCTCAGTGAAGACAACACAGAGGTCAAACAAATACTGTCTCTGGTATTAATAAAATGTTCAGCTGCTTTAGAGTTTCATCTGTGAGTCTTCCAGTCCATGTTTGAACTGTTGAGTTAACGTTAGCATTAGCATTAGCATCCACAGCAGCGGCCGCTTCAGGCGTGTATGTGGATGCGTGCGTATCTGTATGAGACCACTTTAGTCGTATTTAATAAAATCATGAATTAAACGAGATCCATCAAAACAAAAACAGAAAGTCTGATGCATTATGCTGTGACTCGGTTAGCATATCTTCCCAAATCTCTAAAGTAAGTAAATTAACTTAACCTAAACCTACTGTAACCCTAATCTTAACCTTCAATCCAACTTTTACAACAAATAAACTTTTGCATTGCCACTAATGCCAAGTGATGGCAGCGCGGCATAACTATATTGGGGGAAAAAATCAGGCATGGAAGTTGAACATAATGAAGTTTGTGGTACTTTGGGATGATATTTACAGTAAGTACTAATATCTCCATCAAACCATGTCAACGCTGAGTCGTACCACAGACCGGCTGCTGAAGTTTTCATAAACAGAGCTATTTATGGAGGAGTCTGGAGCACTTTACAATGTTTATACGCAGCTTTCAAAGTCAACCAAACAAGATGGTGGTGCGTGTGTGATCTTATGGAAAAGTGGTGAAAAGGAATAAGTGTTTCAATGTGACACAAACTGATTCTGTCTGATGCTGAAAATACTGAAACATCTTTCTAATGTTCGTTCAGGACTGTTCATGCAAATAAGCTGTCACCTCATCATGATGTCACAAGTATAGAGGTTCTAGATGCATTTAAGGTATGATCTTGTGCATTTCTCTTAGGTTACTGGGATTGAGTTTATTTATTCCCCCTGTATACCGCACTTTTTATTTATTTTTTAGCATTTTCATTTTGTTCAATCTATAGCAGCATTTTGTGTTGCATTATTGTTTGAATTGCATCAGTGAGGTACTACTTTTAAATAACTTATCTAATACGTAACAAAATTAACAACATTTTGTGCAAAGATGTTTTTCATTAAGTTCACTTTCCTGAATACGATATTGCTAGGAACATCTCTCTAAAAGCTAGGAAGCAATTTTCTGTAGAGCACAGCACAAACCAAACTGCTCATATTCAGCAAAAAGAGCATCTACAGCTTTAAGAACGGTCAGAACTTGTGGCAGTTCTTACCTATTTTCACATTATAAAATTTTTTCCGGTCCAAAAGTCTTTAATTTTATATAGCTTCGACTACCGCTGATCGCTCTAACCTCCGCTCTGATTGGTCAGAACAATCGGGCCCGCGCTTTCCGCTCATTCAGCTCCACTCTGTTTGCGCTTGTCGTGCAAAGTACCATGTGGGAAACAATTTTGGAAACACGCAGAGGTCTCAAACTCAATGAAGCTCGGGCAAAATGATCTGTGTCAAGGTTTTAGAAATATCTATAATCTGTATAAATATTACTATAATTCTATAGTAAGACGATGGAACATACAATAATGTCCACCTTCATTATTTTACATTGTTTTATATTATTAGGCATATTGAGCAGATGGCTCCTCTGGTGGTGCTTTCTTATCTGGTTCATCTCTATCCAATGCATTTTAACTTATTTTAATGAAACCAAGTTGCATTTTACTATATGTGTGTGTGTGTGTGTGGGGGGGGGGGTGTTCTTCGGGAACATTTTGTAAAATTTGTTGCAGTTCAGTGGATTTTTCAGTGGATATGTGGACCTGTAGTAAGAACATGTGCATCATATTGGCAGGCCACTCTCAATAATAGTCCGAAATCATGCGAGGGGTCACATGAAATGATCTCAGGGACCACACTTGGTCGCCAAGCCGGCAGTTTGAGACCCCTGCAATAAACCTAATCCCTTTAGATCAGTGAACGCCAGTGACACAAAGTGCCCGCCTTTTTTAATTGAATTTCCCCAGTTAAGGCAAAAAACAATGTCATTTCTAATGCTGAACACCTTTAAAATATTATATGGGAGCTGGTTATGTCTAACTTTATACATTATTTGCAAGGTTTTTAGTTTGACCAAGTCTTATAATTTTTACGTTTGTGACCTAAGAAAATGACAATGAGCAGTGCAGTAGAACAGGACAGATCTCATGCAGAATCACAGTGTTTGAGACTTGTACCTGTGTGACGGGCTCCTCCTCTGTGTCTGTGCTCAGGACTGTGGCAGCGTTGTCAGCTCCCAGCAGTCTGCGCGCCATCTTCTCCTCATAGGTTAACCTCTGGAAGCAGCGGTTAGTGTGTGAGAGCGGCCAGCCACACATGTACATAATGTTACATCCACATCAATACTATTATGGCTTCTCTCATTTGTTAATTGGTGGTTAACGGAGATGGAGGAAGTTTTAAGGATGAACACACGATGAAGAGCAAACCATTCATCACTACATGTGTTAATATTATTTTAAAAAGAAATCAATAAATGAATAATTAAATTGTCCTGTTTTTCATAGTGAAAATCAAGTATTGCAGCTTAAATTTTGCCTCCAGACACTTTCATTTTGGAATTTGGTACATTTTGATGACAGAGGATCTGGATCTGGTGGATTGTACTGCTTAAAGGTCCCATATTACGCAAAACTGACTTCTGTGAGCTCTTACCCATATTAAAATGGTGTTATTTTATCAAAACATTCTCAAAGTTGTGTCTAGTTTCATTGACAAATGTTAAAGTTATCCTGAAATGCTGAAAATCCTCGGTTCCACCTTGTGATGTTATGTTATTGCTCACAGCTATTTCAGACTTATTCAATTATTATAGTGCATTAAGGCGTAGCATCGTTATTGTGTCAATGCTTCAGGATTACATGTTAAGTCATCAGAAACCCGTGTCTTGCGTCCAGCGAATTTGCATCCAGGGCAACAAACTCGCTTGTCGGCCGTCTGCTGATGCCACATCAAAACTGTGTCCAACTTTGGTCGCTTCATTAGTTGGGCAATGCTGAACTTTCAATGCCTGAACATGCGTTGGAGCATTTAAGGTGCGTTTTGGGGCGTCGACTTCATAAATATTATGCGTCAGAATTAGCTTCAACACACAAAATTCAATGCAAATCCACTGTCCGGTCCGAACGCAGCATTATTCAATAATATAATAGAAGAACCTCGCTTTGGTTTATCTTTTCTTTTGTTGAAATTTCTACAGAAAATCTTCAACATCTTTCTGCTCAAAAGTGAAGAAATTTAAAGGGGATCTACTATCCAAAATCCACTTTTCTGCGTTTGTAATTATTTTATCACAGCGTTCTCCCACCATAGTCTACTCAACGTTATATTTGGATTGATTCATGCATGCTTGAGTTTTGTCCTGCAGCTGATGCTTGATAACTCACAAAACCTCTGTTTTGACCTACCACCAATCCCTGTCCACTTTTCTGTATTTACTTGTCATTAGTTAAAAAATGTGATCCTGAATAAAAGATGAAAAGGTTGAAATTGTCATGAAGCGCTTTTTGAACAAAATAAAAAAGTAATTCAATATCTGCTCCTAGTTAAAGGTAAATTTTACAATGAAGAGGCGGGGCTAGTCAGTTCTGCAGTTTTGAGCTGAAAGTTAATAAACCTGTTTAAGTTTCTAATCTGTTTAAGACACTTTTTGTTTTGTTGTTGTTTTTTTTTTTTTTTTGTTTGGTTTTTTTTACATTTTTTTCATTGCTAAGTGTGACAAATACGGGAGATGAGGAATTGGGATAGCTAACAGAAGAAATAAGCGGCGTTCTTCACACACGAGACAATATACCCGCTCATAATTTTACCACGTGTCTGTGATCTATAGCGCACCGTAAATAAATAAAGACAAGATAAACAAAAGTACGTGACAAAACGCCCGCGTGTTACGTGCAGTGGTCGGAACTAGGGATGTCATGATATCAAATTATAGTATTGCAATTATTGTGAAGCAAAATATCACGATTTAGCGATTATTCACGATTAATATCGCCACTACCAAACAACAATCATTCTCACTGTCTAACATGCTACTTTTTATTAAATTAAACTTTCTGAATGAAGCAATCCTAATGTGACAAAACATTCTGCTGCATTTCTTTTAAAAAAGTTTGTATTTGAAAAAATAAGTAAAATTGCTTCGAAAGATGGGTTTTTTCTATATTTTGAAAGTCAGACTTTTGCTTCCAAGATGGCCACATGTAGAAATAGGTTGATATGTATTTAATTTTGTAAGTGTATTTTTTGTGCCAATATCAATATTTGTTTTTTGATCACAAATTTACTTACTATAACAAGAAAATGTGTATCTTTTTCTCTAAGTTCAATATTTATTCATCACTATAGTTTCAGAAGAGTTATCTAAAACGATTCATTTTGTTTCTAAATTGTCACGATTATTATTCTTTTGTTCCTACGATTATATTGTGTTTGGAATATCATGATTATTGATTAACCTATAATCTTGACATCCCTAGTTGGAACTAGAGGCGGCTCTGGAAATCTTCCGAAATTGAGTCTTTCTAGTCAGAGGAAAGAATACAGCTTAAACATGCTGGATGTTTGTGGGTTAAAATGAATGTGCACAACTTTAGGTATGTTTTGATGTTGGAACTACATAATGAAAGATATAAAACGAGCGCAATACAGGACCTTTAATTGTAACGTGAATCAGCGCTGTGTGATGACCACTTCTGTGACAACACTTACCTGTTGCCATTACTGATTCGCTCCTCCTTAAATCTCAGCTTCCTCTCCAGATCCTGAATCACAGCGTCTTTGGAGCCCTGGATGTCTGAGTCGGACACAATGCGAGGCGTCCTGCTGCTCATTGGTTTCTTGGGGAACGCTTTCCTGAAAAAACACACACACACACACACACAAGCGTTTGTCAGTGTAAAAGTCAGTCGTGTCTAAAACTGGACCTTATCTGGGCTCGTCCAGCTGGAGCAGTGTCCTCTTATCTTCCCAGGAATGTTGCTGCGGTGAGGGAAAGTGGGGCTGAGCTAAACACTGATGACAAATGACCAGCAAAAGCAGAAAGGTGGAATGTTGGTGGATAAGAGCAAGGTATATCCAACTAGATGCTACTATTAAAGGTGTTGTAGCTGATTTTCACACTGCAAACATGATGCATTTATTTATTATTATTATTAATTTTTTTTTTATGTTTGCTTTGCATTTCATGTTTGGAAGACCGAGTGGCGGCACGCAAAAGGGGCAGCGGCCCTGAGGCACACTCCAAACGGATTTTCGTTGTACTCTGTGACAATGACAATAAATCTTTCTGTTCTGTTCGACTCTGTTAATAATTTTTAGTTGAAAACGCAAAATTTACAACTAAAAAAGTTAGTTATCCCAACTTTAAAGTATTATTTTTCAATGAAGTTTGCTGATGTATTAAGGGACACATTCTGCATTAGACAAAAGTGACTTTTTTGAGTTTTTAATCATGTTCTAACATTGCTCCCATCAAAAAACACAACTGGAGTTTGTGTATTCTTTTCTATCTGAACCTCAGAAAACATCAATCGTCATTCATACAAGTTCTTATGAACAAACGTGTTCTTAAAGTGAAGAGTAACCACAGAAACTCATTTCAAACTAAACTTTCTGCCGGAAAGCATTAGGAGAGGATCGGAGAGGAGATTAGCAGTGTGATTTGTCTGAGAGCAGGTGTTTGTGATCAGCACATAGTTTTAAGTGAACAATGCTGATGTCAAGTAGACTTTAAAAATGAGAATGGGAGGTTTGTCCTGTTTTGACCTGAAACTTGCCAATTTCCTCTGCGCCAAAATTGCCAAAAAATGAACATTAGGCAATGCTATTTCAACACCGTATGCACAGTTTAATTCGTACGGGTCATTGTGACCAAGAGATACAAAAACTTGATATAGTGTATTTCATATTTGTCTCACGCATACACTTGAAAGCTTGAGGTGGTGCACATCTGTTTTGTGTAATGTTCTATGCTCATCTTCCAACAGTAAATTGAGTGCAAAACGTTCACAAATATCACAAGCATTACAGTTTATACCCACAATTTAGAACCTGGATGAAAAAAAGAATGAAACAATAATATGTGGTGTAGGTACTTACACAGTGCCATTGCCTTTGGGCAGCCCCAGAGCGTTGACAATGGGGCTCCCAGGGACCGGTGCAGGTGGAGGCGAAGGCAGCACCGACGACAGGTAGCTGGAGGCGGGAGAGGCGGGCACGGAGGAGAAGGGTGACGAGGAAGTCTCTGACCGCGGAGGGGATGGGGGCGCAGGGGGTGGTGGAGGAGGGGGAGGAGGGGGGAAGTCCTGGGGCGGAGAAGGCAGATTCGCCGGGCTCAGGAACGGCGGCGGTGGCGGAGGGAACGAGGGAGAGCTGGGCGACTCCACGCTGGGAGCTTTGACAAAGGGCGGGAGAGAACCCTGCCAAAAGGTTTGTGCACAGATGAGGGGGAAAGAGGGAGGACAGGCTGGATGAGGGGGAGGATGTGGAGGGAGAGTAAGGGGACACTCCGGAGCTCTGAGCCGCGATGAACTGCTTGGGACGGGCGTAGTTGAAGGTGCTGGCCTGCATGATGGTGGCAGTGGTGTGGTGCTACTCTCCAGCTCCTGAAACGAAGGGGAGGGGGAGCGGCGGTGACGGGGCGGCCGGCAGGGGTCTGCGGGCGGGGCAGGTGGAGCAGGCGGGGGTAGCTGTGGTGGTGGAGCTGTGGTGGAGGCGATGCGTCCTGGTTCTGTTGTTGCCACTGCGCAGCTTCTTGTTGCTCCAGTAAAATCTGGTCCTGCAGCTGCTTGATCTGGGACGCGTTTCTGTTGAGGACAAAACACACAAACTATTATTTGCATCTAACTCGGGACTTGAAGCTTAAAACTGGAGAATTACTTGAGATATGCAAAAGGGCTAAGCTCAAAGTGTCACGTCTAAGAGAAAGGTCAACTGCCCCTTAAAAAGTAACATATTTGTGAAAGTCTTATGAAAACGCAGCTGTTTCCAGTTTAGGGACGACTCCAGAGCTCATGTCTCTGCTCGAGTCAAGGCCAAACAAGGAAGAGCTGGACACCAGATGTGAGTGTGACGGATGGACCTGTCAATCAAAGAGCCGTCAGTTTGCGTTGTACAAGAGATCCTAATCTTAACAACAAGAAACACAGACACGGGTGGTAGAGAAGACAAGTTTGTACTCAAGTAAAGGTAAAATTACTTGTAAAAAATAAAAAATACAAAGTGGTGGTTCAAAAAATAACCATACTCGAGTAAAAGTTTTTAGAGAATCCAGTCTACAAATAAATGTTCACTTCTACAACATCTACAAGTTAATCTAATGGAAGAACATTAAATATTTAAAAATATATTAAGTTGTCTCTGCTTCCAAAAAAACCCCAAAAATTTTAAAAAATGGTATCTGACAAAACTGTGCAAGAAACACAAATGACAACACACAGTCAACAACAACGAAAAATGTGATCTGAAAGTGATCAAAATAGTTAGTGCTATAGTCGCCTTTTCCGTCCCTCCCACTTTTCTTGGCAGTGCCCTTCCGGGTTAGCTGTGGTTAGCTGTTGTTAGCCTTGACTTGACTACATTAGCCACAATCAAACATCAAATGTTGTAAAAATCATTCAGTGCATATGGTGTTGTTTAAAAAGCTTAGATTTTGTAGAATTCAGTTGCGAGGTTTATTTGAACTGCTGTTATATCTTTTTGAGATCAGATCACCCCGCAGCCTGTTTTTTTTCTCCAACCCAGTCATGCTATATACAGTAGTACACCATCACTTTGCATTGGTGGCTATGCTAGCAAAAGTTATATTTTAAAATATTTACTTCAGGGATTTGGCTAAGGTTAGGGTTAGGCTTAAGTTTAAGGATTTGGGAAAGGTATGCTAACCAGCTAGCATTACTGCATTGGGGAAATAAAGATGCCACCTCGCAGGACAGACAAGCTAACATATTAGCTAATTTAATAAATAAGAAGTGCATTGCTAAGAAAAATGGACGGCGGAATAAGGTGACTATAGCATGCACCAACAGAATAATGACACAATAGATGCAATGACATTTATTTGAAAAATGTCATGATGATTCTGAAAGAGGCAAAGTTATGAAAAAACAACAACAACACAGAATAGTGTGTTTCTGAGCTTTTTTTGTCCTATTCTTGTCTGTAGAACTTTGGCTTTGCAGAAATCAAGTGGCTTTTCTGTTACTGTGAAAGTGAACAGCTTAGCTAGCAAGTTTGCTAACTGCGGCTGGAGCTTTAGAACAGTTTTACATCATCTATACTAAAAATGTAAGAAACAAAAAGCTATAATTTAAAACTGTGAATGATTCCAAAGTCTGTTTTCGTGAAGAATGTGAGAGGAGCGAAGGTGTACCTGTTGTTTATCCGTTTTTTCTGCTGTTTACCTGATTCTTTCTCTTCTTTATAGTTATATGGTATCAGACTGTAGCAACTTTTCAAATTTTAGTTGTGTTTTCAGCTCTTTCAATAGAAAATGTCACTTCTCTGACTCTATTGTGCTGTTTCACTACGACATGGCTTGGAAAAGATTATTGAATCAGACAGTAACTGAGGGATGTCATATTGAAATGTCTCCCTGGCCAACTTTTGTCTGGTTGTAACACTGAACAAAAGCGACGCAAAGATGGGTGCGTGATTGGGCGTCTGTAACAAATCTACTGTACATCGTCTGGTCCACATTGTCGGGAGTCGACCAGGAAGAACCAAGGCTTAAATGGTTTCCAGATGTTGAATAATCAGTTGGACTATTTTTCATGTTTAAGAATGTAGCCCTCGCCTCCCTCTTGCTTCTCTTCTCCTTTTTTTCTCTGTCTGCACTGCAAACCTGTCCCAAACGACTTCAGCTATGGAGCTCAACAGTGGAAGATTGCCTTGATTCTAGGTACAATACCTTATTACAAACTCCAGAAGGGATTTTTAAAAAATTAAAGCATTTAAAGGCATGTTGTGTGCAAGCCAGCTATGTGCTAACTCAGATCTATAGCATGGTTGTTTTTAGTCTAAAAAGCACATCTATAACTTACAAAAACATCTTGTTAACGGAGCTTTCGAGAAAGTTTTTAAATTCTCAGCTAGCTTGGTTGCTAATGGTAATTGGAAATTTAGGACTGTTATGAATTTTGTCGGATTTGAGACAGTCACGCTAGTTGTTAGCTTGACTATATTTTTATTGTTTAAACTGCCAGAAACGGTTAAAATGTTCTGTCAGTTGTAGCCTTAGACATCTGAGTTAAATAGAGTATAATAAAGAAGTTTTATATTGTTTTAATATAGATATGTGAAATCTCATACTTTCCACAATCATAAAAACATACATTTTTACTTTAATGTCAGAGGAGGAATTTTTTGCTCTGAGCTGTTTGCTTAAGTTTATTAGCAGTTACTGTAAACATAGGCCCTTTTCACAGAGCTGCGGCTAGGCTAGCTCCAGTTTGGCTAATACCTGGAGATAGCTCTATTCATTCCTTATGGGAAATTTGACGAGATGCGCTAAAATAAATCAATATTTAAAAATCACAAACAGAAAGTTAACACTACAGTAATGTGAGCTGTAGTGTTAACTTTCTGTTTAGTTCCATCTAAGATTTATATTTTTCTTATTTTTGTAAATAACGGTGATATACGGTCGTGTGATCATAATTTATTGTTACGGAATCAGTCACTGCTCTTTTCCTGTTACTTTCATGTGTTTTTGCATATTATTTGTCTCATTATCGATCTCACACAGTTGTGTGTTTGATTCTGAGCCTCATTGTGTCTCACGTCACTGTTCATTTCCTGGTTTTGTTTCGCTTTTGGTTTGTTTGTTTGTTTACAAACAAATAACTTTAGGCCACCTTTAAATGAATGATATGTAAATAAACATCATTCCCTTAAAAAGAAGGCATTCTAAAATCTCCCTGACCTACAAGTCTATTACTTTTGCTGCAAACCCATTTCCCACATTCCCAGATCACCATCCTCTCCGACAGCAGAACACATTTACAGGAATAGTTTTGGCAACTGAAGCGTCCTGCAGAGAGGATTTGATTCCTTTTTTGGCGGTGTGGAGCTGAGGCGTCTGGCTGTGTGAGGGAAAACACACTTCATTTCCTCACTGTTACATCCCAGACTCCAGCACCAAAGACCCACATGTAACATCGTCCACTGGAATCTCAGAATGGCTTTAACTCTTTAGATGCCGAGGCTGTTCATCTGAAAAAGAACCCAGACTTGAAGCTTTAGCCTGTATTATTTTATACAACTAGAGTCTGGAATTTCCAAGTTACTGAATCATCTTATTAGAAAGTGATTCATTCTTGCATTTCTGAATTATTTAATTATTATTAAAGATATCAGTGCACCATCAATGAGATTTGAGTGGGAGTGAAGAACTCCATTATAAAAAAGTTAAAGAACACTTTTTGCTATTCTATTTACAGTATGTGTTTATTTTAAATGAACAATTGTTTAGTGTATGTATACTTGTTATTTAATCATTTCTAACTCTATTGAAAGCTGTAACTGGAGTTCACTTCTTACTTTCAAAAGAAAACAAGCTGATTATTCTTGCCATCAAAACACAATAATTTATTTTGTAAAACCTTGTTGGTTCACTTAACTATCTAAATGTTTTTATCAGTATATATATATATATATATATATATATATATATATATATATATATATATAGATAGATAGATAGATAGATAGATAGATATAGATATAGATATATAGATATAGTACTTTCGTACCTTTTACAGTTATTGATGATATAGGCCAAAGTGTTAAAGTGTGAAAAACACTGCGTTGTTCCCGCGATATATTTTTTGCGCTAACTTTTACAATGTTAGGACTAATTATCTCTGTCAATATTGGTCCTATCTTCACGAAATAAAAACTGAGACAGAGTTTAGACTGTTTTCAGTCAGAATAAGTCTGCACAAGTCTGTGTGTGGAGGAGAATATTTACTACAGCTGCTCAAAGTTACAAAACTTAATTTCATGACCATGGAAAAATCTCACGAGACAGTTCAGTACGTGTGCGCACAGTATCGTGACAGTTTGATCTCGCAAGATCACGAGATCTCGTCCCATCCCTAATATATATATATACAGTATATATATATATATATATATATATATATATATATTATATATATATATATATATATATATGTGTGTGTGTGTTTAATAAATTATTTGGTGTATTTATATAATGACTTTTGGGTACAGTTTTCAGGTTAAACATGAAAAAAGGACCCATCTAATTATAATTATAGCACATTTTATGTTGTTTGTTCGTTTGTTCTTCTAGGTGGAGGGCAGCTAAATTAATATTATTTAAATGCATATTTTTTGGTAACAAAAAAAATAATGGGTCTAGTCATATGCTGAATTCAACAATTGTTAAATCAGTGACAAAATACAATGTTTTTAATATTAAAAAAATGCCTCCTGCCTTCCATCTGGCCTCATGACAACAATGAATTCTAGAACATACAGAAACTAACTGTTGCCAAGGAAAGCTGTTACCATGGTGTTTATTCCTTTGAGTCTTTGGTTCTAAGTGTGATGTCACAGTCGTGCTGGAACTTGTGCAGAGACGTCACAGTTCAGCCAGATCTACAAGCACAACGCCTGAGTGGCATATTTGGTGAAGTTAGGGCTTAACACTAGCATGGCTCCAATGGTTCTTACAGCCAAAGGAGCGGAAAATGCAATGGAGGAGATTGGGCCAACTCCTGTAAGCAGTACAAGTACATTAGAGGAGGAACAGCCTAAAGCAGACTCTCCTCTGGACAAACACATACCAAACATCCCCACTGAGGAAATAATGCTTTAGTGCTCTCATTCTGGGACAAAGCGATTGCATTAGACTTTTCAGACCCGCAATCTCGTAGACAGCTGGCTACAATGCTTTTAGAGATAATCACAGCAGTCTCACAAAAGATCCTAAAAGGTCTTAAGAATATTGTGTTGCCTATTAATGAGCAACAAGACGTTCTGCTAGTGTCAGAAGAGGCAATGAGAAAAACACTGCTCCCCGCATTCGTGGAGAGCTTTCAGAGAGCATTAGGGTCTACACATCAACCCATGAACGATCTTTTTGCACTAGTGACAGATGAGGTGACAAATAAGGTAAACTCTGCACTTGTCTCTAGCACAGTGCAAGACGGGAACCTGTTGGTTTCTGATGACAGAGCCTACAAGCCACAAAAAGACAGAATCAAAGCTATGGTTCGTTACGTACGAATTCTACTTAAGTTTATGAAGAAAAGATTAAGCTGCACTGAACAGAACTCTGAACCTACCGAAAAAACACATAATCTTGGCTCTGAAAATGAGCAACCCATAATACCTTTGATAGATCAGGCAAGTGAAAAACTAGAAATTACTAAATCTCCAATAGTATCTCTCGCACAACTCTCAAATGCCTTAGAAAAAATGCACTCAGCATCAACCACATCTTCCACAAAAACGCAGTCTGAAGCGAGCAGTTTAACTAAGTCTCGGCAGGTCACTGGCACCTCTTTGAAATCATCCACCGAAAAGAGCACCGTAGATTCATGCACTTTCCTACGGTCTGGCCAAGACTTCCTTTACACTGATTCCCCATATACCAAACGCGTAAAAGCCATAGAAGAGGTGAGTGAAATTCTTGAAAAAGAGGCAGTAATGTTAACTGAAAACATGGCTGACAATTCCAGCCTTACTTTCAACAGTCAAAAAACAGCAGCCTCTATAGTTGATGAAATATTGGAAGAAGCCATCTGGGGAGAAATGTACGTTAACCCAGGAGTCCAGGGTATCTGTCTGGTCAATATAAAGTGGTTAAAAAGGGTGACACAGAAAATCAAGTCCTTCTTTCTAACGTGCTTTTCAAAAGCAGCTTTCCTTTGTTGTCTGAGGAAGTTGTGCATTAGGTCTGACGATACGATGCGGCAGGGGGAAAATGTTCTGGAGGTTCTGTTGGAGTCTTCAGAAGAGTCTTCAGAAGAGTCTTCAGAAGAGTCTTCAGAGTTTTCAGAGGAGTCAGAGCAAGATCCCTATGACCGAATCTTGGGCATAGGCGATGGGCGCTGGACTGTGTTGGCTCAGCAGATACAACAGGTTCTCGCCTTTATCCCTTCAGAATCATCATCCGAGAGTGACAGTCAATCCTCCAACCAATTCTCTGACTCCACAAGCACAAATTCACCAGGATGTTGTAAGTTATTGAGCAATGTCCGAGAGGAAGTTGAAATGTTAATAAGTAAGATCCGCCGGGTTGATGCGCAGTTGCGACTGCCGGACGTCCATAATCCGGTCCGAAGAGCACTGGGGTGGATTAAAAGAATGTTTTTCAGAATGAGCGATTCACAACCAAAGCCCATCTCTACGCCTCTAGCGCCTGTAATGATAGTCAGAGAAGAAGCTGCCATTGCTGCTGAGATTAAGATTCCTACAGCACCACAGGAAAAACTAGATAACAGCACAGGACAGTTCCACAAGTGGGATATAAATGACTGGAATGAAGTAATTAGTGAATTAGTGGATAAAATTTGGAAGAGAGAACGCAGAGCAGTCAAAGCCATGTATGCTAATTGCATCTGGAAGTTATTGAGGAATAATGTTGAACATTGGCCTATCAAACAAAAGCCAAACAACCGTAATTTCAGCAAAATTGCAGAAGCTGTTTATAAGGATCTGTGCAAAGGTAGAACGAAGGAACAAGTGCACAAGGATTTCTTAAAAACGATGAATTGGGCTTTCTTATGATAGATTCCTTCTACAGACACCTGGTTACACCTAAGAAGAAAAGAACTCTGGGTTCAGTGCTACGATCTATAGCGAGAACCCTCTTTTGTTGCTGCTAGAGATGGGACGAGGAGTGTATGTAGCTTTTTGTTGTGCGATAGATTAGCAAGCTCCTCAGCAATGAACTATGACAGTCTAGATGTTCTGTCAGATTAAGTTTGTTGAGGAGGTGCACGTTAGACCTTAAAAACCGTAAAAATCTGTCTGATGCAACTACCATCTGCCTGCAGGAGGAAAGTTGATGGCTTTCTGGTCCACAATAGCTATGGCAAGCACCTCAGCAATGAACTATAAGTTTGTTGAGGAGGTGCATGTTACAGATCTGACTGATGCTACTACCATCTGCCTGCAGGAGGAGTGTAGATTGCTTTCTGTTGCGCGAAAGATTAGCAAGCACCTCAGCAATGAACTATGACAGTCTACATGTTTTGTCAGGTAAAGTTTGTTGAGGAGGTGCACGTTAGACCTTCAATACCGTAAAAATCTGTCTGATGCAGCTACCATCTGCCTGCTGGAGGAGTGTAGATTGCTTTCTGTTGCACAATAGCTATGGCAAGCACCTCAGCAATGAACTGTAGGTTTGTTGAGGAGGTGCATGTTAAAGATCTGTCTGATGCAACACTTTCCAGGGCATAGGATACACTAGGTGTAGTCAGCCTGACATTGCGTTAAAAATTATGCAATTTATACTGAAAAACTCAAAGATCTAAAACAGTTTGTACGACCACAAGGACTCAGAAAACCAGCCAGTGAGCACCTTTCGCCTCATGCAGTGCAGCATATCTCCTTCACACAGGGAGGATCAGGTTGTGGATTGTGGCTTGTGAAATGTTGGTCCACTCCTCTTCAATGATTGTGCGAAGTTGCTGGATATTGGCAGAAACTGGAACACACAGACGTATACTCAGAGCATCCCAAACATGCTCAATGGGTGACATGTTCGGTGAGTACGCTGGCATGATTATGCACGGCCCCATGTTGAAAGGATCTCTCCACAATTCTTGGAAGCTGAAGACATCCTAGTTCTTACCTTGCCAGCAGACTCACCGAACATGTCACCCACTGAGCATGTTTAGGATGCTCTGGGTATAGGACAGCGTATTCCAGTTTCTGCCAAAGTCCAGCAACTTCACACAGTCATTGAAGAGGAGTGGATCAACATTCCACGGGCCACAATCCACAACCTGATCGACTATAGTGAAGGAGAGGTGTTGCACTGCATGAGGCAAATGGTGCTCACCTCAGATCCTGACTGGTTTTCTGTCAGGTGGTACGTGGAAACGGTTTCAGATCTTTGAGTTTATCTCATAAAAATGGGAACAAAAACAAATGACTCACCACCTGGGCCAGGTGAGTCTAAATAGGAAAAAATACAAATCACAATTTTCAACCCATATGGGAAATAAATAAATATAATATTTTAGTGCTGAAAAGCATATAGTTGAAGTTGAAAAACTTTAAATATTCAGTAAAAATAAGCCTGATCATCAAAATACTGAGAGATATTTAGCTGATTCAAAGCTGATAAAAGCACAATGAGGAAGGTTTCTATACGCAAATACATCAGATTTAATAGGACAGCTGCTAAAATTCCATCACAAAGAACCAAATAGGTATTTGAAGCAGCTGGTGCCTCTGGAGTACCACAAACGTCAAGGTGTAGGATCCTCCAGAGGCTTTGGGGACTGCAGATCCAGCTTCCAAATGAATAGAGGAATGGATGATTTGGCCAGCCAGCTCTCGATTCCAACCCAAAACATGACTCCACCTCTTTCTTGCTGACATCACAGCCCGTTGGGACAGGTTCTGCAGAATTCTAAGCTTTTGAAAGACCCTACACATTGATGTTTGTGGGACACCAGAAGCACCAGCAGCTTCAAACCTATATCGGCCTACAGAACCCTGAGACAAAGCATCATCCATAAGTTTCACTGGAAAACAAAAATAAACGGTTAAACACCATCTGCATAACGATGTGGAATGCAGTAAAGATTTTTAATAAAACTTAGAGAACAAAAACAAACAAACAATGTTTTTCTTAAAGCTCAAAAATCTCACAAATGACAGTAAAAGATCTAGTCTAGTTCAGTGTTTTTCAGCCTCTCTTGAGCAGCTTTTTTAAAACACATTTTTAGAGCAATCATCCGTTAATCAGATTTAGCTTGGATGGGTATTTTTCTTTTTAACAAGTCTACATTCACTTAGTCAATGTCCTAACTCTTTGGTACAAACATTCAAACTCCACAACGTAAAAGCCTACAAGCAGCCCAGGATTCAAACCCATAACCTTCTTGCTGTGGGGCGAAGGTGCTAGCCTCTCTGCCCCTCACATCACACATGATTTTTATTACAGCAGGCTTCCTCCACTCCAGAGAAAAGATTAAGCCGTTCCCATTCAAGCGTTTGTCTTTCCGTCTTTTAAAAATACTTTCCTTGGGCAAGATCCTGTCTGTAAAAACGTTTAATGGAGGAAGAGAAGATGTAGTGTGGATTACTCTGGACAGACCAGCCAAGAACAGCGTGACAGTAACTTAAAATAAGATTGGGTTTTTTTAACAGCCGCACACTGGGGACATGCCAGACAACAGTGGGTCTTTACCAGCGCCATGTTTTTCTAATAAAAGCTAAATTGTTGTGTTTACACTGTGCCACTTGGGGCTTCCATCGGCAACATGAAAGTAGAATAAAGACTTAATTAAAAATGTGTTGAATTTATCCTGATTTTAAGCCTGATGTGTACCTATAGGAGTTCGGGGAGGCATGAGCAGAGTAAGGATTTTTGCAAGAGATTTTTTTTGTCGTTTCTCTCCTCATGTCTGTGCGTCACTGCAACTTGGCTATGACTATTTCAGAAGCATCATGGTGTAGTTCACATGATGCACGAGTGAGAGGACCTTTACAACAAACAGCAGCCTTGTGACGGCGGCTCTTACAATGTAAAATAAAGAAGAAACAATGCCTCATCATCTGTAAATAAATGTAACGCTTTGTGCACTCTCTGTGACCTTTATAAACCTGGATTATTCCGCTTGTGTTGTTGTTGTTTCACTTTTATAAAGTGAAAGAAAACACTCCGCTTGCTGCTGCGCTATTACAAGTCTGTGTCGTCTCTGTTCTTTTGCCACATGATGCGACTGTGAGACAAATAATCGTTGTAAATGTCCTTATGTCAATGGCCTGTTCTGTTTTTGACACGTTTAAACATCACAAAAGATGTTAAACTCCTCTAATGTGCAGCAGCTTCACCCACAAACACAAGGTTTGAACAGGCGTTATGGTATTTTACATTGCCTTTTGAGACTGTAAGATAAGATACCCAAAATAGGGAAATTCCTGTTTTGAATGTAGAGTTCAAGTACACGAGGGAAATAAAAACATGCAATCAATATTTTTTTAAAGAAGACCCTAACCTTTTGTTTTATACAGTACAACAACAAGCAGAATCAAGCAGCTAAATGTTGTTCATGGAAGAATTTAACAAAGTGATCTGTCCAAATATACATTTTACAAACATCCAGCTGTCTATTACCATACAAATAAGGCAACAGTTTTTTTTTTCATTCATTCAGTAGTATATTTTGGTCACAGGTTTTGCGACATCTTGTTCAAATAAATGTCTAAATATAGTCTTTGTGTTTCTTATTGTGCTTCCAACAGGAGAGTACACTCTGTGCCACTTCTAGTTCCATTGTTATGTTTTTTCTATTAGCTCCAGCTAATTCAGGAAGTGTGCCAAAGAGAAAAGTCTGGTAATTGTTCTGTAAACAGCCACACAGCACTGAGGGATTCCAGGAAGCAAATATTCAGTGGGACTACTTCAACAATGCAATTATTAACCGTGTGACCTTCGGATGGTAAATAAATGACTACATATCCCAGAAGTCAGTGCGCCTCGAGCTAAAGATAGTTTCTCCAAAAGTAAGATCTGTGGATTCAGTTTTTCTCTAGAGTTATCTGATGAAAATGTGGGCTCAAATGTCAAAATGTAATACACTGATGGTAGAAAAAACAAAAGAGTAACAAACTTAAACCATAATGACAAGCTGAACGATTTTTTTTCACTAAAACACGGAAAAGGGGGAGAAGCGGCAAATTAAAGTATTTTTTGCACAACTAATTCAGGTCAATGGAGGTTGTTGATGTGGCGTCATGTCAGAAAAGAAAACAGAAAGTGCCAAAATCATTAACACAACATTCTAAATAACTAAGATTTTCAAAAAACTTTTAATTGAAGGACTAAAGTCGCTTGTTGTAAGCTTTTCGGCAAAGGCTTGGTCCCTCGTTTCTCTTTGAAAAACTGTCAATCCTGATCAGAGTGAATGACAGCATGGATTTTTTGCCACATTGCCCACCTTTACTTCCAAATAACATTAACTTAAAGAAAGTGTTTAGTACAGGTATTTTCGGTACAAGTATTCAGTTGCTTCCCAACGCTGTTTATAGTCTGAAGTTGCATCACCGCTGACAACATAACGTCATTGTGAATTTGTCAAAAGCCCTGCGGCGACTCATTGCAGCTTAAGTCTGAATGAGTCGTGCTCTGACAGACGGTGAGTAACACATGCTGTCTGTTTTAGAAAGGACTGACCAAGTTTATGACCAAGCGAATAATCCCAGAGACAGGAGTTTGGATCATCAGGAGAGACTGGAAATGTGTCACCAAAAAGACAGAAGGAGTTGTGATTCGTGTTGGAATTGGGTTAGAACTCGGGCAACAGTGAATACATTTAAATGAGACTAAAACAATAAGTATGGCTTCAAAGTTTGACAAAAAATACAGCTCTAAAACTGTCCCGAACAGTGTGGTTGTCTCTCTCTTTCGGACCCCACCTCCTTCACTTCTTGTCATTGCCCCTAATTGCGCACACACACCACATAAAACACAACCAGACTGTTTTCTTTTCTCGGCTCTGCTCAAACCTCAGGCTCTGTCTTTCCTCATTCGGGCCACTCCACAGTCCACTCACTCATCACACACAGCAACTCCAATCACCTACTTTTCTGCCTAACCTAGATTTTTCCCTTTTCTCTTTGTGTAATTCCCAGATGGCTCACAATACAGGATCCTGTTTCCAAAAGCGCAGTCAAGAAAGCTGTTTCGAAAGCGAGAAATGGCGAAAAATAGGGCCAAATAAGGACAAAGTAACCAAAGATTTCAACTCGAGTCAGTGTTATACTAACGCAGAGTACAAAATATGCTTTTTTTAAAGGAGAACTGCTGTTTTTTCTGGTGTTGTTCTGAACCATTCTTGTGGAAGCAATCTGACACTGATGCTCTGTTGGTGCCGTTGCTCATACCAGTTTGACACCAAATATTGCATTATATTTGGTATCGAACTTCATCGAAAATCATAAGCCCATCAATAATAAACTTATTAATGGCTTTTGTAAACTAGACTTACAAGTTTCAAAGAGCAAAAAAAATTATACATACTGTATATACATACATTATATACATAAACACTTTAGAATAAAGATGCGTTTGTTGTAACTGTGATGTATTTGGATTTTCGTGACTATTTCAATGTGAAGTCAAATGTAAGTTTCTTTAAACATAATTGTCTTGAGTATATTCTTAATTAGTTTGTTTACATCTCTGTATGAGGCCTGTAAATAGACGCTTATCCTAATTAAATGCAATAACAAAAAGTCCAATTAGCCTGTTAGCGCCGCTAGCTAGTAGTCTGTTTCATTTCACTTCGTGGCTGTGCTGTTTAACCACAGTCTTTCTCCTCTAAAGGCAAAATGAAGCATTACAGATGTAACACGGGTGTTTTTCTATCTAGGAAGTATTTTTATGGTTTGAAGAGCCTCACAGAGTCTTTTCTAGCTGCTCTGAGCGTTAGCTGTAGCATTAGCCATGAGCAGAGAACTGCTGTTTCTGCATATGGGCTTCTTATTTGAGAGATGTCTGGCTGCAGACCTCTTTCGTCCCACCCACCTCTCGCTACAGGCCGGAAAAAGCTCTCTGTACAGACCATTTTCACAAAGCTTTAAACTATAGCCAAATTACCTATTCTAACCCTGGCCTAATTTAACCCTAACCTTACCTGTCTTACCTGTTTGCTAGCATAGCCACGATCGTGGAGGTAGTTCTGGTCTGTAAGAGGTAGCTCCAGGTCTGCAGAGGGATGTGGGTGGTACATGTCTGCAGCCAGATGCTCTTGCCTTGTTTAGGACAATACATAGTATCAGATCAGTGATCAGTGACCAGTGATCAGTATGAGTTCTCTAAGATATCAAAAGCTGAAAATTTGCAATATTAGAGGTTTTCCATCGGCATCGGAGCAACTGTTGTTTTCTTTTTGACAAAATTTGTCAACAAAATTACTTCAAAATACAAACAGGTCCCACTCTTTTATAGCAATAACAAGCAGCAGATTTGAAATTACTCATTTTTATTGTCAGAAAGTGGCTGCATCGGAAACTGAACCAAATGCAAAACAGCATTCACACCGTTGAATTCAGACTATTGCCGTATGACTCAAATAGGGTTGCAACTAACAATCTTTTTGGTAATCGATGAGACTGGTACATTTCCATACTATAAACCAAAACTTTTATTTTTTTATACAAACTTTTCACCTTATTCTGCCTCGCCCGATTTGTAAGCAGTCACTTCTGTTTCGCTCTGTTAAGGTATAGCTAACATTATAGGTTGTCTGTCTTCCAGCAACTAAATTACAGATTAACTGCATCGTTGCACCAACGTGAACAAACAAGGTCTAAGAGTCTTGCCAGCTTCCAGGTATTGATTTTTGATAAGGTAAGAATAGGACCAAGCTAAACATGGCTAAAAGTTCAATAAGTTGTTTTTCAGATATACACTAGGTCCCTTTAAACTACGCCAAAACCAAGACAACTCAATGGATTTTCTTTTCTCACAAGGCCCCTTCTATTCACTCATTGCTCCCAGCTTTTCTTGACCTGGAGTGCTTTTTTTTTTCCTGGAATGCCGCAGACATTCTTCTCGAGATTGGAGAGGGGGAAAGACATCGGCATCAGATGGGATTAGCAGCAGGAGAGGAGGGAAGAAGAGACGAAGTGGTGCATGAGACGGCTAACTATAACGCAAGGGCTATTGTGTTAGCTAATCCAACTGACTCCAGTGCAAACACATCAGGCTAGCACTCAACAACAAGAGATACGACCCTGTAACATGTGTCAGTGGAGCAACATTACCCAAAGAACATGACTGAAAACCTAAGAGTGAAGCTAACCCCTTTAACTCCTCACACACATGCATTTCAAACACAGCAAACTGATGACTGAAACTTGATCATTTGCCCACATTCATAACTCAAAGGCGCTATACTCGACTTTTTACAACTAAAATCAATTTCTCCAAAGCACAATCTCTTGTTAATGTATTTATTCAAGTGAAAAACAGTCTTGTCTCTGTCTAATAACATCCCATTTAGTCACCAAAATCTGCAAAGTTTGTCTGTTGTTGTTTACATTGTGGCTAGCATACCGACATGTCTCGCTTCTAACAACTGTGAAAATAGCTTAAAACTCATCGTGGTGAACAATTCAGAGGCTCAGAATGCATTAGGTAAGTGAGTAAATGATATTGGAAGTTTAAAATTAGTGATTTCTTTTTGTTGACATTTTCAAGAAAGCAAACATCGTTTATAGCACCTTTAAGAGAAAATACTTTGCAATATAAAGGTAAGTGAATAGCAGACGTAAGATTCAAAATAGTTAATGCAATATATAAATACTTTCCTCATGCAATATTAATGTAATTATAAAATAATCATATGCAACTATATAACTGAAACAAATAAAAGTACATTAAGATAAGCTTGCCTTTTACGCATTCCTTAGTTCAGCAGTGTAAATTATATTTTGTGCAAAACACATAAATCCATTTGTGTGTAAAACACAAAATTGATCTAAACAACTTAAAATATGAACAGGTCCCTTTACTTCCTGTTCAAAGCCACAGAACTGATAAGCCCCGCCTCTTCATTGCAAAACCAAACTTTAATAAGTAATAGATTTTGAATTACTGAGAAACATGACTATAATGACAATTTTGAAATCATCTGTTGCACATAGAATCAAATTTTTTTTTTATTTTTTTGTTTTGTTTTTTGAGTAATAGCAAGTAAATACAGACAAGTGGGTTGGATAGGTGGTAGGTGAAAACAGGAATGTTGTGAGCAGTGGAGGATCAGCTGCAGGACAATACAAGATTACTCCAACATGCATGAATCAACCTAAATACAACTTTGGGCAAACTAATGTTGAGAGAATACTGTTAAAACATGGAAGGTCTCCTTTAAATTTACTCAAAGTGACATTGCCAAACTTCTTTGATTGCTAGTTTGAAGCAAAACATAAACAATGCTCAGAATCTTTTCAAAGAATGGACTCATAAATAACATATTAGACAAACGAATGCAAGAAACAAACTTCCAAAAAAGTAGTCTCCAAACGGTTACTCAAGTAAATGAAGTACAACCATATCTAAATAAATAAAACAAACTAGACTAACTTGGTTCTCAACATTTTACACCGCCAAAGAAATGTTTCCAAGTACAATCTAACTCAAACTGATCCCAAGCAACACCGAGTTCCAGAAAGAATCCATAATATGTTTGTTCAGTAATGCTAAAAGTCTTTACCTTGCGTGTTGTGGCGCTTGGCTGCTATTCCAACAGTGTAGTGCAGAGGTCCAGGTGTTAGCGGCATTTATAGAGCTGCAGCCAGACAGTGACAGACTCTCTCTCTCTCTCACTGCGCTCTGACTCACCCTGGGTCTGTCTGAGAGCTCCGCCCCTCCACAATAAAACCAGCAGCCTCCAGTTTTTTCACAATAAAAGCGCCGCGTGTGTGTTTAAGATTGTGGCTTGTGCAGTCAAAAAACCGAGGAACTTCCCAACGAGAGCCAAAAATAACTTGAGATCTTTAAAGTCGAGGGAAAGGGAAAAGTTTGTGAGAAAGGCAATGAAGGAAAACTGAATATTGACAAAAAAAGATGGCAAAAGTACTAAAGTTCAGGACTCCAATAAAAGTACAGTTACTGACTCTGATCAAAGTGAAACTCCTGCTGAAACTTGTTTACTTGAGTAAAAGTACAAAAGTACATCATTAGCAAGTTACTTATGTAAAAAAGTAAAATATAAAGTCTGTAACTAAAATACAATTTTATTTAGTTGTGTGGTAAATAGTATATTGTTAGATTATTACATTTTATCTTGTTTAACTGAAAAAAAGTGTTGATATATAACAGCTAAGCAGCACTGGCTTTGAGAAGAAAAAAGATGTTTGTGGACTTAAATAAGTAACTAATCTTTTTTTGTGTGTGTGTGTGTGTAGGCTATAGAGTAGAAAGTAGATATTTCTCGAAAAATGTTAGAAGTAAAAGTAAAAAGTTTTTGAATGCTCAAGTAAGTACAGATACTTAGTAGTTAAAAAACTATTTAAGTACAGTACTTGAGCAAAAATACTTCGTTACTTACCACCTCTGTTATTTTCATAGATAGCCAAATGCAACGGCTCTGATTGTCTGTGTTTGGGTGGTCCACTCCAGTTTCACTTTGTGGTTTGTAAAAAGATGTTTTAAGCTGTACTTGCGACCAACAATAATACATTACGATATAAACTCAGAGATTTTCAACTTCCGAGGAAAATGTAATATGGCAGCGCCCTGCGTTTGAGAAAGATAAACACCGAACAGCTTCACTACTGATCGTACCTGTGTTATTTAGTTCACCCGCCTCTGTGACTCTGCTCCTGCGCCGCTCATTACAAACCTGCTGCTATGTGCTGCAATGCTAATGTTGCTAGCGGCTACACAGAACTAACGTTAACAAAAACACAAATTTACTCTCTTGCGATGTTTTACAAACTGTAAATGTAATGTGTCCGAGTGATAAACGAACATTAAAAGATCTGTATTTTGGCTGTTTTGGGTGATTTCCAAGTAATAAAGTAACAAAGCACTTGATTGGCTAATTAAAAGTGCTCCAACTTCACCATGGAACATACAACACCTGATTCACCAACATTTGATGGATCAGCATCGATATTGATCCATGTATCAGATCGATGCATCGCTATTTTTACCCATGTTTTGGTAAGAAACAGTGGATCCTCATCAAAAACACTGTCTATGAGCTACTATTCTATCCTCTCTGAGCCTCAGAAAACACTGCTCTGCATTTCCCAGGATGTTCTGGAGATCTTCTGCACTGTTTTAAAGTTCACATGTCATCCAGACTTGTTTTGGGTATTTCTGCAGGATTAGCATATCAGGCTAAATTGCTTCTTTGCAGCCAGTAGATGGAGCTCTAACTCGATTTCTGATATGACAAACACAAGACTTATTAAATGGTCTATAAATGGTCTATTATATAGCGCTTTTTTACCTTTTCAGGCACTCAAAGCGCTTTACAATCTAGCATCCACTCACCCAGTGTACGCAGACACTGACTGAGGCAATGTGGTTAAGTGTCTTGCCCAAGGACACAACGACAATCTACTCCTGTCGTCCCACTGTGGCACCTGGTGTTCTAACGGTCTCCCATCCAAGTACTAACCAGGCCCTATCAGCTTCTGAGATCTGACGGGATCAGGCTTTGACAACAGGTATGGCAAGCAGGTAAAATATTACTAAAACATGTACTGGTATCTTGAAATAGGTTTGGATTTTTTATGCATGTACTAAATATTTGTTCACAGTAAGCTTTTTTATTTACTTATTTTTTTAACAAATAAACAAATTGTATGTCATGTTTTTTGCAAACAATGTTAAAAAAATAATAAAATATTTGATCAAAAAGACATCTAGTGTTGTTTTCAATTCATAAATACACGTCTTCAGTACATTTAATTTTAATAAACAATATTAATTAGAAATAACTTTAAAATCAATTTGTCACAAAAAGGTAGAATAATTTTTTTAGATCTTAAATGGATAAACAAAGTTCTTTTAAAAATAAACGAAGAAGCTATTCAAGCTATTTTTTTTTATGATTAGTATTTTTTGTACGATCATAAACAAAGAAAACTTATTAGACTTATTACATTTTACATACATACATAGATAAGGCATAGGTTGTTGCATGTTCAAAAGCAAAAAACTATCCAAATAATACATATTTGTCCATAAAGATTTTGCTAAACGTGAGCAGTACAAAACCAAATAAACAACTTCTGCTTCTCACATTTTGATGATGTATTGTGTCTGTGACAGTTAAAATGTAGAACTACTGTTGCAAACAAGCAAAAAACTCTGCACAAAAAGCTACTTCAGTATCTTTTTTGAACCTAAAATTCTTTAGTTCACAGAAAAAAACATAGACCAAAAGCTAAGAAACAACAAAAAGATGATCAGAGTATGTTCTTTATTATTTTGCTTGTCAGAATGTCAGGAGCATTTCTCAATAAATGTTGGCCTACTCGTGTGCTAACTTCACCGAATCACTACCTTCCATTCCGTAACATGCCCTCGCTGTTATTTACTATTCAAACATGCAGCAGAGCCAACGACAGATTTATGTGCAGACGATGGGGAAAAAAAAAAACATGATTAATGGCCCCAAAGTTCAAGTGTCTCCCGCGCGTGCACAGACGGCTCCACCGCATAAATGTGGCTTCAATAAATATGTGATGTGAAACAAGCTCGAGACATTTGTGTGTACCATTAACTTTCATTACCTTTACATGAAGCCTATGGAGCGTGTCGGTGGAGAATGGAGTGTGCTTGACGTCATGCGCACATTTGTAAAGACCCTAGCTTAAGCCACAAGTCCTGGCGATGTTTGGCAAATGTTCACAGTTTGATTTGGGGCTATAGGGACCATATATGGGCAACTTACTGTAAAGCATAAATCCACTGGCAGCTAATGGTCCTGTTCAAGGTTCTGTACTCAATTTTTGTTTGCTTAAAAATGTAAACAGAAATAAATCGTTTTAAACTTCTTACATACTACTTTCTTACTGTTTTGCTCACTTATAGCCTATGAATTGTTCAACACGATGAGTTTTAAGCTTTTTTCACAGCTGTCATGCCGGTACGCTAACAGCAGTTAGCCACAATGCTAACAACAACAACAAAAGACAAAAACAGAACATTATTAGACGTAAACAGAACAGTATGGACTAATTTCTACCTGAACAGATATATTTGCAAGTAGTGTGTTATTGGGAAATTGACTTTATGTTAACTTATTGCAAAAAATCTAGTAGGCTATAGTTCAAACCTGGGCAAACTGCAGCCCTCTGACTGTTTCAATGTGGCTCTTGGCACATTTTTGAGATTAAGGCCCAGGTCTTTCTGTGTGGATTTTGCATGTTTCCCTCCTGTCTGTGTGGTTTACTCCGGGCACTCCAGTTTCCCCACCAACCAATAATATGCAGGTTAGAGAACACTTTGTGGTGGTCCCAGGTTGAGGGTGAATCATCTTTGCTGAGTTGCCCCAGGGCTGCTGCTTGTCACTGTATCACTGAGAGGGGAGGGGAGTTGCTGTAAACCATCTCACTGTGAAAAGCTTTGGGATTCTTGTCTGTGAAAAGCACTATATAAATAAAGCAGTAAAGTGTTCCACTTTATATTTTTTTTATTTGACTAACTTTGCTGTGGGACATGTGTCATTGCTTGTTGTCTTAATATTATCACCATAACTGGTTAAAATAGTACATTAAAAAGACATTGTTTCACAAAAATGTGATTGCAAAATTACACCAATGACTGTAGTCCGGCCCTCCTGGTTCAAATATGGTCCACCAGAAAATTAAAATTGCCCAGCCCTGCAGTAGACCCTTTAAGGCCCCAAAAAGGCATGATTAGAATTACTCTGTAACTCTCTCGCAGCTTGGACAAGAAGCAAACTTCTTCCCACAAACATCTGTCCAGTTGCTTTGGAAGTCTGAATTCAGCCAATCAAATGGCTCAAATGTTTTCTAACTTGCTAGGCATAGAAATAAAACTAATGTTAAGAAACTGATGCATCCCCACCCTCAGAGCTTATGTGCAATGTGTTGACAAAGATGATCCTTATACATCCAATAGCTTTACTTTAATTAGCTTATGTCATATCAGCTACAGTTTGTCAACAGCACAAATCAGCAGGCTCTGACAAGACGCAGGAAAACTACAGCAAAACCAAACCAGATTCTTATTCTTGCTAAAGTTACTCAAGAATTTAAAGGTGATTAGCTATGACAAAATGACAAAATATATCAGGTAGAAACCCCACTTGTGCAATTGTATTAGTAATGATCATTAGCAATGACTTGATACTTCAGGAACGAGTATCAGCCGCATCAAAGTTGTTGTCTGAGCATTTTGACAGTATAGAGGTTATGGACATTCTTTTATTTGCATGAAGAAGTTCATAAAACATCCAGGAATTAAATATTTACTAACAAGATCAGACTAGATCTGTTGGACTCAATATTTTCAGACGACATTTTGTTGATAACCAAGCAACTTTCTTGGGACCAACTAGTAAATTCTTCAATTTGAAAAATGCTCTTAAACATTCTGAGTGGCAACATTTTGGTCAACCTGGACTAGACATTAGACATGCAGTCAGCAGCTCAGCTCTGCTGCTACAACACAAAGAGCGCAACGCCATATTCCTCCGGTAGATGTGATGACACAAATCAACTGAACACAATGTCAGAAGTAGCACTTTGTGGATAAATTGAGCTAAACAACATTATCAGCAAAACCATGAGCAAAATGGACTGATTTGTGTCTCATGAAGCTTTATTAAACAACATTTTCAAAGCTAAACTGATAAATTCAGACAGAAAATGCAATTTAAATTTGCTGATGTGACCCGAACGCTCCTCCACAGAAAAGTGAAGCTGTATGTACAACTTTTATTGATGATGTTTATGTCAATTTTCTGCTGTTCTCAGTAATATGCAAAAGAGGACATTTAGTGTCCATTAGTCTTAAATGATGCACTAAACTAGATCATAAATCTCTATTTGAAGTTCGCTAGCCTTTAGCAGTTTCATACACAAATCTTAACTATAATCAAACACTAGTTTATAAACTCAGTAAGTTAGCGAGGCTCGGACCTTTGACTTCTATAGTATAGTGTGTCAAAAACATAGAAACAAAGACATGGAGATGAATAAAGCGATCCAGCTGTCCAAATATGTAAATATATTCAACAATGGTAGCAGCAAGCTAAATGCTAATGTGGTGCTAGCGCCGCCTGGTGTGTTTTCACACCTACAAAACTTTCTGTTTACTTTTCGGAGATAACAACCACATGAACAGCCTTTATTTAAACTCAGTTGTGATTCAACTTGAATAAATTACACTTAAAAGAGGTCAAAAGTTTAGCTTCCCATTGCAAACAAGAGACTTTCCTGCCACAACCCAAAATATGACTTGTTACTGAAGCCAAAGCCTATAGAGATACCAAATCAGACAAAAAGTGTTACTAAAATCATATTGTATCTTGGTATATGGAAAGTTATACACTTAATAAATCTATATCAGATCAAGAGGCAAATAATGTTTTATATTACTCTTTATTGTTCATTCTTTTGTTGCTATGAAGTTTCAAAATGTTTTGTGGTTATTATATGCTTTGAGCTAACTTCTGGAATGTCACAAAATGGTAACAAAACTTTGCGTGTTAATAACTGAAAATATTTGTTCAAGAACTCATTGAAACGACTTGAATGAGAGGCCATAGTTGGATTGTGTTGTTTAAACGAAAAGCCTCTGTCATCAAGAGACCATTAGTGCAACATCAAAACATATTACACAACTTTAAACTGATTCCAGCTTAAATTTCCTCTCCGTTTTTGGTTGATGAAGTCAGGCTTTGGTGAGAAATATTGCTTTCTATTTTTGCCAGTAATAGAGCTAAATTTAGAGCAGTGGGTGAGTCAGGCGTGTTGGGGGAAGGTGGGAGGACCGGGATGTAGTCTGTGTAATTGTCTGTATTCTGTGTAGAGGTCAAACTAGCATTGAGAGGAGTTTGGGGTGACTCATGTGTTCTTGAGCCAGTTTTCATGTGTTTATCTGGACAGTGGAGTGGAATGTGATGAATGGCTTTGTGTAAATGATGTCTTATATCCTATTCGCACGACTTAATATTTACCTATAGGGACCTCAGTAATTATGGATGTCAACCTGTGTGAGTCGTCCATGTCTGTAAAAATGTCTCTTAAGTTTCCCCCAAATTTTAAATAGATTAAAAGAGAGAGACAACGACTATTTCATAAGAAATCTGATGGTGTGGATGGGATTCTCATCGACGAACGCAACACTCCCATAATAATGTTATGACCCAGTGAAGTGCCAAACATATTTCTAACTTTACGCTCCCACAGCTCAGGTCATTCATGATAAAAAAAAACACAAAAAAAAAAAAAAACACAAGAAATGCTCAATTCATGAATGAAGCAAAAGGTTGTTGTCATAACTCAAGGTGTATCTGTCGCCATTTCAGAAATGAATTCTGTAACAACAAGAAAATGTCATAAGTTATCTCAGTCCTGAATAGTCTATTTTAAACTGGGCCAAAACATACTGCTTAGTGGGCAGCATTTGACCCCCGGGCTGCCATCTGAATAGCTCTGTCCAATATATTTCCACAAGCTTGATAGTTTATTTTTTATCAGATCATTGTTAAAAAAAAAAAAAAGAATTAATTGAGAAGTGGGAGGACCCAGGCATATAAGATATACGATTATTCAAACATGTTGGAACCACCGTCCCTCACTAAAAGTGCTTCAAACAGCTGCTCTTGAGGAAGAAGGTCCATGATGATGAATCAGTATGCTATTGGGCAAAAAATGTAGAAAACTGAAACCGAATGATTCAATAGAATAGAAACTAAATATTTGAGGCAAGTAACAACGCTCTCTGGCTGTACGGTTAAAGACAGCCACAATCAGCCGGACCAATCACAGCGCAGCAGAATAACGCATTATTTTCACTTACAAAAAACATGCTAACAGAGGAGTTTTGTAAATTTTTGGACCAAAAAAAATGTGTTCTTTTGAAAACAAAACAAAAAACAACAGAAATGCAGCTTGTGTCTCTAATGTACCATAGAATTTATGAGAAATAGAAACTTGCTGGACAGAAGTTATGCAAAAAAAAATCAAAAAAAACAACAACTGCTATTTTACACTAGGTACGCTTTAGTTTACAATAGATTATTTGTGGACATGGGTATACAAAGACAACGTAGACTAGTAACCCTGGGCTATGACATCCAAAGCCACAGACCCGTTTTTAGATTTTGGATCTAATCAGAGTTTGATCGACTTCATCCGGAAACAATGTGATGTTATGAGGGTGTTTTTGGCTTGTGTGGCTCCCGGTGTTTAACATACCAGGCACCTCGCTGAGTTGTTTTACATCTCACTGTTAGTTTCCATACAACCCCCTTCTCTCTCTGTCTCTCTCTCTTTCTCCCCTGTGCATTTGCGAAGGTCAAATCTAAATACTCCACTCCTTTTTTGGAAAGTTTCTCCATTCCTCGTGGGTCACTCTGCAGCACAGACCAATCCAGTGGTTTGTTGGTCTGGCGTCCCGTCCAATCCATTTTGTCCCATGCCCTTTTAAGGAGTGTCCATATCTCTCTTCAGAGCTTAGTGTAAGATTATCTGTCTTTTTTTGCCTTCACTAAGTTACTGTTTCCTTGACTGCGCATGTTTTTATTATGTTGAAGACAAGATTGGCCGGATATAGAAGCTCTGAACTTTCTTAATGAAGTGAGTTTGGAGTCGCTTTCATTCAAAGTTAAGATCCGATCAATAGGATTTTCCACAAACATGCACAGTTTTCCATCACGTTTGTTGAAAAAATAAAAAGTCAACATGTGAGTAGGCCTAGTCTTAACAAAGTCCCCAAATCCCACCGAAAGCACCAAGCGCCCCATGTTTGCATTCACACAGTCACAGCGGTCAATGTTAACTGACTTTAACACTAGCAACGACGGTGGAAAATTTGATTCAGTGCATTTTTTCCTTCCTTTTGAGCTCAGTAAACCACCTGAAAACAACATAATACACAATATTCACAATTTGAGTTACAATTGTAGCAACACCCCAATGTTCACAATATTTAGCGCACTTGAATAGAAGCCGCAACGACCAGATTTACAAAAGAAAAGAAAAATGTACATATGTGAGACTCCTATTTGCATGCCGTAATATTTACCTTGGGACCTCATGTAAACTGTAATAATTGCAGTTTCCGCCAAATTTTACCTCCTGTAAATGCCAAACTCAGACGTCCTCATGTAATTCTAATGCCGTGCAAATGTCTGTGTTTTCAATTCGTGAACAATTTATAAATTAATTAATACTAATATTGACTCTGTGGCTTATTTTACTTTTTAGATTTGAAAAAATTACCATGGATCATTCTCCAATGAAACTGAAAAAAAAAATCGTGACCTGGTAGTACAACAACCCTGTTGACGTAGCAACGAAATGACGAGAAAATGGATGTTTGAGAAAAAGTTTGGACAGAAGGCTGCAAAGTTTGGATGTTTTGGACTTTATCAGCAACATTAGATTAAAAGAGAAGTCTACGTCTGTTTCATAAGAAATTTGATCATGTGGATGTGATTCTGATCGACGGACTCAACAACGTTTGATGAATGAAATAGAAAGTTGTCATGAATCATCTGTCGTCATTTCAGGAAAATCTGTAAAAACAAGAAAAAGACTGACATAAAATATCCCTGTGCAGATGTCTGTATAAAAAAGTCAGACATTGTGGGCTCATTTAAAGCTTAGAGATGTTCCTAGGTAAATATTATGTCGCAGACTGCACAATTCAAAGCTTGTGAAGAAGGTAGCGGCTTATAGTCTAGAAATTACGGTAATTTTGACCTTCTCGTTCAGATCAATAAAGTTTGTGTAAAGTCTGAGAATTAATGAAATGATTTAAAGACATATTTTCTTCTTATGTTTCTAAAAGGTTCCTGGTCTGACTGAATTACACTAAACAGTAATGCATCTTGACTTTTGCAGTTTTAGTGTCTGTGTGGGACAAAGATGTCAGTTGTGTCGAGTTTTTGATCCGTTAAGCCTCCTTGCACACTACAGGAGTTTGATTTATCCTAATGCAAAAGCTTCAATGTGCTGTCCCTCTAGTATGTGTCCTCTTTTTACACATGCATATTCACAGTTCTCCCAAAACCACAGGCAACACCTCTACAAGAAAGTGATTGTTCATAGTTCATTATAGAGTCTATAAACACAAACACATGCTCTGAGTCATGGAGGGAATATGCAACAGACATAGGACTGGAACAGCTGATATCATGTACACAAGCCTCTGATGTTGTTCTTGTCATAAAACTTCCCAACAACAGAGTGGGAAATGTGGGTTCAGGATCCAGAATCTAATCTCTTTAGACAATCCATCAAATTTATACCATGATCAGTGAGAATTCCAATGTTAACTATTGTGCATTATGTTCGTACACACACAAGGAGTTCGGCAGGTTAAATCACCCACGTATTCGTGCGCTGAATACGTCTCCACAGCAACATCTGAGCAAAACCAATGAACTTTTGACAGCCCGAGACTGAAGAGTCCCTGGTGCTCTGTCGGACTCTTTCATAATAGAACTTATGTTGAGGCTTTTATTGTGCAGGAGCCACAGAAAGTGATACATTATATGACCTAAAGTATTGGCTCACCCATTCAAATGATCAGAATCAGGTGTCCTAATCACTTGGCCTGGCCACAGGTGTATAAAGTCAAGCACTCAGGCTGCAGACTGTGAAACAAGACATTTGTGAAAGGATGGGCCGCTCTCAGGAGCTCAGTGAACTTCAGCGTGGAACTGTCATAGATGCACCTGTGCAACAAATCCAGTCGTGAACTTACCTCACTCCTAAATATTCCACAGTCAACTGTCAGCTCTATTATAACAAAATGGAAGCGTTTGGGAACAAAAGCAATTCAGCCACGAAGTTAGGAATGGGATGACACTTCAGCTCATTGTATGAGGAAAGGCAGGTGAGCCAATACTTTTGGTTATAAAGTGTACTTTTATATTTCGAGACTAAAACAACTTGTTTAATGAGAATAAAAGTCGAAACTTTTATTCTTTGTCATTTTACAAGAGAAAAAGTCATGAATTAATGAGAAACACTTTTTTTCCCCATAAAGTCAAATGTAAATTTTTGCAATTTTTCAAGATTAAACTTGAGCTTTAATAACACATACGTGGAACATTGACATAAACATCAAAGTTATAATTGTGTGTTTTTATGCAAAGGTTTATGGCTCATCCAAGTGAAAGTCAGCTTTTATTCTCAACAGGCACTGAAGACATTTTCTAAAGCTTTGATACTTTTTTCTCATATTGAGTTTTTTTTTCTCATAAATTTGCGATTTTAATTTTGTACAGTTTCAAGTTTCATCTTGAAATACGCATTTTTATGGCTTAGAACTATGACTTCATAAAACTATGACTTTTCTTGTCAAATAGCATTTTAAAGCTTCAACTGTATTCTCATTAAATCATTAGCTTAATCTTGAAATGTTTATTCACACATTTTTTTAATTTTTTTGCAATTATAATCAGGGTTTCCGCTACATGTAATTGATTGTGGCGCACCGCCACAGCTAAATTAAAGCCGCCACACTTTCAGAATGCCTTTTTTTTTTTTTTCAACGTTGTCTTTTGTCATTTGTGGTAGACGCACAGCAGGTAAAGTGCTGCTTCTGAACGAGGTTTTCACGGGTGAAGGTCCCGTCATGCGCGCGCGGGACGGGACTCGCTGCTTGTGGACCCGGGCGGAGGTGCTGTGAGCCGGGAAGAAGTGAGAACACTGTGCGCTCGATGTTGCCAGACTTTAAAGTGACAGCACCCGACCCGCGGCGCCTCTGCACGGGCTTGTGAGCGACAGGTGTCGGTCTGTGCGCGAGGCTCACGTGGTTCGCTCGCTTTTGTAGCCTTTCCTTGTGAAAACCGCGTAGTTCGCTCGTTGCACGTGCTCCGTGCACACCCCCTCCCTCGACAATGAACAACAACAACGACCACCACCCACCCCCCCCCCCCCGGTCATCAACCGCCACACTCTTGAAAATCTAGCGGAAACCCTGATAATATTGTTTATACATATGTTTGCAGTCCGGCCCTCCACCACAAGAACAACACAATGCACAGCGGATGGGGTGATTGGGTATTGATTCCTGAATTCCTTTTCCATTTCTACAGTGGCATCTGTTAATATTGTTAATTGAAGGGTATTTAAAATCAAATGATCCATACAAATGTTTTAAAATCACTGCATGTTCTGTGGCTCTGGAAAGGTCCAAATGAAAAACAGGATTGACGACGAGACACGATCAAATACAACAACTTATATGATGTTTCACTGTCTGTGGCTTCTGTCTGAAAATCCTCCTTCAGTGATGAGAGAGTGATGAAGTTTTTTGGTTTGTTTCTTCGAGTTTACGTCCTGTCTCCGTTGACGACCGCCTCGCTGTGGGCCGCCGAGGTTTGGAGCTACTGCACAAATCAGTTAATCTTCCCCTGGTTGGTAATTATGTCAGTGTGTGGGGATTGAAATGTATAAGGTCAAACTGTGAGCTATATCCACCACATTAAACAGGATTAGACCATTCAAGATTTATAAAGAGAGATTCACGTGAAATATATGTTTTTAGTCCCTTTTAGATACCTCGGCTGATAATTATGTCAGACTGTGGGGATTGAAATGAATAAGGTCAGACTGTGAGCTATATCCACCACATTAAACAGGATTAGATCATTCTGGGTTTATACAGAGAGTTCCCTGTTTTTCTCTTTTCATCTTATTCTGCCCCGCCCACTTTTGCTGGCGACGCACTTCTTGTTTAGCTCCGTTAAGGTAACTAATATTTTAGCTTGTCTGTTTTGTGGGGCAATCTCAAACAGATACTATATTGACAGATATAATAAAGCCACCAACTGAATTCTACAGGCTAACAGCAGCTAAACAGGAAGTGCACTGCCGAGAAAAGTGGGTGCGGCAGAATAAGGTGAATTGTCATATATATAGCCCTCAAGTATCACAAGTTATGAATGATCCAGAAGGTGTCAGCTGATACAAACTTATTAACCACACTGTTGAATTTAAAAACCTTTTAGTGTTTATTTTAGATAAACATTAGCATAGACGTTAAATTAGTAGACGCGCAATCAGCATCTCTGCTCATAACTTGTGTATTTTGTGGGCTAATGCTAACGGCTATAGGAAAATAAACAGGAGAACGCTCCAGACTAGCTTAAATCTGACCGGACTAGCTCAGATGCTAAGTGTTCGATAGCATCAAAATCGTACTGCGCGTCTACTAATTATATGTCTATGAACATTAGCATGTTTATCATACATGCAAACATGGATGAAAACATAGTGATTAGAGCTGCAACAAGTTAATCGATTAATTGCAACTAATTGATTATTGATATAATTGTCAACTAATTCAGTAATCAAATAATTGTTAACTATTTTTTATACTAGTGTTGTCACAATTTGATTTCAATATCAAGAACACGGTGGCGCAGCGGCCTTTCTATTTGGAGTTTGCATGTTCTTCCTGTGTCTGCGTAGGTTTCCTCCGGGTGCTCTGGTTTCCTCCTACAACCAAAAACATGTCAATGTGCCTCCCCTCTCCAGGACTACAGATGGAAATGAGCTGTAAAGCTAGAATCTGGTACAAGCATCTCTGTCATTGTGCTTACTGTAATGTAATTGTAAATTGTCCTTAATAAAACATTACCTTACCTAATACCAAAAATGCAACGAGATTTCAACACAAAGTAACAGTTTTTTGGTTGTTTCACATTTATATTTTGTTCTTGTTATTGTATTTGTAGAATGTCATGCAAAAACTGTTCAGAAAAGACTATGTTTTAGTGCCTGAAGACTTGCTCAAATAAAAAAACAAACGAGTTGGGGTAACTAACTTTTTAAGTTGTAAATGACTAAGGTTTCTGTTTTCCACTAAAAAGTATATGGTAAATGCAGCACATTGTGAAAAAATGAGACAACTGAGCACTGTCTGGTTTGAATAATAAAGGCTTTTAGCTCGAATCAGGAGCTGAATGCAGCTCTCTGATTGGCTGAGCGTGAGTGGTTCTCTCCAGTTTCACTTTGTTGTTTATAAAAAGAAGTTTATTGGCCATAATACTGTATACATGTCAATATTAACCATGTGTCGAAGGATTTAGGAGAGGAAGTTGTCAGATTTAAAACCTAAATAGTGTTTGCAGTGTAAAAATCAGCTACCCCACATTCAACTAGTTTTAGTATGGAATAGAATATAACTTTTGATAGTCTTTTGGTTTTTCCAGGTTTCAAAACATGTTTGAGTTGAGAAAACCCTCACATTAAACAGGTAGTGATGATGACAAGTGATGAAAAGTGTGTAATTTTTGTGTCGTTGATGCAAAAACTAGTTTGTCTGTAAAGTTGCACCTCTAGAATGTTCTTTTGTGATGTTACCTCAGCTTAAAATTTGCAAAACATTTTTATCCAAGTGTCTTTTGCGCTCTAAGCAACTAATTAACGATTACCAAAATAATTGTTAGATGCAGCCGTAATAGTGATTTAGCTTTAAGTATGTGCCATGTTGTTGTAAGCTCCCGTGCTCCTCCATCTCTCACTGCGAGCCTTCTGTAATCACCCAGCCTATTATTATAAAACCAGAGCTATGTGGGCAAAGCGCTGATGCCAAGCTAAATGGGCCCAGGACTTACATAATGGGCCTGCAGTTTGTTTAATATGGTAATAGGAGAATCTGTGGTATTTAATGGTGGAGGGTCATAGAATTGAGTTTATAAAGTGTATCCAAAGTCTACAAAGTTCGATTCAATTTTGTGAAGAACAATAAACTATATTCTTCTTGTTTTGTTTAACCAACTAATAACATGTTTTTCATATTCGTTCCGTTGGCTTTTCTCTTCTCGGGTCAAAAGAATAAATCATTTGGACTCGAGCAATACATGTTGGTTACTAAGGAAATGGCATTGATCGTATTTTCATAGGCAAAAAGTTATAATACAATTGGTTAAGTTTGGTAGCATATTTCATTTTCTGAAACGGCTTAGAAATAGAAACAGGTCCATTGACTTTCTGGTCAAAACTGTGAAACTGATAAGCCCCGCCTCTTCAATGTCAAATTTAAATTTAATAAGTCACAGATTTAAAAATGTGTGATTTTGTTATAGGAGGGTTCTGAACCTTACATGTTTTTCTTGCCATCCTAATTTTTGAGTTATCACAAGTAAACACAGACAAGTGGGCGGGGATAGGTGGTTGGTGAAGACAGGGATTTTCTGAGCACTGGAGCATCAGCTGCAGGACAATACAAGATTACTCAAACATGCTCGAAACAATCCAAATATAACTTTGAGCAAACTAAAGATGAGAGAACACTCATGTAACAAGGTTGAAAACACAGCTAAGTAGATTTATAAAATAGGTTTCCATTAAGACGAGACACTACAGGCAAAACTCGTTTTTCCATTTTCAGTTTTTTTGGTCAGTTTGTTCTTTCAGTTTATTGGTTTTTATGTGAAAGTAACAAAATCGTACAACCTGCTCCACAGTGTTTCGTGACATAATTTAATCCACTTCATCCATAGAGTTCTAACATTGAAACATTAACATGTGTTTTTGTCAAAACACATTTATGAGAAAAGAGTTCTTTCCCAAGTACAAATATCGGGTGAGGGAAATATAGAGTACGAGATTGACACGCGCTTTTGGTGCAGCATCACAGCGATGAGGTTGCTGTATTGGACATTGTGGTGAAAAGGAACCAAGCCCAAAGACAAACCTCACCTATGGTCATGAGCTTTAATGACCTAAAGGACAAGATTGTGGATACAAGCAGTCCACAGTCGGGTTTGATATTATTTATAAATAATATAAATTGTCCAGTAGGTTTTCACATTGTCAATAGGATTGCAACATTGTCCAATAGGATTGCAGCATTGTCCAATAGGGTTTTGACATTGTCCAATAGGATTTTGACATTGTCAATAGAATTTTGACATTGTCCAATAGGATTTGACATTGTCCAATAGAATTTTGACATTGTCCAATAGGATTTTGACATTGTCCAATAGGATTTTGACATTGTCCAATAGGATTTTGACATTGTCCAATAGGATTTTGACATTGTCCAATAGGATTTTGACATTGTCCAATAAGATTTTGACATTGTCCAATAGGATTTTGACGTTGTTTAATAGGATTTTGACATTGTCCATTCTTATAGGATAGAGTAAAACCAATAGGATTTTTTGACCTTTTGTCCTCTCAAATGCTTTGGTTTTGGGGGAAAGTTATTGCTGCATTGTAAAGACAAATAACCATGGAACTGCAACTATAAAAAGTACATATATTTTTCCAAACAAAATAAAAACTTGGACATGATTAGAGGATCAACAAAGCAGCTTTACATGTTACATTGGCCGTGACTGAGTAATGCAATGCAACGTATGTTCTGTAAATCCCGTGACATAAATCTTTGTCTCCAAACCATTAAATACATGCATTACATTCACTTTCATGCCAAAAACTAAAATCAAAACGAAGCTAATCTGCGCTATGTAAAGTGCTGAGTCTGTTTTACATCAGCACTAATCTTCCCATAGAGAGTCAAAATGAACATGAAAGTATTTAGCTCGACCAGATTCGTGCTACAAAACGATTTGGCCCGTGGCTGTAGATTCCTGCTTGTTTGAAGGACAGAAGATGCTGAGGAGTGGTTGAAGGGGTAATTGTTGTTGCTCCACAGTGTGACGGTCAAACAGACATGATGCTATACTATTATACAGGCCTGCCATCACCATTGCCAGGGTATCCGTGTGGCAACGCAGCACTCTGCAATTTGCTGTGTGAAAGCAAAAAATCACTGCAAAATGTCTTAAAATTATTATATTTATCTTGTATCTTGTTTTCACCCTCTGTGGCTGTTTTTATACGGTTTATATCTGTCTTCTGTTCAGTCAAATATGAAGAGGTAATTCCACAACACTTGAATTGTGCTAAATGATTTTTAAGCCATTGTTTCCCAACCTTTTTTGTCCCAAGTACTCCTTAAGCTTAGCCTTGCACTCAGACTACCCTCTACCTCTTGGTTTATAATAAATAAATGGGTTTCCGACCAATATATTGGTACTTTTGTTTATTCACATCATTCTGTTTTCTTGCTTTAATGAATGCCATGCCCAAAAATCTTCTCCATCTCCTTCAAACAGATTCAAAATAGACTACAAATTAGATAGATTCCAGTTAATATTGAATCACACCTCTATCTAAGATAGATTCCAAGTACCCCAAGTAAGTGCTTGTGTACCCCCAGGGATGCCCGTACCCTTCATTGGGAAACACTGGTTTAATCCATCTCACTATTAACATAATTAGAACGGTCTTTTCTGTCATTCCCCAATCAGAGTCAGTGCTAAATTTGAGTCAAAAGTTGTGTGCATGCTCAGAAGCTTCTGCGCAAGTGCATAAACGTTAGTGTTTGACTACGGCAACACCTACAAGGACAAACTACATTTATCATTTACTTTTTAAATGTGCTTCTTTTAAGTTAAATATGAGCTTAACCTTTGTGAAAACACAATATTTAACTGTTACTAAACTTAAGCAAACAGCTCAGAGCAGTAAAACATCAAGGTCACCAACGTTAATGTAGAAATTACAAGATTTTATCAAACATAAACGTTATTAAACAGACTTTTTTTAATCTCAGGTGATTGGCGATAAGGTTACAACTGACAGATGGCATTTTAGCCATTTCTTGCAGTTTAAATAATGCAAATATAGTCAAGCTAACAACTAGCATGATTGACTCGGATTGGGGAATGACAAGGTCAATGATTTCAGCTTTACAAGGCTCACGCCCGCCCTGCTCCTCATGCAAAGAATCATGGGGCAACGCAACTGCCCATGTCCAATAGCTTGTAGAGCACCTAGCAAAAGGCTAAAGCTAACGACCAATATGGCAGCAAATGCCAGTGAGCAAAAGCCATTGACGCAAAGGGTCCGCCATAATTGATCACCAAGGCTTGGTTTAAGCTCTCTGGAAACTGTGTCAGTTGTGTGTAAATTGGCTTTGAATTGGCATGGGCTTTAAAGTTCAAGGCGAAAATGTTTACCAATAAAGAAAGCCATTTTAACTTACCCCATTAGCAAATTTGTATAAATTTACAATTTAAAAACAGAAATGTCTGCGGCATCATTGAAAGGAGAAGTTTGTTTGTTTGTTAAAACGTGTAGTAATCTAACAGATCTTGCCTGATATGCTAATGCTGCAAAAATGCTCAAACAAGACTATGATTTATAAATAGAGCAGCTCTACCTATAACATCACAGATCTTACAGAACAGTGTTTTTTGAAGCTTTAAGGAGTAAGAATAGTATCTCACAGTGAGGACTCCACCTGTGTTTTTGATGAGGAAGCAATGTTAGAACAGGATTAAAAACACCAAAAGTACATATTGCAGTAGGTGTACAGTGTGCGCCCTTTAAAAAGATTATAAGAAAACCAACTCTACTTGACTTCTGTTTCCTAGAAAGACATTAAACCTGTGTTGAACCTCACAGAAGAGACAAGACACTTCATATTTCAGAGAAATCCAGCCAGAAGCCCAAACGTCAACATTACACACTGGAAATAAATAGTGCTAAGCAAGTGTAACTTTATGGTGACCTAATTCCAGCTTGAACCCGCCGTGCATCACCTCACACTATCATCTCAGGAGTTTCTTAATCATTCAAGTGTTTTATCAACATGACAACTTAAGTAACACATACTGTTAATGTTACTATTCTACATTATCAATCTGTGTATGTGACGTCAAAACAAGTGAAGCTCAGAATAAATCATGTGATATCCAACTGCACTGCAAAATGTGTAGCCTCGGTTAAAAGGACTACTATTCGGAAAATGAATCTTAACACTGCAAAACTATATATCTAGCCTTGCTTAAAGTTATTTGGATTTAGAATTTGGACAAGATTTCACTTTTTTTTACTGGGTGAGATTTATTTGCACTGGTTTCAAGGCATTTCTGAACTTTTGTGGGAGAAAACACATTTGCTAATTGGATAAGTAAAATGTTCTTAGGCCAGGGCTTCTCATAGGAGGAATGCGTCTGTTTAGGGGGGCTGTAGGGAGCAGTGCCGATCAAGGTCGCAGGTTGTGCGTAGGGTGCCTTACCACTCACTGTGTAAAAGTGTAATTACTGACCTAGTTAACAGTTTCATTTTCATTTTAAGTAGACAGCGGTGATGTAAAGCTCCTGAATACGCTTTGGCTTGGCTCAGTGTGCGCTCTTTTCTCTCATTATGTCCGCACATTCCATGTAAACACGTATCTCGTGTGTTTACATGTATACAATGCGTCTCCATATTTCTCCTCATTACCTCAATTTGCGCATATGAAAGCATTGCCTTCTGTCTGTCTCTCTTTCTTTCTCTTCTTTTACTTGCTCTACACATACAACACAACACCTTCTCTCTTTCTCCTCACTCCGTGCATCCAACACGCTGTATTGTTGCTGTTGGCTTAAAACACTTAATTTTGTCACCGCAGTGGTTTTGTGCTGTGTTGTGAAGCGGCTGTCAATTGTCCGCGTATTCGCACGTGTTTTCGACTCGAACTCGGCCAACAGCAGAGCGGAAAATGTGGGGCCGGGGTTTGGGCTTGGGGTCTAGAATCTAAACTCTACCTCACTGACATGTCCCTCACACAGAGCAGAACAGACCACATACTCCACTTGGAACACGAACACAGGATTTGGACAGAATTCATCAACAGTCCCTATTTCTAAAAATTCTTATGTGGAGGCCAGTTGAAATGGCCTAATCCAATGTAAACTTGCAAAAAACATATCTAAATGGATATTGCATGCAGGGCACAGGTATTTTTTTCTACCCCAAGTGGGGCATGGCAAAAAAGTTTGAGAAGCACTGTCTTAGGCCATAGGCAAAAAATTGGTCTCAAAGTAAGAAGCAACACTTTCAAAAGACTGTTTGACACAAGGACAATTAAAAATTAAAGTTAAAATTCTAGATTCAAGCATTTTTTTTTTGTAATTTAAGTTTTTATTTTCTTTGTAACATTTTACAACTTAACAACTTAAGAGCAGACAGCAGCAGTACTACATTTGGCAACACCCAAAAATTAAAATTGAGTACCACCTGTAGACCGTATGTGACCCAAAAATGTGCAGTATACACAACAAAAAAACAAAACAAAACAAAAACTAATTAAAGTCACCGTGCAACTCCCTGAGGCAAAAGTCAACCACACCATTCAGTACAGATGGTGGTAAAGATCATTCATTAGAACATTTTTTAATTAATATGTTCATGCTATATTATGAAAAAATAAAAAAGGTTTCCTCCTATTATTTTTTAATGTCCCTAAGACATGTATAAAAAAAACATGCCTTTACTCAAGTTTATTTTCTGGCCAAAAAGCCACACGATGCACCTTCAAATAAAATAACACATCAATAATAAAAAAATATAAATAATTAATATAAAAAAATATGAATACTCATAAATTATTGATGCATCAGCTTGTGTGTACCTCTCTTCCCCCCACAAATGACACATGTGAAACAAAGAGACATACCACTCAATCAATAGTTAGTCAAAAATAAGTCCCCAAGATTCTACAAAGTTATCCTGAGCATTATTTAACCTGGCTAATAGTTTCTCATATGAAACTATTTTAAGTAAATTTTCCATCCATTTTTATAATCTGGGGAAGAAGGATTTTTCCACACACTAAGAATCACACGTGCTGCTGTTATTACCCCTACTTTCAACACAATATATTACCTTTTGATAAACCAGGCATTACTGACTGATCTCCCAGTAACATAATCTAGGTGACTCGGTATGTCCATATGAATCACCTTCCTACACATTCCATACCTTCTCCAAATGGATACACTAGATTCAAGCATTTTTAACTTAAAATTCTCTTTTTGCAGTGAAGAAGATACAGTATATTGAAACACATTTGCCAATGAAGTAAGTAAAATGTATTACTTCAATGGCAATTTTTTTCAGCTTAAAACAAGAACAAAGTTGGAACAAGTCAAATAATCTAAGACTATCAAGTAAAGTACTCTATTAAGTCTAGAAATACATTTTTCTTGACTTACAGTCTAATGCCTTTACAGTGTGGTAGTAAACAGAGATGCCTTGGGACAGGAGCAAACAAAAGAGCATTTATGGCCTGTATTATCTGTAAATCTACTTTCACATTCTTGTCCTCACCTGAGCAGCAGCGTTTATGACCCAAACAACATAAACCAACATTCTCTTAGCTTTAACCAAACAGCTGGACCACCTGCAGTCTTCTTTCTCATCGTTGCCAAAGAAACTGTGCAGCAGGTTGTCATTTCATGGCCCATGGACCAAATCTGGCCCTCCAAGAATGTATTTAGTCTTCCATGATGAAAATATATATAACATTAGCTCCGTTATTGTGGCATGTGTGAGTTTATCACAAGATGAACCAGGCATTGTAATGTTATTTATTTGTAAGGCTTGCGTAATCATGGCTTAGTTGTGCTTTAGTGCTTGTTTAAGCCTGATCTAGACCTGTCCTGTTTAAGTAAAGTTTAGGCTTAATATCATTCTAATTTAGACCTATTATTATAGTTCATAGTTCAAGAAGCTCCTATTTTCTGAGATTATTAACTAAAGTAATAATCAATCCTAGTCCAGTGACTTTGAATCATGCTTCATTTTAACAGTTGATCATTATGGTATATTTTTTAAGTGAAACTAAAAACTAAGAGCCTTGTTCATCAACAGTTTGCTAATGAAACGGCCAAAGACACTAAAAAAGGAGCAACCTGATACAATCCAGGAAGTCAATGCAATCTGTTGATGTTGTTAGCTTTTGGCTAACCACAACTAGCATACTGACACGGCTCAACTTCTAGTGGCTTTTAAATGTTGTAACCAGGCAAAAAAAATGCATTGTTCTGAATAAATCGGATGCTCTGAATGCGTGAGTGAGCAAATTTCACTACATTTACTTTACTTACATTTTAAAAGGCAAAAATTGGGTTTAGCGTCTACATAGAGTGACTAAAATATACATTTCAAAGTTTAATCACTTGGCAGCAGACTCAGTGGAAGAAAAAGCCAGTTCAAATAATCCCGTGTGACAGAATAATGAAATCATAACACTTCTATTTACCATCTCAATGCACTCAAATATTATTTTTGTCTTCCCAGAGACACACTGATAATATCCTCCTCATAACTTATCTGCTTTCTCTCAAAACTCACACTTTTATGGGTCTCACTACACCTGTGCCCATTTTCAACACATACAGTGAATCTCTGCCAAGCAACACACGAGCAGCACTTTATTCAAACAGAAACCCGTCTCGCTGTTATTCTTATCACTTAGTCTAAATTTAAGCACACAGACACTTTGCCTCTATGAAAATAAACGCTCCAGTTATTTCAGGGTTATCAGCTTGTGTGACGGTCAAACACAGCTCCGCAAATATTTCCTGTTTTGGGACGTCTTCTTGAATGTCCAAGAACTGATGCCTCAAGCTACAGTTCAGTAAAACTAACCGTCTAAGCCAGGGCTATTTAACTGTATTTTACCTAGGGACAGATTTTTGGGAAATATAATTGACCCCTGGGCTGGAGGTGAGCAACAAGCCACTGACAAGAAAAAAATAATCATAATTCTTTTTTGATTATCGTAATCATATACAGGAGAGACTATAAAATCTATGTAAAAAACTAATTTTTATAGCAAAGACCGCTGAATTATTAAATTAAAACATGAAAAAATCTGAAAAACATTACTGATTTTTAGCAAAAACAATACATTTGTAAATATTCTTAAGCTGTAAGCGTTTTGTCACCATATTTCCACTTTCATTTGGATAAAAATGTGTTCTAAAAGTCATACACAATACAAATAATTGTTTGTTTTTTGTGGGTGCACAAAATATTCTTAACTTTATATATGTTTCAACATTCTAACCACTTATGCATTTTGTGAAAAAGTAATATATCTGGATTTGAACTAGAACAAGACCACTAAGACTAACCAGACTCAAACCAATAAAAAACAAGGTATCTTTTCAGTTATTCGAAGATTGGATCGTGGGTCGAATTACTTGCGGATAGTCTGTTGTCCCACTCATTTCCTATTGAGAATTATCAAAAACGTCCTAAAATAATTTAATATTTAATTGACACAAAGCGGACAAGTTACATCTAGATAATTATTTTCCACATGTTAAAACCTTCACATACGAAGTAAATTTCCAATGGAAAACTCGTGTGTTTATAAAATGTGCCGTTTGTGTCTTTAAGCTAATGCTAACCTATATTTAATTGAATTAATAATGTTAAAATAACTCTACAAACTGAACTAGCTTTTTACAAAAACTATCCGCCTGGCATTTAACATATTTTTTCACATTGCCTACTTTATACCAAGGTTAAAAGTAGCATAGCCTACTTAATTTTTGCTTCTTTAAAAATGCACATTTAAAATGAATTATTGTTAACACCAATAATTCATTTTATACTTCTAACTTCAGTCTACATGTTTTGCTCACTTAACAAAATTGCATCACGATGTTTTAAGCTTTTATCTCAGCTGTTAGGAACGAGACGCATCGTATGCTAATAGCCGTTAGCCACAATGCTAACAACAACAACAAACAAACTTTAACTATTAAACATAGTCAGGACATTGCGGACTCATTCAACCTGAATAGATACATTAACAAGATTTTTGTGCTGGGGGTAAATTGATTTTAAGTATTTTTTGTTTTGTAAAAGATCGTATAAAGCCTTTTAATCTACAGTATTTGTTAGCATTTAGCATTGTGCCAAAACACACACTTAAATAAACACGTAGACTTTTCCTGGTGAAGTATTTACCTCGTATGTGAAGGTCTAAACTTGCAGCCAGTGATTATCTGGTTGAAATCTGCTCTCTGCTTTGTGAACTTTTAATATTGATTCTTTAGAGCGCTCCTCGACAAATTACAGCAACTAGGCAAACAAGCTAAAGCTAAAATGTATTTTGACACTGCCCCTTTACCAACCCACGCAGCCTACGATAACACACAATCTCCTTTAATGATGTCCGACTGCTGCTGTTCCACTTTGTGTCATTATCAAGTAACGTTCTTTGGTTTTACTAATTACCTCACAGTTTGGAGCCCATTGTCTTAGCACTGCGTGTTCTTGTTTTTGTGGAAAAGCTAAGGAGATCTATTTAAAGAAACCACTGTGCTTATGTAGAATTACAATGTGACAGAATTCCAAGCGTGGCCATCCCAAAAGGGTATTTACCTGACATTTTGTGCCTCCTCCACTCTACCCTCAGCTCTGGAAGCACAGAATCAACAAGTCAGCACACTTACATGAGCTTGGATTAATGCTACAGGCCTCATGCTCTACAGCTGCATTGTGTTAGTAAGTCTATTCTGACGCAATGCATTTGGAAAGCTGCAGACGACATCACAGCATTCTAAATATGAGCAGTGAGTGGCAAAAATGTTAGTGGTTAAACAGCAAGAGCTCAACACACAATTTAAATACTAAAAAGCAGCTACAGTCTGATAACAAAAATGACAAAATAATGTAAAGACATTTCATTTCACACCTCAAATAAGATTTTTTTTTTGGTCTATTTGATGAGGACATTATTTGTAGTGTAAGAGGTGAAATTAGAGATGCTGGGATCGGATATCAGTGCCGAAAAAGCTGGATCGGTGCACCACTAGTTGAAATGTTCTAAATCTCCAAACAGCTAGCTTTGCAGATTAGCAACAGCAATAGAAAAAAAACTGTGTTTCAGAATTACAGTATAGTGCAATGGTGGCGAACCCGAGGCTCTAGAGCCATATGTGGCTCTTAGCCATCCGAGTGCGGCTCTTTGGCTCATTCAAAAAGATTTGCTCCTCCACATGTTTTCTCTCTTTCTCTTTTCTTCAAAGCATGCGACTGTCAGAGCAGTGTCAAAGCAAGGCTATTTAACACACAGACTGTTTCTTTGAGAAGCATTTAATTTCAAACTCCCAGTGATATATTGTGAAACTGGAGCTTCATTTGGTATTTAATTTTGTCTTTCTGTATTCCAAGTGCGCAGGCATCGCCTGTGTTGATAAACGACTAATCCCTCTATGTAAAGTTATCTTAAGTTGACCATCCTCGTCGCCATGCTACAATCTACATTTGAAAAAGGATGCTCTTAAACATCTTTTATTTCTTAGTAGATTCAGTGGGAGCAGTTGGAGCAATGTTAAGCCATATTGCATTAAAGGACGGGAGACTATGTGAAGACAAGGATACTTTAAGGCATGTTAATCAGATTTGATCAACTTCCGCTAAGCTTTTTGCATTTTTTTCTCTTCTTGTTGATGGTGGCTCACACCTACTGCCGTAAGCTTTGTGTACACTGACTGCAAGGCAAGTTCAGCTCAAGACACGTGTGTGTTTCTTGTAAACTGTCTGTTAAACCATGCAGCTCCAGTCCACTCTAGTCCGTTTTTGTCCAAAGCCACACAGATTGATGTGGATTCTCACGAGAACTATCTGAAAGTTGCATTCTGTAGATCCCAGGCGTGCTTCCACACTTCTTCAAGGTCTGTGTACGAGGGTGCATTGGGTTAGCGCTTTCCAAGACTTGTGGGACCTGTGAGTCCCGACCCGAACTCAAGTCAGAATCAGTGTGCAACAGAGGTTAGTAACCAACCCAGAAAATATAGAGACTTTAAACTTGATCATGGATAATCCACACTGATATTTTTTTGTATTATTTTATTTAGAAGTTTTAATTTTCTAAAAGGTATCAGAATCTGCGAATCTGGAGTCAGGAGACGAAGAGCCTGGAATGACTTAGTAGAGATTTTGAACTTTGGTACATATTAAGATGTACCAAGTGTTCAGATCACAAACATAAGAACATCTTGCAACCACGAGTTGCCTCACATCACACATGTTTTTTTTAGGAAAGATTAACCGCAAGTGGAAGACTCTGAAAGTGACGCATGATTGAACAGGGTATGAGAATGATTACAAAAACATTCTCTACACTCTTTCATAGCAAAAACCAAACAAAAATAACAAAGCAATTGAGTCTGCTCAATCTGCTCATAAAGATCCACAGAAGTGATACATTCAGGAGGAAATGTGTGAAACGTCTTTGAAGCGGAGACGGTAAATAGCTCTTCACAAGCAACAGTCACTAAATCCCATCATGTTAGAACCTTGTGACTAACAAACTGACTTGCACTGACTTCTCCAGAAGGGCATAATTGAGCTAAAAATCTATTATTGCTCTTTTCCATTAGTATCTGCTCGACTCTACGCTCTTCTACCTGACTTAGCCCCGCTCAGAGAGAAAGTATTTCCATTTCAACTGGGGCTGAGTGGGGCTGTAGATGTGCCCAGTTCCTGCTCTCTTGAGAAATGTTAATTAGCCTATAAGCCCAAAACGTTTGTTACATATGTCAAACTATATTTCAAAAGACACTTGTAATCTGTTCAGTTACAACTCACAACAAATGCGCTGCAAATGAATCAGCTGTTCCCCACTCAGAGGTTTCATTTTCACTTTCTCGTCACTGTAACAAAGGAGCGACACGTTTGCTTTTGATACTAAAACCTTTCCTCTCTTTACCTGGAGAAAAATGGGAAATGGAGAAGACTGGATTAGGGTTTTTTTTCTCATCATTTCATGCGCGGGAGGATGTTACGGCAAAGTTTGGTTCTTATTATCTCTTTTGGCGACATTCTTGTGCGTAAACTTCAGATTGTAAATGAATCGTGGATTTATAAATCTCAACACGCAGACTTAAGTAGGGCCCGACCGATTCCGTTTTTGGGGGCCGATGCCAATCAATCTGACAATTTGTTCAAAAATATTATTATTATAGCTCAATATCCCGCATTTACTTGAAGCACGCAGTTATTCACAATGACTCTGCGTCTATTTTAACTTCAGATTTGATCTGAGTTTTTATTAATATTGGCCACGAAGCATTCTCTCATCAAGTAGCTGTTTTTTTATGCAATTAAAAAGCGAAACATTTGACAGACTTGTCACGGCCCCTTTCGTACCGGAAGACCTGATTCTGATTTGAAATTTTAATTAAACACAGACGAAACTGAACAGTTAAACACAGAATTCCCTTACAGATTTCAACAAAGCAAATGATTGTAAAATTAGATATTTACTGTTTAAAGCCGTAAATACCTGATTAATCTAAATGGTTTGGCTTTCTATTGGCAAACTTTTGCAAGATACATTCATAAATATCAAAATAAATAAATAATATTAACTGTACACTTACAAAAAATGTGTTTAAAAGACGTAATTTTGGCCTGTGCATGCGTCGTTGGCCTAAAAAGTAACATCTGGACGAATCGGGTCCTCCGGTACGAAAGGGGCCGCGACAAAAACCGTGAACCGGAAGTACAACCTTGTTGTCGTGGCAACAGGGGTCGAGTAGGCGGGTGTTGGTGAAAGTTTGGACCGAGTTTGGATGTTGATATTTTTGTTAGCGTAAATGGATTAAAAGGCAGAGACATATGATCATGTGGACTGCCCATCGTAACAGTGTGACTAAGGGATCAGCCTCAAATGCAAAAGCTCCCCACCAGGGCTAAGTCACGCTAAATAGAGTAGAGCAGAGCCAAGCAGGTACTAATGGAAAAGCTCTATTAGTGTGCAGACCACCTTAAACATAAACACATACAAAACATGTCCCAAAATGCTTCATTTTTGCAGAGAGAGCTCATGCACACTACTGTAAAAGAGGTCAAAAGTCCATGTTGTTGCACAGAGAAGCGCTGACAGCCCTGTGTGGGACATGCAGAGGTCAGACGGACAATAGGAGCAGATCTGTTTACAGCAGACAGACAGCAGCTGGCTAACGGGACGGGCACACATCACACACCCATCACAGACGCACAAGAGGAATGCTATCCAGATTCAGGACAACTGACTGGGATTCCCCATCGAACCGTTTCACAGAGCGCACGTACAATTCATCAGTGCAAAGTCAGAGTTATTAAAAGTTTCTGCAAGTAAATCTGCTGCGATATTTTGGCCGTCTGCGATCAAAGATTTCTGATCAGGAGTTATCAGATGCCACTCAGAATACTGACTTACAGATCTCAGGGTGAGACGGAAGAAAAGATTTTTAAAACTGTTTTATGATCAAAGACACTGAGATTGGTATCAAACGTGCTTGATATTTTAGAATCCTGATAGCAGAGTGAGACATCCTGCCACTTTGTCTAAAAGATAGGGTAGATATTCAAGATTGAAACCTGTGACACGCCCAGATGGGGATAATGGGTGTAATAATAGAATAGTGAAAAGGCTGTATATTAGTACTGTATGTACTCGGTCAATTCATGACTCATTCATATTTCTTTCACAACTACCTTGTGAGTCAGTAATAATGCTGAGAACATTCTACCATGTCTGTCTCAATTTGACTAAGAATCATATATCACGTTCTGAATTTGCTATTTCTGAACAGTGTTGGGGAAAAAGTATAGAAAAAATAATTAGTTACTCATTACTTATTACATTTTTAAAATGTAATTAGTTACACTTAGTTACTGAGCCAAAAAAGAAACTTAGTTTCATTACTTTAAGATACTTTGTGTGTATTATTGCAAACATCAATCAAAAATGGGAATTCAGTTTTTATTTTTGACATTTGACAAAGGCAACAAGTTGCTTATATAAGTTCAAATTAAGTAAAATCGACATTAAAAATGATTCTGGCCCTGTTCCAGCTCCTGATCTGAGTCTCTGAGCTGTTTTATCTCACACAGTAGGTCACTTTTGTAGATTTTTATATATATATTTTTTACTTAACGTAACCAAGAGTATATTGTTAGTAACTGTAATTTACAACATTTTCAAAATACGATAACAAACTAGTTAAGAGGCCTATATTAAACTTCAGCCAATATCTATTTAAAAGTGGACACAATTAGACATCTAAAGATACATTTACAATAGAAATAGGCATGTAATAAATAAAGTTTGAGTAATGAAGCATAATTTGTATGATTCTAAAATCTTTTGGCGAGCTGCTTGGAAGATGGTGCTAGCTACAGGTTGGAGACTACTGATCTAGAGCCTGATGTTCTGTCAGATAAACTTACAAACTAACTGTACCTGTCTGAGGATTCATAATTCTTCACGTTTTGTAATACGACATCCTAAAATTAACTTTCTATTTAAATCGCAGACAGACAAAAGGTGAGTGTACACCGACTTATCTTAATCTACTCTACAAAATTGGGAATTGTTGATAAAAATGAAATGAGAAAAATTGCAAGCACAGTGTAAAGTGGAAATATAACTGAATGTAACAGATGAATGTGTCTGATAAGTGAGTCCGTGTACTGTCACTGGGAGCTGGCAGAGAGTTCATTAACTGGGTCTTTTTAGTGTGTGTGTGTGTGTGGTTCCTCCCTGTCCCGGGGCAATGACCACATGGGACCTGATAGCTCTGTACTCACAGTTTGGGTTTGGGCTTCAGGGGCAGCGGGGCGTCCTTGGCTGGGAGGGAGACAGTTTTGGCGAGGGGGGCAAGTCTGGCGCCGGCGGGACAGGAGCTTGGGTCTCTGCAGCAGGTTCAGTCTGAGGAGGAGACGGCGGGGAGGGAGGGGCGCGTCCGGTTCTCTGTTTAGGGAGAAAGTTCAATTTACTTAAAGGTGGGGTTGCTGATTTTCACACCACAAAAAAAAACAAACAATTCCAACTAGTTCTTAACTCTCACAAAACCTTTAGCACAAGGTAATATCCACAACATTTGGATATTATCTTGTGCTGCATTAAAACCCCTTCCAAAATCATAAACATATTCATTGTTACCCACAAGGAACGGCCAAACATGATGAGGACCTGGGAGGGTGAGCGTGTGGACCCAACCTCCATATATACCAACGCAAGTGCCAGGAGGCGCTGCATTTGGGCTTTTAGAATAACATACCATATATCAGAGCGCTGCATTTGGCTTTTAGAAAAAACAAAAAGCCTTTTATTTTGATTTAGACAGTACACAGTGATATGATTTGTCATAATCTGCTGCTTATGCATCATTCTTTTTTGGAAGAAAAGACCAAGTTTATTAATTTACATCTAAAAAAGTCAAGTACTTCACCTTTAAGAGAGTAGTTTGTCTAAGTTTCTTGACAGGGTTGGAGAGTCAACTGACTAATGAACCGGGAAACGCCAAAGTCATAAGTATAGAAAGTACCATTACTGGTTCAGGAGGCCAGGGGATCCGTAAACGCAGACTACAAAATCTCAAGTCTTTGGCCTCAAGTCCTAGTCAAGTCCCAAGTTAAAAGACGCAAGTCCAACTAAGTCCCCTACAAGTCCAAGTCGAGTTCAATCTGATTCAATCTGATGGTGTGGATGTGATTCTGAACGACAAACACAACATCGTGACGAGAGGCTCATTTACGTTGCCACAGCTCAGGTAAGCTAATTCACAATAAAACAAACCGAACACACAAGAAACGCTTTTTCATGATTGAAGTTAAAAGTTGTTGCCATAAATCATCTGTCGCAATTTCAGCAAAGTCGGTAAAACAAGAAAATGACAGACATCCAAAATCGCTGTGCGAATGCCTGTAAAAAAAACATAGACTTCGTGGGGTCATATAAAGATTACAGACGTCACAAGGTAAATATTATGCCGCGCGAATAGGACATTAGTCCATTTTATCAAGTCAAGTTTCAAGCCATCAAAATACTGACTCAAGTTTGATTCGAGTCCAAGTCATAACTTGCAAATCCACACCTCTACCCAGTGCATTTGACAAACGTCACAGAAAAATGGATACTTGTTGAAACTGTCAAAGAATGATCAAACCAGGACTAGTATAAAAAACTCCCACATAAGAAAATCTTGGTCTATCAAAAACAACTCAGCTGCACACTAGAAAAAAATATCTCCACAATTTTAAAATGTGTCAAAAAAGTGCAGGTCACAGACTTTTGTAACATTTATTTGTTTAAAAAAAAATATATCATTATTAGTTAAGAAATATTAAATCTGCTTGTATTTCCAACATGGCGGCGCATGTCTGCACTGAAAAAAAGTCCCTGAATGCTTGTTACGTCTTTCCAGGTTTTCATCATTTTTTTTTTATTAGGCAGTGTAGCTTGGTGCTGTCAGACTGCTCTGATCAGATGTTTTAAGTTCTTTGTAACATATTTGAACCATACAACAAGTTCTAACAGAATGGCACTTACCCAACAGACATGACATGTTACTCGGGCTACACCTCTCTGCAAATCAGGCTCAAAATCAGACTTAAAATCCTCTAACTTTTGACTTAATTGACCATTGATTAATCGACTTCACGACTAAAGATCTACAGCTCCATAATTTAGGACCAAATACCAAGTACAAACACACACCAAGTTTAATATTCTTTTGAAATCCCCGAAATAATGTTATCACACACAATGCTGTCTGATTAGATCGTTCTCCATGTGTACTTTTGCATTAAGGTCTATCCTGTAACAACACTCTTTTAGTTTTTTATACTTGACTTACCTCTGACGTGGAGGCGATGGCGGACTTTGGACCTGACCATTCGGGACAGGTTCTTTTAGCTCAGGTCTGAGGCCCCTGAGCAGGGGGCAGAGAGGACACGCTGGGCCACAGATCCAGCTCTTTGACCAGGCCAGCCTGGGCAGGGCTTTGGGGGGCAGCTCCAGGAGGGCGATCTCTGTGGGAGGAGGAGGAGGGGGGAACGAGGCCGAGTCCTCCTGACCTGAGCTCTCCCCAGACACACCGTTACTGGACGAGTCTTCAGCTGTGGGGGAGAAAAGATAGTTAATATAACAACTGGTATAATCGTTATCTCTCCACCAAGTGTGTTTTGTCTGGTAAGTGAAGCTTGAGAGTTTTCTCCTGGTTCTTATTTCTATTCATTTAACTATTCAGTTTCTCTGCTTGTTCTCACTTGAGGTCACAGGTGACTGGAGTCTTTTCCAGTGACTTTGGCCTCAGGCGAAGGAACACTTAGTTCTAATATTTGAAAAACTTAAACTCAAAAATATGAAGATTTAAAATATCATCACTGCAAAAAAGGAAAATCTAACTTGACATAAGCATATTATTCTTAAAAGACTAAATTTAAGATTTTTCACTTAATAAGACCAACGCTTACTATTATTTGACTTGTTTTAAAATATTTTATCCTGATTTACCTTATCTAAATAGAAAAATTAGTTTAGAGAATAGAGAATAGATTTGCTTAAAAATCTTGTCAAGAGTACTTGAAACTAGCATTTTCTTATCAAAACAACGAGCTTAGTCAAATTGTCTTTTTCTTTCACTTAAAATAAGATTTTTTTCCCTCAAATAAGCAAAATGTTAATTTTTTGAAAAGCCTTTTTTTTCCTGTGATGTCACTTAAAGTGAACATTATGCAAATTTTACTTTTTGAGTTTTTAATCCTACGCTATTTATATGTCGTGGTGTATATCTACACTTTATTGTGTTGGATATTCCCACGTTTTGGTTGGTGAGGGAACCAGAGTGCCCGGAGGAAACCCACCCAGACACGAGGAGAACCATGCTAACTTCACACGAACAAATCCACAACCATCTTATATATAACCTTCTTTGAAATAAACCCAGTAAAAATAAAGACTTGAACTTTCACCTGCAATCAACTGGAGCCTTTTTAAACACAATCTGGGTCTAAAATCTTTCTTCCTTTCCTTTGCGTTACAAGATTCGAAGCTATTTTCCAGCTTTTTCAGGAACTACAGTTGATTACACAGTCCAGCTGAATCACAGAGCGCAACAGCTGGGCCCAGTCACTCATTTTGTTTATTCAGCCCTGCCGCACGCCGCACCACATGCACGCACGCACACACACACATAAACAACGGGTGCATCCAGTTACTGTACGAATGTCCAGCGCACTGTAAACAGGACTAAATATATTGGAGACAATTTTAAACAAAAGCCCACAGTGGAGCTGTTGAGCCAATTCAGGGCAATGACCTTAAAACTCATTCATTATAATACAAAATAAATGTTTACAGTAGGTTTGATGAGATGACTATTAAATGAGATCAGAGTTAGGATTATAGTGAGGTCAGTGGGTCTTATCACACTATGTCTCAAACTGCACTGTATCAGGAAACATTTGAGTTAAACCTGCTCTAAAATAGGGCTGCAACTAGCAATTATTGGTAATCAATTAATCTATTACTGGTAGTTGTTTAGAAAGTAAAAGTAACTTGAATAAAGCAATTTGAGTGATAATGCGAGGAAATCCGGGAGATGTAGATTTTAGGTTGGCAAAAATAATTCTAAAACTGATATCAAAACTAGATCCTCATCAAATAACATTAACTGGACAAATTAACATTTTATGTTTTAGAATACCGTATTTTCCCGACTATAAGTCACACTTTTTTCATCATCTGACAGGGAGGGCAACTTAATACTCGGTGTGACTTATCTACATAAAATAAATGTGAATTTGTGAATAACTGTTAATATATTACGGGTTCCGACCAGACTCGAGTTCTTCCTGCTTGTCAAACGAGGGACAAAAGCGGTTTCATTCGCTGCTGTTCCAACAGTGAGGCGTGACACTGTCGCCTCCGAGGTGCAGCTTTAAAACTGTAAACCTGGAGGCCGCAGTCTCAAGAAACGCACTGACCTCAGGAGATTCAATATTCAACAAAAATAACGGGAGAGAGTTGATTTGGTCTGATCTCAAGAGGATTAGTTCTCTTGACCATGATCGCTTGAAAGACAAACACTGATGTGTTGGTCCTGCTGGCATATTCTTGTTTCACGTGTAATATCAGCGGAGCACTCGTAGATTTACAGCAGATGCAGCATGGAGGAAAACTTTTTAGAGGAATGAATGAAGGACTGTTGTTTATACACAGAGAGGTGGTAATGGAGTTTGGGCAAAATAGGCAGTGGGTTGGCAAAAGAAATGTGTGGAACTTGCTGCAGGTAAGAAGCAGCTACACTCAGTCACATCGCGATTGTTGAAAGTCAAATAGACACAATTCCTTATTGCAGATGATTTAGTGATAATATAAGAGCTGATTAATGCAGAAATTAGTCACGTTTTGGTCTGCATCTTGTAGTTTTGCCTCATGCCAGGGCCCCTGACAGGTGCACGATGAAAAACGTGTCCACGTCTGTTTATGGTGTGATATATGTAAAATAAATATCCCCCAAAAAGTGTGACTTATACTCCAGGGCAACTTTTATACGTTTTTTTCTTCTAAATATGCATTTTGGGGCTTCTGCGATGTATACTCCGGAGCGACATATAGTCCAGAAAATACGGTAATCCTGAGCTCAGTCAAAAGTAGTTTAAAATCAAAATGTTTAATAAAGAAAATATTTGTATTTTGTGCTGAAAATGTCAGTTTATTGTACAGAAATCTGACGTTAAAAAAGCATTTTTAAATATCATTAGTATCAAGAATCAATGGATACTTCTTTAATGATGAACAATATCTTAACTTGAATGAATACATAGTGTAATGTAGACTAAATGGATGCAGCTCACCAGTGTTATACTGTATGTACCACAGTTTGAGAAACACTGGTCTAGTCTATTTGATTCTGCAGACTGTTATTCTGGACAAGCATATCTGGGCAGTACAAAGCAGTGAAAGATGGCTGGAAAGTGAGAATACATTTCCCCAAAAACATCCCACTGCTGGCAACACAACAGTGAACGTCTAAGTTAAAAGGAGGAAAGACGGAAATTGTCCAATAAAGATTAACATATCTTCTAAAAAGCCTTAATATCCTCCTAATGTCTTCCACATGTGTTATCCAGACCATTGGGCCTCATTCACGACACGTTCTTACGAACAATTTGTTCTTAAGGGCTGTTTACGAACATTTTTGGCATTCACAAAATTTGTTCTTAACGGAAATGTTCGTCTGTACGAAAATCCTACGAACACTGAGGAGCACTCGTAAGAACAAAAAATCAGCTGTTTCAGATTTTTATTTCTTATAAAATTCAGTCAAAATTTTAATTCCTACATGATTGTAGGTTATGTATTTTATAAATTATTATATGTAAAACAATTTTAGAAACAAAAAAGTCATCACTCATGTTAAAAATGACACCTTTAATAAACCTGCAGCAGCCTGTCCCAGCCTCAGAGCCTCTGTGCTCTGACCCCCACAGGACTCAGGACCCTGTGTCCCCCCAGGACCAGAGCGGACTGTGCACTGACTGTGCTCCCCTCTACAGCCGCTGCCCCCTCAACACGCCCCCCCCCCCACACGCGCGTTCTACCGCGACGTGAAACGCGACATAAACGGCAAAAGCCCAGCGTTATTTCAATACATCTGTGACTTGAACATGTTTCCTCTGAGTGTGGTCATGTGAGTTTGGACATTTTTAAAAGACGCTGACGTTTTTAATCAGCGAAAGCGCTGCTGCACTTTCTTCCTCCTCCGCAGCAGCGCTTCCTTCTCCCAGCTCCGCTCCAGCAGAATCTTGTGATGACGCGCTGTGTCCAGCCCATTTTGCCATGTAAGGAAGTATGCATATTCATTTTATGTAAATAACCGTTCGTAGCAGTAGTTTGGTGAATTTGGCGTAAAGGCTGTAGGAAGGAATTTGTCTCGTTACGAACTCGTCGTGAATCACACGTAGAGTTTCGCAGCGGCTTCTTAAAGTGAAAGTACGCACAGATTTTACGAAGATTTTCATGAATGAGCCCATTGTTATGAATGCCTCATAAGATCCAGACAAGAAGTGACTGTTTTAACTTTCCCACTTCAAAAACACTCTACAAATAGGTCTAATGTAATTCTCCTCTTTTGATGAAATAAGCCATGTTTGGTGTAACAGAGTGCAGGCCTCGGTGTGCGTGAGGAAGCATAAAGACTTTTGTGTTTGGTGTGGCTGACCTGCAGTGACGGCGAGTCGGGCTGAACAGTTGACAGAGCCGAAAGGATTGGACGCAGAACAGGAGAAAACACCTCCGTCTTCAGGAAAAGCCTCCGCAATGACCAAAGTACAGATCTCCTCTGCAGCAGAGAACAAACAAGGTATGTTAATGGTTTACATCAGTGCTTCTCAAACTTTTTTTGCCATGCCCCCACCTCGCAATAAACAAGTCTGCAAAAGTACAAAAATGTGTCTGTGACATTTTGGCTTAGATAATCATTTTAGCACCAAACTATATATTTAATAATTGTCTATGTTTTTAGGATCGGTATGTTATTTCATCTTGTTTAGGCTGAGCAGGTATTTATATATCCAAGCTAATGTGTTTTTTTTTTAGTCCTGGCTTAGTCCAGTTTCAGTCCTTATGAAAACCTGGTCCAGTTCTGGCATAGTCCTATGTCTATCCCCAGCTGACTGCTCACTAAATACACTGTGAGAAGAAAAACAATCTCGTTTTCAAACTTTTCAAAGTAAATATTACAAACACGTGAGTAAAAGTTTGCAGAGATGGGTCGTACCTCTGTGTTTCTTTTTGGATGATTTGAAAAACTCTGTCAGTACACCAGAGCTCTCTTCCCTCGTTCCACCTGCGCAAACTGCAGCGGGAGCCCGATCTCACAAGAAAGTGTACATTTGCCACAACATTACACAACATGTAAACTGCGTATGATTAGCACGAGTTCACGGCTGTTTTACGTAAATATGGTACGTGTCCCGTTCATTTATATGTGGTTGTTAAGATGTGTTCTTATTTATGAATAATAACCAAATCCTGATCCTAATCTTAACCTGCCCCAAGCCCCAGACCTAAACTTACCCATTTTAGTAACTTGATGCCTAAACTTACCTGTTAAATCTATGTCCTCATGTGGCTTCAACCAAAACTTGTAAATTTTTACGCTGTGGAATCTCGTGTGTAATTTTTATGCTTTTTCATATCATGCTAACTGTACGACGTAACATAAGTACGCAAAAAAGGTGTGAAATCGTGGTCAAATTGCTGTGAAGGAGAGAAAAGGGCGCAGCAGCAGCACTGCTCCCCTAGCCCCCCCTGAAGACTTTCTGTGCCCCCCTAAATGGGCGCGGTCCACACTTTGAGAAGTACTGGTTTACATCAATCGAAAACAAGTTTGTATTAACAAATATGTTGGGGAAACAGAGTTTGTTGATATTTCTCATGTGAAAGACATTTTTATGAGCCAGTTAATAAAGTACATAAACATGTTAAGCGTGTTTTCATCTAAAACCATTAACATGTTTAGAACCTTAGTAGTTTATTTTTATAGGATAGTTAAAAAAAAGTCACCTAGATCTGAACAGTTACAGTATTAATTCTACTCTCATTCCTCTCTCCAGAATGTTCTCAGTTATTCGTCTGTATAAAATGATTTCACTTAAGAAGCTACCAGCAATTTAACTGCTTGTAAGTGTATAATTACTCTGATTTGTTTTGGAAATAGCAGACAAATCCTATCTTCACTGCTCATTATCCAAACGCATCATTATCCTAATCTCATGTCTTGTCTTTTCTAAAATAATGACACAATAGAATCTTTTGCGATCCCTCCTGTTTCTAGTGGATGATGTCATGTGAAAGTGAATTACAGTGAATCACAGCGTCAGCTAAACACAGCCCCAGACAAGTCGCCCTTTAGCATTTAGCATTTGAAACTATCATTAAATATAAGACTATGGAAACTATTTTTAAAGTCGGGCTTATCACTGTTCAAATAAAGATGTTACATAAAATAAATGAATAAATTTAGCTAAGATGTCACTTTTCTGGTCAGGATCCACCACCTGCTTGAAAATATGAAACATTGAGAATTCTGTCGGAATGTTTCACTGTATATAAACCAGGCTATGTTAAAGAGTAAAGAAAGGTGAATAACTGTTATGAAATGCATTTAAAGCCATAAGATCAGGCCCAAAACATTCCTCTTCGGATTGGCTTATGGTCAGGTGGTCAGTTAGGAACAGACTCTAAACCCACAGTTCTAGTCAGGCTGCCCTAGAAGCAAATATACTGGGGAAAGTCTGTCCTCTCACTTCTGCCTTTCTTGTAAAGAATAATAAATTACAGTTCATCTGTTCTTGTTCATCTCTAGTCTGTTCTTTGCTATTCACTCGTTGTCCCCTGTCCCGTAACTGTTTCAGATGTTGCTGTTCCAGTGACGTGGACCGGACCAGTGATGCCGGACTCCCTCTTTCTGGACCTCCGCCCCACCTCCCTCTCCAGGATTGGCCTGTCCTGATCCTGCTAGACGAGTCGTTTCCCTCTGCTTATGGACTCTGGCTCCACAAACATAAACTCTATAACTTTGCCTTAGTTACATCTACAGCCTGTCCGTCCATGGGAGTGGATCCCTTCTTCACTGTGGTTCTCCTCGAGGTTTCTCTTTTCCCTTAGTTTTTTTTTTTAGTTTTTCCTTGCCGAGAAGAAAACTCTAAGGACAGGGGATACAGTACTATGGACAATTATTCATTTGCTTGTTTAATAATCTGCTTTGACACTCTTGATCAATTACTGCTTCTGAATGTTTATTGTTTCATTGAATGTGTATTGTTTTATTTTTATATCCTACTATTCATGTTTGCTAAATTAATAATGTTGGGAAGTTCTCAGAGACGACTTTGGGCTATACAAAAATAAATTGATTTGATTTGATACTGCAAGACAAATTTAACTTTTTACCGGCAATGCAAGAGCATGACAAGGCTGTGTTTGTTGCATTTGAGGTAACGTTAAAGATCATGGGTTTCTCTGATTTAGCTTGAGACCTGTAGCATTAGCCTCCATAGGAGTTGTGTCCCCTTCATTACGTATTTTAATCTTTTGAATAAATCTCAAAAAGGTCACTAACACGAACCGGTGTACTTCTGTCTGTCATATAAGTCTATGGCGCTCTTTTGCATTTGACAGGCATAGCAACAGTAACTAAGTAACTTCTTTTTTCAGTTTATGCAAGTTTGGGAACCTATTAAATTACCTTGTGTGCTTTTCATGGAACAAAAACATGATGATGATAAAGATGATGACGACGATAATTGAGAACCGCCCTCACCTCTGATATCTGTGAACTTATCTGGATCTACAGACGTGACGGGACCTTACGTAAGAAACACCAGACTGATGACATTTTGACTCATGTTGTTCGGTGACGTCACTGACTCAACTTTTACAAATCCAACACCTGAAGTGACCCGGGACAGACGAACGCATCAGTCACGGCTAACGTTTTTGTCTTCTGATGTAACGCGCTGACCGGTTTAGACGTGACTTACTGACTGTCGGAGCTTAGTGAAAGATAAACAATAAAACTATCATCGGAGTCATCACTATCTCCGCACGGCAGCTAATAATATTTATGCTTGTACCAGACAGAGGAGGAGGGGAAGTGTGCAGTGCCTTAGGAGGTGATGACATACCTGATTCAGCCGCAGATCTCGGCTCTGGAAGAAGGAAAGGGAAAAGTTAGGAGCAAGTCAGGTTATTAGAAGAATGTACTTTACAGGTTAAACATTTAGTAACTTAGTTACTTTAGTAACTTTTTATACAGGCCAACTGCATTATCAAGAAAAACATTCAATCAATCTTGGTTGTAGCTACAGAAGTGTTAATATGGAAGTTTATTTTTAATATTTTCCATGGTTAACATTCTACAATTTTTGCAAAATTGTATGCTCAACAGAAAAAAACATATTTCTCTACGCACGTAAATAAATATCAAAAAATCAAATTGAAATCACAATATCAAAAAAAAATAAATAAATAATTGCAATTCGATTTTTTGTCAATATAGTGCAGCCCTATTTGCTTCCGTTTTTAAAAGAGTAAAAATTGTGTATAGCGCCTTTAACAATATTCCTGTTAGCTGCTCTCTGCATTAATACTTTAATGTTGTAATGCCACATTAAACACAATTTATTAAAGGCCCAACACAAACTGACTGAATTTATATTTTAGAACGAAACTCAATCCAGCAACATTTCATGCATTTTTCCAGCATTGGTGCATCCGTAATCTCTACTATGATCCTAAAAAACTCTCAACAAAAAAAACAAAACAAGCTCAGTACAGTTTAAAATTACACCTGAGATTAGAACTGCAGTAAGCTTCACAGCTAACACAGAGTGAAACGACTTACTTTTTTGCAGGATACGGAAGTCTGGGGAGTCCAGGATCTCCTCTCCTTCTCTGTACCATCGGACCTGCAGAGGAGGACTGCCCCGGACTCTGCACTCCAGAACCACCACCTGACCCTCCGAGGCCTGGGCATCCTGCAGCATCTGAGAAGAACACACAACACACAGGATTAGCTTTTGTTTTGGGAGCTTTAATGACAGATTACTCTACATTTTTCAGTAAAACGTAGTTATGGTGATTATATTTAAGATTTCACTATGCATTCACCAATTTTGATTAAGTTTATGATTGTTTTTCGTCCAGTAAATATGACATATTCAGAGGTAACTCCACTAGTGCGGTAGTCTTTTAGTCGTTTAGTTAATTAATCGGTCGATAGTGTCTTAGTGGAATTGAATCATTAGTCTGATCTGCCTTTTTTCATAACTTCCTTATAAATGTTGATATAAATTGATTTTGTATGAGTTCCATTACATATTTAGTCTTTTTGTGCACAGTTTTGAACAGAAAAAAGGTCAAACTGCTTATCCTTAGAGCATTGGTCACGCCCCCCTTTTTAGTTGATTAATCAGTCGATGTGACATGTTTGAGTCGACCAAGAATTTGTCGACTTCAGCCCTAAATTCCACAACTGTTTCTAACAACCATGAACTCAAATATGTGCCAAAATCCAAATAATGAACAACAATATTTCTGATTTTACACAAATTGAAACCTAGTAATTAATAATTTTGTTAAATGAGTCAGTTATGTCTTAGTATTTTGGCTCTTTTTGATGAAATATGTAGATTTTCACAAAATCGTTAGAATCCATCTGAAGTGAATTAAAGAAGGCCATGGTCAGCCGCACCAATTACAGTGGAGCAACGGACCAATCACAGCGCACTACTGTCAAATCGGTGGAAGCGCACGTTCACAGCAAAACAACATGGTGGCGCCGATGGATGTATTTCAGCAAATTTGAGCAAATAAAAGGACTATTTTTTTTATCATTCCAGCCTATTTTCCCTCACATGTTCGACTAAATTCGTCTAAATTTCAAACTAAAACTGTTTGTGAGCCTTTGGAGCACAAGCAAATGGCTGGAGCCTTTGTGAAGCTTTATCCCTGTAGTTTTAGTTTTACGAAACTATCAGGCTCTGATCAGAAGTGAGAACTTTCTCCACTCAAAAGAAAAACAGAATCTAATTTCCACATAACTTTTTTTTTTTTTGTAGATTTAAGGGTTAGTATAGCTGGTGTTTACAGCTGAGACTAATTTTGAGTTTTGACAATTCCTCTGCAAAGCTGAAGGTAATTGAGGAAAAAAAAATTTTAAGAACCTAAAATCCTATTCAAATTTTTTGTGGAATTTTTGGATATGTAAGTTTACAGTAGCAATGGGATTTGATTCAGCCCAGAATGGCTAATTTGACTTTATTATATTGATATTATATGATATATGATTTTTTATCTTTACAATTCCAGGCGGTTCATAGTTGGTTTTCAGATACTGAACAAAATAAATTTATCAAGTGGAACGGCCCTTCAAAGGGACGCCAGAATAACCTAGTGTGGATTTTTTTGACAAGTTTTCTCTTGATTTAACAAAAACAGCAACAAAAAACATAACTTCTCTGCTACTTCTGGGTTTAGATCAATCAGAATCAAATAGTCCCATAACGTTTCATATTATTTCATACACATTTCGATCTAGCGCGTGAGCCAGGATACATTTTGATAACTTTTATTTGTAAATTTCTTCATAAATTATAACTTTGATGCTGTAAAACCAGGGTGCGATTTGCTGGGGGGATGGGAGGGATTATCCCTACCTCTGGTTTGTCTGTTCCTCTCTCTGCTTAAACTTTACCCATCCCTTCTTCTGCTTTTAGCTTGTATTATTTGTAGGGGGGATAAAAAAAATAACAAAGACTGTGTTTCATATCCTAGTTTTCAAGTGTTCTATCAATCCCAGCGTGGGCTCGTTGATGTTTTCCCTTCTCCAGTGCGGCTCCTCCGCTCAACAGGCAGCTCTCATAACAGCCAATAACGCCACACTTTCACACACAGTCCTTTTCTGATTGGCTATTCCTCTAACTTTTTCTGCGCGCACAGCTTAGTTTAAATGGACAGATCTCAATAATGAACGTAGACGCCGCCGCGCCAATCTTCTCTCTCTCTCTCTCTCCAGCGCGGTCATTTATACCCGGGTTTGGTCACTCAGAGCCGCTGGACTGCTGCTCTGTCATCTGCCCTGTGAGATCATGGTTTAATCCACGACTGTGCGCAAAGCAAGCGGGAAAATCAAGTCAGGAACAAAGTGAGAGACACGAAAATGTTGACGTGCGATGCGATTCAAAGCGGGACTCGTATTAAGTGACGAACTTCACTGCTCCTGTTTGTAGAACCCGGTGGCCGCGAGAGCTGCGCTGAGAGGCAGGACCAACCTGGGGCTCTGTGGAGCTTTATGTACTGAATGGAGTCAGTTCATTTTGTGAGTAAACGTGCAGTGCGCGCTAGAAGCCTTTTAGTTGCGGGTGGAAAGAAACGGAATGAACACGGGAAGGAGAGACGCGATTGTAGTGTTGCGCGTTTACGTGTGCACAATATGCGCGTGCACGTGGTGCGCGTGTAGAATGACTTAAAATTGTCTATCCCCCTTCTGTTTTTTTGACAAATCGCACCCTGTGTAAAACTATGATACATATTTACCACAAGGACTATCACGCCAAACTGGAATGTGAAAATTTGTTCTAGCATCCATTATTCTGGAACATCCTGTGTCCCGACTTTGTCACAACTCATTTTAACCATAACAACCAGCCCTCAAACACAGCACATCCTGGTGGGTCATCTATCACCCCCTGTCTGCTTTTTTTTGTTTTGCTTTTTTCTCGGGACATGTGCGTGGGTGACATCACTGCAGGCCCGACATCCTCTCGTTCAGATGATTAAGCGGGCCACGGTTCCTTAAAGGAGGGTGAAGACAAACAAATGGACTTTCTGTAATGAGCTGGAAAATGATTTAGGCTCTGACGGCCTGGATGAGAGTGAAAAGAGACATGACCCCTGTGGTTTTGGGAACGAAAAAAAGGGTTGTTTGAAGCTCTGTCCCGGCCTGTTTTCCCAGAGAGAGAGAGACAGAGAGAGAGAGAGAGAGACAGAGAGAGAGAGAGAAAGGAGAGGGGAAAAAGAGACAGTAATAGAGAGAGGAGAGAGAGGGAGAGAAAGAGAGGAGAAAGACAGCGAGAGGAGAGCAAGAAAGGTGAAAAAGAGAGAGGAGAGAGAGACAGAAAGAGGGAGGAGAAAGAGAGAAAGAGAAAGAGAGAAGAAAGAAAAAGAGAGACCAAGAGAGAGAAGAGAGAGAAAAAAGTGAAGAAAGAGAGGAAAGAGAGAGAAATGGAGAGGGAAAAAGAGACAGTAATAGAGAGAGGGAGAGAGAGGAGAAAGACAGCGAGAGGAGAGCGAGAAAGAGAGAAAAAGAGAGAGGAGAGAGAGACAGAAAGAGGGAGGAGAAAGAGAGAAAGAGAAGAAAGAAAAGAAAGACAAAGAGAGATAGAAGAGAAGTGAAGAAAGAGAGGAAAGAGAGAGAGAAGGGAATGGGAAAAAGAGACAGTAATAGAGAGAGGAGAGAGAGGGAGAGAAAGAGAGAGGAGAAGAAAGAGAGAAAAAGAGAGAGAGAAAGAGAGAAAAAGAGAGAGGAGAGAGAGAGGGAGGGAGGGAGAAGAAAGAGAGAGAAGAAAGAAAGAGAGATAGAAGAGAAAGTGAAGAAAGAGAGGAGAGAGAGACAGGAGAGAGAGAGAGAAAATGGAGAGGGAAAAGAAACAGTAATAGAGAGAGGAGAAAGACAAAGAGAGAAAGAGAGAGAAGAGAGAGGGGTAGAGAAAAAGAGAGAGAGAAGGAGAGAGAAGAGAGAGAGACAGAAAGTGAGAGAGAAAGAGAGACAGGAGAGAGATGGAGATAGAGATAGAGGGAGAAGAAGAGACAGAGGAAGAGATAGAGCGCACGAGGGAGAGAGAGATAGAGAGAGAGGAGAGAGAGGTGAGAGAAAAGAGAGAGAAAAATAGAGAGGGAAGAGAAGGTAAAGGAGAGAGAGTAATAGAGAGAGGAGAGAAGAGAGAGGGAAAGAGAGCGAGTACTAGAGAGAGGAGAGAGAGGGATTGAAAGAGAGAAAGGAGAAAGGGAGAGATAGATAAAGAGGGATAGAGAGGAGTGAGTGAGAGAGAGAGAGAAAGAATGAGTAGAGATAGAGAGAGAAGAGAGAAGGAGAGAAAGAGAGAGAGGAGGGAGGTAAGATATATATAGAGAGAGATAAAGAGGAGAGAGAGATAGAGAGAAACGAGAGAGGGAGAAAGAGAGAAATAGAGAGCGTGTGGTTGTGGAGGATGTGTTTTATATGACCCCCAGTGCAGAAAGCCACAGAGCTGCGTGCTGGGACCAGAATCTAAATGATGTGTTTATAAACTACAAACTGCTCTGTGTGTTTTCCCTGTACAATTGGACTTCAGCAGTGGTACCAAGTATCAAGAAGAAGAAGAAGAAGAAGAGGAAGAAGAAGAGGAATAGGAAGAAGAAGAAGAAGAAGAAGAAGAAGAAGAAGAAGAAGAAGAAGAAGAAGAAGAGGAAGAGGAAGAGGAAGAGGAAGAGGAAGAGGAAGAAGAAGAAGAAGAAGAGGAAGAGGAAGAGGAAGAGGAAGAGGAAGAGGAAGAGGAAGAGGAAGAGGAAGAGGAAGAAGAAGAAAGAAGAAGAAGAAGAAGAAGAAGAAGAAGAAGAGAAGAAGAAGAAGAAGAAGAAGAAGGATGCAGATTTTGATTGTCTATTTATTGCAACAGACTTTCATACCTTTGTGAACACAGGGGGTCCCGACACGTCCACGTTGTACAGTGACGACACAGGGCTCTGCGTCTGTGATACAAACCATTGTGTCATTGATTGAACTTTATGAACATTATAGTACAGCGCTGTGTTACCCTTGGTGGAGGCTGAGCCATGGCCTGGACCAGAGTCGTGCGGCGGTGCAGGACTTCTGTTGTTTTGGGCGAAGAAGAGCGTATCGTCAGTGACATAGATGTTGTCTTCTTTTGAACTCTGGATATAAACAAAGATGAAGTAAGAAACTGATTTTTTATGTATGAGTAGACTCTAGTATCAAAGTAAACTGTCAGCAGCAATTAAGATGATATCAGTCGGGTCTTGGCTTGTGTGAATAAACAAAAAGTGAACTGGGAAGTTGCCCAGAAATGTGTAGTAAGATAAAAATGCAAATATTTGGTAAATACAGAAGAGCTGATAGTATAAGTGAAAGTAGGTTATTTACAATTGTTTAAATAATTGTTTGTTTACTGAAATATACTATTGAATCAACAGAAAACAAGCCAGTTTTCCTGTCTCTCTAAGCCAAAGATACACTGTCAAAAGGAAAGAGTGGAAAGGGTAAGAAAAAAAAAGAACTAAAGGAAACAGGAGCAGATTTCTGAAAAACTGTCTCTCGGGTTAAACGTTATGGGTCTTTAAGGGTCTTTTCAAGGCTGTAGTTAAATATGAACAAGCAGCCGACCCACAGAGTTTAACAGGATCATGTGTTCAGGGGTTAAAGGTCATGAAGTCAAACTGAGGTGCACGTACTGAGGCATGGTTCCGGATTTGGATTTGGAAGCACCCTCTCCCTCCGAATCTGACGACGAAGCTCCTGCAAATGAGGAAAAGTTATAGTTGAGATACAAGACAATGGTCAGACACTGCACATGAATAGGAACAAAATTACTTTAAAGCTAACAATACAAAACTTGTTTTTCATCATATAATTTGACACATTTGTTGTTACCCAAAAACAAACAAGCTTGTTCTATCTAAATTCCTATATCAGACCAGTGGTTGCTTATTTGTCATATCTTTACATGTTTCATGAAGATGACTGCAGACAAGCAGTGGAAACATGTAAAGTTATGACAAAAAAACAACCACTGGTCTGACATAGGAATTTGAAATGTGTTCACAAAGTGACTTTACCTTTTATGTAGATCTTAGCGGATGTATTGTCTGCTCCAAGGCTGTTCATAAAGAGACCTTACCGTCTATATAGATCTTAGTGGATGTATTGTCTGCTCCAAGGCTGTTCATAAAGAGACCTTACCGTCTATATAGATCTTAGCGGATGTATTGTCTGCTCCAAGGCTGTTCATAAGTGACCTTACCTTCTATATAGACCTCAGCGGAGGTGTTGTCTGCTCCCAGGCTGTTGGAGGCCACACAGGTGTAGCGTCCAGTGTCGTCCTCAAAGGCCTCGTCGATCACCAGCGTGTGCAGGTCTCCATCCTCAGGATCTGAATGTCCGGGGAACTATGCAGCTCACGTCCTTCACAAAACCACCTGTGCAAGAGAACACAAGCTGTTAGAGCTGACTGACTGCATACTTCATACGTCACACTGATATAACAAATACATAGATAGTATACGGTCTATACCATTAATGCTGTGTGAATGTTACAGGAAAATCTGTGTATTTCTACTACTAGTTTTATGATATATTCCACCATTATTGCAAAACCCTGACAAAGAACAAAAAAGGTGAAAAGAAAAGAAATAATTATACATGAAAACACATACAACTAGCAAAAACTCAGACATGAATTCTTCTCCAGTTCTAACACCACACACGCTCAGGCCAATCTGTCTTCAACAGGATACATTTGAACAGCCCTTGCTTCCTCACATTCAGCTTTCAGATCATATCACAACCCTTCTCCTCCTCCCCTTCACCACCTCATCAGAGGGACACGATCCTTTCAACATCGTCTGCTCATCTCTTCAGTCTCCAACAGGGTCTAGACATCGAGGGATCTTCTTCATACACGGCATTGCATTCTCCTGGCTTTTGTAAACGTCACAAATATCGCAAAAATCAATCTGTTAGAGCCAGGATATGAATCAAGAACAAGAACACCACTAAGGAGAGTCTTTGTTGACCCCATTGTACCAAAGATTCAGACAAAAATCTTGACCATTACTAATATTATTCCCTATTGTCATGTGGCTGCAGGGTTTGGCTCACATCTTGCCAAAAGAAACATGTATTCCAGTAAAAAGTGAAACCTCCATCCTTTTCTCAAGCTATGATGCCATGTCATTACTAAGAGTTATGTCTCGGTTAAATAAAATGTATCTGACACGCAAGGGCAATGATGAGACATTTTACCAGACTTTTACTGGCTGATGGAAGTCTGCCAGTTCGAACTCATCCTTCAAGCCCTGACAACTCCCTGTGGCTTCTTCTGCGTGTTTTATTTGAGTCGTATGTGTCAATCGTCAGCACCCCCAGAGGTAGTGACGGGGCCAGGAATTATGGGAAGAAGAAAGCCACACGCCCTTTCAGTCATTGTCCTGACGTGGGCACCTGCAGAGGATTTTGCAGTCTTCAGTTGTCTCAGATTTGGGGGATTAACAAACCCTGGAGCAATTGGGCCACATCAAAAACTAGATCAAAGACAAATTGATCTTTAGATCAAGGTTAGTGAAATGGAGGCACTTTGGATAAAGCATACTGACAACTTGTACTTACTATCAAGTCATAGTAGATGACGTCACATGATAGTTACGTGTTGAAGTACTAGACTTTGCTTTAGGCCAAATAGAAATATTGACTAAGATAGGTAAAGTTGACCAAAAATACACAAATGATTTTGTAAACTATCTTGTAGGAATGGACATCAAATGGACAAATGAGAGAATATAGGTCTGCATTGAAAAATTAACAAGCCTGCAGGTCGCCTTGCAGTAAAAAATTCATTGACACTAACTGGCAACATTTTAAAGAATACAAAGACTTTAGAGAATGCAATATTAGCCGATATAATCCACCAACTGTACAGCCGGATGGGCCCTAGTTATTATTGTTCACGACCTAAATACAATAGTGGAAAAGAACACCAAACCTGGTGTGAGCATATGGGTTGAACTCTTGAGTTCTTCTACAGTATCCATCTGGAACAAAATCGAATAAAAAAACTCACAAAGAGTTTTTGGGAAAATGTGGAACGTGTAATGATACATCAATCTGATTGGGTGTGTGTCCTGCAGTTTGAGTTTAACCAATTACAGCAATGAATCGTAATGGAGAATCTAATGTCGCGTGGGATAGAACAAGTGTCACACAAACACCTCTGTGCTCTTCTTTCAAAAAGGAAATACAAAGTATTTCTGCTAAAACAGAATCAGACACAGCAGAAACATTTGTTTTGCTTAAGGCGCTACTTGCTGTTGTCTTTGCTAACAGTCCTTCAACCCCCTGCTGCAATGTGATTGGGCCGTTGAACGAGTGGTTTGTAAAAAATAAAACAATCAGGCTGTTGGAAGGTCAGATGGATTTCTCTCGAGTTCGAGTTCCATCCAGAATCCATCTGGCTCCCTGGGTTAAAGAACCTCTACAACAATTAACATAGGTTTTTTCAAACAAAGTGAAAGAAATTTTTAAAAGTAAACTTGAACTAGCTATGAAAAGCAGGAAGTGAAATGAAGTGAAGAATGAGGAAGTACATTCACCTTTCTGGATAAGTGCTGTGAAACCCTTGAGTGAAGTAGTATTAAAGCTATGCTGCGCTTCAGTCTAGTTAACCCCATGGCACAAAAACAACCTCCAACATGTTTCCACAGTCACCTCTCGACCTCCGCTGACAAGAAGAAGGGCAGAGATTCCCAACAATCCCATAAAGAGCAGCTGTCCTGTCTGTCTCAGCCCTGAAGCAGGAAACACATCTTCCCCACAAACTCCAGAAAATGTCATCACCTCAAACTATAGGAGCTTTCTATGGCGTCAGAAAGAAAGAAAGTTGTTGAGATTTGGAATCCCCAGCACAAACCTTACATTATTTAATTCACAGCTATGGCACTTTTAGCTTCTAACAGATGATTAGGATTCCCAGATTTTCAGAGAGAAATAGGAAACCAAGCTTCGGAAAGAAAAAAGCCCGAAGCCAGTCAAAAAAAAAATGTTGCAGCAGAACATTAACAAGTTAGTTTTAAAGCATTGTGTTTTTCTACGTATTTAATAAACTATGAATCAGTAATTTAAATATTGGTCTGTAAAACACAAACTTGATCTAAAACGGCTTAGAAATCTAAACAGATCTATTGACGTCTATTTCCAAAACTTAGAACTGATAAGAATCTGTTTTGTAACATATACATTTTGGAATGTGATTTTTTTAAGGAATCACAAGTTAATGCAGACCAGTGGGTGGGAATAGTTGGCAGGTGAAAACAAGGAAGTACTGAACCATCAGCTGCAGTACCAAGATTACTCAAACATGAAGGAATCAATCCAACTTTTTTTTTATATATATAAATAACATTGTTAACTGAAAGTGTAAAACATAGGTATTTAAAAGTCTGTATTTAATCATTAGTGGGTATAGTTTTTCTAAATCAAACCCAAAAAAGGCCCAAAACTACTTATTTCAAGACACATTGCAGCTCAGAAACAAGTCCAAAGGTCCTTATAGAAAATAAACAACAACAACAACAACAGGTGACCTTAGTGGATTTTGATGAACGAATGAATTTTTAGACGCAGACAGGACATTGCAGACATGGCCGTACGCAGCTTGAGGTCCAAACCTCCGTATCATTTTTTTATCTTCTAAGAAAAATGACTGCAATTTTTTTCATGGGAATTTGTTTATTTTTACAAAAGTAATGCAAAGTTGACTGTTGTTTGATATGGTAATATTGTCACCAATAACAATTTAGTCTATGTAATCTATAATGTGACTGCTGCAAATTTACAAACATGTAAAGACAATAACAAAAGTGTAATAGTGACCAGTGATTAAATATTGAAGAGAACCATAATTTTACTCAAATTACTTTTTGAAAACAGCATAAAATGCTCCAGATTTACATGTTTTCTTTCCAATTTCCTTGTAGAAGTCTTTAATAGCTGGCTTACCTGTTCCAACTTATTGTTAATTACTACAAAAGCTGTACAGTAAATAACATTTGGACCTCGATAAATTAAAAATCCTGCATACAATACTGATTGCAGACTGATTTTACCAGAATAGATACATTATCAAGATAGTTAGAAATAGATTTTAAGGTATTTATTTTAAGTCCCTTTAAGCATAATTAAATATAATTTTTTCATTATTGATTTTTTTGTTTTTTCACATTAGTTTGATAGAACATGAGCATTACTTCAAGCACAAAAATGAAAGTCTTTTATCGAATATTTCAGGGAAAGTTATAATTAAAATTTTCATAATACTGTAGTTTGTCTGAAACCTTCAACACAAGATTTTTTATTTAAATGAATAAATGTATTTCTGTGCTTTTTGTCAATTTGATTTACTGATGTACTTCTTTAATGTTTTTTCCACTCCAGTTGTCACTGCAAAAGGTATTGCATTAGTCAGCGTTCCTTCCCAGACTGCAGGCTGCGTCACCACGGAGACGCACTACACTGTTTGATCAGCAGAGGTGAGAGGTCGCAGGCTTTCCCGCTAAGCCCTACGGCACAGTCACTCCAGGGCACTTCCTGTGTGTTATCAAGTGTTGAAGTGAAAGTGCGGAAACCAGTCCAGCTCTATCACTCAGCCAGACGCAGACGTGTGTGCAGTGAGAGGAAACGTAAGAACACGAGACTTTCTCCAGACGACTGTCAAGACTTCAAACACAAAACCCAGACAAGAGAAAGCTGCAGACATGAGTAACATTACAGTAACTTTAATGGTGACTGCGCTGTGTTGCATGAGGAATTACTGAAGTGGATGAACACACATTATGCAAAACTGTTCTGAATGTTTCTGATTTTTGAGATCTTTTTTCACAGCTCCAAAGTCCATAAATCATCCAGACTTGCTTTGAACATTTGTGCAGCATACGCATTTCAGGCAAGTAGGACTGGGCAATCTGGGAAAAAAATAAAATCACTTTTTTTTTCTCATATTGATCGATCTCAATTTTTTTATTGATTTTGTTTAACCTTTTTCAAAAACAAAAGAAAAAAATGCTTTTTTGAAAACCTTTAATATGTCCCATTTATCAGATTATTTTAAAAATTAGTATACATTTTCTGTCTTAAAGCTTGATTTTAGCTCCAACCCACACTTTTTACTGACAACAGATTGGTTTTTTAATCTTTTGATTCAAAATCTACAACCAAATATATAATGATTCAATTCCATTCGATCTTGCAGTTGTTCAATTATCTACCCAGCCCTACAGGCAAGGTCAGTCTGATTATTTCCCAATGAGTGATTTCTTTACTACACTCTTTATTCATTCTGGTGCATGGAATTCCAAAGCGAAGGTGCTCAAGAGCATGTTTGAAGGATGGGAACAGTGCAAAAAAATTGCATCATATTTGCCGTCTAAGAGCTGACATGGCACCGATTTGAGTTTGACCACATAATCCATTTGTTTAAACCACAGTTTAAACTGATTATTCAACAACAGGCTGTGTTCACGGTGCACAGTAGCAGAGTGGTTAGAGCTCTGGTTTCCTAATAAGGAACGTGTGTTGACTCCTGGGTCGGACCATCAACACCTCACAATCTCTCTGGGGGATGTAGGGTAATTGGCATCATTGTACATTTTACCCAGAGAATGAATGAGCGAGTGAATGAATGTCTGTCTAACCCTGCGACGAGTTGGCCACTGTCCAGGATGTTACCCACCTAAGGCCCAAAGTCACTGGGAAAGGCTCTTGTCACCCGCGACCTCTAAAAGGAACAGGCGGTAGAAAATGAATGAAAAAATAATAACCAATGAGATTTACTACAAATGAAAGGCAGGTAAAATGTATTTGATTTAAATGCATTTTTTGTCAAAGTCACTTAAAATCATCAGATTGAAACTGAAATACTTTTTACAATTCATTAACAATTATGCAAAATAGCTACTCTGTATATACAGCAGCTAAAAGCGCTCTATTTGAGAATGACCTTAATTTTCTCAAACCTTACGCTGAAATCAAATTTGTTCCCATAAAAAAACAAAAAAAAAAACTTTATTGTTTGAGTAAACCAATATGTCCATGTGGTTTTGACATCCTTTTGTGTGGGTTACAGCCAACCATGTGGAAAAGAAAACAACTGGACTGAGGAAGGATCCTGGGAAACTCTTTGATGGACTAACTTTAGAGCTGGGCAACCTGACCTGATTTTCACTCTGCCAAACAGAAAGAAAGTAAATCGATCAAGCTCTCTCAGATTCTTCAACACATGGTAAATACCCACATGCATTCATTTTTTACTTATAATTTTTTTTTTTACAGAGAGAAAACTGGAGAACCACCCAAGCACAGTCAATCAGAACACTGCGTCTGACTATTTATGAGATTAGAACAAATACTATTCGAGTGAAAAAATTCAGTTTTGGTTTGAAAAGCCCTTCTATATAGTATGAGCGAGCCGTGTCGGTATGTTAACGACCATTAGCCACAATGCTAACAACAACAACAGAGGAACTTTGTGTATTTTGTTTGCACAAACAGGACTTTATTAGACAGTGCAAACTAATTTTCTTTTGAATAGATACATTATCAAGAGATCTGTTCTAGGAGGAAATGGACTTTTAAGTTATTTATGGTTAAGAAAATTGGGTTTAGCACCTTTAAAGGAACCATATGCAAGAAGTTTATGTCCGATCAACATGTCCAAATATACGATTTTTTTTTACTGAAAGTCATTGTAATTCTGAGTTATTCTTAATTAAAAAAGCAATGAACATGATGTCCCATTGTTGATGTTTACATTTGGTATTTTGGTTCTCAGGAGGATTATCCAATCAGAAAGCAGAATGAGCCTTTCTCAGTTGGGTTGCCAGTTTGGTTTCTTAGGGTCATAAGTCAGGAACATGTTTGAGTTTCAGCTGATGTTGCATCATGACACAGACACAACTGTCTGTGATACGCTCATGCACTTGCTTCCACACAGTTCTCATTAGGCTCCACCCACAGAGTCAAGTGTGAGAGAAAGTGACTTTCTGGTTGTTGTCCATTAGTTGTGCATCTTATACAGTTCCTTTAAATGTTAAAGACTGAAACAATCAGGTGCATCACCTTTACTATTAACAAGTACATATACATTTTTATGATATTGCCGACCCTTTTGTGACCTAATGTACTTGAAGATGAGTAACCTGGCAATCCAAAAAGAAAGGGGACTACAAAATGTTGCCTGAATGCAAAAATACACAGTTTGACCTGAAACATGAGTATATTTCAGTTTTCAACACAATCCTTGAGCACTTTTCCATTCACTGTGTGTCTCCTTTTACCAGACTTTCCTCTCTGAACCAGCAGGAGCACCATGTGGGAATGTACAAGACCACAATTTGACGAAGTTCCTGCTCCTCTGAGGTTTGACAGAGCAAGAACAGACTAACAACCACTATAATAAAACCCATTATTAATCAACGCTAATGATCGACTTTTACGCAAATTACTGAATACTTTTATTTAGAGACACTTTGTTTATTCTCATTTATGTGGAATGTGCTGAACAAGACATTATGTAAACCCAAAGAACGCTGCTAAATGTCAGGAAATACAGAGGAAACCATAAACTAAACCTTTACATATCCTATAATAACTTTTGGAAATATTCATAATAAAGCTGGATATAAGATTAGAAAAGACATTAAAAGCGTGAGGCCAGAAGGAGAAAGAACTCCACATCAGAGGAAACACAGTCAGAGAACATTTTGTGGCTGCATTTTCTATTGCCACCCATTTCCTTCTAATACAATACTAGTATGAAATATAACCAACAGGACCATGCCAAGAACAAGCCTCACACATCCCTTCTCACACACCATTCAAGAAGCACTGCTAATGCCAACACCAAGAATGTATAAAACAATACAAAAAGAAGAAAAATCTAATTTGGGCCATAAAGTCGTTTTTAAATAGAATTTCCCTTTAAACTGTCTTGAAGAACTAAAAAAAAGCTGCTTGTTTCCTACTCCACTACTACTCCTACGCTATTGACAAAGCAGTGAAAGCGACAACCAAAACGTAAAAGGGGACATATGTATATGTAGGATCAAGTTTTATTCAATGATGCAGGACAAAGGCAAGCTTTTTTTCTTTTTATAACATTGTACTTTGCCAAGACAAAAAAAATATATATAAATAAATAAAAAATTTAAATTCTTCTTAAATTGACCTGTGGAATGTTGTAACACAACAGCATTTTGAGCTTTTTATAGTGTTATAATTAACTAACATTCAACTTTTAAACCTTATAGTTAAGTTGTTTCTTCGCTTTGCTTATTTCTTATTACCTAAAGTGAGAGACTGTGTAAATTTCTGAAGTGGGAAATCAAGAGCACAATCACATTGAAATAGAAACTTAAAATCATACTTTGGAAAATCTGCCATGCAGATATACCAATTTTATGGCTTCCATTGCAATTTATTGGCCAAAGAAGCAACATTTTCAAAGAAACAAGAACGAGGAGGCCCTCCTTTTGTCGCAATAAAAGTAAATTTTTTTGAGATGCAAACTAAGATGAAAGAAAGACATATTTGTATGCTGTTTCATAGTCCAAGAAATAGATTCAACCAAAAAAGTATGGTTTTATACAAGTTTATCTTGAGGGTAAAAAGTTACACAATGTGCCTTTAAAAGAGACATGTAATGCATACAGATGCTATTCTGGACTTGTAAGTCAAGCACAGCTGCTCAAAAAAAAAAAAAAAAATCATAAACTGATTATCTGATTACAGAGCACTGATTTGGGCAAAAATCATAATTGCAATTTGTTTTGATTATTTCTCAGTACTGGTAGTATACATTATGCAGCACTGTTATGTCCATATTTTTTATCCACATGCAAAGTAATTTTCATTGGTTAAGTTTAGAAAGGACTCATTATTAGATCTTGTTTGGACATTCCATGAAGACACAACACATAATAACGTACTTTGTCCTTGTACAGCTAGTGTATATCTGTAACCGTGGAGATTAAAGAACCACGCTATGACCATCTCTCTGTATAAATCTTGCATGTGAGACAACAATTAGAAACAATTGTGGGCAGATGAAGCTAAGTTCCCACCAGGATGAGTCGAGTTTTCATCCTCTTCAGATAGTTCAGTAAAATTCCTGTGTAAAAGCCGAAAACCCCAAAGCCACCACCACTGCCTGGACTTCGGTGTGCGTGCTCCCACCCTCACTCTCCCAAACTGACCCTGTTTGTTATTTGCTGCTGTTGATGGAAAACTTCATGAAGCAAAAAGCTCTGTTTCACCACAGGCCCAAACAGCACCGAGCCAGAGCAAAGAGAGAGGTATTGTGGGAAAAATGGAGAAGAAGCGACCAGTGAAAAGTGATAAGACCAAAGGCCAGTGCTGCCCTGCCAATATTTAACTCTTTCCCTGCCAAGAGAAGAATTTTCCATATTTCAGCGACTGAGTGTTGCCTGCCATGGACGAAATATCCATCTTAATAATTCTATTTGATGCACATTCCGACTTGTTCTAGTCACATACATGATGCAGTTCCAAACCAGCAGATGGTGTTAGTGGGTGAGCACTAGGATCCAGAGAAAGTCACATGACCGTGTAAAAGACAAGCGCTCAAGAGATCAGCTGCTTCTGAAAGTAGAAAACTGCCTTTTGTCAGCTTTTGGTAGATTAAAGATGAAAAAGACACTTGCAGTCATTGTTTTTATTACATAAACACTGTATTTTTATCCTAAAAACATGATTTCATTGTATATGCACATATTCTTTCAACAAAATGTAGAACAAAGGAAAACAACACTGATAAATTTCTTCACTTTGTGTGTCTTTTTTTAATTAAAAGTAGACACATGTAAGTCTTCTTACAACTTGTCATCATTCCAGTTGCATAAAATTTTCTATGAATATTGTTAAAAGTTGCAAAAAGAAATTGCAGATCTGCCTTAAATGTACTCAACAATGTTTTAAGTCCAAAATGTTTTTTACATTTGTCTGTAATCCGTTTGAAAGAAAGCCGGCCTCCACAAGCAGCTGATCATGTGAAACGAAGCCGTCTGTGCTGTGTAATATCAACAATAAGAGCACATGTATTTCCTGGTCATGTGACCTCCTTTGGGTCCCTGTGCTCACCCAATTCCTCCGTCTGCTGGTGAATCTGCGAAACTGCATCATGTATTTGACTGTAAACAAAGTCAGAATCTGCATCAGAGACCCCTCTATCGCAGCATAGAATAAAAGTCATTGACAAAAATATCCGTTCGTGGAAGGATACGGTTGGCTGCAGAATGACGGATATTTTCGTCTCAGGGAAAGTTGACAAATACCAGAGTAGGCACTGAAAAAATATTTATTTTTATCAATGAATAATGGATCAAATTGTGTTATGCAATGAGTTCAAACACGTTTTGTTATGTCACTGAGTTCTCCACCTTATCAATCTAGACCGCAGCTGAAAGCTATAGGAAAAGGCAGAATCTGATTGTTTGAAGCATCACAACAACGGAAGAAGCTGAGAAATCTTTTTTTTTGTTTTTCTGTCAAATCCAGTTGAGAGAAAATCAGATACATCTTTTTCATCTACAAAGGCCAGGGGCCAAGTATGTCTGTCTGTGCAGCCATGTTTGTTTCGATTGGCAAAACCACAACGCTGCGCTGTGATTGCTCCAGACTTACGGTATAGTCAAGTGAGTTTATAATGATGTTATTTTCTCAAGTGTCTCTATAGTTTCTGCTCCTGTTCAATATAAAATCCAAACACTGTAACATGGTCATTTCTTTTTTTTCCCCCACAATATAAGGACCACAAAGTCAAGCTATGAACCACTGGTCAAAAAGCAGGCACGCCATTTTGGTTTTCTTTATCCCTAATTACAAACTACATCAAACCAACAAAAAGTCCCCAAATGCTATAGGAAGCTGCTTTTATTTTCCACAACACAGACATTGAGGATATAAAGTAGATCAAGCTTCTGTTTTCTCATGACACACACATCAACAATGGTAACAGCCAACTTAAGACTAAAAGTGGCCAGTAAGTCGCTGCAGTCACAACATGTTTAGTTTTTCCACTGTAGTTTGCCTTAATTGCACTTAATGTGCCATTTACCTGCCTCACCGTTAAACAACTAGCTGTAATTGTATAATAGACTAATGCAGGATAAAAGCTTCCCACTGTGAGGCAACCAGAACAGAACAGGCTGCCAGAAATAAACACTAATGTGATAGAGCCATTTACAGTGTAAACATGTAATTTGTAAATCCAGTTGCTAAGAATCATTGTCCCAAAACATTAACAAAAGATCTCATGTTGAGTAAAACACTGAAGACAGTCATACATCAAGAAGTTCAGCTGGAAAAGGTGTCTGAGGTTTCAACTTGTTTTCTCATTCCAAGGCCTTGTCCACACAAAGATGAAACTAATTCCATAAAACAGAGATGGTTAAATATTTGTGAGAGTGCATATGAATCACTAAAATGACCTGAAATCACTGCAATAACTGCAACAATATGCTAAAATCATATTCGGTTTGGTTTTCAGCTTTGAAAGAAAAGGCAGAAGAAAAGTGCCAAAACATCAGCTATTCAACTCAAAATATGGCTAATATCAAACTGTATAAAACATGATTTATTAAAGCCACTGGAGACAATATGCATACATACTGGAAAAAATATCATAGCCTACTTTTGATTTTAACAAATTAATCTTGATGCTGTGCAGCAGGAATCAAGAAAAAAAGATATTAGATCTAATTTTCTTTGGACAAAATTATCTCCCTCCATCTGGACAAATAAGGTGATTATTTTCGTGACCGTCCATTTGATCAGTGCCTGTTTCAACTAATGTTGCCTAAATGAACAGTGGAATGTTTGTGCATCGCTGTAACAGGAGAAAACTCAGAGAAGCAGCTAAAGTTTTCTAAAGTCTTTGGAACTGTCCTGTTTGATTCGTGCATATTTATAGGGGACATGTGAAAATGGAGGTGGCTTTTTTTCAAAAGTAACACTGTTTGTACAAGATTTCACTCAAACAGAGCCTGTCATTCCCCAACTTCAGTCAAAAACTGATGTGTGCATGGCCAGAAGCTTCTGTGCAAGAGCATAAACTGCAACACCTACAAGCACAAACAACATAAGATATGCCATATTCCTCAATTACTTTTTAAATGTGCTTATTTTAAGTGAAATATTAGCTCATCGTTCGTTAATGTAGAAAGTACGAGATTTCATGTGACTTTATTCAAAATAAACATTATAAAACTTTCTTAACTGACTTTTTTTTTAATCTCTTGTGTTTGGTGATCTGAGTTTACACCTGACAGTAGGGATGGGACGAGACAGAATTTTCACGAGACGAGATGAGCCACGAGATTGAGTCCACGAGATCGAGACGAGACAAGATTTTTAAATAATTTGCATTAATTGTTTCAATTTAGAATTTAAACAAGGCACATTACAAAATTTGATTTGTATTATTATTATTGTTAGTTTATATTCTTTTAGTTTAGCTTTACCTTTCATTATGTGTATCACCTTGGATTTTTATTATTTGAACGATCTGTGTTTTGACTGAAATTGATCCACTCCTCCGTGTGTAGCTCAGGCTCCGCCCCCTTTACCCTGCTTCACAGCGCTGCAGCTGCTGCTGCTGCAGGGACCAGATGCACACAGATGACGAGACTTTCCTACTTTTACATGACAGAGGCCAAAATATCTCTTTGTGGATCTATTTTAAACAATGTTTAAGTGTGAAAAACACTGCGCTGTTCCCGCGATGTCCGCGCGTATATTTGACGATTATATATTTTTCGCGCTAACTTTTACAATGTTTAGGACTAATTATCTCTGTCAATATTGGTCCTATCTTTACAAAATAAAAACTGAGACAGAGTTTAGACTGTTTTCTGTCAGAATAAGTCCGCTACAAGTCTGTGTGTGGAGGAGAATATTTGCTACAGCTGCTCAAAGATACGAAATTTAATTTCATGACCATGGAAAAATCTCACGAGACAGATCAGTACGTGTGCGCACAGTATCGTGACAGTTTGATCTCGCGAGATCTCGCGGCACAAGATCTCGTCCCATCCCTACCTGACAGATAACAATTTTAGCAGTTTAAATAATGAAAACATAGTCAAGATAACAACTAACATGAGTGACATGATTGGGGATAGAGCCGCGTGACTGTTGCGTGTGCTACAGGTGAATGTGGCGCAGTTATTAAAATTCCAAAATATAAGCTAGTAAGCGTAGCACTAGCTTATATTTTGGAAGAAAAACGAGACTGTAGAAATGAGACTGTAAAAACGAGACTGTAGAAACGAGACGCGTGTGAACATCAGTTCTGCCCCTGGTCGAGCTAAATCACATTTATAAGAATAGAGCAAAACAATCAAATGTTTTCTTACAAAATATGACTTCTGATCATGTTTTTGCTAAGTGAAGAGTGTCTGTGTAGCTTTGGTTCAAATGTCACAACTATACAAGAAAAGTCATTGGCTTTTACAATGGGCTCTAACTTGCTCATTTGCTCAATTAGCACAGTAGGCTATTGCTATTTAAACATTCTATGTACAGTTTAACAGCCGACAAAGTTCATTTACTTTAACCTTTCTCATTTGTGGCTCTTTGGACACATTAGCTATTAGAGGCTAATTAGCAAAAGCCCAGTCATGCTAGCATCTAAAAGAAAAGGAAACCTAAGTTAGCAGGAAGCTAATGAGCATTGTAAACAATTTATCATCACAGGAAAGCTATTCAGTCTAATCTAACAGGAAACACTTGTAAGGAAGTTGCCGTCTTTATTTAGACGTTATACACCTCCTGCACCACGTGACTAAATCGCTGCGGCCGCCATTACGGTTGTGACGCTGAATCTAATGGGAAGAAAGTTAGCTTCTGTGGTTTATCTCTGGCAATAAATTAGGTCGTAAATAATTGTACGCCTAAATAACAACTGCATAAACATTAGCGACCATTTTGTGGTCCGAATTTTTTTTTTTCTTTTTCATTTCGAAGCATAAATTGCTCTCTAAATCCGCCATTTTTTGACATATCTGATACACTTTCCACTTTCTTATCTCACTAAAACATTTACCTAATGATGTTTGTGTTAAATATATGTTACTATAAATCACTGTACATAAAACGTTTACTCATACTGACCATTTAAATTTAAACAATCAGATCTTGAGACAAAAGTGAAAACACGTTGTGCTCTGACTATTGTTAAGCTTTTGTACATGACATATGCTCATTCTCTCATGTCATTGAGAAAACACCTAAAAATCATTTTTTAGCTTTAGTTTGTGCTTTTATTATACCATAATCATTCAAAGACTGATCTGAAAGACATTTGCTGACGTTTTCTACTCACACTACTCACTCTGCTTATTTAATAGAAACGCCAAAACACAATTGGAACAAAGTTTTTGAATTGTTTTGAAAGACGATAGTTAAGTTACCAGATTAAAATACAAATCAATATATCTGCGACCTAATTAATGTCAATCCTGACTCACTACTAAATCCACTTTTTTGGTCAAAAAGTTGCAGAAATGTCCTGGATTTTTTCTGTCTTTGATAATCCCAGTGAGCAAAAAGAATTCACTTTCTCTACAACTTTAATAAAGTTTGATAATCCGCCGCCGTTGATCTCAGTGGTATCGTCACTGAAGGCCGAGAATACACGGTGCATGCTGGATTGCGTGACGTCCATTGGCTATAAAACGGTAAACAGTATCTCCCAGGTCAACTTCACATTAGCTGCAAACAGTACAGTCTGTATGTGTGACTTTGTCATCATTATAATTATTCAGCTTTTGGCAGAGTTTGGTGAAGCAGGTAGAAGGAATTTCAGTTTCCCATATTGTGTCAATGCAGTGGTGATGCTACAGAACAAGCATCCTCAAATACCCAGAACTCCTTCAATCAATCACATCAGTCCTGTGTTGCAACAACTTCACTGGCTTCCAGTATCTAGTTTAAGATTTTATTAGTTACATTTAAATCCATCCATAATCTGGCCCCCACATATCTGTCTGACCTCCTGCAAGTCAAGACCTCTTCCTCCTCTCTTCACCTCTCTGTTCCTTCAGTCCGGCTCGTCACTATGGAGGCAGAGCTTTTAATCACTCGGCTCCACAGCTCTGGAACTCACTTCCACCAGACATTTGCAACCTGGACTCACTCCCTGCGTTCAAATCTAGTCTCAAAACTCGTTTGTTTAAAATTTGTGTTTTTTTATTATTGTCTTGCTGGTGTGTTTAATTGTTTTATGCTTTTAATCTGTGATGTACTGTACGGTGACCTTGAGTGTCAAGAAAGGCGCCTTTAAATAAAATGCATTATTATTATTATTATTATTATTATTAAATAGGCCTTAAAATGACCAGATCATAATGAGCTTTTTGAATGGCAACCAGGGAAATATTGACTGTCCACTTGTTTGATTTGAGCAGTGTAATAATTGCACAAAATTAGTCAAAATGAGATTTCAAAAGCTTGAGAAACCCGTAAGTTGAGCGTTTTGTTTTTTTTGCTGAAATACTTGAACTTAACATTTAATTGAGTTGAGATGATCACAGATCTTTTTTTTTTTTTTTTTTTTTTTTTTTTTTTATGAAAAGTAAAACAGAAGGTAAGCCAAAAAACTATAGCTTGATGATTGTCTTTAATGTTGTAAAGAACATATTTTATCTTTAACAAACTTGTGTCCCACAGTGATGGAGTCTTGCTCATATGGGGCAAAGGTCAGGTGTATATTTTGGACGGAGGGAGGACAGCTGCACACAACGGTTCAGACTGAATGCGATGATGACTCGGGCCAATGCGTCTGTGAGGAATTTGACGAAAAGGGGAGGGAGGTCTGAAGTGTCTGGTCAGTCAACAGGAATACACAGGAGTCACTAACAACTACTGCTGCAGCCGGTGTTTTGTGTGTTAGGGCAGAGGTGTAAGTACATGGGTCTGTCAGAGCACGGGGTATTTTAGAAAGACAGTGACAGACGAGAGCAGCAGCTGAGCAAAGAGTAAACTCACCACACATGAAGATGCACACACAGTTTAGGCCTTTACAATATCAGGGGAAAAGACAATGAGCTAAAACAATTATACGGAGACACTGCAGATTAGATTACATCACATCACATTCTACCAGTGGCAAAACAATGAGTCATGGCGAAAATTGGCATTTTCTCTGCTAAGAACATTGGGCCTCATTCATGAAAATCTTCGTAAAATCTGTGCATAACTTTCACTTTAAGAAGCTGCTGCGAAAACTCTACGTGTGATTCACGACGAGTTCGTAACGAGCCAAATTCCTTCCTAACAGCCTTTACGCCAAATTCACCAAACCATAGCTACGAACGGTTATTTACATAAAAATGAATAATGCATACTTCCTTATATGGCAAAATGGGCCGGACACAGTGCGTCATTCACAAGATTTCTGCTGGAGCTGGAGCTGGGAGAAGGAAGCGCTGCTGCAGAGGAGGAAGAAAGGAAGCAGCGCTTTCGCTGATTAAAAACGTCAGCGTCTTTTAAAAATGTCCAAACTCACATGAACACACTCAGAGGAAACAGATTCACATCACAAATGTATTGAAATAACGCTGGGCTTTTGCCGTTTATATCGCGTTTCACGTCGCGGTAGAACGCGCGTGTGGGGGGGGGGTTCAGAGGCTGTAGCGGGGTGCAGAGTCAGAGCACCGTGCGCTCTGGTCCTGGGGGACACAGGGGATCCTGAGTCCTGTGGGGGTTAGATCACAGAGGCTCTGAGGCTGGGACAGGCTGCTGCAGGTTTATTAAAGGAGTCATTTTAAGCACGAGTGATGACTTTTTTGTTTCTAAAATTATTTTACATATAATAATTTATAAAAATACATAACCTACAGTCATGTAGGAATTAAAATTTTTGACTGAATTCTATAAGAAATAAAAATCTGAAACAGCAGATTTTTTGTTCTTACGAGTGCTCCTCAGTGTTCGTAGGATTTGTTCTTACAGACGAACATTTTCCGTTAAGAACAAATTTTGTGAATGCCAAAAATGTTCGTAAACAGCCCTTAAGAACAAATTTGTTCGTAAGAACGTGTCGTGAATGAGGCCCATTGAGGTTGTGGCATATCAAAAGAGAAAATCAAGTATATAGTAGAAGTAAGGTAGCCAGGTTGACACCACCCAATGCAACAGGCGCTAAGTTTGATTTCGCTCTGGCTACTACCTATTGCAGGTGGTTCCTCAAAAGCAGTAACTATAATTGGCCAATCAGCTAACAGATGAGGTATCTTGACCAGAACCAACTCGAGTTGAGATACCAGACTGAATAAGTTCTTGCCCTTTGAGTTATTGTAATGACTAGAGAGTTTCCGCTGCAGTTGCGTCGGTTAGCATCGGGTAGCGTCGGCCATCTTGCGAGGAAAGAGGCAGCAAAATTCTAATTGAAAACATTGCGTTATGCAGAAAGAGCCACCGCTCATAGACACAAACAGTGGAAACAAGTCAAAAAAGCACTGTTGTCAGCTAACTACAAGAGTTTATTAGTGTGCGAAAACACAAAAACTATGCTGCTAAATCAACATTTGTCAAAAAAAATTTGACCCTTCTGACCCTTAAAAGTTACATTCAGGTGAATGAAAAAACGCCAAGAAAAACGCTGTCTTGAGCTTCAGGAGACAGACGTGTCACACGGATTCAGACCTGATTGAAACACCTAGCTCTCGTCCCGTTTTGTTGTTTCAAGCAAAGAAGTTTCCCCAGCTAAGCAGACGTAGAGCGGTTCTTCCTGCAAAAAGCATGCGCTGTATGGCGGAAACTGGGCTTGGTTTTATGTAGAATTGGTGTCATATAACAGCTAAAAAGAAAGGTATGCTTTATCCAGATATTTTCACATTATATTATACAGTACATAAATGTACAAAAACGTTAAATTATCAAAGTATTTAAACTAAAAAGTTCACTTTCCTTCACCTTAGTTTGTATGAGACTACACAAGATGGCTGCCGAAACTGAACATTTGTTGCTATAGCTATGTGTACACTCTCTCATTATAATAACTCAGTGATTGTACTGTAAGTCTTAAGCTTAGCAACTAGAAGTGCTGTAGTTTCATTTAGGCTAAGCACAAGCTGTAGCTTCAAAGTCAAGCATACTGCTGATACTGGGGTCTCATGCGGCAGGCATGCCATAATGTTGTTGGTTCTGTAATGCCTGTTCTGAGTTGGAATTGATGTGGTTGTTGCTTCCAGAATAAAAAAAAAACAGATACAAAACACAATTTGAGCAATAAATCATCCTTAAACTGATAACTTGACAGTCGCATGTGCTTCCCACAACCGAAAGGGAGTTAGATCTCCAGCTACAAAGGAAATTACACAGAGGAAGTAATCAAAGTGATCTTGCCTGATATGCTAATGCTCAAAACAAGTCTGAAGGATTCATGGACTTAAAATGGTGCAGAAGATCTCAGAAATCTACCTGCTATGACATCACAAATATGGAGAAATCAAAATGTGAATTCAGCGTTTTCTGAGGCTAAGAGAGGGAAGAATAGTATCTCATACAACAAGAGGAAGCAATGCTAGAAAAGGTTTAAAGGCTTGCATTATTTTTTCAACAGAATCATAATCTCAGAATAGTAATGCACATAATAACCACCAAAGCTGTAACCAAATAAAAGACATGTTTCAACAGATGTCAAATTGCAATAGCTAAATACATTTACCAACAAAGCTTAACCACTCCACCACAGTCGAGATTTCAATTCTGGACCTGCCAAAACGCATCCACCTGTCCAAAACTGTCATCTCACTATTACCAAACATGTCAGACATTATTACAACTTACCCAAATGACAGCTTGTTTCTCCTCCTGATTGATTCTGTTACAGTATATTCCTATGGATCCCAGTCTGCACAATGCTCCTGTCTTGACACTGTCCCAGCAGGACTGCCCCACTGAGTCACAGACAGACAGACAGCAGGGTGCGAGGAGGAGTGGGCGGGGCAAATCACAGCGCCTGAATTCCTCACTGGACACAAGGCCAAAAGGATACACACTACAGTTACAGTTCATACAGAAGGCTGACTGTGGAGAAGGAGGAAGTGAACGGCTTAAAATGGTTTGATCGCCACATAATGATTTAGAGGAATTTACTGAATTGGGCCGGCTGGCTTTGTGAAACGGGACTTTCTGTGGTAGCTATGAACAAATACTTTACGTTGCAGTTAACAGTGTCAAGCTAAATGATGGTAATGAGTTTCAAGCATTCCTGATTGTTTTAAAAGTAGTTGTAAAATCTGCTTTATTGAGTTTTTAAACATGCTGTAACAGTATTCTCTTATTACTAGTTTTACTCAAAGTTGTATTTGTTCTTGAGGGGTTTAGAGATTGATCTGTGCAAGTTCAAATATAATGTTCATTGAAAATTTTAAATACTTGAATATTGAGCAATCATAAATGTATTGATCCTTTGTTCAATGAAACTTGAATATTGGAGCATTGTAAATATCAGAGATTTCTACTTTCTTGAGTGGCCATTTATTCAAATAGCCTACTTTGGCACAAGCGCACATTTGGAGACATCGCCTGACATTGCCTGGTTCATTCTACAGAAACAGTGCCTTTTAATTGTTTTATTTGGAGTGTTCAGTGTCAGATTATGTACTTGTTTATGTGATTTTTTCGTATTTTATATTTGTATTTTGCCATGCCATGCAATAAACAACAAGAAATGTTTTTTGTTGCTTCTGACATAACTTTAAATGCATTGCAAATGTAGTTTAAATGTTTAAGTTTGAATGCTACTCCAGCCACATAGTGACCGGCCAACACAGTCTCACTAGATGGCATACTTTTACCACGACACAAAAACAGCGTATTTAGAACACGACTTCACCGCTAGTTTTAGTACTTATGTTATGCCGTGCATTAGCATGATATTGCAGCTGCCATTAGCATTGATACAAACCTGGACTGATGGATCCATTTATTCTTACCCATGTGGCCATGCATCTCCACATTTGCTTTGGTTGAGTAGTAAATGATAAGGTTAATGTCAGACGGGCCTGATTTTTTTCTCCAACTCAGTTATGCCATTCACCATTAGTTACATTGGTGGCTATGCTAGCAAAACTTTCTATTTAAAAATATTACTTCAGGGATTTGGGTAAGGTTAGGGTTAGGATTCGGGTAAGGGTTAGGTTATTGGTATAGGTAATTTGGTTAAATTTAAATTTTTAGGAAAGGTATGCTAACCAGCTAGCAGCATAACTGCGTTGGGAAAACTAAAGACGCGTCAAACAGCGCTAGCATCAATTAGCATTTAGCTATCGTTAGCATCAATATATTCACAAATCTGTAATCCATGTCTTTGTGTTAGGGTTTGAGTAGTAAATGATAAGGTTAATATGTCAGACGGCGCTAGCATCACATTAGCATTTAGCTGTTGTTAGCATTGATAGGCCTACGTATATTCGCAAACCTGAACTCCATGTCTTTGTGTTTATTCGTATTTGCGCGATGCATTTCCACATTGCTTTGTTGAGTAGTGAATGGTAAACTTGTTCTCTGTTAAAATAAATGCTGTTTCCCCTAAGAAGGTCAGCTAGTGGGTGTTTCCTACTGTGTCCTGCCATCTCTAAAAAGATCCAAACTCTGATTAGAACCTGGACTAAAAAGCATTGGTCAGAAGTCTGTGTGGCAGCAAACCAGATGAACCTAACCACTGAGATTAAATTCTGATGGAAATATCTATCATGGGACACCACATTATTATTATTTCAGATATTTGACAATTATGATCAAAGCGTGTAACTTTTGCAAGATTGAAAGCTGCTTCACATGCGAAAGTTTTTTCTGCTGTTTTGTTTCAGAGCCTGGTGACAGTGACCATCAAAGCGGCACAACAAATCCAAGACCATACTGAACGCCCATGATTTGTGACATCAGAAAAAGGAGATAACACGCCATGATGACAGTGGTGCGCATTAACGCAGGAGTAAAATGACTGGAGCTTCATACACTTAATAGACCAGTTAAAGAGACCCAGGACAGAAATAGTCTGGATAAGTCAGAAGCCAAATTGAGCGCTGTGAGCTGGCAGCACCTGGCACAGTCTGGACAGATGGTTCAGAGGAGCTCCATTCACCTACGTCAGCAACTACGTTTATTGTGTTGAGGTTTCCCCAGGATGAGGGGAGTAGCTGGTCTAGTTGTGATGATTCAGACAAGGATTTAGGGCTAGTGCTTGATAAATATCTATGATAACAATATTCAGATCATATTAAGGTCGTAAAGGAATGTGCTGAATATCTAGAATGTGAGAAGTCTGCTAAAATAATTACAAATTTGAGACATTTTACCAAAACCTGTTCAGAACCTACATCATTAAAAGGTGCGGGGTCTCACTGGTGTTCACTGCACAGTTTCCACATAACTTTCTTCACAAAACAAGTAAGTAGTACTAAAGACACTAAACGGTTAGAAAACTCAACAAGGACTTCTAACGAGGCTCTGACCTTATCTAATGTGTTTCATAGGTTTGCACCAGTTGACATTCAATTATAATTATAATTTTTGCAGGCTAATTAGCTAGCCGCGAACAGCTGAAGGAACAATGAGGGATCACTAACAAAACAAATACATCGCCCCAGAGTCATGGAAGTATAAGCCCGAAGTCTTTTCCTGTGGCTTTTCTCTAAGTGTACACAAGGTTTTTCTATCAAATGCAAGTAAATATCAGGCCACTGAATATTGGGACACCTACTAACATCATGCTTTCATTCAGTAGCTAACTGTACATGCATTTGAAGTTGCTTGTTGTACGTTAAATTGAGTTTTTCGTTAAAAAGATTTTACAATTTTAACTGATAATGCACCTGCGTAGCTTGAAAAGCCTGGTACTCTTGTGCTGCTCAGGGCACCAGTTTGTGCGCGCAGCCATCTTTGTAAATGGGTCTATAGAGGGATTATTTGTTTATCAACAAATATGCAGAAAGAGTCGCCGCTCACTGACACAAGCTGTAGCAGCAACACTAACCAGCGTTGTTGTCAGCTAACTACAAGAGTTTATTACTGTGCGAAAACAAAAGTGATGCTGCTAATTCAACATTTGTGAATGAAATTCGACCAGAAATATATGTAAAAAATGATAGTTCTGTTCGAATATGTATCGTGTCTTAATCTGTGGGACTTCTGGCGGAGGGAAGTATTTTGTCTATACTTGTATGGTTCATCAGAGGCTCTGGTTTGATACTTTCACGTGGCTAATAAGATGATTGTTTGTTTCACATTGATAGACCCATATAGTGGCCATTACAGTCTTTAACAGTTCATTCATGCCTCCAAGCTGTTATTATGTTAATATGCTAATGTGTTCACCTCCCATTAGTGTTTCGGAGGCAACACAACATACTAGTAATTATTTTATCATTAATCTAATTTTATCGTGTAGCTCTGAATATCTGTTAGCTCTAGTCAAAAGACTTAGAGGTTCAATGTATTCTACAACTCAGTCATGGATGTAACTTATTCAACTTTGCTCACAACTGACAGATGCCACGCATATCTGTTTTAGTTCTTCTTCGCAACAAGAGCTGGAACAGAGAAGGATATTTTGGTAACAGAGGCCCTGGAGGTGATTGCTGAGACAAGACGAGCTATTCCTGGGTCGTGAAAGTAAAACAGTTTCAAACACTTTTCAAAACAGTTGTCAAGAAACAAGAGATTTGCAGATGGACACAAGAAATGGTTACACTGAGCTGTGTCAAAACAGTGTGGCACAAAAGGGCAGTGACTGTTTATGAGTCACGAGTCTCACGCTACATGATGTAACGACTACGGAACATAATACTCTACTTTATCAACATTAAATGCAAGCTTAATCAGACTGTATATTATTGTTGAAGGCATAATTTTTTAACAATAAAATGATTGTCTAGCCCTAACCCCTTAACCCTATTGTACCGTTTGTTCACTAAAATCCAAAGGTAGTCTGTTGGTGTTATTAACATTGTAGTTTGTGTCTCTCTCCTACGAGACATGGCTTTGCTCTCACGTCTCTCATGTGGCTTATTTTTGGGGCGAGACTGAGTCGTAGATTGTTATTGGCTAAAATACAAACTTGGATCCAGGCAAGACGCGGTCCTGTATCTTCTTCCAAAACAGGAAGTAGATTTTATGGATATTTGTTGACATTTTACAACTCATCTCGATGGGATTCAAAGCAGAGACCGCAGCGGGAGTGTGTCATGTGTTTGGAGTGTACGGATCGATAAAGAGGGCAAGAACCAGCGCAGACACAGCTGTCTGCTTTTTTCTCGTGAGTGCAACTATTTTAATGTGTATTTTGGCAATCACGTCTGATGCACAAGCGCTGTCACAGAGGTTTGTAATGTTCTGATGTCTGCGTGTGTTTGGTAAACTCACTGCTGGGCCTGTGTCTCCTGTGTTTGTCCTGCGTTGTTGTTGTGGCTGACTGTATAGTCAATATTTATGAGATTTTTGGACTTCCACCACAATCACAGGCAGTTTAGAGCAGCACAAAGCCAGTGGAGGGTCAGATACTGATGTAGAGGGTTTGTGGAGGGCATCCTATTGCTTTGTGGATCAAAATCAGCGGCAGAGATTTCAGTCAGAATCAATGAAAATCCGATGCGATGTGTAATAAACATATGTAACATAAGTAAAATACATTTTATATTGCCTAAAATGGAGTGGACAATTGAGTTGTAGCATTTTTAAGCCCCTATGTTCACTTATTGTATGTGTTTAAGGTTTGACCTTATCATTATATATAGTCCACTTATCCCGCAATTCTTCTTATGTTGTCTTTTGTAATCTTAAAATGTATGTTAGTCTCTCCATTACGTGTATTTCTTCCACAATGTTTTTCTAGTTGTTCAACGTCGGGGGATCTTCTTGAACCTGGACCCTGGTTCAAAAGCTACCTTTGATTTACAAATCAAGCACTGACCAGAAGACCAAATCAACCTAATTGGACTGGATCTGATACTCGTTCCAGCAAAATTGTACAGGTCTGCCTCAATATCTGTATTGCATGTATGCATCCCCGAGTCTTATACAGCAAAAAATGAATTTCAAGACAAGTTAAAGTTGCAAGATTATAGGATTTAAACCAAATTTCAAGCATGTTGACTAATTTAACCTTGATTTATTGTAGAGACATAGAATATTTTCCTTGTTTCAAAGTATTTTAAAACAGCTCAAAACTGTATTACATTTTTTTTTTTAACTCAAATTTTATGGTTCTTTTTTACGTAATAGTAATACAAAAAGAAATGAACATATACAGAACCAACGGTCAGTTGTCTTCATTATATATAGTCCACTTTTCCCACCATTCTTCTTATGTTGTCTTTTGTAATCTTAAAATGTGTGTTAGTCTCTCCATTATGTGTATTTCTTCCACAATGTTTTTCTAGTTGTTCAACGTCGGGGGATCTTCTTTGTACCATTTACGTGTGATGGCTTTTTTGTGGCAGCCAAAAGATTTTTTAACAAATAAATGTCTTTAGCTGATATATGTTTCCCTGTTACAAAATGATTACCTCCCTTGGCAATTTGTATCCCCAAATTTTTCCCATTTCTTCTACAATATCTTCCCAAAATTGAGACAATTTTTTAAAACTGGATAACAATTTTCATTCCAAGTCATTTTATGAAGGTCTATATATAGTTTTTGCAGTGTACAAGCCCCTCAGGCAGAATCACAAATTTAAAAAAGGCCTATGCTACATCTTAAAAGTGAAGGCTGCAGCTGGATGAGGATTTGTGCAGACGATAGCCACATAAAAAGCTACTTCCCCTCAGTACATGTCTATAAAACAAAATGGGAAGTCATTTGGCTGGATGTTCCCACTAATTACTATTGTCTGGTCTTCCTTTAACTCTACCAACCAAACAGATGGTATCTATTTCCCAAATCATGGGTCAACAAGCACCAGGAACACTTACACCAGGCTTCTAAGGAACAGGTGCGCAGACACACATATTGGGACTATTTGCAAGAGGTCATTGAAAAGTCACTTGAAATCACAAATAAATAGATGCATGTTGTCATGGTAATTGTGTATTTTTTTGGCCTACTCCAAGGAGACGCCATGACACTAACAAAAACAGGCCCATGATGTCATTCTGAGAAGCTTTAGATTGTCAAATAAAAGCAGCCGGAAAGCACCAAAAGTGGGACTGAAATTAAACATATCAGAAGAAAAAAATGGATGAGGTCACACAAAGAAGATGCTGTGAAAACACTATATTGGTGAGTTTATACATAATGCAATTTTAGCAAGTTTACATACACTGTTTCCCAGACACCAACATTGTAAAATACTGTTGAACAGGGGTCTCAAACTCAAATGGAGCTGGGGCCGAAATGATCGGAGGCAAATGGGTCGAGGGCCGCATTTTAAAATTTTGGCCTGACTTTGATATTTTAATATAAATAAAATTATTACGTTGTACCTCCAATATAGAGCCTACACTATAATAACAGTATTATTTTAGCCTATATAATGCATTTTACAATACTCTCTCCTATGTAATGAAAAAAGTAAATAAAAGTGTTTAACCAGGGTCACACTGTCCTCCCCAGGAAATTTTGACCAAATTGCAGGCTTTTACTGTATTCTGGTGCATTTTAGAGGTTTTCAAGTCACATTTCAACAGTAAAAGCCTTTATATTTCTATAGGTTCATTTCCCAGTCTGTCAGATGTGTCTCCTCTTGTGCTCTTCACACTTTCAATGTGTTTCACAAACACTACAGTAGTTAGCCTCTGTCAGGACGTCTCAGCACACGTTTGTATTGATGACGATTATCTACTGATGAATCGTCGCGGTTACGCTCGCGGTGCCGGTTCGCATCGCTAAAACGTCTTTTTCAGCAGGAGTTTATGCACGTTTCTCCGCAGATATTAGATCAAATTTCGTCAAATAAAAAGTGTTGTGGAGCTTGACACGTGAGGCACTTCATTATGATATCGAATGTAGTCAGAGAAGCTCACCTCCACAAAAAGAAGAATCAACATCTGTGCCTTTCTGTTGTAAAAGAGCAGCCGCTCACGCTGACAGTCTCTCCCCCTGCGTCTGAAGCTTCTGCTTTCATAATCCTTCTGTCCTCTGTCCGATTCTTTGTTGTGGAGAGTTTAAAAGTGACTCTTGAGCTGAGAGGCATCTGGCTGCAGACCTGCATGAGGAGTCCCCTGCCTCGCAGACCTGAACCAGGAGTCCCCTCGTCACGTGACCTGCACCAGGAGGCCCTAAGGCCCGGATGTTCGCCCATATTATGCAGATATACTACAGGACAGTATGTGGCGCTATACACTTAAAACATTATTTGCGTCCCACCAATAACGTTGAAGAAAACGAAGAGGAGCCCCGATATTCATTGTCGCCGTTTGTTAACGGTATTAATAACAAATCACAAACGCTGGTACAAGAAGGTATGCGCCGGAGGGACAGACATGAGCTGGTTGCCATAGTGATAAGTTTATTACTGTTGCAAACCATGCGTAAACGTTTATTAGGCCTATTATTTTTTTTTTTATCTTAACCTTTACCCAAACCTTTTTCCTAAACTTACCCATTACCCCAACCCTGTTCCTAGCTAACCTTACCCATCCTAAACTTAATGCCCGTCCCTCCGGACCCGACTAGCATTTACCAAGAAGACCGCCCCAGGGCCAGTTATTACAAAAGTTGTTTTGTTGTGTAAATAAATTTTGTGTCGATATTGTTTTTTTTTTTTACAGGTGAGTTTATTACTTTTATGTCCAGCTGTGAAAGTTATCGATTCTCATCGAAACTGATACTTGATCGATGCAAAAAGGAAAAAGTCTTGTCTGGCTGCAATTTCAAAAATCTCTTTACTTCCTCTCGGTAGAAGTGCCTCCTGATGGAGGTCTGCAATCAGACACTCATGAAAAAAATAGTGCATAAAAAGTGGAACTTGATCGATAAAAAGTAAGCCTAGATACAAGTCACGTAACGAGGGGACTCCTGGTGCAGGTCACGTGACGAGGGGACTCCTGGTTCAGGTCTGCGAGGCAGGGGACTCCTCATGCAGGTCTGCAGCCAGACACTCTTGCTTGAGCTCACATTCATCTCCCTGTTGTGTTGTGTTTGCTGCTGCTGCTGCACGGGGCTAACCTGGCCAGCCAGATGGTTTATCTCGCGGTATTTGTGAATTCACAAACACTAGATAAACCATCTGGCCTTCGTCCGGCTCGATTGGTTTGAGAGTCCGAACCAAGCGATGACCAGCCCAATCACATCACAGCAGCGTGGTTTTGAACCAATCACATTGTAGCAGGGCGGGCTAACACGGGCCGTTAGCTCCCCGGTGCCGCAGCCGAGTCTGATTCAAGCTAAACAAAGACGGCGGCTCCCGTGGATGTACGTGTTTCTGCTGCTTTTGATGCGGTTTCAGCAGAAATGCGGAGTAATTTCTTTTTGAAAGAAGAGCGGTATGTGTGACATGTACTTGTACTATCTCACGCAGACATTGGATACACCATTACGAGTTGTTGCTGTGATTGGCTAGCTCAAATAAAGTAGGCCCCACACCCAATCAGCTAGAAGTATTTCACTAAACGCCCCGCCTTTTCTCGAACGCTTTCAGCGAGTCAAGTCCCAGATGGATAAAGTGAGAACTCAGATAGGAGTTCAACACATATCCATCTGGCGTGAGCCAGGTTAGCACGGGGCAGCAGGGAGGAGCTGTGGCTGCGCTACGCTGTAGTGCATTGTGGGACCTGTAGTTCAAATTGTTACGAGCGGGCCACTGACTTACGGTGCGGGCCGCTGACTTATATGGTGCGGGCCGCATTCAATGTTAATTTGAAATCATCCCGGGGGCCCCCGGGCCGCGAGTCTGAGACCCCTGCTGTAGAATAATCTTTATACACACACTGTATGCTTCTAAAATATGTATCATAGTTTTACAGAAGTTGCAATTAATGAAGAAACTGACATACAGTATTTAAGTTGAAAATTTTAGGAAGTCATAAAAGAATCTCTCCACCAAGTGTCATTAAACAGAGCCAAAATGTAAAGACAATTTACACACAACTGACAGTTTCCTAGGACAGGGTTCCCACTCTTATCCCAAAAATATTTTCCAGGACATTTCCAACGAAGATTTTATGTCATCACATATACATTACCAATATTTAGCCCATTTTGCCAAGTTCGTGGCAGCCCATAGTGACAATCAAGATATACCACAATAGTATGGCCAGATCTCAAAACATTTGATCTTGACTTGGAGTGGGACAGAGAGGCATATTTCAAAGCAGTGGCCCCTTTTTGACAGTCTCTTTTTAGTGAGGTTCATCACAATTACACTCTTTTGGCACAGTGTGAAAAACATGAATGGGAAAGAATTTTTTATCTTGTTCTAACAGTCCTCCTGAAATGAGATGTGATAGACGCTTAACTTTACTGAACAATATCAAGTACATTTAATTTAGCTATAGTACAGAGCAAACCTGCTACATGGACAGTTTTCTAAGAATTTTCCCATTTCAATAGGATTCAGTAAAATAACACTAGTTGTAACTATAGGACTTTTTTATTTGAATCAGGAACGAGTTTGTGAAGAAAAGTCTGAAAATATGCTGAAAATAACAGGAAGTAAAGCAGAGTTCTAAACTGATGACATCACACTAGGGAAACCAGAACATTTTTTCACAATGAACATATTTTCATAACCCCGCAAACATAAATTTAACAAAATCAGCGTGTTGTGTGTTTTTATTTCTCAAGAAAAAAAGTTACACTGGAATGAACTTTGCAAAAATGTTTAGTGAAATCTTAAGTCTAATGAGCTTATGAGTAGTTCAACCTGTCAGAGGCACTTTCTAGGTGCACTGTGTAACTTTTGACCAAACCTAGACTTCATAATAAGCATGTTATTGTCATTTAGATTTCTTTGTTACACTACATAAATCATAGAAATCAGCTTTAGTTTTGAAAGTGAAAAAAGTTGATTCTGCGTTTAGTTTCTCTTAAATCCTAAATTTGTTTCTATTGACTCTGTTGAATTTTGAGAAACAAATCAGTAATGTCACTAAATATAGGTACATTGCTAAATTTAAGCAATGGACCTAGTGTTGGGTTTGTGACAAAACATATATGAGTATAAGTATAAACTGGATTAACAAAACAAATCAGTAAAAACATTTTTTTCCACAAACTGTTTCTACTGAATTGTCTTGATAACTTCTCTCCTCCAGAAAGTGCAGTGCTAATTTATAGTAGCAACAACACCTACAGCACATAATGTTTCCTCAGGTAACACAAAATGAGACTTTCTCTGCATAATGCATACCCATCTTCATAGATAATGTTATATATTTATAGAATCATGCAGATGACAAGCCTCTTCCAGAAAGCTGTGCGGTTTGACTCTGTACAATAAAAGTAAAGCTGTGCGTTTTAGAGTCCTGCACACAACACCTGCGCTTACATCACCTCCTTACAGTAACTCCAACGGGGTGATTTCCTAAGTCTTTTTCTAACCACAATTATCAATCACGCTGCCACTGAGTGACTACAGATGGAGTTCAACCACAAACACTGTTAGGCAGAGCTGCTATAAGCTACAGTATGTATCACCAGCTTCTGGGAACAACTGGTACAAAGGGTGTTCAACTATACCAGCAAAATGAGTCACAGAAATAGCTTTTATGTTTGATCATTTCAGCTCAAAAGAACAAGGCAACTGATCTACTATTTAACGGCTGCAACTAACAAGTCTTTTAGTGATGTACAGTACAGACCAAAAGTTTGGACACACTTTCTCATTCAAAGAGTCTCCTTTATTTTCATGACTATGAACATTGTAGATTCACACTGAAGATATAAACACCATGAATGACCAGAAGGAGAGTGATGAGGTGCTGCGCCAGATGAACTGGCCTCCACAGTCACCAGACCTGAACCTAATCGAGATGGTTTGAGGTGAGCTAAACTGAAGAGTGAAGGCAAAAGGGCAAACAAGTGCTAAGCATCTCTGGGAACTCCTTCAAGACTGTTGAGCGAGCTACGGCCTGCCTGCTAAAAGACAAGACAAGATACAATTGTTTGATTCTAGGATTTTACCAACTTAAGATCTGTTTATGTATAGCAAGAGCTAAATTATTTTCCTTGTTTGGTCTTGTTTGAAGACAATTTTTCTTACGTTGAGTCTAATACTTTCTTTTCAAAACATTGGATTTAACCTACTAGCAAACGTATTTTCAATTTGATTCCAAATTCTGAATCCAAGTTATTTTAAAGGTGCTCTAGAAGGTTTTTTGTTCAACGTCACTTTCTGCTCTACTGCTCATGTTGTTTGTTTCCACATGTTTTGCTCACATTTTTGGAGTTTGGACACACTTTCTCATTCAAAGAGTCTCCTTTATTTTCATGACTATGAACATTGTAGATTCACACTGAAGATTTAAACACCATGAATGACCAGAAGGAGAGTGATGAGGTGCTGCGCCAGATGACCTGGCCTCCACAGTCACCAGACCTGAACCTAATCGAGATGGTTTGAAGTGAGCTAAACTGAAGAGTGAAGGCAAAAAGGGCAAACAAGTGATAGGCATCTCTGGGAACTCCTTCAAGACTGTTGGAAGAGCATTTGAGGTAACGACCTCTTGAAGCTCACCAAGAGAATGACAAGAGTGTGAAAAGCAGTAATCACATCAAAAGGTGGCTTCTTTGAAGAACCTAGAATATGACATATTTTCAGTTGTTTCACACTTTTTGGTTATGTACTATACTTCCACATGTGTTAATTCATAGTTTGGATGCCTTCAGTGTGAATCTACAATGTTCATAGTCATGAAAAAAAAAAAAAAAAAAGTCTTTGAATGAGAATGTGTGTCCAAACTTTTGGTCTGTACTGTAGATTATTTTATTAATTGTTTATGTTGCAAAAGGATGGTCAATGTGCGATTTATATGAAATTTGACCAATAACCAAAGCAAATATTTTTGGAATTCAGAAACTTTTTATCTTGGTTTGAGCAGATTTGATCTGTCAATGGATCAAGACATTTTTTCTTGATACAGGTGGCATACAATTTCTTGTTACTTCAAGTTAAATGAGTCACTGGAAGATCTCTGGAAGAACTCTGTCACATTCAAGATATTATGTTCCTAACTGATGACATTTTTACTTGCTTAGATATGATTTTGGAGTAAAACATTTGTCTTGTGTTTTTTGAAGTACATTACAACAACAAAAATATCCGGGCTGGGCAGTCAATATAGTAAATTAATGGTCATTTTAGAATCAAAGCTGTTGTGTAACTCGCTACTACTACAACTGGCCAATTGGCATTTCTGGAATTAGTTTAGAACATGTTACACATCTGGCATATTTGGGTTTGTGTGGGGCAAAAGAGACTAAATAATGATTGATCCCAACCCCCGGCTTGGCCACAAAAGTCAAACACACGACATCTGTAGAACATATAATGGACCGATTCTCTGTGTGGGAGCATCAGCATTCAAGAACGACAACATTGGACTGGTAGGACAAAACGTTACCAGAATGTGTCCAGTCTATTGAGATACAAGTATAAAGGCTAGGCACAACATTCTTTCGAATAAACTGGATCCATGTTTAACTTTTTTATTTTTTTGACACATTTTTTTTCAGTAGAGTTTGTGTTTTGCATGAATTAAGCTGTTTTGTTGTTAGCATTGTGGCTAACTCCTATTAGCATACAGTGTCGCTCATAACAGGTGTGAGAAAAAGCTTAAAACACATTGTAGAGAACAATTTGGAGGCTTAGAATGCATTAGGAAAGTGAGCAAAACATGTGGAAACAAGCAACATGAGCAGTAGAGCAGAAAGTGACGTTGAACAAAAAACTTTCTAGAGCACCTTTAAAACTGAAAATACATTTGCTAATAGGTTAAATCCAATGTTTTGCAGAGAAAGTAGCCTATTAGACTCAACGTAAGAAAAATTGTGGTCAAACAAGGAAAGTAATTTAGATCTATCTATACATAAATAATCTTAAGTTGGTAAAAATCCTTGAATCAAACAATTGTATCTTGTCTTGTCTTTTAGCAGGCAGGCCTTAGCTCGCCATTTAGAGGACTTTAACTGTCACACAACACATAACTTCCTCATCAAACAATCAAGCGCTTCTGTAATAAGAACTAAATTTACTGGTTCTATAGGTTGGTTTCACGTGACATCACAACCTTCCACTGGCTGTGAGGTTAAAATGAAGATTGTTTAAATGCAGTCATTGCAATCTACAATAACTCTAAATACTTTTTGAATTATTCTGGCAAAGGATCATAACTAAAAAGTAATTTAATCACTTATTGGTAAATTTTAGGTTGCTGTTATTTCCAGTGCAGTAACAAACTTGCCCGGTTTTAACAAGTTTATGTTAGACTGAAATCATATTGTCCAAATAAATTGTTATCGAGATACAACAAAAAATATATACAGATATTAATTTTTGTCCATATCACCCAGCCCTGATAAAAAATAAATAAATAAATACTTAAAATTTACCGGTAAGCAGAGAAATGTTGATTCCACTGTGTGTGATCTTAAATCCAGAGGAAAAATATGAGAGAAGCCTATGTATTCCTGTTGTTTAACAGGTTTTCTACAACTACTTATCTGTTTTTCTTTCTCTTTACATGTCAGATACAAACTCTACATTCAACTGAGTTGTGGATGGTCATATTTGGAATCAGACTTAACACTAAAAGCTTTTACAGAAGAAAATGTTCTTTATCACCATTGACAGTCATGCATTTTTGACACTCACTGCTGAAAGTTTGATTCCTGTGATGATACTCACACATCTCTATACATTGATATAGTATATTAATCCTCATTTTACATTATTCACTGAATTGTCAGATTAAACTAGTTTTTTGGCACAATTTGAATTCAGACCTATGTTTTTCCCATCAGCCTCCAGAGTAATATCTTCTCCACTCCATAAAGCAGTTTTATTTGGGTGAAATCACTGTTTATTGAACTCCCTCCTCCTCCACAGCACAAATCTATCTCCTCCATCGAAGACACATGAGCCAGTCTGGACCATCCTCATCCTCTCCTTTTCCTGCTGTAAATCCCACGACTCAGGTTGGCTCTGTTTAGGAATGGTCGGATAATTTAAAACAAATGTGGCCCAACACAGACAAAGATACACATCGGCAGCTCGGTTCTGAGACAGTTTAACATGAGCGCAGCTGTTATTGCGTCTCATGAACATGGGAAGCAGGACACCGGAGTATTTTTATAGATCCCGTTTGACCTCATAAAAACAAACATCGCTGCACAGGCCCCGCTGCACGTCGTTTTACAAATACAGTGGTCCGTGGAGATTTGATTCAGTAAGAATATTCTCAGCTTGTTCTGTTAAAGTGACAGGTTAGATGACATGTTTCTGTAGAACACAGTGAGCATGATCTCACTAAACTAAAGTTTATATTTGTATTTTATTCGTCAAATAGACATGACCTATGTAAAGGTAATTTCGCGACTGTTCCCTAGCAACCATATTGTAAAAATGGGACAAATTCCACATAGATAACACAGAAGGTGTGATTTGACTAATGATAATATCTTGTGACACTTTAATTTTGTTAAATGGGAAGAAAAGTTAGGCTTCAACCCAAGAAACTGTGTCAATAGTGTGGAAAACTGTAGTTTCCAAAACCCAGAAAGTATGGCCAATCAGTGAACAGAGATGAAGTGGTGTGGGCCAGAACAAAACTGAGTTGAGTTGGAGAGTGTACTGTATAGAAGGATTATTTGTTTAACAACGCACAACAAGAGCTGATCGACATAAGCTGTAGCAGCAACACTAACCAGCGCTGTTGTCAGCTAAGAGTTTATCATTGTGCAAAAACAGTTATGCTGCTAAATCAACATTTGTGACCCATACACATTACATTCAGGTGAGTGAAAAAACGCAGAGAAAAACACTGTCACAAGCATCAAGAGCCAGACGTCTGTCAGACTGGTTTAGACCTAATCCAGACAGCTCTTGTCCCGTTTTGAAGTTTCCCCAGCCAACTAGACAGATGTATCTTTCTGCAGGTGACATGCGCAGTAGAGCGGATCATGCCTCCATATAGTCACCTTATACCTTAAATAATAATTTAGCATATGATTTGTACCTTTATATTGTAAGTTTATTGCACAAAAACGATTGTCGACACACTCTATTCTTAGACTACACCGATATGTTCACGTGCAGCGATTGGTTAGAACAAAAGGTCCAGTCGCCTAACTGGAGTGGACTAATGGTGTGAAACCAGATGGCTTCCAAGAAGTGAAATGAAACCGATTCAGGCTAAGAAGCGATACACTTACGCTTTAAGTTTGCTGCTCACAACAAAACAATGAAGCAACACCATTACAGCTATAAGAAGAAAAAAAATAAAATAATAACATTTTAAACTATTTTTTGATGATCTCACAAGTCTCGCGTTGATATCAAGTGCATGTGGCTGAGTAGTTTAAAACTCACACTGATTGATCAACCCAAGAACCTCCTCCAAACACTGCACGACAGGTGCTCTCAACGCCCCTGCTCAGGATTAATAGTTTATCTTAAAAAAGAACTAAATAAATTTTGACCTGTTGAATGTCTTTGTAAGTCTGTGTAATAGTTACATACTTTGGGGCCATTTGAACCATGTATTTCAGCTTTCTCTTGGTGGAAACCCCATCCTTGCATCGACCCGATGACAGCAGCCAGAAACACTGACTATTTATTGGTAAACTTGAAATGTGCTTGGGAGGTTTTTTTTTGCTGCCTTATTCAATACAAAACAGAAACTCAATAAGAAATTATTGAGTGTCTTTACAAAGGACAGTAAGAGAGGAGCACTACCAATTAAAATGCTTGGTTCTAAATGAAACTAGTATTAAGTATTAGGTACTGTAAATGACAGTATGTGAAAAAATCTTCTAACTTCTATTGTCCATGATCAGGATCGAGCCTAAACACACACAAAATCCTGAATCACTTGTGGAAAGTGAGAAAGAGTTGCTAACCCTCTTGAAATTCCTCCACGTCATTAAAGTCATAGACGCCTTATTGGATCGAGCAGCACATCAAACGCCAGCAGCTCTTTGGCAGCGACGCAAGAATCTGAAGAGTGAAGGAGAATAATGGCCCAAAATATCTCATCAAAAGGTGGATTAGTGTAAGCTGTGTGCAGTGGCCGTGGCTTTTGCAGCACAGTCATCCAACAGGTGCCCGGCCCAATGTTCAGCTGTGGAGGGAGGTCACATGACTCTCCAGGGGTCACGTGACTCACAACAACAACTGGACACAAGACAAAAGACAAGGAAAGACAAGTCAGACTTTGAACTGAGTCATTTTAGTGCAAATGATCAAATGAGTAGGTCAAAGTAATCACAAACCTCCTATAAACGAGTCTATGTGTGACTTTGGGTTGTAGGTGGACTACATCCTGGTCAGTAGCCACTCAGAGTTAACACATATAGAGACAGACTCACTCTGTCATTGGAATTTTACCAGTGTTGCCAGTTGTAAGTCTTCCAAATAAGGTTAACATATAACATTGTAAAACTCTTAGATCATGTTCTCTTTGGTGGCAATTTTGGAGACAGACAAAGCTATTATCAGAGAAGAACAATTGTTGGTATCAGTTTATATTAATTATACCTTATTTAGCCTTACTAAAGCCTTATTAAAGCATGAATAAAGAGTTAACAATTGATGAACAACAAGTCATCAATTAATGAATGGAAGTGTTTATTAAGGCTTAGTAATTGCTCAATAAAGGAGCTAAGATTAGGATTTTGGGTTGAGGGGTAGGGCTTGTAGTAATTAAGTCGTTACTAAGCCTTAATAACCTATTTTGTTCATTAACTTCTCATTTGTTCATTAAGAATTAACCCAGTATTCATGCTTTATTAAGAGTGTATTAAGGCTAATCAAGATGTAGTTAATATAAAGTGTTACCCAATTTTTTTACAGGATTCAATTTTGATACAAACGTCATTGTCATTTTAAAGGTGAATTGCAAAGCTAAAATGCACAAAGTTGCATTAAATTACGGTCTAGTAGCAGTTGATGTGCACAATGATGCAAGCAGCCTGTTGAATGTGAGTGGCTCAGACTGCATTCTCCCGCGTTAGTTTGGTGGAATAATGCAAAGTTACTCGTCCACTGTATTTTCTATATTTATTTTGTTATATAGAAATTGTAAAATTATTTAGCAATAATAAAATACATTACATACAATACATGAGAAATAAAATACATTTGAAAAAGCTTCAGTAAATACCGCCATTCCCAAACCATGCAACAACAAAGAAGAAGGAGCGTGACGCCGACTGATGCAGGGTCAAGACTCGAGTAGCACTTTTGAGAAATGGAGGGATCTCTGAACTGCGCTGGGGATCAATAGGATCTCATTTGGTTAGACAGTCACTTTTTTATGAATATCAAAGTATCGCACATGCAAACACGGACAAAAACGAGTGATTTAGCTTTACTTTGTTAGCCGTTTGTCTTGGTATGTTCTATACATGGATCAATTATATTATCTTGATACAACATTACTAGCTTGTAGTTGTTGTAATCAGCCGCAGTGGTTGCATTCATTGGTTCTGCAGCGGGAAAAACCCTCTACAGACTAGAAAGCATTTTTTACAATACAAACACAAACTGCTTGTGTTCGGAACAATCGGATCTTGCGACATTTAACGGTTTTTAAGCTTTAACTTCGGCTACAAGTGCTCGCTCTGTAACTCCGCTCTGATTGGTCCAAAAGGTCAGAACATCTCGCTCCTCATGAGGAAAACCAACTGCGCATGTTCCATAGCCTAGTTAACGACCATGATGGCAACAATACCTAGCAAAAGCCATTGTTTCACATCCCTCGCCATCTTTGATCACCGGGGCTTGGTTCTTTCAGCATTTGTTAGTCAGAAAAGAGTCACGTAAAGAGCTTGTTTATAATTTTCTCACAGACTAAAATACAAAGCTTTCCCTCAAATCTGGAAACATTTTTACTGTCCTTGCCTAACTTATATATCATTAGTCAGCCAGTCACAAATACCAATTAAATAGTCAGCATCTGCCTTTCACTCTAATAACGTTGTCTTATAACAATGTGTCAACAAGAGACTTAAGATGGTCTTCAGTTGAGTAATAAAGACAGTGCAGTTCCACTAAAAGTTGAAGATGGCGCCTTTGTTCAAAAACTTTGCCACTCACGCAATGCACCTTTAACAATATCGTCCCATTCTCTTGCTAAGCTCTAATTTAAACTTACAATAAATGTCTAATGCTTATGGCAGGTTTGCTCCATTAGTCATTGTTTTATTGCTTTGACATTTACATGATATTTTAATGAACGCAGCCAGTCACAAGTCAATTTCTTCAGCTCCGTGTGGCACAATAGCCCGGTTCAATTACTGTTCCTTGGAAATCCAGTCTTATTGCTCCAGTGGAAGTGAAAAGTACATTGCTGAGAGCTACTGAAAAAGTTTTTCATGCTTTTTGGAGATGAGTGTGTTTACTGATGGGTCAAACAGGACCGCTGACCCCGTGTGAGAGAGAGAAAGGGCCTCCTCAGACCAAACTGCAGATTTATGGACTGGACCGGGACATTTTCTGAGTTGAACTTGTCTTGGATTTCGGCGTTCCTGCTGTGCATGACTGCCGACTTTGTCCACAGCAGACACACTTCAAATTAAATCTGGTATTCCACTTCTTCAACTGTCACTGATCCACTTACATAAGCCTCCGCAAATCTCATTTTCCCTTCACTCCCACTGAACACACTTCCTCTTTCCCTCTTACATTTAGACTCTTAGCTAGAATATAGGCTTTAGGTCAGAGCTGTTTTGTCACTGCTCATATATTTATAATAGTAAATGGCAAAAAAAAGGTTAAACACGACAAACCACTAAGACAATCATCCTTACAGTTATGCAATGTCAGTATACTCAAATGTGTATTCAGCGTTATTTAGATGATATTCACGAGGACTACAGATGAAAATTAGCTTTATGCTAAATCTGGCATATTTACACAATTTTGTTGTGTTCATACTTAATATGCATTGTCCTCTCAAATAAATAAATAAATATTCTGTCAGTCAAACATAAACTTGTTAAAACCGATCTTAAATTTGTTACTGCACTGGAAAAACAGAAAACTGACAACCGCCAGTAAGTTTTAAATTGATTGAATGACTTGGTGTTTGTCGTGATTTGACTTTCTCTAATAAAGATTTGCCAACAGAACAAGTAAATTTAGTGCATATACGTACTACGAACTGAACCTTTTTATTATTGTTATTATGTAAAACAAGATGTTTTTGCTTGTTGCATTGGCAATCTTGTTCCAAACCAATACAAATTCAGTCAAAAGATGCAAAATACTACTTCTTCCAGACACATATCTCCTTGTTATTTCATTTAAGATCTATTTTACACAGAATTTCTTTGGATTTAGGTTGTTTATGTTTGAAAATACAGTGGTCCTTGTTTATCGCAATGGTTGCGTTAAAAATAACTGTCAAAAGGCGAAATCATCTTTATTTTTTTTTCAAAGGAGACCTATTGTGTTTTTTCCTACAACTTAGTTAAGGAAACTATAGCAATATAGATGTCAGATAATTTAACCTTTTGTTCATTATACAATCTAAAATAGAAACAGCTCCTGTTACTTCCTGTTCAAAGCTGCAGAACAGATGAGCCCCACCTTCTTCTTATTATTGTTAGAGAAGTGGCTATGGGACAGTTTTGATTTCATAACAATGCTTCACTTTGTGTCTTATTCTTTTGAATTACAGGTAAATACAGACAAGTGGAGGGGATAGGTGGTAGGTGCAAACAGGGATTTTCTGAGTACTTGAGCTCCAGCTGAAGAACAATACAAGATTACTCAAACAAGCAAGAATCAATTCAAAAATAACTTTGAGTACACTAATGATGAAGAAAAGGTCATTAAAACAAGGTTAAAAACTTAGAAAAGTGAATTTTACATGAATAGGTCCCCTTTAACAAAGTTTTCAGTAGCCTATAGCCTACAGCGTGGTCGTTCAACACACACGTTGTACTTTTCTCAAATAGGCATTCACATTTTCTCTCTTGTTTAAACAAACACAAGTCCAAACCTTCGTACACATTGTGCTAGAGATGCGTGGGTTCATGTGCACACAAAAAAATCTGCGAAACAGTGAGGCCACGAAAGGTGAAAAGCTTTATAGTGAGGGACAACTGTAAACCAAACATAGTTGTGTTGAAAATATGTTTCTTTTATCTAAAAGAAGTCCTGCTTGCACATTCACAGCGTCTCAACACTCACAGATCAATGTCAGGCTCTGCTGGACTTCACAACTGAGTGACGAACACACAAAGTTTCACCTGGTCAGGCGAAATCTCACACTGTGCATCCAGTCCAGAGAGGTCAAAGGTCAACGCTTTAGACAGCTCTGATCGTCATCAGCACAGCTCTGATGAATGGCACTGACGCTTGTCCCGAGTCTTACTGAGAAAATCCTATTTAGTTCAACACTGATTCTAGCGTCGTGTCAAAGGCACATTTTCAAACTTGCCTGTTAAATAGATGCTTTGTGAATATTTTCAGCTTCCAGGAATACAAAGCTAACCAAATAAAACTAAATCAATATTTACAAGAACACATTATGCAAACTCCACTTTAGTCATTTTTGTGTAATTTTATATACAGTACGTTACTCATCAAAAACCTAGCTGAAATTTTGTTTTCAGTTAAAAATAATGCAGCTTAAACACTCGTTTCACCTAGTGATGTCATTTACAGTCTGCAGCCGGCATGAGGTAAGGTCCATACCTTTTACCTGCATTTTAAAACAATTATCTTTGAAGCTTTGACTAAAAATGAATAAACACAACTCAGATTTGCTGTTTTTTGTGTTAAATAAAATCTATTTAGTTTATGCTCTATAAATTTACCATTTTTATTTTGTTTTTGAAAACACTAAATAGGTCACCAAAGATTGTCCTGAATGAGGAAGTTGGTGTGATCTAACATGGACTGCACCTTCTGAGACTCTTCTACAGAGCTTTTATTGAACCTATATTGTCCTTTATAATTGTGACTTGGTTTAGTCAACTAACTTGAGAGAAAAAATCTCTCTCCAGCAGGTGAAGAAGTGGAGAATAGACTGAAGGGGCTACCCCAGCTCCACATGTCGGTGGTGTATTCCACTCAGCTCCTGCGTGAGCCAGGGCCATATCTATGGACCCCACACACCCACAACATGTGGAGTTCTTGCTTCATCACTCTGGGCGACACTTTGTGGTCCCTCTGGGGAAAACTAAATCGTACAGGGGCAGTTTTGTACTTGCAGCGATTAGATCTCTGAACAAGAATGGAGTTTAAAGGATCTTTGTGGCTTTGTGCGGACCATTAAATGGCTGTAGACTTAGAGCTGTAATGTCATTTTTTTACTTGTATACTGTTTTGTCTTGATTTTAATGTTTTGGACTGATGAGTCCCATCTGAAAAAGAATTACTCCAAGTACTAATAAAGAATCCTTGAACCTAAAAGGTAAAAATTATTATGCATGAAAAACCTAATGTATTTTGTTGGGTTTCACTACTAGGTTCATTCCTCTTCAAAAGTTTTTTTTTTTTTTTATGTTGAGCCTAATAGACACTAAATAAAAACAGATAAGATTACATCTTTCTTAATAAACATGCCATTTAGCAAGTGATCAAAAGGCAGACATCTGTTAAAAGTCCAAGCTTCACATTGGCTGAACAGGGCCAAAATCTTCACGAGTCAACGCAGCTATACAGTCCCAAAGCATCCCTAGAAACAACTATTCATCATAATATATTGCAATCAAAATAAGATCACAATTTGAGCTGGTGCAATTGAAAAATGAAACCACAAAAGCAATATTTTAAATGTAAAAAAAAAAACTGTTCCAGGACAGAATGTATTTCAACATGGATTCAGCAACACATCAAACTTTCTCTCTCACACTTACATGCAAAATATCTGCCTCTCTAAATGTTTTCAGCTTCCAGGAATGTTAAGCTAACCAATTTCAGCCGCTTTAACCCAGACGCTCATTATTCCAGGCATAAATATGAAATGACATCATGTTGGCAGAGAGACGCAGAGAGAAGCAGGTATAAAAATCTCTCCTCTTCCTCCCGCTGAGATCAAAAAAAGCCCGGGAGGGGAAACTGAAAATGATGGCTTTTCCTGCTCACATCCAGAGCATTTTAGAGGCAACACGTCATGAGTCAGGAGTGGGTCACCTGCCATGACCTCATTCCACCGACAGCTACTGCTACAAACATCTACAACGCTTTTTCCCATGATCACCGAGATGATGCAAAGCTAAAAATAAAATATACTAGTCATATCAGATGATGTAGTAGTTGGATTCGAGATGAACTGCCTGTTTTTCGCTTACTACCTAATTTCTTACTACACACAAAAAACTGCTGGGTTAAAATGGGCAAAAAAACAACCAACAACTCGTACTTAACTTTTTTAGCTGTAAGTTAGCAAGATTTGTCTTTTGCATCAAGATATATGTTGTGAAAACAGCAGACTACTGTGTACTTTCTGAATCGCGTAAAAAAGTATTATAGTTTTCAACAAGAGCTGAAAGTAGCTCTCTGACTGTGATCTACTTGAGTTTCACTTTGCTGTGTGAACAAAGATATTCTTAAGACTATTGCAGACAAAAATCTAAATGTTTGAATATACTGACCATGTGCCAGATGATAAGCGCGAGGAACTATTCTGTGATAAGAAAGTCTAGTACCCAAGCTTTAAAGGTCCAATATTGCACACATTTTATACCCTTTAAAATATTGTTTCATCATCCAAAACAAGCCTGATGTTGTGTTTTGCTTCATCCTCATCCATTTTATCGCAAAAATCCAGCATGTTCAAGCATTCTATCCTTGGACTCAAAACATGGAGTTCCTCGTCATGTTGTCATAAGTAAAAATACAGCAAGTGTTTTCCACTGTGTTTTAAACTCTACACACCTTCACTAGAGTCAACTGATTGCTTTCTTCTGCTTAGCAAATCTTAAAATTTTGAAGCTAGAGCTATTGTGTTAACCTTGTCTGAACTGCTTTGCTGAACAGTTTAATGGTGCGTTCAGACCAGACAGCGTATTTGCATTTTTGCGTCCATGTTCAATGTTTCAATGCGTCTGGGGCGTTCGCTGAAGCACATTTCTGCATCTGAAAACGTGGCGTATTGCGAAGTGGAAGCTCAAACCTGCGGCGAACCCAGCTTCCTGCGGAGTTGGGAAAATCCATCTTCAGACGCATTGGAAGCCATCAGACACTACACTCCTGTGAATGTGACTTTCTGCTGTTCTCCTCTCACATCGGAAAGGAGACTGTTTACAAGTCTTAAAAACTTTTAACAAACTATTTTGCTTTACATGATAAGCTTCTGTTGTTTTTTTACATATGGTGACTTTTTGTGTTTCTCCATCTCAACAATCAAAGGAAAGGGCAGGACTGGTTTACTGACAGGTCTTTCTGAAAAAAGCTTGTTTGAGACCGCAAAAGAAACCAAACGGCTATCGTTATTGAAGGGCTTATTTCAAAAGGCTTGCAGGAAATAGCTCGTCTGCGGATGCTTGATTAAGAGCTGGATGACACGGCAAAGAAAAAAACAAAAAAAAAAAAAAATTATTCAGCAAAATGCTCGTCGTGTTTAAACCTGCTGCACACGGGAGGAGGGAGGACAGAGACAGCAAAAGGACACTGTCTGGAGGAGGAGAAAGTTGTGCTATCGGGTAAGTCATGTTTTATAAAGGCAGCAAGCCTCTATCTCTCTCTCCTTCTCTCTCTCCTTCTCTCTCTCCTTCTCTCTCTCAACGTGATCTGTCTACGAGCAAAACAAAGCCTTTGCAAACAAGTGGGAACGCTAGGAAGCGCGTTGGGGCGTTAAGTGTCTTTGTCCTCAGACGCCTCGACGCTCATTGGGGCATTTTGGGCACCTATTGGCCGTCAGCTTTGAAAATATTCTGCTTCAAAATACGCTATAACACGTGAATTTAGACGCTTAAACGCTGTCCGGTCTGAACGCAGCATAAGACAAGATATTGAAGTCATTTGTGGAAATCTTACGAGAAAACTAAAATATCGTCCAAAAGGCTTGAGGTTAAGGTACTTCTAGTATTCTATTTACAAGTGTTAAATTGAGGCTAAAGACAGTAGGAGCAATAGATAGCAGTTTGAAAATGTACAAAATGAACTTTTACACACTAGAGAAAACTTCTAGACATCATCACTTTATAGAACACAACCTATTAACTGCTTCTCATTATCACTGGGTAGAACAACACATTTTTGTTTTCCAATCCAGTTCAAACCCAACTGTTCACCGACAACAATCTTCAGAGTTCACTGTGCCACTCTAACTGTCAATATTAGCTCAAACTGAGAACATTCCGGTCAAATTTAAACAAGGATCGTATATTACGGAGCACAAATTCCTCGGCCTTTTAGTGGAATGTTTCTGTTGGAGACACGGCGCTGCAGAAATGTCTTTGTAGAAAACCCAAGCAGTCTCTCATCTTCTCGAAATTTCCTGTGTGGTTTTTGTACACTGCGTTTGACTTACTCTCTAACTTCCCATTGCTTTTAATTCAAGTCGGGAGCTGCCCTTGTTTGCACAGCAGGCAGTTAGGTAATAACATAGAGGATGCATCGCACAAAATGCCTAAAATAACACGTTGAGCGCGCCACAATTGGAGGTGGATTTTGCCTGTCTGCGCATTCAAACGGTGCAGAGTCACTCGTCAAGACAGGCAGGAGGTCATAAGAGGTGTGTCTGCCAGCTTAGACCTCCCACAAACACCCCGAATTATCTGTGATCTCAGAACAACTTAACTCTTATCTGGTCTATTTCGGTCTGACAAGGGCTGGGCAGTGTCATATTGTGTATTACGAATTTACATGGGGGTAGAGAAGGACAATATGTCAAATATGAGGTAATTTACTATAGACTATATTGTTTATCGAAAAAGGTTGCATTCACATTATACAGGCCAATATTATTTGATACAGATGAGAATCAAGCAGCTATAATTTGTGATAAGACAAAAAGTTAATGGGTCTAGTCATTAATAAACATCACCGGCTTGAAAATGTGTGAAATTACGTTGTGGTGGGGAAACTGGAACGGGCGAGAAACATGCAAACTCCACACAAAAAGGCTTTGCATGGATGTCAAACTTGTAACCTTCTTGCTGTAAGGCGAAAGTGCAAGCCACTGTGCCACCATGCCGTGCTGATCATATATTGTCTGAATATCATTGTGGAGATATGTCAAAAACAAATCCAGATATTCATTTTTGTCAGTGTTGCCCAGCCCTATACACACGTGTAGAATATTGTAATATGATTGCGCCTGCACTGCAGCTGATTTTTCTTTCAGCTGTGATGGAAGCAGACAGAGATTGTGAGTAATCCCTACAATTTTTTTTGTCTGATTGCGCTAAAGCCTTGAACAAGAGTGACCTCAACACAGGCTGGTTTTGCAAAAAAGTACCAAAAATGCAAAGATAGTTTACAAACAACTGACACAGTTTCCTGTGAGTTTAAACCTGGGCTATTCAATTATATTTACCAATGAGACAGATTTTTCTGTCTCGTTGGTAAAGGGCTATGGTCTGAGGGCCGGACTACAAAAACTTAACAACAAATGCAGAAGTATCATTATCTTGAAGTCTACTTTTTTCATTTTGACAAATACAAAATCAAACGACAATGCTGAATCACATGAAAACAAAATTAAAACAGGAAGCAGCCAAAACAAACCCAGTGTCAGTCAACAAACGAACTTAAACTACAACAGACGGAGTTCCAAACCAAGACTAAACCTAGTCTATATTTGGATTACATCAGATGTAAACTACATCTTGAACAAGACTAGATCACAAAATTCGAGTCGGGACAAAACCAGGACTATGAGGTCTTTACCATTTAAATTGCAGACCACAATTTGGATCAACTGAAAAACAGAAAACAACAAATCCAGTCATTAAGCAGTATAATTTGGTTCATTTATCTGTATTTCATTGCGCTGGGCCAAAACAAACTGCTTAGGGATGGGCACGTTAAGGGTTTATCGAATCGATACTACCACTCTTAACGATTTTGCTTATCAATCTGGTCTTTTAACGATTCTCTTATCTGTACTTTTACTCATAAAAACCCTACAATACATAGCTCATGTTTCTACTGATGAATGCATGTTGTTTTTAAACTGTCCCGTGCACAGTGCCTGTTGGCGCTGCCCTGTCCGGGTCTTGGTATCCATCCCTACTGCTCTGCAATGTCCTCTGTAATGTCCCGTTTGTTCACCAAAATCCACTAAGCTCATCTGTTGTTGTTGTTAGCATTGTGGCTAATTGTTGTTAGTATTCCGCCACACCTTGCTCCTCACAGCTGTTAAAAAAAATTGGTAACACTTTAGAATAACTACAAAATAATTATCCTTAATAAATCATTAATAACACCTTAATAAAGACTTAATTCAATATGAACAAATGATTAATTAATAAATGAAAAAGCTTATTAATGCTTAGTAACTAATTAATTACTACGAATCCTGCCCCCTAACCTAAATCCTAACCTTAGCTTCTTAGTTAAGTAGTTCCTAAGCATTAATAAGCTTTTTCATTCATTAATTCCCCATTAGTTCATGAATAATTAAGGCTTTATTTATGCTTTATTCATGGTTTACTAAGGTCAATTAAGGTATAAAGTGGTACCAAAAATTTAAAGCGTTGAAGTAAAAATCAAGTATATTATCTTTAAATATAATTGTTGGTTAGGAGCTTGATAGTTTACCATATAATAAAATATGGTGGACAAAATGGAAAAATACAAGTCAACAATCTTAAACCATTAAACAGCATTGTACATTGTATATTGCATGTTCCCAAGTGCCTCATGCCAACCTCAAAACCAGCTCGCCTAAGCAAAAATGACCTCAGACTTCAAAAATGCACAAATTAGACCGAGCTACAACGCATACTTGCACATCAAACTAACACCAAAAATGCATAATTATGTAAAAATTATAGATACAGAGAGAGCCTGAGGTCTTCAGAAGAGCGGTAGAAGTTTGCCAGGGCCGAGACAAATTGGTTCTGACCGCAGCGGACCTCGCCCTGCCCAAAAAATAACATGAAGAATGCCACAAAACTGCAGCCAAAGCAAAACAGTGAATGAGGTGAACAGGGGCATCACCAGTGGGGTCATGGGAAATAAGCAAATATACAGTATATGAAAAAGTAAAAAGTAGCAGTGAGTGTTTATATAGATTGTCAAAAAATTGGTCACTATTTAAGTTTCAGAAGCTACTAATCAAAACCAGTAATACTGTAAAACTAGATATTCATTTGAGAAAGAGAATATTATTAACATGATACAATAAGACACTCCTGTTAGAGAATGATCTTGAGCTTTTTCCTGAGCTACTAAGGACAGATTATTGGTCAACGTCATTTCCGCTCTGCTGCGTATGTCACCGCAGAAAGATTATACGCTGTCCATGTAGTTGGCTAGGAAAACAACAGCGGGAGGGAACAACAACAAAACGGGATGGAAAAACAACAAAACGGGAGGGAAAAACAACAAAGCGGGACGGAAAAACAACAAAGCAGGATCGAAAAACAACAAAACGGGACGAGAGCTAGCTAAGAAGCTGTCATGGCGTCTGGCTTCTGAATCTTGAGACAGGAATATCAGGAATAAAATTGAATAGCATAGGTTATTAGCAGTTATTTTTGCTTATAACATGTTAAAAAAAATCTTAAAGGAGACCTATTATATAAAGTCTATTTTTATACATTTGTAACCTTGTAAAGTTGCCTTCACTCATCATTAGTTTACTCAAAGCACACAGACAAAATAGTCAAATAGCCACTGCACAACAATACTAGGGCTGTAGTCGACCAACGAAATTCTTGGTCAACTAAAAACATGTCTCATCGACCGATTTATCGACTAAAAAGGGGGCATGGGAAAGGCTCTGAAGCTAAAAGTAGAGTTGCCCAAAACATTGCAAATCAATGTTAAAACTGGTGTCGAAATTAGATACTGAACAAATACAGAGAACAATAAAAGGTAAAAAATTTGAACAAAATCTGATATTTTCTGCAAAGACAAAAAATACAGTTTGTGTTAAAACTGTCAGTCCATTGTAAAAAATCTGACTTTCTTGAAAAGGCATTCTAATTCACGTTGTGGTATCGAGAATCAAGTTTATTCCTTTGTATCAAAATTGGGTTGGAAATTTTAATATTGTGACAACTCTGCAAGAAACCTGCTCAAATAGACTAATAATATTATAGTTCATGCAAAAAATGAAGAGGAAACAGTGTGTTTATATAAAAAGGCAGTTCAGACCAATGATTTGTAACTGTTGAATACAAATTCCTTATAATCTAAATAAAAGAATTAGTTGACTAATACAATTTTGGTCGACCAAGACTCCATCGACCGATTAATCGACAAATTGACTAAAGAACTACAGCCCTAAACAATACAGATTACAAATTTCTGCTTCAATATCAATATCTTCTGCTTATTATTTTAAAATCTTACAGTGAAGAGGCGGGGCTTATCAGTTCTGCAGTTTTGCACAGGATTTAAACGGACCTCTTTGTATTTCTAAGTTGTTTTACATCAATTTTGTGTTTGACAAAAAACAAAATGTAAATTGCTTTCTACATATAACTTATTCCTAAATACATAGGTCCAAGGCCAAGTGTATTCAGATTTACAAATACCCAATTGCTCTTCAGACTGCGTCTTCTTAAAGCAGAAAAAAATGCAAATGTGGCCTTTATTGTAAATGACAATAGTCTAGTTCTAATGCACAATAATTGATAGAGAATAAAAAGATCGAGATGGAAATGTTAGTATTGTGATAACACTAGTAAGATGTCAGAGTCAAGAGTATAGGGCTGGGCATATTGACAAAAATAAATATCTCTTTTTTGGCACATCTCGATTACTATATTCAAATGATATTATTTCAAACCAACTGGAAAATGTTCAAACACATCCTTAAATGCATTAGATGAAGTTTAATGGTCAGAAAAATTAGGCTGTAGTTGACTAAAGACATTTTAAGTCTACCTAGTTTCAAGTGCTGTCAATCAATTACTATTACGACTAAAATGTCCTCCTTTCTCAAAACTAGTGAGTGCCTCAAGGTTCTGACCAAATATTTGACCCAAACTGCCTTACAAGACACAAACTCAGAGGTTTAGGTGCTAAATTATTATTCATGAAGAAAAAATGCAACTTAACGAGAAAAAAAAAAAACTAAATAAGTTTGCATTGTGCTTTGTAACGAATACAAAATGTGGCAACTAGGACACCAATGAGTGATTACCTGACAAACCTTACTCCTATACTCGATATACTATTTTTGCATATCTTTAAAACAACTATCACGATACTATCTAAATTCAATATATTGCACAGCTCTAGTCAAGAGTGCATGTGTTTCTGGATAAATAAGGCAAAGGTTTGTCTTTGACTTGTGCTAGGCAAGTTTACAAGAAATATTAGAAATCCGCTGACTAAATTAGACATGGCTTTCTGCTCTCACAAAGACTATGATAATGTACCTCAAATGTCAACAGAATTCACTTTTTCTTCATACATAAAACCTAAACATCCATCAGTTTCCAATGACTGAGTCCTGAACAAAGTGTAATCAACAGTAGTGCCACACTTACTGTAAAATATGTGAATTTGCTGCCATCTAGTGTTGATATAAACAATGTAAAGGAAAACAGGTTTAATGATTTAAAGAAACGACTCTCAAAATTAATAGTTTTTAAATGGTACAATATCAAACAAATCCTATTAAAGCGAAACAGTGTGTAGATACTGTATCTGCGTATGTATATTTCTGACACATTTACCAGTGAAGCCTTTTAAGTGTTTTTTCTTCTGCCTGACACCTGACTTTATTAGTTTTCTGCTCTATAAAGTCAGCACCAGCACAGTCTGGGCTCTCCTGTGTGTTGAGGTGAAACATGTCACATACTAACTTCATGTTTTAAGGTGTGAGCAGATATGGAGCCAAGTGACAGAATACGCCTTGTCATTACATTGACTGCATGCCTAGCCTGGCTCCTGTGGCCTGGGACTATTTATACAGACCCAGAGGAGGATCTGCACGGGCCAATTGCAAGCACACTGCCTGGATCCTCATCTCTCTTAAGCAGGTTTTATTAACATTTTAAAAAAAATACATGACACCACAAAGCACGGATCCCTGTCATCAAAAGGATAGGAAGATATCATTCGTCAGATTTGAGAGGTTATGTATGTATGAGTAAGTGTACAAATATTGGAATAATTTCAAAAACCTAAATGCATACAAAAATCTAAATTGATCTGAAAGTAAATGATGAGTTATGTCTCACAAGTAAACACGCTGGTGCAGACTGAACGGTGCGACACTGGAAACAAGAGAGGAGTGTATTTTTAGTTTCCTGAGGAACTGTCGCAAATAGCCAGGAGCTGCCACCTTCAACAGCATGAGCTGCGAGAGGCCCAGGTAAACAGGTAAACAGAGAACTCTTATTCTGCATGTACCAACATAGACCAGGTGCAACATGTTGTTCTGAACACACGAACTGCAACAGTGGCTCTACTCAGACTGCGACACACTGTGAGCTTGTCACTCACTTACCTTCGACTAATGTAAGAACACGTGACGTTGTACCAGTCCACCATGAGCTCTGAATGTAGTACATCTACTCCACATCATGTGTTCAGACAATGAAATATCAGAACTTACCTGACAAGAGGCTGGGGGTTCCCAATGACCCTGCACTCCAGGCGGATGGGGCTGCCTTCAGCCACCTCCTGGCTCTTCAGTTTGTGGAGGAAGTGTGGAGGAGACAGTGGTCCACAAGAGACTGGAGCTCCGGATTGTTGATATCGAACTGCAGCTGCTACTGGCCCCAGGGCCCCTGACAAAGGGCCCACAGCAGACTGGCTGTACAGGACGTCCTGAGGGGGAGGGGGCAAAAGGGGGATACAGGCTGAGCCCTGGGGGACAGGCCTCTGGCTCCTGGGAGACAGGTATCCACTGTCTGGAGAGGAGGAGTCCTCGTCCTGCGGCTGCTCTGTGTGGGCTGTACCTTTAAAGATGGAGGACAGCTCCTCGATGAAAGAAGCTGCTCGACTACAGAACTCTGAGGCAGAGCCAGAGCGTTCTGCCAGCTCCAGACCCTCATGGACCAGCCGGGGTTTGTCCTGTCTGTACACAGGAGGAACTGGTTTGTGCCGAACCACCTTCTGTGCTGAGGCTTCACTAGGTACCTGTGCAGGTCTGAGGGGGTGCTCTGCTGGGGCAGGACTTTGACTGGACTGTCAGCGGACATGGGGTTTTGGTCTGGTGCTGGAGGTGTGGGCTGGGGTCAGGCTACAGTCTGTGTGGGCCCTGGGAGAGCCTGCTCCTGAGGGCTTGATCCAGAGTCTTCAGATGTATCTCCAAAAGCCTCTCGAGCCAGGTCTAAACTCAGATTTATCTCCTCTGCGCTCAGGAAGGACGTAGATCGGCAAAATCTGCATCTCCAGAATCCAGCTCTGGTGTGGGGTCCATGTACAGCTCTCCGTCAGACGAGGTCTCCGAAAACACCCCTCCATCCCCTTCCAGGTGTCCCGCCGCTGGGTCTTTCAGCAGCGCTGACATGGGGAGTGGCTGGTTCCAACTCCCGTCCTGCATCCTGAAATACACAGGCCACATTTAGACCGTACAGTTCAGACTCAGTATAAAAGACACTTTAATAGACAAGAGCAGTCATTAGGTGAAAATAGAGTACAGTATGTGTATGGGTCAGTCATCCGGGCCAAAGCAGCAGCATGAGTCAGTGCGTCCCGACACAAAGACTCACTTTAGTCATAGAGAATATATAGAGTGTATTTTCACTATGGATTGTCACAGTATACTTATGCATGTTTATGTGCTGTGCTCAAATAAAATCACTGCTAAGAAAAACACCTCGTAACAGTAGAGGCGTATCATCTACATGAATAAGTTTGCTCTTTAAAACTGAAATAATGAATGAAACTGTAGTTGTCATGTATATTTTACTGCTAAAGATTGATGACAACTTGCCACAATGATTAGGATTGATGGATAAAATGATTGTTTAAAAAATTAGTGCTCTTGTAATGACAATGACTTGTTCTGCTTTGTTTCTATTTCTGCATTGAGCCAGGTAAAGTTTTTCTTTTCTCTGTCAGTAAATTCACCCTCTGGTTTGATTTGTGATGCCAGATTAATCTTTTAACATACATGAGCGAGTTTGTTTAAATAAGGATTAATCACATGAAATATGGAAAGTCTCAGTAGCATCCACAAGCACAGAAGCTTGTTCTGCTTGTAAAATAAATATGAACAATCACATTATTAAATCAGAATCCTAAGTCAATGATTTTATTTATCTTGAGTTAAATTTCTTTCACACTTAGAGTACCCTTTAACTTGTAGTTGTAGGTTCATAAATGAGTTTCTAAAGTCTAATGTGAAAGTCGAGGTGTTGATACGTGCAATGCAGAGCCACTGTGGGAGCCTCAGGGTGTTCTGACGACCAGCTGTTGTTATTTTTAATCCCTTGGGCAACGTTTCACAGCAGCAGCAGAGGCATGACCCAGTCCTGGAACTGTCTTTGAACCACCAGACTCAGGTAAACTCAACAAAGACCCAAGGGTGAAAGGCCATCGGGGAGTAAACCAACACTGTGTTCTTCAAATGGACTATTATGTCCAGGGACAGTAACACAGCCATGCTAATTAAATATGAATGTGGAAATTTGTCCGAGAGGTGTGCTTTGTTCATCTCACATGTGCTAAACATGTGAGATAGAATTGTCAATAAATCAGATTATTATTATCAACAAATCCTATTTTTTTTAAAACCTAAAACATAAAAAATCTCAGATCTTGTTTACCTGAATACAGCCATAGTGATGTAAAAAAAACTTACAAACACACTCACACACTGCCAACTCGTTGTGTAGTTATTTGGGACGCACTGGATGTAAAAATAAAAGAATCAAATATAATTCTATCCTTTAAAAGAAAGTATAAAACCATGATATATGATAGTTATGCAGCTCCTGAGTGAGGCACTGTACGTTTGCTCTTTTAGTGACCCTCTATGTTAGTTTGTTTTTGTTTTGTTTTATTTCTTCTTTCTTTTGTAAAAAGTTTATGTCTACTTTGACAAGTTGAAGTTGTTGACATATAGTTGTTAACTTTTGTGTTGTAGATAGGTGAGCATTATAAGTATGTTTTTACTGAAATTTAAATGAATCGGCCGAAATTCAAACTGCATATGACCGATTAAACAACAAATGGTAATTTATTCTGACAAAAACAAACAACAAAAAACCTCTATAGCAGGGCTTCAACTTAAGGCCCACCAACCAAAAAATTTAATTTTGACTTAGCAGTAGCTGAGACCTGGTTTGGTCCTGATTTAGACATTTAATTCCAGGTTAGTCTTTGCTCATAACAGAGAGTCATGCCCTAGTTGAGAAATGTAGCTGAAATCTTTTGCAATGTTTTCCACAAAGAAATATAAGATAGCACGTTATTTTACAACGTTAAACAACCCTATATTGTGTTAAATGTGACATTGCGTTGTGCACCTTCAGCCCAGAGGATACGCCCCAATAAAAAATCTGGCCCTCAAGAAGATACAGTTGAATACTCCTGTTCTACAATAATACAAAAACAGACCATAATTTAAAGGTAAATACTGTGCTGTTTTAGGTGCTTAGTATTGAACTAAAGTAGATAATCATTTTACATTTTGTTGATTGTAAAACTGAGAGTTAATGAAATTAACAAAGTTTCGGGAGCAGGACCACAGCCCTTTCGCACCAGGAAACCACGCCTCGCTCGCCTTCTCGGACACTCCTCCACTTACCCAGAAGCCTCTACTTAAACCGCCCTTTCCTAACAACACGTCTTGTCTCAGATCTCTAGACCTCACCCTCCCACCCCACATCTCATCTGTCCTCCTGCTGAAGACATCTCCATCTACAGGTGGGGGGTCCTGAATCGGCTGAACGGATCGCTGAGACAGTGCCCCCATCCATAGTCTCCCCGATCCAGCCATCGATCAATCATCAATCCACAATCAACAATAAATATATTAATTGCATTCTCTGATGTGGTGTGGTCCTTGCTAGTGAAACAACATTAATGTCTATTGACTTCCTGTTTAAAATTGCAAAACTAATAAGCCCCCACCTCTTTATTGAAATTAAGGCCATGTACACACGTAGGCGGGTATGTTTACAAATGCATATCTGCTGTCCTCAGTTTTGTAAAAACTCTTGCATCCACACATAACTGTTTTAAAGAAAATAACATCACACAAAACCGCATAAATGTGCTCCTGATTGCTACTCTAAACCAGGCCACAAATATAACGTCTATGCAAATGTTCCAGTTAGTGACGTTTAAAAACGTAAAACGCCGGTGTTTCACATCCACACTCGAACGCAAAGCCGGAGCTTTGACCAAATCACTTTGGCCTGAGTTTTAGTAAAGCTCCGTTTTATAAAGGGAATCCTGTGTTTTAGTGTGGATGACAGGACAAAATATAGAAAAAAGTGTTAGTTTTATCAGATACCCAGCTATGTGTGAACAAGGCCTAACTGCAACAAGCAGCATTTTTAAATGATCGATTTTAATTGTTTGAATGTGGCTTTGAACCCTACATGTTTTACTTGAAACCTCAATTTTTGAGCAATCACAAGTAAATACAAACAAGTGGGCGCAGATAGGTTGTAGGTGAAAACAGGGATTTTCTGAACACTCGGACATCAGCTGCAGGACAATAAAAGAATATTCAAACATAAAGGGAATCTATCAAAATACAACTTAAAGTTGAGGTAACTTAGTTTTTTACTTGTAAATTAGTAAATTATGTATTTTCCACTAAAAAGTAGGGCTCTAATCGATTGATTAAGTCTTAGCGGATCAAAAATTTTTTAGTCGATCAATTTATTTATTTTGCTTTCTATTGAACAGGATCCAAAAAGGATAAATCTGCTTTAGATTTTGGACCAAATCATTGGTCTAAGCGGTTTCAGATTCATTTTTGGAATAAACTGCTAATTTAGCATGAAGTCCAAAGCATTTTTTAGTTTTTTTCAAGCACAGATTGGGACAAACTAATATAATATTTTTAGTTCCTGAGTTTTTGTCGATTAATCGGTTGATGGGACATGACGTTTTCGACCAAGAATTTCTTTGGTCAGTACTGCTGAATTGAATAAGAACATTTTTTAGTTCTCATCAGGAGCCAAATGCTGCGCTCTGATTGGCTGAGCTTGGGTGGACATCTCCACTTTCACTTTGTTGTTTGTAAAAAGAAATTTAGAAGCCATAACAGCAGCCAAAATGAATACATATTGATATTAATCATGTGTCAAAGGTTTTATGAGAGGAAGTTGATTTAAAACCTAAATTGTGTTTGCAATGTGAAAATCAGCTACACCACCTTTAAAGTAAACTAATGACAAGAGGACACTGTTGTAATATGTCCCCTTTAAATCCAACAAGGCTTTATGATCGTTACATAATTCTATAGCGATTACATCAAGCTTGACAAAGTTAAGATGGGGGAAAACTTGTATATTATCATAACTGCATATGCCAAGTCAATGTATCGACAACAATCAATATAAAAACACGCAATGAAACAATCCGATTGAAATCTTACCTTGAGCTATTCCAACAGTTATTCCACCAGTTTGTTGTTTTTTTTTCTTGTCTCGATCAAATGAAAAAGAGGCCAAAGTCACGCGTCTCTGCCCAGAAGAGGAGCCTCGTTGGTGGGACAGTCAGCAGGCTTAGAGGGTCCGATTGCGCGGTGCCTCTGCAGTGGCCCGCTGTCCCATCTGTCTCGGTCTCTAACTCCTCACTGTGTGCGGCTATATTTGGCGTTGGCTCAGGTTTCACAGCCAGAATATTGGCAAGAAGACAGACGTTAAGGTAGTCTTTGGGAACAGAAGCCATAGCAGACATTTTAGTATTCGTAGTATTTTCAGGCAAACATTAATTTACAAGCCTCCTTAAAATATCTCTGTGCATCTGCTAAAATAATACAGACAATATATCATTTAGCAATACACCTGTTTTGTTGTGATGTTCGGCAAGTCAAATTTAATGTTAATGCTATTATTCCCAAATTCCAACATTTTTTATTTGTCTAAACAAACTATTTTTGTGCGAAAACAATTTACTTGGGAGCAGGAAAATAAGAAAAAAATTAACAACTTTAGCACAAAATTAAAAGCATGGGTGTGTTTTGAAGCAACACTGTTTACATTTTAGTTTAGGCCTATTTCTTTTAAGCTATGGTCATGTCTAGATAATGTGACAAACGTATATTTGAATGAATTAACGTTTAGCAAAAAAAGTTTGAAAAAGAATATGCAGTTTGTGTAAAACTGTTATTTAAATTCAATACCTGTGAAAATGTCTGCAGTCAAAGTCAGCCTTTTAATCAATCACCACTAAAGTACAGAAGATTAACTAAAAAAGGGCAGAAAGTTTGTATTGCAGCCCAGTCACTAAATACATTTTAAAATGTAAATATATTTGAATTAACTTTACCTTTGAATTGTTTGGATGAATTCAGCGCAAAGTCTGGCAGTTCCTATTAGATACTGAACTATACCTTTATCATATATTAAGACTAAATATATTGTATATTGCTATAAATCAAAATAAATATTGCATATCTATTGTATCATGGCAAAACAGCATCGTTCCAGCGCTATGAGACTGTTAATCAATAGGACAAGAAAAGGAAAATTGTATTATATTTTATTATTATATAAATGGAGTTTGTTTTAGTAATTGAGGCGTATAGTTTGATGGCCTAGTTAGAGAAGCTTGTCACATTAGCTGAAGTCTAGCTGTGTTGACCCACTGACCCTGAAGACCCAGACCACCCACTTATCTGCCATAATGGGTGTAAAACTGCTTTGCTCTGGACATAAACATTTGCATTTACTCCATGCAAATCCAGCTAAAATGAAGGTAATAGTTAACACATGTTTAGTCTTGGGGGACAGTGGCAGAGAAAGCTCAGACTAATGCCAAAACATAAGCTTACAGAGAGGACCGTGAAGCCTCACTGCATCACTGGAGCTATTTCTAGGCCACTATCGCATTTTGTGTTCACTGGGCTATTCTGGTTCTTTGGTCAAACTGCTGATTACAGTCTAGTGCCACTGATAAGATCGGAAGGAATTTAAACTGTAGCTGGGCATCTGTTCACCCATGAGGACACAGACATGATGATAGTGATGTATGTATGGCTTATGATGACAATACACATGCATACTCTTACAAGCCTTCAATGAACACTTACTCCTTGCCCAAATAAAGTGAAAAATTAAAACTACACAACAATTTAAGTTGTGTAGAGACGTAGCTAATGCATTTCCGATTTAAACTGGTTAGCTTTACAATTTGATGAAACTTTGAAAAACTTTGCAGACAGAAATAAAAGGTGTTTCTGTACGCATTTCACAGTACTACAATGATATAGCTTCAGTGCATTGTGGTGTCTTTAAACACATACCTTGATTATCAACTTACCTTATTTATTTATGCTTGGTCGTTCTCAGGTTAATTTATTTGCGCTAAAAATTAACGAATCGCCTTTCTGTAGTTTGTCCCTTCTGGCATTCCGTTGAAGCACAGTGATTGGTCTGAGAAAAAACATGGCGCCATCCGCGTAAAAAAACAAAACACAACCTCAATTAAAATAGATTAAACGATTAAGAGTCCCGTTTTCGCTTGTTTGTGAGTGTCGTCTTCTGCTGTAAGTCTTAGTTACATGTTATACCTACACACTTTATTGCAAAAGCCAGTAAGCTGACGCTACTGTTAGCTTTAGTGTTAGCAATGTGCAGCTGTCACATGTAAGCAAAATACTCGATTTGTACCGATCAGAATATTTTACCAGGGTTTAAAATAGAAATCCAAGTAGTATCCACGAACGCGTACATACTTGCTTGCCAGATGACAAAGTCCAAGGATAATTGTGTTCATTCGTATTGTTAGCTAGACTGCATAACATTTAGTTTGTCATGCTATGTGGTTGTTTATGTAGCTACAGTTACAATGTGTATCAGTTTGTTTGCACATTGAATAGATCTGTAATTAATTGGAATGTCTGTCTATTAAATAAAACTATTACATTCTTCTTTGCAGCTGACAGCATGCCTGCTTTTCGGCAAGTGGGAGAGAAGCAGCTCCCTAATCCTGTGCTGTGTATGGCCTGGTCCCCCAAAAGGGATCTAATTGCCTTGGCCAACACTAGTGGAGAGGTGCGCCAGTTACTGAGTCAGTCAGTTTGTTCTCAGGGCTCTCTTGAAAAGTCTCAAAATGTCTTGAAGTGTACACAAAAACTTAAATTTGAATGCTATCATTTTAATTTAATTTTTTATGTAAAATTGTCTCTGAACATGTCTTTTACATTGATTTTGCTCTTTGAACAACATGTTGCTGCAGTAAATAATGAAAAAGGGAAAAGTTTGGATAGTTCTGTCTTTGGAGTCATGACTTTGAAATTTAGATATCTTTAAAAGGTCTTAAGCTAAATCTTAAGCTTAGTGCAGGAACTGTCTGGAGTTTGTTTGTCTTAATACACTCAATTTACTTGTGTGAATAGTTACTCCTTCATCGCTTGGCCAGCTTTCAGCGAGTTTGGAGTTTACCACCAAGTGAGTACACGGGGAAAGACATTACAGCGCTGGCCTGGAGACCTGATGGAAAAAGTAAGACAGAATTATTGCCCTAGAAAAGATAGATAACAAATTCTTAACTGAATATGTTTTTTTCATGCAGTTTTAGCCTTCAGTCTTGGAGACACAAAGCAGGTGGTTCTCTGTGGTGTTGAAAAGGCAGAGATCCTTCATGTGTTTCCATTACAGAGCCCAGTGACCTGCATGCACTGGATGGAGGTCACAGAGGAGAACAGGTAAACATTATTGTTAACATTATACTGTATTGTCCTGTAGTGTTATTACAATGCTAAAACTTCGAACTTGATTTTAACACCAAAAACGAGGCAGCCAAAATTAGAAAACATTTGGGATTACTTATGAATCAGACCTAAAAAAAATTCTTTATACTAGTTTTGATAGACGTCATGCTGATTCTAAAGCATTTTATTTTGCTCAGTGATACTTCAAATGAGTAGCTAGTTTTGATGGTACCATTCTGACAATATTGTGTTTGATTTTCTCTACTTTTGACAACCCAATGTCATGTTGGCTTTTCCTACTTGTTTTGCCCTAGTGCTTTAACTGCCTTTTACAACTCTGAGGATGAATCTGTGATGTTCCTGCCCAAATTGCCATCACTTCCAAAGAGGTAACAACTTTTCCTGATTTTATTCATTTTTATGACTGTACTGAATCACACATTTGTTTTTATTCAGCTACAGCACAACATCAAAGATATTTAGGTAAGATCAATAATAATCTGTCTGTAGCCATAGTAAAAAAAAAAAAAAAAAAGCTAAATGCTAAAACTACATGTTTCTTTTCTAAAGTGAGGAAAAATCTGATGAAATCACGAATCTTCTTGGAGAAGTCAGGTAAATATAGTTTTGCTCATTGAACAAATTAAGCCTATCATGTTCTTTAATTGTTGTTGTATATCTGTAGACTCAACATACTTGTTCTTGGAGGAGACAATGGCTCTGTTGAGCTTTATGCCTATGGAATGTACAAGATTGCCACTGTAAATGGTGTAAGTAATATTTGTGTTTACAATAAAAAAAACAATCGTTACAATACACAAATTTTACAATATTATATAAACACAATATTCATTTCACAGTACTACATTTTTGCACTACCGTGTGGAGATGCAACCAGAATTGCAGAAATACTACTTTATTTACCATCCTCTCCAGAGAATATTAGTTTATTTAAAATCTTCTTTAGTTAGAGAATGGTGTTGCAGAAATGGTCCACTCTTTTATACCACAGTTATGGCTTCTGAATGTTCTGTGTTATGGCCCAGCTTATAGACCGCAACATAAAGAAGGAGATAAACAAGCAGCAGGCAGTTTTAAAGTCCTTATGACAGCTTTTTACAATTTTGTAATTTTAAGTTAATTTAGCAGATTTAAACTTGATGTAAAAAAAAATCATAGTTTTACGTGAATCGTGAAGAGCAAGTTTGGTTGGAAAAGTTAAAAATATATTGAAAGTATCAGGAAGTAAAGCAGAGTTCTGCACTGATGACATCACTCTAAAGAGAAGTATATTTTCAATTTGATCACAAAAACAATATAACTTTACAACATAAGCATGATTTTAGGTAAATGAATGTGCTCTAGTGTATTTTTATCTCTCAAGCAAAACAGATTGTTATATTAGATACGTTTTGGCCCATTTTATTACATGGTTGCTAGGGAACTACCTAGTGTAATGTCATCATTTATGAACAAGAAGTACATTTTTAATCACGAAAAATGACCAAACTAGGACGAAATCGGCAAAATGTTTGTGTGCATCCAGTCACTGCACCTCAACACAAATTAGAGACTATACTCAAAAGACAGGGACCACCTGCAGAGGGCGCAAGGGACTGTCACATCTGTCTATTTTATTTATTTATTTTTTTTGTTCATGTCTATTTTTATTTTTTTTCCTGTATTATGGTTGGTGCGTAAGTCCATAACAATTTTTTTTTCTTCTAAAAATGCATTTTCGTAACCATCGCATTTTTGTTCATTTGAGAGTTTTAGTTTTATGTTATGAGAAACACAAACACCAGCTGCAAATATCAGTTACAACCAATCACACTGCTCCTTTTAACTTCAGACCCTGCCCTCTCTCATTTTTAGTTCTCCAACACTGCCCAGTTTGACAGCTCTGTTTAAAACATAGCTGTGAGTTTTAGTGTCTCATTAATTCATGTTTTCTCTCAGATTCCAGGAACGTGCCGTAGCCTCAGCCTGTCCAGTGATCTGAAGTCTCTGTCCATCATCACAGAAGTGAGGTCGGCTGACAACGACCCAGAGATCTGCTATTGTCAGGTGAGGAGTTTAAATTTTGAAGATTTTAAAGATTGCTCTTTCAACTAATCAACTTTCTTGTCCCAAAGCTGGACACATGGCTGCTGTCTGACTGTCTGCCAGAGGTGACCAGAATGGCTCGTAAGTTCACGCACATCTCGACGTTGCTCCAGTATCTGCACCTGTCTCTCACCTGCATGTGCGAGGCCTGGGACGACATCCTAATGCAGATGGACCATCGGCTCACCAAATTTGTTCAGGTCAGTTGCTACTGCTGGATTCTACACTGTGAAGAAATTGGTTTAGTTATACTTTAGCGTGGTCAGTAGTAAATCTCACGATACAGAATTTTTTAGATATGAAGCTCACAATACAATATTTATCAGGATATCATGATTTTAAAGAGAGCGCACGATATTGAGATTATGCTAACAATAATACATTTTATATTTTCTAGTCATTTTTTATATCTGAAGTCAGAACTAATTTTGATCCACATACTTTCATATCCTTAAGCTAGCTATATCTTTATTATAATTTTTAATAATCTAGTAGATTAAGCCTATATGAGATAAAATTTGGGATGGTTCCCAAAAAGTTAGTCTGGAGCCTTGAACAATACTAAAAAAATAAATACAAAATTTGAGATAATTTGCTTTGACACAGTCCCACTCTTGTTTAGTTAGGACCGGTTATAAAGCAAGAGCTAAAAAATAGTTCCTGTTGAAATTAGCGTAAAATGTAACTGAATCAAGTTCAAAACACACTCCATTGTTATGTATGTTTTAGAAATCTGTCAAATCAATATTTTTAAGTCTTAAAAAGTTAATGAAAACAAATATTTAATTGAAATATGTGTGAATAAGTCATGGAAACGTTGACAGATGTTTTGGAAAAGTCATGAAAAATCCTAAAATACAATCTGTACAAACCCCTAAATGTAAGAAGTGAGTGGCAAGAAATGAGAGTCAATGTAGAGAAATTACATTTTCTCCTGTAAGAGCTCAAAATAAAGCTAAAACAGGAAAAAGACACTACAATCTGAGAACTAATTCAACCCACCACAATCTGGGTTTGAAGCTGACATGTAAAATGAGGTAAACAGCGATAGCAAAGTAGATAAAGACTTTAGCTTCTCCCACATTCATCACAGACATTAAGATCACACACAGTTAAACTTATTACTTTATTCTTCCTAAAAAATTGTTTTTGAGTCTGTTTGTTGCAATGTTAAAATGTTCTAAATCCTTAACTGTCGTTTGCAAACAAGCCATTGCCAGAACGACAAAGAAATACGTTGTTTTGCCTGTAGTTTTGCCCAATGAATTATTATAACTCAATGGTTTTGCCACTCCATCTAAAGGTTGAGAAGCCTTTATCCAAATAAAAGAATGTCCATGCATAACCTCAACTGTAAATCTTAATGTAAATCTTGATGGAAAACTGTAGCTCTGGTTGAGATGCTGTGTGAGATGTTTTGCAGAATGTCATTTAGAAGAAAGAAGCTTGTCCAGTTACTGAAAAAATGTAAGTTAAGGAATCACCATGTGTTGCTTTGTTCATGCAGGAAAAGAACACAAGTACTCAAGTTCATGATGAGTTTCTGGAGCTTTTGTTGTGGGGACAGTCAAGGTACGAAAACAGAATTTTGATGTTATTTTCTGTCACAATATTGTAATACCATGATTTCCTGTAGGTGGTATCAAAATGTTTTGAATGGTAAAAGTGTGTGATGACAAGTCTTTTTTTCTTTTTTAAAAAGCCCTGAACTTCAAGCCCTCCTCATGAACCAACTCACAGTCAAGGTGAGATCAATGTCAGTGTAGACTGAGACACTGCAGACAAAACTCCTTTTAGTTTGTATTTTGGCCAGCTTGTTCTTTCTGTAAATAGCAAAACCACATTTGGACACTCTGCTTTTTCATGTAAAATATAATCTTCACACTGAACTCAAGTGTATATCAGAGCTTAAGCTGTTCACCCAATTTTTCAGGTTAAGATTTGGGCCGGTTTTTTTTTTTTTTCAAATTAAAAACATGATATTAAGAAAAACTTGTAATACCTTTCTGTCTACTGTAAATGTTTCTTGTTAATAGCTAAGAATTGTTTGTTATGTCTACTTTTGATTGTAGGGTTTGAAGAAGCTCGGCATGTCTATTGAATCATCTTACTCCAGTATTCAGAAGCTTGTCATTAGCCATTTACTAAGGTTGGTCTATTAAAAGTATCTTCAAATAAAGTCAGATTTAAGAACACTTCAACATGTTTTGAATGACTTACTTTGAAATAATTATTAATATTTCTTCCTGTGTGCAGTGGCTCTGAGGCGCTGCTTTACCATTTAAGTGAAGTTAAAGGAATGTCTCTTTGGAAGCAGAAGTTTGAGCCTCTGGGTTTGGACTCAGCGGCTGTGGAAGGTATATTTGACCTAAAATGAAAAGAATCTGTTGTGTGGATTCATTACTTTGTGATTTCTTTTTAACGTTTAGGCGCTATTACAGCGGTGGGCTCGTTTTCATTAAAGGCCAATGAGCTTCTACAGTGAGTCAACACTCATATACTAATTCTAAATATAAAATTAAACAGTGTGTGAATCATTTGACAAAGGCATATTGCATTGGGTTGTCAGGGGCTTACTAAATACTTAATCTTTACATAATTTTTGTTTTTATTATTTTTATGATTACTTTTTTTCATTTTTTAGTTAAACCCAGATTATCTGTTAATATAAAATTAAAAAACTTTATAAGACTGAGGGGAAAATTAAGGGCGGGGATCGGGGTGAGTGAACATGGTATTAAGAGGGTCGGGGTTGACATAGTGATGATCTCCATTGAGGGAGGAGCCTGTTTTCGAAGATAGACATGTTCTGCGTTTATCGGGGAATCGAAATGAATGTCACCACTCATATCGTTCACGATTTTTGCTTAAAGTACATTGTGTAACTTTCTGACCAAAAACAGACTTAAATGAAGGCATGTTTATGTAATGTAAACATCTTTGTTACACTAAATAAGTAATAAATGGATGTGTCTCACATGGCTACAAAATTGACTTTTAGTGGCCTAGAGGAGGCTTCCCTGCTTCTTAATCTTCATTTCTTCACAATATGGCATAACAAAGTATCTATTCTCATTAAGAATGTTCCAAGGTTTCCATTTTTGACACATGTAGATAACCTTTACGTCCAGAAAGTTACACAATGTCACTTTAAAATACAGTTTTTTTTTTTTTTTTTTTTTGAGGCAAACATAATTAACAATGGAGCTCAACAGTGGAAGATCCATAGCGTGGTTGTCTACAAAGCACATCTAGAACTTAATCTTCCACAAAATGTTTCAATAACTTCATAGTTTGTAAAGCTGTAGAAATGGATTTTAATCTTATGCCCATGACTCGCCACAGAGCTGATTGCCTCGAGGACGTTTTCAAACTTTTAAGAAAGTTTAAAAAAAAAAAACCCTATGGAATTAACATGAACCAGAAGTGGGCGGTCACTACTGAGTTCCATTGTCTTTTTGCAGTACTCAAAAAAAAAAAAAGTCAGACTTTAATCTATCTAATCAATTTTTTATGAAATTGGCATTTCGCGATATCTCATTTCTTTGTTTAATGCATCTGTTCAAATACAGATATTATAATTAGGGCTGTCAAGTGACTAAAAATTGAAGAGGTTAATTAATTATGATCTGTAATGAATTATCTAATTAATCTGTTTTTAATCTCACCAAAATTGCTGAGAAAAACTCAACTTAAGTGTTTTTGTTTTGTTTTTATCCAGTTTAAATAATTACATTATTGTTGCAGATGAGAATATTAATATTAATATATTGCAAAAGAAGAAGACTTTAGGAAGTCTTTTGTTGCTAAGTTGTCAAGTTGAACAAATTGTACCTCGTATGTCCACTTTGTAACTCGCATATGTAAATGATTTAAAAAATTAACCTGATAATATGTCTGTAATTAATTCATCTCAATTAATGCACTAATTTGACACCCCTAATTAAAATATGCCTATATATAATATAGTATAATATATATAACTATTATTAACTCACAAGTTTTGATTACGGTAATTGAATTTTTAAAAACTTTTTTGTTTTTTCAAAGTCTTGGTCGCTTGTTTTTCTCTGAAAATCTGGCAAGACTGATCAGTCTTTGTTCTATTTGATGAGTGACAGTGTGATTTAGCAAATGCAGTGAAAAAGAACTTTCTGAAAAAGCAGATAATTTTATTTACCGCAATGAAAGCAATAAGAAAATACACAGTCTACATCAATCGTGATCTGACTCCAAGAAAATCATGATATTATTTTTTGCCATATCTCTCAGTCCTACTTAAAGCCCTCTGCAGTTTGAATTACTGTTCACATTAGGATCAAATTTATTAATATCTTTGTTATTATAGTGATCTACAATTTAGTGTACTTTTAGAATCATTTTTTTCTCAGATAGACGCTCTTTTCCCTAGCACTTACATGGCTCATACATTGTCTTCATAGGTTCTTTTTGTTCCACAGGGTCATTGATAAAAGTATGAAAAACTTTGCAGCGTTTTTCCGATGGCTGTATGTAGGTATGTAAGCGTGAATGTAGCCTGAACTGTGCACAAAATACTCAAACAGTAACTTCTCTCATAATATGTTGGATTTTTTTTTACAGCTATGTTAAGAATGTGTGAGGAGCATGTCCTCCTGAGCTCAATAAGGTACTGTATAGATTCTGTGAACATCTCTTCACACAAATGGAATTATTTTAACTCTTTATTATCCACAGATGACTCAGAAGGATATAGCCTTTGTTTCGGATTTCTTGTCTGAGCATTTCAGCGAGGTTAGGATTAATTTATCACATGATTATTCTCTCATGTTCAAGTTGATAAACACAGTGATATAATGCATTTGTTTGTATTTAACAGAATAAAGAGCTCTTTGATAGAAAAGGAAAATATTTTAATGTGGAAAGAGTCGGTCAGGTATGTAAGCATAGGAATAAATCTAAATGTTATTGAAAACTAATTTGATATCGCCTACCAAAATGATGTTTTCATTGATTCATGCTTATTCTAGTCTTGCACTGACGCCTTGTTTAGTCCACACATCCTCACTCACATCCATATGCATCCAAACATACAGTATGCAAGGTTCAGGAATCTTATAGAGCTATTTCTGCAAGAGCTGGGCAATACATCGAATTTCAGATCATATCGTGAATGTTGTTTTCAAAAACTGAATATTGTTTTTAAACGTGCACGTGGTCTTAAATTTTGCTATGCAAGGTCTTAAAAAGGTCTTAAAAAGTCTTAAATTTTGTTGTAAAAGGTGTGCAGGAACCCTGGGTACAAAAAGAGGCAAAAAAAAATCCACTAAGGGCTTAAGTGAATTATTTTGCACGTTTGTGATTATTTTGCTGACTTTTCATATTTATCTGACAAGACGTTGCATTCACTTGACATTAAAACATTATACAAGTCAATAATATGTAATACAGGCAGGGATAGAGCAGCAAAAATGCATTGAAACACAAAAGAATGAGTCTGGTTAAAATGTGTGAAATAATGTTAATTTGATAAACTGGCGTTTGGTCACTGTCTGGACTTATGACATCAAATTCTGCAATGTGAATGCCACCTATTAATTTGAACAGAACTGTTAAAAGAAATGTGCTTGGTTGTTTCAGTATTTGAAGGATGAAGAGGAAGATCTTGTGTCACCACCAAACACAAAGGGAAATCAGTGGCTCAAGTTTTTACAAGAGAGCACACACTTGAAAGGTGAACTTTGAATTACAATGATAGACATATTTTGAAGTATGATTTAGGAGTTACTGCCAATAATGTGCAAAAATTATTATGACAAATATACTGACATAAAAACATTTCTATTCTTTAGAAAGCCCATTACTGTTTCCTTCATATCCACAAAAATCTCTGCACTTTGTAAAGAGAATGATGGAGGGAGTGATTGAGCAGTGTCTCCAGAAACCTGCAGTAAGTTTGACTTGTATTTGAGAAATGTATGAGCCTGCAAACAGTTGTTGACTAAACAACTTTGTTGGCTAAAAATATTGCTGTCTCTTGTCTCACCTAGGCAGAGTAGTAAAGCTTAAGCTGAGAAGGGAGTTCAGAATTTTGCAGCACTTTATAATGAACATTTACAAATAAGTTACAAATGTGAGTATATTATTAAGATAACATTACCTGATCATTACTAAATGACTAGATAGTATTTAAAAATAATGAACAAACATTTACTAATCATTTATTTCCAACCCATACTCTAAGTGTTGACTTTTAGTCAACGATTTAGTGCAAGGATGTCAAATGTGGCTCTCGAGATGATTTAATGCGGCCCTCAGGATGATTTCTCACATTTATTTATAGTGGCTCGCCAATACAAGCACATTACAATTTGAAGAGGTCCCACAAAATACTGCAGCCTAGTGGCCCCTCCCCTGCTGCCCCCTGACAGTTTACTTTGCAAAACGACTAAGTAGTACTAAAAACACAAATGGTTAGAAAACTTAACAATGACTTCTAACGAGGCTCTGACCTCTGCTAATGTGTTCCATAGGCAGTGTTGGGTAAGTTACTTTAAAATTGTAATACATTATATATTACTAGTTACAGGGAGAAAATGTAATACATTTGTATTACAATATTACTGTCTCACAAATGTAACTGAGTTACACTACTGTGAGTTACTTTGAGTTGCTTGAGCTAATCGCACATTTGTTAGACATTGTACACTAATCCTGTTAGATTTACACCTGATTACTGGTTAATTTATAGAAATGTGATGTCAACACATTTTCCTCATAATTTTGTATTCACGTTTAAGCCAACAGACAGTATTTTGATGGTGTTTTGGTTCTGAAGTGTCACTTTCAATAGAATATAAAAGTAAGTAACTCGAGTTACTCAGATTGTAACTATAATATATTATCAACATTTTTATAAGTAATGAGTTACTGTACACTACTTAGTTACTGAAAAGTGGAATATATTACAGTAACTAGTTACATTTGTAACTAGTTACTCCCAACACTGTCCATAGTTTTGCACCAGTTGACGGTTTTTATGACTTGTGATTTCTGCAGGCTAACTAGCTAGCTGTGAACGACTGTAGGAACAATGAGGCAACACTAACAAAACAAATATCATCGCCCCAGAGTCATGGAAGTATATACTCCATGCATTAACATTCTGTAGAAATCAGCACAAACTAATCCCACAGGTGCAGTTTGCTGTGAGTCTAGTTTTCCACTCTGTTGATGATTAATTTCAAATTCAATTTTCAAATTTATTTCAAATGAACACAAATCACACAAAAATCTTTATCAATGTCGTATTAACTCACCTGTGCTTTTCCGCAAATTACGTAGTCATACTCATCTGTATGAGATCTGTATGTTTGAAGCTTTTCTCTAGTGTGCGCGAGGTCTTTCCACCAAATACAAGTAAATATCTGGCCACTGAATATCAGGACACTTACTAACGTCATGCTAGCATTCAGTAGCTAACTGTACATACATGGATCGGAGCTGCTTCCTATTCGTTAAATTGAGTTTTTTAAAGAGAGTTTTGCGATCTTTAATCTCAACCTCCCACTACCATCAAGTATTCCCTAACCTGGATTTTTTTGTTATAGGGTCTAGAAGTAAATGATTAGTTAATATTTGTTCAGTATTAGTAAATACTATCTAATTAATTACTGTAGTAATGATCATGTAATGTCATCTTAATAGTTAACTAACATTTGTAAATGATTTGTAGCTCGTCCTGATTATGAAGTGATACAGAAATTTTCTATATAGAGTATGTTATGTGATCAAGTGCTTTCTCACAAAAAAAATGGGCAGCAAATCCTGGCAATGTCCGGCTACTCTGATTGGTTGTTGTAAAATTTTTCACACAACCTGTTGGAACCAGGCAGGCCACATTTCCTTGAACTCGTGGAGTGACAAATCAATAATATCGGTACAAAACTCCTCTATGCAGAAAACACCATAGACCAATTTTTCAACTAAACAACCCAAAGACATGTACAGCCCTAAAAGCCACAATGCAAATAAATGTGTTTTTGTGCAGGAAGTGATTGGAAAGTCCATTCATCAAGCTGTCTTTTTGCCTCTTTACACAGTGCCAGAAAGGTGATTTAAGATTGCTTGATTTTTTTTTTGTCCCGTGCATTTTGACTGTTTGGAATTGTTTTCTTATATGTTACGGTTGCTGCTGTTTTCTTTCTACAGTTCAGAAAACACTCCACGCTTGTTTGAGCTTCCATCTTTGTAAGTTTGCTAGAAACACGCACAGTTTTAATGGTTTGTGGTCCCTAGCTAAACCTGACCTTTGACCTTCAGGTGGAACGACAAGAAAGCCAAGGTTCACAATGTTGTTTTCAGCATGCCAGACATTTCGCCGTCCAAGCTGTACCTGTTACGAAAAGCTACAGACCCGAAAAGGTAGCAATGATCTGTAAACATATTTTTATATTTTTATGTTATGCATTGATCCAACACCCATTCTTATGTTACAACTGTGGAATATTCTTTACATCGTGGAAAACTTCTAATGAAATATTTTTACCTGATTAAAAGCTTGGTCAAAAAGATAATTGGAGTTGAATTTGACCAAATGTTTCAAACATCCATCTACACTACATAAGCAAATGTATTGCTTAAAACATACAAGCCGTAGAACAACATGATACACTGCTGGGTCACTACTGGTAAAAATACCATTGGGCCTCATTTATCAATCCAGTTCTTAAAATCTGAAAAAGTTTATGTTCTACATTACCCAATTTACTATTGTCAATGCACATACAGTATATGCTAACATCTTTCACAAAACCAATATCTTCCACTTCAGAATTTGCCTTTTTAGTGTCTGTGTGTGACAAAAAACGCCAGTTGTGTCATGTTTTTGCTCCTCTATAAGCGTTGTTAGCCATTTTACATGTGAGTAAATGCTTGATAAATGAGGCTGTAGTAAGCTAACCAAAAAATCTATGAATGTGCTATTGACCACCTGTCATTAACTAACCCATGTCTGAGGAGATGCCCAGAGGCATTGAAGGATGGTCAAATGCAGAGGACAAATTTCCTACGGGACAATAAAGTATACCTTACTTTACCTTACCAGACCTGGGCAAACTGCGGATCGGGGGCCACCTGTTTTAATCAGGCCCACAGCATGTTTTTGAGAATCTACATTACTCTTTACACTGCAAGGCCTTATTATCTAGTCTACGTTAAAACTACTAGAATTCAGAATTTTCATCTTATATTTATTTATTTATTTTGCAAAATTAGAATACAATTGCTAATATCTGGTCGCATATTTCCTTGTTTACAGGATATTTTAGCTTGAATCAAATTTACAAATGTACTGTATTTAAACAAGACAGAAACACCTCGAAACAAGTTAAATAATCCAAGTCCATCAACTAAAACCATTATAACCAGAATTTTTTTTTTTTTTTTATCCAGATTTCAATACATTTTTGCAAATCTAGAATTACATTTTTTGTCATTTATATTTCTTTCATTTGATTGTTTTGACTATGGAGCATATGTTTGCATTTGTGTTGTTTAATATACACAATGACAGGAAACAACTAATAAATACTTGCTTGAAGTTATAAGAAATTCTTTTATCAATAATTGTGGTCCGGCCCTTTGTCACTTGTCTGGATTTGAATATGGCCTTCAGGGAAAATTTTGCCCTCTCCTGTTGTTTAGATAAATAAATAATACCTTTTGTCTGTACATTTTCTCTTTGCAGACACATTGCGAACAGTGTGATGTCTATTGACCTTAGCCACATACTGGACAATGTTGACGATGACAATGCCACAGCGCAGTAAGTGATTATCAAAGTACTTTCAATAAACAACTATAGACATATTTAAACACTGCACACAATTAAGTCTATTCTCTCTCTCTCTTTTTTTTAGTTCTAGTTATACGTATCGTTGCCTGGACGCTCGTTTCTATGACGATGAAATGTTAACCATAGTCTTGCGAGACCCAGAGGAAGAAATGGACCGGCGCATTCTGGCCCAGCTGCCTCTCACCTCCACTCTGAGCTGTGACACAGAGTTTGTATGGGAGCCCAACAAGAGGTGTGCTTTTGCTCATGTTTCTTTCTCTTTTTATTTTTATACAGAAAACATTAAAAGTGTGTAATCCCAAACGACTGAATCACAAACAGCTTTAGAGTTTCAGGGTTCGTACAGTCATGGAAAACCCGTAAAAGTCAAGGAAAACCTAAATCTAATCTCCAGGCCCTGGCAAAGTTTTGGAATTCTACTGGTTTTGGAAAAGTTTGGAAAAATTATAAAATATTTTGAGTTAAAAAATGGAAGATGGTTTACTACAACACAATTCTGTGTGTGTTTAGCGAAGATAAAAGAAAAAAAAAAGTGCCCATAAAATAAAAATTTGATGTATTGCAGTGACTTTACTAAATCTATAATTTTGCAACAGAACATTTTGACATCCTTTGCACATTTGTTTAAAACTAAAAAGACTATATTCAAAATTACGTGGTATCTAGGAAAATTATGATCACGATTTTTTTTCTTCATATTGTTCGATCTCCATTTTTGATTTATTTTTGTTTAATCTTTTCAAAAACAACAGAAAAATGACCTTTTTCTCTTATTAGATTTTTTTTTTATTGTCTATCAATATTCTGCATCAATCTGACTTTTGCTCCAAATCACACATTTTTATTGACAAAGGATTTTCGATTCAAAGCATATAACTAAATATTTGACATTTCAATTTCTCAATTAATTGCTCAACCCTACTGAAAACAAATAATTGGTTTGAAATATGTGTGTGAATACACAGTTATAGAATTGTTGGAATTTGTTTTGGAAAAGTCATTGAAAAGTTATGGAAAACCCTAAGTAAAAATCTGTGTGAACCCTGGAGTTTGTTTTCTATATACGACCAAAAGAACGAGCTAGAGAAATCTCCCTTTCGAACTGCCCCACATAGATTAGACCTGCTGGTTGTTTTGGTTGTTTTGAGGGAGAGATGGAGGAGTCAGAAGGAGAGGGAGGAGTCTGAGAGGTGGAGGAGTCAGAAGAAGAGCCCTGGTTCCGAATAGCCCTAATTTATAGCCCCTAGCTTCTGGTTCCTAGCCTCTAGCTCCTTACCAGTGGAGGTCGTCACGAGGTCAACAGTAAGAGCACTAGACAGCTGAGAGAAGAAGCCTTAGCTCTGTTTGGTGAATCCGAACGTCGTAACCAGCGGCAGGAAAGTAGCGTTATAACGGTGTTTCCTGCTTATATAGGCCTCCACACCAAAACTCGAAATTCTGAGTTCAAAACTTGAAATTCTGACTTTTTGTGGACCTTTTTTTTTTCACTGGCGGAAACGGGCTTCCATAGTATGCAAATGAGCCTGTGCCTTTAAGTTTCGTTTCTTCGCACGTAAATAGTGTTAAGAGATGCGGCAATACATTTAATGAAGGTGCTGTGGCTCTAAAATGTTATATTTTCAAAGTTTATAAAGTTTGTTTTATGTATTGTGTGTCTAAAGTCTGAGGCAGTAAAACTTTTCATTCATTACAAACTCATCATTCACAGATCAAATATTGTCAGAAAGCTTATTCATTTGCGAAGCGATCTGTGCAGTGCATTGTGGGATGTCCACTGGCTCCTTACCGGCAGTAAGTTAGCATCAGAGGTTCCTATGCTAAAGGAGCCAAGATAGTTAGCATAGAGGCTCCTAGCTCCTACCTCCTACCTCCCAATTGCTCAATTCGAACAGCTCTTAACATGGCGTGTGGTGACGCACATCCGGTTTTGGCTTTAGTGGCTATGGGGACAATTTGATGAATTCGGAAGGAGTCAGGCAGAGATGGAGGAGTCAGTGGGAGAGAGAAGTTGAATTGTTTTCACTCATTAAGTAAAACATTTTATTGTGAGTTTACCTCACCCTGTACCAACAATTCACCCCTCCCACTCGCTCCCACCATCACACCCACAATCGTCCTTGTAGTTTCTATGGTTAAATGTCCAGAATATAATATATTGTTGTTGTTTTTTTCTTCTTCTAAAGGAAAGAAAAGGAGAATAAATAAATAAAAAAGACCATAACAAATTAACAGAAGAAACAAACAACAACTACAACAGACAGCAGAAGTAACAATTACAATAAGCAGCTAGACAGTTCAGTGTTCTAGAATGTGATGATCAAGAGAAGAGAAAACCGAAAATCCAAAATAGAACTCTACATATTGAAGCTTATCATTATTTGTTCAGCAATGGATTCACAAACATGTCCTATTAATTCTGTTAATTGTCAGTTAAAAATAGTTGAATTTGTGGTGTTTCTAGATTGGATCAGCAAACCAGTGCCATCCCATGTCAAGGGATTGTGCTGGGAAATCAGTGGAGGGAACTGGAAAACATGAAGGCTCAGTTTGTCGCTGTGAACGGCATTCGTAAAGTGGCCTGTGTGGTAAGTCCTCCCTCACTTCATATTGTGTTGGATTTCTATGTTTGCTGTAGAATGTTTGGCCTTTCTGACTGGAATCAATAATGTAATAAGACCCAAAGTCACTGTCGTGTGATTTCTTTGCCAACAAATTAGTTAGAGGAATTGAATTTTTAAGAGATTGACATTTCTCTTGGCAGCTGAGCGCAAACCTCAGACACATTCGGGTTTTTGAGATGGATGTTGAAGACGAGGATGACGAAGGAGCTGACTCACAGAATGTAACTGCTGAACAAGACGTCCTAGAAACGACCATGTCCAGCCAAGGACCAGGCGAGGAGGAGGGTGGTTCAACAGTCAAGGACCAAAGTGCACAGGGCAAAGGTCACGATACTGAGGATAAACTCGAGTCTGAGGAATCACTGGAACTTTCTTAACACCATTGTGCGAGTGGGAACTCACCATAAATAAATGTTTTTTTGTAAATAGGAAATCAGATTTTATTTATTTTTACCCTTACTGGGCAAAACATTAACAACAAATTCTCATTTATAATGTTAGCCTGGAGTGTAATAGCACTCAAGGGAAGACGACAGATTGTGAAACAGGTAGCTTCATGTAAAAAACACTTTCATTACTGAAACAACAGAAGCACATGAAGCATTAAGCATATCCTGTTTCATTAGTAAAACATTTCTATGAGTTTCTACTTCTAAAAAGAAATCAATATTCTAGTTTAAGTTAATCGAAAAGACGGGGCAAAAAAAAAAAAAATGCTGGTCCTGGGGGCTCAGTTTGTGGTATTTGGAGTAGGACATACTTTTAGTTAATACCTATAGATGTACCATAGGTAGGTTTTGTAATATGAAGCCATGAAATGTATACTTAATGTACTGAAACTATATGTAAGAACAGCAAATAATCACAAATAACACTAGCTATTAGTACATACGTTGCGTTCCCGTGATATCACAAAATTCTATTAGTAAATCATGTTTAATGCAGATTGAGGTCAGCTAAATTAATATAGCCTAAATGCAGTTTCTGTTGTAATTGTAATAATACAAAAAGCGAATGGGTCGCAAATAGATACCACCAGATTAAAAATATTTGAAAGAGGTTTCATGACAAAGTGTACTGCTGAAATAGAAAAAAAGTGGCACTTGTCCCCCATATGACCTTATGGTATTTTTAGATTCTAGAACTTATTGGAGATTTTCAGTTATAGATCTAGTTAGGTCCTATCTAATATATAAAAAATGCCTATTATCGGCCTTGAAAGTGCTGTAATGTCAGACAGGGCATAAGGATTCTGTCTTTATAATATTTTACATTTTTAGGCCCGGTTGTCACTTTTCCTGCTGGATTTGTTTCTACTGTAAACAAATGGGCACCAGGCGAGTGACGTGTGCGCGTGAAAATAGGTGTTGGTTACGTGCGCGCCCCCGATTTCTGACGTGATGACGTATGGACTTCGCCGCCTGTTGGTCTTTCTCAGTTGGTGACGAGTATTATGAAAATGGCCTCGACCCTGAGCACCAAGAACCGGAGAAGATGACGGTGTTTCGTGAACTCAGCAGCGCCGTGTCTTCACTGAAGACGTAGAGGAGACACCGGAGACACAGATCCAGGGCTGTGGACACACAGAAGACACGGGGACCTCGGAGCGCCGCAGACAGTCGGCAGGCTGAGGAGGAGAAGCCACTATGGAGGATATCAACTCAAACATCAACGCGGACTTGGAGGTGCGGAAGCTCCAGGACTTGGTGAAGAAACTCGAGCAGCAGAACGAGCAGCTCCGGAGCAGGTCTACGATACTGTCCTCGTCCGGAGGACTGTCAGGGGGGCACAGACCGCTGAGCGCCGGGTATGACTCGCCCCTCTCAGCGGGGCTGTCCACCGGGCTCACCGGCTACACTGGGGTGGGGTTCGGTGGTCTGGTGGAGAACAGTCGCTGTCTGAGCCCCAGACTGTCGTACGACGGGATCAGCTTCAGGAGAGCCTACGACAGTGACGGGGCCACCGGGGCCGCCCCTCTGTCCAGCAGGAACTCACTGTATGCAGAGACCACAGGGTACAATGATGAAGGCGAAACGTCAATCTTAGATGAAGTAGACATCTTAGACTTGGAGGACATGGACTGTCTGCACGAGGACGAGGACAGCTGGTGAGTGACAGGCTTGTCCCGGGAGGTGTGTGGCGTTTACAGCTGTGTCTGTGAACTCAGGGCTGGGTCACTGCCCGGGCACAGCTGCCATAACACCACCACCTCCACCACCCACACTGAGCACCTCCTCTAAAACTTCTCTGAAACACAAGCAGCTTTTATTATCGTGTTATTGATTATGTCGGGTCATGTGAGGGATGTCCTGCTCACTCCACAAAGATTACCTCACTTTGTTGTACTTCTGCTTATCTGCATTGTGTGCATTTGCCCCTCAGCTGTTCAGGACCCTTATCATCTGTTGCACTGCCTCTGTTGTGTTTTGACACATTGCTTAGTTTGTCATGGCAGCCAATGACAGGAAGTTGGTGAGTACAGGACTACAGTTAGAAATGAAAGTAGATTTCCTGCCCGTCAGCCCAGAGGGAGAAGTGCACCATGGGTATTTTCCTTCTGTGGGTTTCCTTTACTCAAAGTGAGCTAGAGTGCAGATTTAGTGACACTGACGCCTTATCAAGTTGGAGAAAAGTCCTTTGAACATCATCAAAAGACTCTTGTTTCACTGATATTATAATGTTGTATTTTAGGAACCACTTGGAAAAGCCCTTCTTCAGCGTAGGACAGTGGTGTATTCATCTTCTGAAGAATCTCTAGTTCTATTTATTGTTTATGTGTATTGTGTAACATTCTGGAGGTAAAAAGGTCAACTACATGATTCAAAGGAAATAGAAAGATAAAACCATAAGCTAAAGTAAAATCTTTTTGATGAAAACAGCCAAAATAACAGTCCACTTTGTGGCCATACAAGCCTGCTCCTAGTAAAGATGCTGATATTTATTATTTATGTAGTTCAACAAAGAAATCTAAATGACTAGTCTATTTTTGGTCCAAACGTGACATAGTACAACTTAAAGTCATACAATCTTGCTTAGAAAAGGCAAAGCATTTGTTCACCTTAAATGCAGAGAATGGAAAAATAAAATAAAATATACGACAGAAAGAGATTGTTGTAATGTAAACCAAAGGCATTGTCTGGGAGCTACATTTTTACTAAAGGAAACACAACACCTCATCAATTATCATCATACCTTACTTGATTAGACTGCTTTTATAGCCACTTAGCGTAATAATCATTATTAATTGCACAGCCCTGACATTTAGCAATTTTATTTTTCACTAGTTTTGCATGTGCTAAAAACATGTAACTATGTAGCTTTTTCTGCGTGTTTACATCCAAACTATAATATAGTTTAGACATGTTGGTCATAAGCTGTCTTTACCAGTGTGTTTAATAGAGCCATAGACTTCCTGTTTAAATCTTCACAAAGGGCTATTAGTTTGAACCATCCCGTAGTTGTGATCCCAGTTCAGATTTTTTTTTTTCAGTTGGAATCACAAATGAATACAGAACTTTTCTGAGCACTCATGTCTTGAATCCAGGATTATTCAAACAAATAGGAATCTGTCTCAAGGGTGCGTTGAGTAACTTTGTTAAAACCTCATAAAAGTTCTTTTAACACAGTAACTTCCAATGACGCTATGCAACATTAGGGATAGTGTTTGTAAGTGTTTTTAAAACCTGGTTGTTGTGGAACTTTATAAAGAGCAAAATAGAATAGAACTCAGTTGAAACCTTTTTTATTTCTTTCTTTTTACATTTTACTAATTTATTTTCAGTTTACAATTTTTTTTTAGATAACACCACATTAGAAAGTCCAACCACTGGACCAAAACTATTCTAATCTAAAGTAAAAGATTTATTTTTTTTATTTGACAAAGAACAACACACCATAACACACGTACATTTTTACAGGCTCATTTAATTGTGTTTCTTGAGAGAAAATGTAAATTAAAGATATCGGCCAGACAAGATGTTTTTGGCATTTACCTGATTAAGCATTAGTTTGGGTTTTTCCTCTGTGGGAAAGCCACACTCTCAGTGATCAGTTGAATCTTAGTTGGTTTGGAGAGAAATGATCAGATTTATTTTATCTCTCTCCAATCGTTAGTCTGCAGTTTTGATTTTATCATGGACATGCTGATTGCTTCATTACATTGTGTGAAAAAGACGCTTATGTACCGTGGTCAATAATAGTTTAGGTTGAAGGTGTTTTTTTGGTTATACTATTTTACCCCAGCTATGCTTTTAAAACTAAAATAAGAAAATCAGCCTCAGAAATGAGCATCGGCTGACGAAATTTTGAAATATCAGCATCAGCCAAAGAAAAACCTATATCGGTCGATCTTTAATTCTTTCCCTAACGTGATTTCATCATTTTAGAACACTGCTGCTTTACTTCCTGCTTTTTTTTTTTTCAACATATTTTTTTAACTATATTTACAATGGGTATTATTCTTCCAATAATATTAACATTAGAAAAGTATAAAAACTTTTCACACACAGTGAAACTAGACATCAAAAACTCCAACTTTCGCACACACCAAAATAAGAATACGCAGACATTATTAAGTTCATCCAACGGAAATGTTTAAGCACATTTGTTGATATTTGAAATGTGTGAAAATGCTTCACAAAAGTATTGTTTGCATTTTTTGTTGCATTTTTCATTGTAGCTGATAAACTTTGCATATGCTCAAAGCTACATTCACAATATTATCTAAAATGTGATAAGTCGCTCACCCAGTTATGAAAGATGTTTCATGCGGCGAACAAGAGAGCATAGACATACTTAAAAAACATTTCTAGAGCTCCGTATATATTTGCGTGTTCTTGCCGAGCTGTGCAGCATTTGTCTGGCTTTTCACAGATTTCCTTCAAAAGCATAATCCCTAAGCCTCTCACCGATTTGAGCTCCTGTGTTTACATTTAAATGAGCCTCAGACGTATTGACTTCGCGAAGCCGGACGAGGTAGTTTTCTGCTGCACTGACCAGCTTACGTTGATGGGGCCATTGTTACAGGATTAGTGACATGTTATCGGCCCTTGAACAGAGGCGCGCTTCGATTGGTCTCTTTTACGGCCACGACAGGACTTTAATGGGCTTCAATGCACTCAAGAACCAACACAATTTATTCATTACACTGAAGAAACACTTTGACAAATTGGGGCCAAAGTCATCTTGAAGAAGAGGAAACTTTTAAAACAACATTCTCACTCAAAAGGACCTTTAGCATTTAATCCAACTGGAGACTCAAAGCAATGCGCATTACAAAACAATAAGAACTGGTACATACAGTACAGGCCAAAAGTTTGGACAAACCTTCTCATTCAAAGATTTTTTTTTATTATTTTCATGACTATGAACATTGTAGATTCACACTGAAGGTATCCAAACCATGAATTAACACATGTGGAAGTATGGTACATTGCCAAAAATAGTGAAACAACTGAAAATACTATGTCATATTTCTAGGTTCTTCAAAGAAGCCACCTTTTGCTTTGATTACTGCTTTGCTCACTCTTGTCATTCTCTTGATGAGCTTCAAGAGTTGGTCACCTGAAATGCTCTTCCAACAGTCTGGAAGGAGTTCCCAGAGATGCTTAGCACTTGATGGACCCTTTTGCCTTCACACTGCGGTCCAGCTCACCCCAAACCATCTCGATTGGGTTCAGGTCTGGTAACTGTGGAGGCCAGGTCATCTGGCGCAACACACCATCACACTCCTTCCTGGTCATTCATGGTGTTTATATCTTCAGTATGAATCTACAATGTTCATAGTCATGAAAATAAAGAACACTCTTTGAATGAGAAAGTGTGTTCAAACTTTTGGTCTGTACTGTACATAAAAATAATCACAATTCTAGGGCTGCAACAAGTTAATCAATGAACTAATTGATTACTAAAATAACTGTCAATTAATTTAATCACTGAATGACTGTTAACTGGTCGGAACATGGATTCCAAAACTTACCATGATCTTGCAAAGAAGGTTTTAGAATTGAAACTGAACAGCAATTACAACTGTAACTGTTGTGTTTTTTGATTAAAAAAAACACTTTTTTGTCTCTAAATATACACCTCCGTGGGCCTGTAGTACAAATCTGGATTTAGGGTTTAGCTACGTATGTTTAGGGTTAAACCTACGAAACTGGTCTGAGTGTCAGATTAAACCACCAACAACTCATGTTCACTGCTTGATCTTCAAGTAAGTTTCTCATTTTAGACTGAGGTAGTGAAAACCCCACAGAAATGAACATGCCTGTAAGATGTTAGCATTTAATAAAATAAACACACCAACTGACTTCTGTGCACAGAGTCACATTTAACTCCAGCCACAGGTATTGCAGCACTGTAGACAGTTCCCAAAAAGCAGGAAGTAGGGTCATCCAATCAGCGAACAGGAGCGAACTTGGTGACAGCTACTCTTCCTGGGGTCCTATTCAAAAATACAAATTACTAGCAATTTACATTATACATTTACAACCAACCAACTCTCAAGTCTCTGTCAGCATGTGTTTTTCAAGAGTGTTTTAAATGTAGCTTCTGTAGAAGCTTCAATAACAGTCAGTGGCATTTTGTTCCATAGAGTCACAGCGCTGAACATGACAGACCTACACAATGCTTGTGTTCTTGGAATGGGTCGCGAGAAGTGACCATGAGCAGCTTGTCTGGTTGAATAATGCTGATCTGTAGCACAACTTCTGTGATTGGTCGTTCACAGTATGCACAGACTCCGATTGAAGCTGCAGGGCTTTTCCTTTGGCTTAGATTTGATATTTTGACTCTTGTAATATTAGTTTCAAAACTTTTTCCTATATTTGAAGTCTGCAGCTTGGTTGTTGTTCTGATTGGTTGAGTGTTGTTAACCGCGCTCCCTGCTCTGTGAATGCGCAAGGCTTCATTGAGAAAATCCAGTGTTAGTTGTGAACCTGTGTCGTAGTACAGCTTATCCAGAGAGGCTCATGTCTGGGTTTGTTTACCAGGGTAAGAGAGATTTATCCAGATAAGCTCAGGGCCCAGGACGATCTCAAGTCTGATTTGTCTGGGTGAATTTGTGTAAAAGTCTCTTACTTGTGTGACGTTTGTGTTCTTAAAAACGGATTGATTAATTGAAAGAATAATTGAAGAACTAATCAACTAGCAAAATGATCGTTAATCAATTAGTCATGGTTATGTCATAGCTGTGCAATCATTTGCCTAGAGCGCCCTAAATGATGAGAATGACACATTTGAAAGTAACTGTTAGAAATATGGCTGCTCTAGAAATCACAATCAAATCGATATTGTAATTTTTATGGGCAATTAGCAAATCGCAAGGGCTGCAATTTTTAGAATATTAGAACTTCCTTCACAAACTACTAAATGTTATGTGATTTTGCATAAAACTGTTCATTGTGAAGTTTAAATGTGTATGTTACAAAACACATGTGATTCTTTTAGTTTGACAGTTTATCAGAACATGTTTAAGATTAAATATTTGAACAGAATTATGTTATTGATCCATAAGTCGCAAATCTAATCACAATCACAAAGCTTGTCAGAAAAAATCTCAGTTAGACACAGTATGTAGCCAAACTGCAGATGATGCTAGGGCCAGATAAGGAAATAGTCTAAAACAAGAGCAGACATTGATTCTGACTTAAAGAGCTTTTTGTTCTGTGTTTTCTGTTCTGATGAAGCCTCAGTATGGAGCGGTCACACTGCACTCTCACAGTTTGTTCCAGCAGCTGAGTTTGGGCGAGTCTTTCTCTCTCTGTGTGTGTGTGTGCTTGCTCTGCCTTTGCCCCTGGATCAGATCTGGATCTAGGATTACGCCGTAGTGCCCAGCCTTTGCCAGCTTCTGCTACAGACTCCTGTAATCCCCGAATTAGCATTTAACCGGATTTTACAGCCCATTCTGTAGAAGAGGCATGGACGACATTGACTAAAATGAGTATCCTTCCAAGAAACAAAGAGTATTTAAGCCAATATTATGTTGACATTTCTGTTAGCATAATACACAACAGTAATATTCAGTCATTTGACTTAAAAGTTAAGTTTAACTCTGTCTGGAACAAATGTGAAATGACAGTAACATTACCCACAAATCTGCAGGAATATTAATCAAATCAAACTTTATTTATAAAGCGCTTTTCATGCATAAAATGTAACACAATGCATTAAAAAACAGACTCAACCACCCCACAGTCAAACAACCACCCACATGCACAAACACACCCAAACAGCAACCACTGTGACATACACACACCCTCCCCCCACATACCAAAATACATTTGGCTTCATTAGAATACTTTAGGATACATTAGGCTGGGTAGAGATGAGCCAGGTAAGAAAGCTCCATCAGAGGAGCTGTCTGCACTAGGAGCAGTGTCATAACAAAAGGAAACCAGCCCAGGACCCTTTTTTGGAAGCCTTAATATAGTTTTTGGTTGTCAAAACCATTTACAGTATTATTGTTACTTTAATAATCTGCCTCTCTTTGCTCATGAAACAGCTTATATTTAGGTCAGAGGTGGTCATTAGTCTTCCATGAACGCCACATTCAAATCCAAATAAGTGGTGGAGGGCCGGACCACGATCATTGGTGCAAGAATTTTTCATTATTAAGAGGAATTAAAACATAAACTATTTAGTTACCACTTTATAATAACTAATTAATTGATTAAAAAATAATTAATTGGCCTTAGTAAACCATGAATAAAGCGTAAATAAAACCTTAATTATTCATTAACAATGGTGAAATAATGAATGAAAAAGTTTATTAATGCTTAGTAACTAATAAATTAAGGACCTAAGGTTAGGATTTAGGGTTAGGGGGCAGGATTCGGAGTAATTAAGTAGTTACTAAGCATTAATAAGCTTTTTCATCTGTTAATTAACCATTTGTTCATGATAAATTAAGTCTTTATTAAGGTGTTCATAATAATTTATTAGGCCTAATTGTTTGTAGTTATTCTAAAGGGTTACCACTATTTATTATATTACTGTTCTATTATTATAATATCTATTAAGAAAACGGATGCAGAAATGTGATCCTTAAGCCAATTAAAAAAAAAAATCTATAAAGAGTAACAACCTTTCTCAAAAATCGAGTCGAGTCTTGCATCTGGACACCGGGCCACAGTTTACCTGGGTTTACTCCTAGGTTTCAGAGTTATTTGACCCGGCACTTTGTTTTTGTTATTTTTTTTTTTCAATAAGTTATTTTAGAATTGTTATTTTGCACCAGTTTCCTTAACAAGTCTGTGTAAAATCACAGCATTAATATAACAATAATATATTCCCTTCATTTCACTTGATTACACTATTAAGGTGATTTCCAAGCTTTACTTTGGCTAAACTCCAAACAAATCCTGACAGACAAACACAGCTCTCCTCTTGTCTGTGATGTGTTCTGTTTCAATAAGAAGGGCTAATTTAGAGCTGACAGCTGCTGACTCAGATCTAGCACAAACACAAACCAATGCTTTCAAATCCGTCAAATGAGAAGAAAAGCCCGGGTCACATCGAGGAGTTACTACGATATCAAACGCTGCCGGCTTTTATCAACATCGGAGAGCTCTGACGGCTGTAAATCAATGGAGCTGAGTTAGCATTAGCACCTCCTGCACAAACCAAAGACACTGCAGCACAACTCATCCTCGTCAATAGTGCCTAACAGGAAACTTCGCATTTTCTTCTCAGGAAAAGCTTTTTGGTCCACTTCTGTCAAGATAGATTTGATATTTGGAATCTTGAAGAGCACAGATTGTGGCTAATTTATACAGCATCATTCTTTTAATTCATTTATTTTTTTTATTTTATTAAAACGTCATATTGTGTTTGGTCACTGCTGGATTCAGCCATTGACGATGATAGAACTTTGTGAAAAAGCAGATGATTTGATTTACCTCAAAGACAAAGGAAAATAGTCGACAAGAACCAATATAAAAATGAAAAATCATGCTATACTTTTTTATAATGATTATTTAGGGAGTAGTCTTTGTACCTCAAACACATGAAAAGGCAAATGGACCGTGTTGTGAAATTGAAATTACGATTTGGCTTAAAGAAAACTGATAATAATTTTTTTTACAATATCGCCCAGCCCACAACAGTCTACAGACGCAATTTTGTTTATTCATTTCAGAAAATGACTTGAAATGAGTTTTGATATCTGAATATCTATTTGTTTTGTTTGTGTTTTATTTGTGTTTGTTTACTGAAATCCATACAGGGCGCTTGTTATTGTCGTTGGCAGTTTGGATATTTGTTGTTAGCATGCCGACATGGCTCACTTGGCTATAAAAGTTATGAAAAGTGGCAGTGCCTAAAATAAATGTGGTGAACAGAGATTATTTAAGTAAAATGTGACCTGTTTGTTTTAACATGGCAAATTATGGCATAGCGCTTTTAATACAAAAGTGTAATCAAATGCAGTTGTTTTTTTTATTATACTGTAGTTCTAAGCTCTAATTCATATCACTACTTTGAATATTTGTGAAATGAGCTTTTCAGATCTTTACAATGATTCTGTTTTTTGTTGTTGTTTTCTTTTAGGTTATATGAAGCCAAATTGAACAGCCCTTTACAAAAGGCCTTGAGTCCCATCGTGTGGTGTCGCCAGGCTCTGGACAACCCCAGTCCTGAGATGGAATCAGCCAAACGCTCACTCATCCACAGACTCGACGTCTCCATGTCAGGTACAGAGGATTCATGTGACACACTGCTCACTAGCACTTGTATGTATCTGAACTATCTTTTCCCTTGCTCTCACAAACCCTCTGGAACATCACTGTTTTTCACATGAATGGTCACAATGTGAAGCAGGCAACAGCAGCTCTCATCTCAAAACACCATGTGACTCACAGGGCTGTTTCTCACAACTACAAAAACTTGGTAAAGACACAGTGTGGAAGTTTTAATTTTAAAAGACACCTTTTGGAAAAGAAAAGTGTATTTCCCTGCTTTAATGAATGGTTTCACAGGAGGTGAACTCACAGGTGCTAAAAAAAAAGTAAACAAAAATAATTCATTTTAAACTTCCTACACCAGTTCACATGTTTTGTTTACTTACTTAATGCATGCTGGTTCTAATTTTTTATAGCAATATGTTTCAAGCTTTTTTCATGAGTTAGGCAGTTAGCCATAATGCTAACAACAACAGCAGCTGAACAATAAATGGAATTTGGTGAACAAAAGGGACATTATGATGTACAGTAATCAGGACATTGCGGATTAATTTTTGTGAATGTGAATATATTAACAAGCCATCTGTTTTGGGGGGAAATTAATATTAACTTAATTTATTGTAAAAAATCGGTATAGTCCCTTTAGTCAATCAACATCATCTTCGATCTCACAGAGAAAGCATGCTTTAGTCAATTCTTAGATTTTTAATATAATGCAATTTGGTCAAAGACAGGTCTGTTTAACGGTGGTTTTATTGACTTTTGTTTTTTTTACTACACATTAAAAAATCTAAATGTTTGGTCATGATAGTTATAGTAGACGAGCTTGCTGTTCATGTGTAAACCTTTGTTAGACCCAGAGGTGTGACTGTGATGATGATGAGTCACTGACAGGAGACTACATTGTGATGACTTCAGCAGACGGTAAAGTTAAACACTACAACAGTTCGTCTGCTGGTTCAGCCTCAGGGCTCGTAAAAGTCGTGTACTATCTGTGTGTGTCCAAAGTCTGGAGACATGTAAATGTAGGCTTGTTATGTGATACAAACTGTGCAATGTTTCTATTTCCACATAATGAATATATACATGCCATTTTACTAGTCCAAATAAGACACAATTCAGGAATAGTTATCTTAAAAAGTCTATCTAAAAATTCACCAATTCACACAGTTTTGGAATTCTTTAGAGCTCAAACAAGTGGCTGAATTCATTGTGAAACTTAGGCTTTGTCATACCTGTGATGACCTATTAACTCTAGTTATACTGTATGTGAGACCAAGCCTCTGCACAAAGTAAAATGTAAAGCATATAGAGACAATTTGGATCATCATCAGCCTGTAAATAGTCTTATTATGGATGAACTGATATCACGGGACCAATACTGCAAAATTTCATGGATCGGTGCCGATATTCGATCCCAGTATCTTATTGTTGTATCACTAACCTGCCATCTGGCCTTATGACACCATCACTTCCAATACAGGGATTTTTTGTTTATCAACACGGGGTGCCGCACATAGACACAAACAGTGGAAACAAGTCGAAAAATAAAAGTTATGCTGCTAAATCAACATCAGTGAATTAAATTCGATCCTACGACCCTTAAAAGTTACATTCAGGTGAGTGAAAAAAAAAATGCTGTCTCAAGCTTCAGGAAACAGACGTCTGTCAGACCAGTTCATACCTGATTAAAATAGTTAGCTGTCGTCCCGTTTCGTTGTTTAATTCAAAGAAGTTTCCACAGCTAAGCATAACGCATGCGCATTAGGATGGAAAGTGAAGTCGACCGAAAATCCCGCTATAATACAGTATGAACATGTATTCCCTAAATGCTAAATTCATTAAAGCTGAGTTTTAGGTTTGATAAAATATAAAAGTCTAGAGGGAGCCATTTAACAGTCCATTTTGGATCTTTGTGGGTTAGAGATGATTTAGAGATGTGGATTTAGTGATTGATTTGACTATAAGTAGGAGGCAAGTTTCTTTTTAGTTTTACGTGCCCAGCAGATAGTTTGGTTTTATCAGCTGGTGAACTATTAAACAATAAGGAAAAAGTGGAATGGCCCATAAAATATAAAAGTGACTGTTAACAAAGAATACACCAGCACAGAAAATGCTCTGTAACCAGATCAAGATTTGGAATATCTGAAGAAGGCATTTTTTAAATAGTGTCTTGATATATGGATATTGTGTCGGTTATGATATATTACATTATTATCATGCGTACCAGTGCTTGGAGCCGGATGATTTGCTGTATTGATTCCCGAGAACAAATGCACAGAAGAGACTGGACGGTTTGTCTTCGGTGAGTTCATGTGGAAACTATTGCGAGTCATTGTAGGACGCAGAGGCCGAAGCTCCACACAAACGTCACAGATCCAGCGCGGCTTATTTTCTGCTCCTGTTGACAAAGTCTAAATCAGCACGCTGTAACAGAGAAGCGCACAGAGGGGGGACTTCGGAGAAATATAGGATCACTATTCTATTCTAATCAGCTGCGTAATTTAGGTTTTTGTTGTAGTTGCTAATATTGATGTCAAAATGATGACGTTAAAGTACAAAAAAATGGAAGCTTGGTAATGACAGTGGTTTCATTTAAATTATTTACACTATTTAACCTCTATACATGTAGAGCTGGGCAATATATTGAATTTTAGAGAATATCATGAATGTTATTTTGAAGTTATGTGTAGTATATCGTGTAATAATGCTACAAATGCTAGAAAAAAGATAATTAACAATAACAATGAAGTAATGTTGTGAACGTTAAAACAGATATGTTTATATGTAACATATGTATAGTCGAATTCAGACAGTAAGAATTATAAAAGGTGAGGAAGTGTTTAAATTATAAATAATTATTAAATAATTTTTGCTGTCTAACAATAGGATTTGCTAAAAATGCTTGTTCTATTGACAATATAAGTTTAAGACAGTCAAAAATATACCTAAACAATATACTTAATACTTACTTCAAGCACTTTTTAACTTGTTTTCTTATTTAAGATCATATTTGTTCCAGTGTATGTAATAAGGTTGAAATAAATCTCATTCTTCTGATAATTTAACCTCAAGTTAAGGTGGTTCGATTATAGATAAAATAATAACAAGACTATTACTTTGAACATAATTGGCTCTCTGTGCTGGAAACTTCAGATGGCTTGTTTATGGTCAAAATAGCTAACTTCTGTGCTTATAAGTATTTCCTGTTCAGTTTATTTCTATGAGTTTTTCACTGCACCAGCTTAAAATGATAAATACGAAGATCAAACAGTGACAGTGAGTTGTGATGAATGTTACAGAAAACAAAAATCAAATCAGAAGAATATTTCACCATAGGAGACTTGTGTGTTTAAAAAGAGAGGTGTTTATGCCTAAATGCTAACGCTGACAGGAAATGCTCCTAAGTACATAAGTTAGCTATTTTGAACAAAAACAAGCCAACTGATGTTCCGTGCACAGCACCAATTGAAATCTCGATTATTCAAACAATTGACCCTGTGTATTGACCCTTTTTTGTCCCGCCCACTTGGCTTGGAAATGCACTTCCTGTTTAGCTCTGTTAAGGTAGCTAACATGTTTGTTTGTCTGTCTTGTGAGGCATTTTTAATTAAATATAATGACAGTTAAAATAAACCCATCGACTGAAATCTACAGGCTAAATGCAGCTAAACAGGAAGTGTATGTCCTAGAAAAGTGGGCGGGACAAAATAGGGTCAATAGAAGCTGTTTATTTTCAAATTGTCAGACTTTAGCGTTAGCAATGACAGACAAACAGATCTTTTTATAAACACATTTTTGTCCTTTGTGAAATATTCTTCTCATTTGTAAAGTATTTAACATGTTTTCAGAGAAAATCGCCAATAACTCACTGTTCACTGCCTGATCTTTAGTAATTTTTCATTTTTAGGCTGAGGTAGTGAAAACCTCATAGAAATGAACTAAATAGGAAATAAACCTGCCGGCAAGATTTCTGTGCACGGAGCCAATTATTAGCATCAGTGCAACTTTGGTAAAGGAGAATGAATTGTTAAACACAGCCCTACCTCAAGTGATACATTTTCAGACATATTTTAATACGTTTATGTTTAAAACATGTCTCAACATCGAGCAAATATCGTTATTGAGATATATACATTTTGTATTTTAGATAAGTTAAATGTTGTAGTTTTGTTATATGACACATCAGATGGATATGTGTAGCACCAGAGTTCTATAGACACAAGGATTTTATTTATTTTATGCATTTATTTTCATAACGTTGTATGTAAAGCCAGAATTTTGTGGAAAATTAAAACTTCTACAGTGTCTCCATCCAGTTCTAAAAGATTTTGTCTTTTCAAATATAAGAAAGAACCTTGTGAGTCACAGAAAGACAAAGAGATGAGAGTTTCTGCTCAGAGAGTGTTACAACCTGCTTCACTTTTGTGTGAGAAAACCTTTTCTAATGCTGTGCTAATTGAAACTAATAATGGTTGTGAAAACAAGGGAGGAGCTAGATAGGTTTAAATACTTAAACTGAGCTACAACAGCTTCAATATTCCAGTAATGAATTTAAACTAACCAAACTTGTTTTGGCAAACCTGTCAGTTTGCATTGGCATATCACTTTCTGTTGTAGAAATACTGATCTTCCTGCCAAAAGGTGTGACTTCACACAGACTCAGTATCTCATCCTCTGTGTTGTTGTCAGGAGGAGTTTTGCTCTTGTCATGGTGGGGATTTGTGTGTCCCTAATTTTAGTCCTCCCTCAGTGACAGGCGTCCTCAAACCCTGCTCTAAACTGAGACGGGACGGTCCTGTTTTTGACAGCAGCACGCTCATGTGACTCTGGATCATGTTGACCATTACACACCGCTCTGCCCTCATCCTCGTCATTTAGACGCCAAAATGTATGTTTCTCCTCCTGCCAACTTATCAGGAGCCGTTTGTTTACTGCATTATGTCAGCTGCAATGGTTTTGTTGAAGCCAGATAATGATTTCAGTTGTATTATTATGCATCTCTTTCAAGTACAGTAGTGATCTTCAAAAAGTTTTCTTTTGTATGATTGGTTGAAATAAGCTCACTCAGAGAATTACAGAGGTCTGACACAATCACAGTATGACCATTTCAAAAAAATATTAACAGGAATGGGCCCACAGTTCAGTACATTTATTGCAACCAATGAAATATTTATAGAATCTAACTTGACTAACAGAAAACGGTATGATTCGTTGGAAAAACATGAGTTAAGGTGTGATATTACTGTATGTGGGGTTCCACAAGGACTTGTGCTTGGTCCTAGACTATTTCTTTTGTACGTGTATACTGTATAAGCTATAACTAATGAAATGTAAAAATTGAAAGAAAAGTTTGCAAAAAATAAACTTGTTTCTAGTTATGATGAAAACAAAAGTGATTGCCTATGGAAAGGGTCTGATAAATTCTCATACAAATTATATATATGAAATTATAGAAAGGCATGATCAGCCAGATCTCTCAAGCTTCACATTAGAATTCAAATCATATTAACCTCCCTTTAAAATCCCAAACTAAAATAGTTAAAAATTGTTCTCTTCTGAACAATAACTCTATACACTATGTACTATTTTAGTCTACCTCGTTTAAGTTAATGTGTGCAAAGGTTTATGGGAGGTCAAATAAAAGGAACACAGATGTATTGTGCAAAGAACCTAGAATAGTTCAGTTTAAAGCTCATTAAGGTCAGTTTGCGTATGTTTCCTTTAAAGTGGGATCCTTAAATTCACTTAAAAATAAGAAAGCAGGAAGGAAATGTATCTAGTTTTGGTGTGATGGGAGACTAGAAACATGATGGCGTTAGTAAAAGAAATATGAGTTGATCTGGCACAGATAAGATCGGCGCCTTGGCAGAAGTCTAAATTCCTATCTCATTCTATAATATTTGGGCATCTGCAGAAGAATTCGCTTCAGTTTCCTCAAAGTAGTGATGTCATCTCTCTAGCTCTTCCTGTGGGAGAAAATAAATCCCAAAAGACAAGTCAGCACACTTTCATTCGTCAGTAATGTGGTCATCAGGGCCACAAAAGAGACATGTATTCAATATTCTTTTGTCTGCTGAGGTAATTGTGAAAAGAAGAGTAAACTTAACTGTACTTAATGTGCTTGTAGTCCTTGACCGGGCCGCACCCAAGACATGGCTTTACTGGTTTGTCGAAAGGAAATTTAAAATAAAGACAGAGATGATGTAATAAAACTAGAGAGTCAGGTTCTGTTGTCATTGCAGTTGCAGCAGCCATCTTGTGAGTGGAGTAGTAGCAATGCTGAATAAACAAGAAATGGTCAGAATTGAAAAAGGGTTTTGATTCATCTTGATTTTCAGTATTGAATTGGCTTTTAACTATGATAACAACAGAATCTATAGGCTGACCTTTAATCTGTGCCATTTAAGTACTGTGCCCATGTCTTTTCCTATGAACCTCCTCTAATCTTGTTGACACATACTAGGGCTGGACAATCTGGGGAAAAATATAATCACATTTTTTTTTCCTTCTAATATTGATCGATCCTGATTTTTTTATTTGATTTTGTTTAACCTTTTTAAAAACAAAAGAAAAATGGGTTTTATGAAGCTAAGCAAAAGCAAAAACTTTTATTATGTCCCATTTATCAGACTTCAAAAAAATAAATATCAGTTTTTTTCCTCAAAGTTTGACTATTGTTCCAAATCACACATTTTTACTTACAAAATATTGTTTTCGGATCTTTCAATGCAGAACTCACTTCGATTCAATCTCTCAATTTTTCGATTACTTAGACATGACTGAATTGTGATCTTTAGATTAATTTTTCAGAAAGGGCTGGGCGATATGGCAAAAACTTTATACTACATCATCTTCCTGGAGCCAAATCACACTTTTGATATCAGGACGATTCATGTAGACGCTCTATTTTTTCTTTGCCTTTGAGGTAAATAAAATCACCTGCTTTTTCAGAAGGTTCTTACTTCACTGTGATTGGCTAAATCCAGCTGTAAAAGGTTGACCAGTGTCATTGCCAGATTTTCAGAGAGAAACAACCAACCAACTTAAGTGACCTCAACCCCAATAAAAACTTTTAAAATAATGAATAATAATGTGTGTCTCGCAAAACAAGTTTCTAATCATTTTTAGCAATAATAATGACTTGAACTGAAATATGTATGTGTCAGTCATAAGTGTTTATATTTTGATAAATTAATCGAGAAATCAAGACCGAAACAAACCGATTCGTCAATTTTTTGGTGGTTTTAAATCGACGGATCGAAAACCAATCTTTTGTCAGTAAAAATATATTAAATTAATCAAATAAATAGGGCATATTAAAAGTTTTTGTTTGTGAAAAGGTTAAGCAAAATCAAATTAAAAATCGAGATCGATCAATATGAGAAAAACAATGGTGGTTATATTTTCCCCAGCCCTAATTTAACCAGAAAAAATGCTAAAGTTCACCTTTTGAAAGTGCAACCAAAAAGCACAACCTTGAAATTCATAAAAGACTTGGTAAAAAGAAGCCCAAAGTCGCTATAAAGAAGTGAACTTGGCAACTATGAGGCAAAGAGAGGTAGGCTGTTTTGAGCAGGTGTCTTAAATAGAGAAATGGGAAATCATGATTTAACAATTTCATCAAAAAAGCAGATTGTCACAGAGATGTGCTTACGATTCAGTTTTTATCATATATTGCCCAGTTCTATGTCCGGACCTGAAATTAACAAAATTTTATGTGTGGTCCATGTAATGTTTCTAGATAATGATTAACATTAAAGCTAACAGATTTACATCCAAAATGCAAAATTCAAACAGTGTGGACACAAGTGATCTATATTGTGTTTAGTTCTTAACAGATTTTTAAAAGAATAGTAAAGAGAAAGTTTGGCTCTGTATTCAGGGTTTGTATATCATATAAAACCTGGAAAAGTCATGGAAAATTTTATTCTAATTTCCAGGCTCTGGAAAAGTTTTGGAATTACATGGGTTTTGAAAAAAATTGGAAAAATCTAAATTATTTTGGATTCACATTGGGGATCATTTTTTCTGACACAGTTCCACTGGTCAGGCGGGACAATAATAGAAGCCTTTGTCAGTGAAAACTTGTGGCCAAACTTTGAGGCAAAATATTGAGATATATTACTTTTAGTTTTCAGTAAAATGGAAAATTATTAAACTTAATTTTATGTTTTATGTAAAATCATTAAAGCAGTTTTTATTTTGTTTTTAAAAAGGTTGAATTAAAAAAAAAAAAAAATTTTTGCTTTTTTTTTGTTTAACACTGGAATAAAGCTCACTAAGTTTGAAAGTATTTTATAATCCAAATTATTTTTATTTTAACATTTTCATTTTTTTATGTCAAAAAATCAATAGAATCTTGGTGTTTTTGTCTTAATCAGTTAATGAAAGACAGTTGTGAAAAGTATGTTAAGCAAGGTCATGGAAAAGTTGGGAATTGTTTTGGAGAAATCTTGGAAAAATCATGAAAAACCCAAAGTTAAAATCTGTACGAACCCTGGTATTAGTTCTTTAGTAAGAGTTTTCTAACAGCATGGAGCCTGAACTGGACATTCATTAGATTACAGCCATAAAAGTGAATTCTGTAGTCCTTATTCTAAGTCGTTGGGTGTTCCTACGTATCTGCTGACTCACTGAAGACTTTCCCAGTGTGTTCGACGTGACCAGGCCTTGGACGGAGCACACGTGTTACGTAAGAGCCAACAGGGAGGCGGCTCTCATCTCAGACACTGCGTTTGTTACGAAAGCAAACTTTAGCATAGTTGTTCCTCCGCGCTCCGACAGCTGTCCCGGGCTACTGCTGATCTACGGCGCGTCACGAGGGTCAAAACACATTCACACAAACGTGGAAGAGCGACGATAGTTCCTTTTTTTCTTTGCTTCATGCTTTCTTGTCGACAAAAGCTTCACTGTCTGTATTTTTCTCATTACAGGGGTTTTATCGTTGTGGTATTGACGTCAGTAAGCAAAGGCAGCATATTCTTTAATAGTTAGCTTCAAACAGCTGAGAAATTAGAGTGGGAAGAAAAAGTATTAATACAAAGATTACTCAGACCTTCAGGGGGTTTACTTTGGTCTGCACGAGGTGGTGAGATCTCTTAGGAATGTCTGTCTCATTACATTTTGAGTTGAAAAGATTGAAAGAGAGACACAGAGAGTTTACAGCATTCCCAGCGTTGGAATACAGTAGTTGAAATGTCTTTTTGCTGCATTAGTTTAATCAGTATGTTTGTCAATTGTTGAAATCAGACATTTTTTTATGACCAGTTATGCTGAAATCCTAGTACTTCCAAGGATGACAATGCTTTTTCTTTCCACTGTATTTTTTTAGCTATTATAAATTTAATTTATAGTCAGAGAAAATGGGAGAGGCAATTAGTAACATACAATAATACTGGAGAAACTACATGTATATATGACAAAAGCCTGAACTGAATAAGAAAGATTTTCGTTCTAACTAAAGATCGACTGATATGAATTTTTCTTGGGCTGATATTGATGCCAGTTTTTAAAATGTTATCAGCCGATGCCGATATGCGATGATCGAATGGGCCGATTTTCTTATTTTAGTTTAGCTGAGATGAGAGAGCATATCCTAAAAATAAAAAGTTCAATCTAAGCCAAAGTTTTTTCTCATTGTTTAATGAATACAACATGTTTATGCACATTACAGAACATTTTAAAGAGTAATTCAAGAAAGTGCTTCTTTTCAAAACAGCAAAATGAAGGTGTATAAAACAACTGTATCATTTCTCTCCAAAACTAACTTGGAGCTCAGCGGATCACTGTGAGTGCAGACGACTGTCCAAACAACTGCCTGACCAAATATCGGCCAAAATAAGGCAGATGGCCAATATGCAAAAAAATAAAAAAAAATAAATAAATATCAGCCTCAAATATGGCCAGGGATATATCGGTCAATCTCTAGTTCTAACCCGGAGCTGAATGCTGCTCACTGATTGAAACTCCAGTTTCACTTTCTTGTTTATAAAAAGAAGTATGGACCATAATTGCAACAAAAATGATACAAGTTGATTTTAACCTTGGGTCAACGAATTTATGAAGGAAGTAGTCAGATTTAAAACTAAATCATGTTTGCATTGTGAAAATCAGCTCCTTTAAATGGAGATTTTTTATGCCATCAATTGTTTCATTTGTTGCAGCCCATGTACATTAGACACTTTGCTTGTTTACATTACATTACCATGTAGTTTTAGTTCACTTTGTATTTTGAAAAACTAAATCTTTTGATAAATCTGCAATCCAAGCAAAAAAAAACACCTACATTTTTATCTAGAATCTTTCAAATCCAAACAGACTCTTGTTGATGTTGTGAGGGAGAGGGTTTGCTACAGTCTTCACTCTTTGCCCATGTCATCAGATTAGACTTGATGTAGTTTGCTGAATAATGCATTAGGCCCTTTGCTGATCACAGAAACGGGAAGTAAGAGTAGCTCAGAGTTAGCTCGCTGATCTTTAAAAGGCACTTCCACAGCTGTGTAAATACTGACAGAGACAAAGACACAGTAACAGTGTCGGTCGGGTCACACAGCGCTGCATTGTGACTGAAGCTGAATGCTCTGTTGTGTGGAGTGGCTCGTCAGCTCATAATGTGGGACCAAGGCCTCCTCCATAAGGAATAATGGACTGCACTTTAGAGAGCTGCTCACATTGATTGAGACATGTGCTGCCTGTGTGTGCGCAGCGCTAAATGACGTGTGTGACAGCGATTAGGGAAGTAAAGGATCTTGAGAAATGTTGTGATATACAATTATTAGCTTAATTGCGACTTTGCACGAGAGGTAACCTGCTTTTTCTTACTTATTTTTTATTTCTTAATTTCGTATTTGATTTATTTTTGAAGAAACAACACATATTTGCATGTTAGTATGTTAAGATTTAAGCCATTGTGGCTAATTTCCATCTTCAGTCCCTCGGCAGGTTGATGTCAAGAACATCTAGGACAGAAAAGGCATATTCACTGCACGTACTGCACGTTCTCTGATTTGAGAAGGCCCTGTGTTCCAGGCTTGACTTGCTCGATAAGCAAAAGACATTTGCTTGGACAGTTGTCCAAAAGCACTTTTCCTAAATGGCACTACAGTAAACATCTTCTCTAGATGCTGTCTTGTTGTCTATAGAATTTCCTTTTACAAACTCCTTTAAAAGGGGTGGAGCATTAAAGATTTTGTACATTAATATTAAGTCAGAATACATGATTGTGTTATTCCAGTTAAGAAACTTATGTTTATCAAACTTTCTACAATAATGAAAATAAAAATAATGACTTGATTCTTTTTGTGTCCACCATCTAATGGACAAGCTTCTGAAAATGTTACTGCTAAAAAGAAAAAACTCGTATTACAAGGTCATTTTAGTTAGTTCAGCTTTTGAAAAAAAATGTCAAAAGAGATCTTCATAAACTAACACAGATCTTTTTTTCTGTTTCTGTTGTTGCAGCTCTGAAGCGCAGGAGTCTCTATGGCAGTCCCTACAGTCAGGTGGGCTACGGAAGCCCCTATGGCTCAAACGCAGCCAACAGCCCGTACAGCAGCGGCTTTAACTCGCCCTCATCCACCCCCGCCAGAGTGCCCATCGTCAGACAGCAGCTCATGCCCACCAACACAGGTGACACACTGCAGCTGAACAACTATGCCACAACAATCATCAGCACGCCATCTCCATTGATTTTTACTTGAAATTATACTTTCTTATGTATACGATTATCTCAAAGGCATATTTGGTTTTAAAGATGGTTGAATTCGAAACTGTACAGTAGGGCCAATGTTCAAATCAAGAAGTCATAGATTATTTTGGATCAATAAGGTCCCCCTGCCCTATAAAAGTTCAGAACTTTGATTTAAATTTAATATAACGCTAGCTCTTTGAATTTTTGTAATTTTCTTTCTATCTGGTTGCAGTTTACCAGCGAAACTCATCGGCAGACAGGAACCCTCCTGCTGTGAGTCCGCAGTCGTCTGTGGACAGTGAGCTGAGCACGTCAGAGATGGACGAGGACTCCGTGGGCTCGTCCAACACCTACAAACTCAACGACGTCACAGATGTGCAGATACTGGCCCGCATGCAGGAGGAGAGTGAGTAAAGCAGCCCAGTACACATGAGATGTATTAAGCCCTGATTCCATAGGCTTGTGTCTGGGCGCTCCTATGCTGTTTCCACTGTGCAAAACCAGCTGTTGTCGAGGCAAAACACCAATGCAGTGAATAAATTGGTTTAAAAAGCAGCAAAGACTCGCTGAGGCTTTATGCCAAACCAAAAGTATTTTTTTGTTTACACCAGCCTGACCCTTGTGTCACAGCGCCACAGACTTAGAATTATTACATGTCTTTTTGTGATGCGCTCAGATTGACGTCAGGAAGAAAAAGTATAATTCAGGTAAATTTTCTTATTTGTTTATTTAAGAAAGCATGTATTATGTGTGAGTGGGACCTCGGGAGCCTGGACGTGCAGTGGAAACACTTCCCATCATTAACATAAGTGGACTAAACTTCTCCAAAGTGAACCGATCTGCGGGTCCCAGGCAAATGATAACGTGGCTAGAATCTATGCTTACATTATGTATTTGTTTTCTTTACAAATGTCCTTACAACCTGATTGTTATTTCAAAATCAACACCAGCTTGTACAGCAAACCCACACAAACATTTATACGTATTTTTGTTGTCATAGACGATTTTATTTTTTATTGGAGTAATATTTGCCGGGCATGTAAATCATCTGAAATGATAAGAACTTTTACATATTTGTATTGTCATGCAGTGTAGTTATCTTTTTCTCTACTCCTCAGGTCTGAGGCAGGAGTACGCAGCCACAGCCTCTCGACGCAGCTCAGGTTCGTCCTGTCACTCTCTGAGACGCAGCACCTTCAGTGACCAGGAGCTGGACGCCCACAGCCTGGAGGACGAGGAGGAAGCAGTGCACCCGGCCTTCCACCTGCCCTCATCGCGCTTCAGCCCCTCGCCTCGACACTCACCCGGAGTCTCACCAAGAAACTCCCCCGCTCCAGGTCTCCGGCACGCTCCATAGACTACAGCCACGGCCGAGGGTCTCCACAGCCGATGATCAGCCGCCTCCAGCAGCCCAGACACTCGCTACAGGGGCACGGCCACGAGCTGCAGACCAATGTAGTCAAGAACGAAGGTACAGACTTACAGCTCCTCAAAAGTTTTTCTTATTACTTGCAGGCAGTATTGTGTTTTAGGCGTGTTTGTACAGAGCAGAGACTACAAACTGAAGCCACATTTTGTTGGGAAATATGACGCATTCTCACACATAAACAAACCTTTCTTTACCTCAAGAGAAGTTACTTAAAAGCTGCAGCTCCTAAAATACAATTCAAATAGTGAGTAGGTTTTCAAATTACAAATAACTTTCAACAGTTGCGTTTTGTTGTTAATTTCATTGTTTGTTTTGAAATTTTTATACATCATTTACTCATTTCTTGACACTTTCATGAGCGAAAACGCCTTATGTTTTTCTCTTGCGACAGAGAAGTTGCGGCGTAGTCTTCCTAACCTCACACGGACGTCGAATGCGGCGTCCCAGAGTCCGGAGCCGGTAAAAAACAGCCGCAGCGTCGAATCCAACCTCCAAGTGCCAAACGGGTCTCCTCGCCATCAGAACCAGTCTGCCAGTGAGTAACACCTCTGTCTGAACTCGCGCTGCATGGGAAAGGCTTTGGATTGGCTCTACTGGTGTCTCTGAAACACTATTCTCCTGTTGGCTCTAAAGGATGTGTGTCTTTGGTGAACGGGAACCCTCTTTCTTTCTTATAAATCCTGTTGTTGGTCATAAATGATTATATGAGATAAGAGGCCAGACACTACGCATATTTTACACAGAATTCAAACATTTTTAGTAATTGCGAGTAAATACAGACAAGTACAGTGAGGATAGGTGGAAGGTAAAAATAGGACTTTTCTGAGCATAAGAGCATCAACTACAGGACAGTTCAGGATTATTCAAACAAGCTTCGATTAATCCCAATACAATTTGAGAGTACTAATGATGAGAATTCAGCGTTTTGATATGGTAGCAAACTTTTTTATCTCCTTTTAAGGACATCAATGTGAAATTTCGATGGTAATTTACTTGCATACACAGGTCAAAATTATTAAGTTTGACATCATTTATTGTGTTGTTTATAGAAATATGTGATGAAAACGGTTAAAACTAAATATATCAAGGTATATTTATTTGAGGAAAAAAATATGATTACGGTAATATAAAAGAAGAAAATCTCCTTAAAGTGCTCTCAGCCAGAAGTACATTGGAGCTTATTAAACCTGTTGAGTACATCAGTTCCTACAAACCTAGTAGGATTGTTTCGATACTGATACTGGTATTGGTAAAAAACCTCAGATATCGCACATTTTTCAAGTATCGGTATCGACGAGTACTCATATCAAATCTACAACCCGATACCGCCCTGTATTGTCCTGAATGAGGAACCGTAGATGCAGCAGTGGCTAATGCTACGGCTAACGCTCAAAGAAACTGGAAAAGACTGGAGACTCTTCAAAGCATAAAAAATATATATATGCAGACAAACATCGCTGCGATGTTTCATTTAAACTATAAAGAAGAAGAACTTAGGTTAAACTAACTCTAAAAATGGTCCGCAGCAGCGCTAGCATGCAGCGCTTACATGCTAACTCAGACTTTTGTTTATATTGCATTTAATTAGGATGAGCATCTTTTTACAGGCCTCACGGTTGTTTTTATGACACACAGAGGTGGAAAGATATTAAAGAGGAATATATCAACACAATAATTTGACTCTTAAATAGTTTTCAAATTCTAAAAACACAAGGGTTACCTTACAGTTTAAACACATTACTTTTAATGAAGGAACAGTGATTTATGTATGTAGCAAATCTTTTTCTAGTTTACTAGATCATCAATAGCCTACTTATTATTGATTTTAATATGAGTAAAATAAGAGTATTTTTACTTTACTTCTTTAGCCATTATTATGCAATATTTGGTATTGGTACAGGTATTGGCCTCGGTATCCACCCTAAGACAAAGTATCGGTATCGGGTTGGCTCTAAAAAAAAAAAGGTATCATCAGAAGAACAACAATAAAACCTAGTGAGATGAATCTTTCCTTAACAGACGTTAGGGGTCATAGGTCATATGTTAAACACGCATTGAACTCTTTTAATCTGCTCAAGAATTGTCTTTTACAACGTCAAGGTCACTTAATCTGAATTTTAACTTTAAAATCCGTCGTTAACTTTTAAGATCCAGTTACTGAAGACTTACTGCAGGTAAAGAAATAACATCCCGTGGAATAAAACATACACACATTTAAAACATATAATAAATCTGCCATAGATGCCATACTGCATTATACCATTACAAACTCATTACAATATTTTAGTATAATCTTTTTTAGCTCCTCATTTTTTCATTTTCAGCACTGCCCTTTACTTAGTTAACCAGCTTTGTCAATTGACCAACAATATTTTGGAGTGTAACTTTCCAGCACTTTGTTCTTCTCATCAAATCTGCACTATAGAGGTTCTGTAAGCGACATCACAGTATTCTAAATGTTAGCAGTCAGTGGCAAAAATCATGAGAATCAATGGTGAGAAAAAATATTTTCTCCTGTCAAACCCAGTGACTAAAGCAGGAAAAGAAGAAACAATCTGATAACAAATATACTACAAATAGAGAGTTTGGTTGAGTCGCTGTGGCAGTTGTGGCGGCCATCTTGCAAATGGAGCCGCAACTAAGTTCCATTGCAAATAATCTAGAAATAAGACCATGCAGTTCATAAATTATAGGGAGTGCTTGAAATTTAAATTATCAGTGTATTAACTAAATTGTAATGAAAAAGTTTTGCTTCCTATAATTTTTTTTTTTTAATAGAATTTGGATTTTGTTGCTAGTGGTTACCGTGGCTATTACAAAGTACATCTAGCTTACTTAGCTGTTTACAGTTGTGAGAGTTAATGTCTCACTTTACATTTATTTTTAGTTTGAAAATTGTATGGAGGCTATGGGTGTAGTTTGTTTTTCTGTATTTAATTCCAATTTCAAAACTAATAAACACAACAGGAGAGTTAAAGCTAAAGCGTACTTCCGGTACAAAGTGGGCAATGACAAGTAGTCCTGTCATTGCCCACTTAGTACTGAATGCACACTTTTTACTTGTAGATAACTACTGTATTCGCAGACCATAATTATATCTTTAAAACCATTATTTGCATGTGCGCAGTTAGAATTGTTCATCTGTATTGATAATTATAAAGATTTCTCGCAAATGTTTGCCAATAGAAAGCCCAGAACACCACACTTTTTATTGCCATTTTAAGCTAACAGTTAGCAGCCTAGCTAAATAGCTTAATTGAGTATACAACTTTGAAATATGAATAATCTCATTTTACAATCAAAAATTTGTAAGTAAGCTTGTGTCAGTTTTTTTTTTCAGTGTTTATTTAAAATTTCAAATCAAATGAAATAATACATCAGAAGTAATGCTAAAGATACAAAGTGTGCATCCATTCGAAGAGGGCAATGAACGTAGTCCTCAAACTGTTGCTAGCTAAGCTCTGCAGTCACAGCAAAATAAAAAAGCTACTTTCAGTTTACAGTTTGCCAGATGGTTATTTCTGTGTAGAAAAGCATCACAAATAAACAAAAAATAGGCCAAAAGAATTTAGAAACATATTTTATTGTGTGTACTTCTCATACTTTTGCCACTCACTTAAACATTTTTATTTTATTTTTTTTTTTCAAATAAAATGATGTCAGTGCGGAATCTCTATCGTGTGTGAAGCATGCTGTTCACTCTGACAGCGCTTTGAAGCATGTGATTAAACTTCTCTCTCCGCTCTTTGTGGCTGGTCTGGCGTCATGAGCTGCTCTGAATGAAACTCTCTTTGGTTTGGCTCTGGTTCCCTCGTGTGGTCAATAACTGAACTACAGGCTTGAGTGGGCACTGCGGTGATATTTCTCCAACTAAATTAGCTCAAGTTTGTTATAAATGTGCCGTGTTTTTTCCAGCAGCAGCTCGTCACTCCAGACAGCAGAGCCCCTCCTCCTCCTCACGCACCTCCCCTAAAACCAAACAGCACCTTCAGAGTCGTGCTGCCCTGAGAGGTAACGACACGTGTCCAAAAGTAGAGAGTTTTAAGTATGGCAGAACATGTGGTAGGTCTGGTTTTCCACTCACATACTGTATTAGGCAAAGTTGACTTTTGAGTTTTTAGTCCTGTTCTAAAACTGGTCGGTCATCAAAAACACAGCTGGAGTTCTGTATATATGTGAGATACTAGTGTTTTCCCTTTGAACCCTAGAAAACACTGCTCTGATTTTCATAGGTAGTAATGCAACAAATGGATCTTTTGAGAGCATTGGTATATTAACCAAGATTATCTTAATTATTTCCCCTATGTCATTTTTTTCAGCTTGTACAAGGAATACAAACTAACCATAACATGAGAAACACATTACTGTCAAGTCTGCCTCGGTCCCTTTTCTTGGCAGTGCACTTCCTGTTTAGCTGTGTACCCCTTATCATTCTGGTCTATTATCCCTCACACATAAAAAAAAATAATAATAATTTTTTTATTTTATTTTTTTGTAAATAAGGATTGGTATAGCTGGTGTTGACAGCTAAGTCCTGAATGACACTAGATTTGGCCTGTTTTGGGTTTTTGACAATTCCTCTGCAAAAGCTGAATGTAATTGAGGTAAAAATGATTTTTAGGAACCTAAAATTACTCAGAAAAATTTTAGCGGAGGCTTTGCAAAAGTTCTTTTAAAAAATTAGATTTTTTTTTTTTTTTTAAGGATTTTTTTTATTTGCAATTTTAGAGTAGAAACTGAGCCTGCATCATCTCAGAATGGCTGATTTGACTTTAAATAAATGGGCTACAGTGTTCTTTTTATCTTTGGCATTTCCAGGTTTTTCATAGTTTGTTTTTATCAGATACTGAGGAAAAAGAAAAAAATGGGACTTCCCTCCAGAGGGATGGTCGAATGATAAGGTAGTTAACATGTTAGCTTGTCTGTCTTACGGGGCAATCTCCAGTAGATAGAATCACTGTTAAAATAAACAGCTAAACAGGAAGTGCACTGCCAAGAAAAATGGATGGGGCAGAGACAGGTCAATACAATTTGATAAGTTCTTATACATAAGATGATCAAAAACATTGCAGAAAATCATACATTATATTTGACCTTTAATGTTAAAAACAACAGAGCAAAAGTCATGAAAGTGAGTGGTGCTGTAAACAGAGATGATAGAGTGACCATAGTATTACTCAAGTAAAACAGCTATCTGACCTAACATACTGATACTGTATGACTTGAAGTAAAAATAGGTTGGTTTCATGTTTGAGAATTGAATGATGTCATAAGGCCAACTGGAGAGCAAGAGGCAGTTTTTCCTTTTATTAACATTGTACTTTGCAATAGACTATCTAAAGATCAAAATGTGGTGAAAGCTGAGGTGACTACACCTATTAACCCTTTGTTTTACAAAATAAACTCCATTTAGACAATATTCCTTTTAGCTATTCTATTCTTTGAACCATAAAACTCAAAAATGTTTATTATTTTAAAGAGTGGCGCACAAACACTGAACTTTTCTCATTGTGGGATAAGTCATTAACACTTTAAAGTATAGGTTAAGGTGAGCTGCTAGAAAAGGACATTTGTTCAAAGTAGATGTAACAGAGCAGTGGCCAGCTCTGTCAGTAAGTGCAGTGTTCTGGACAGTGCATGATCATAAAGACACTGGTCCCAGCTCGTCTGAAGTCTGTCTTTGTCTCTGTTCAGTCCCGCTCTCCTGTTGCTTTGGAGAAGAAGCAGATTTCAGTGAGTATGCACTGAGGATTGTAAACATTGTGACTGTGGCCTTGCTCTTCATCAGTGACGTGGTCATCCTCATGTCGGTTTGCAACAGTCCTGTGCTGTTTCTAGTGCATTTACTGTGTTCACTTGTACTTGTGACTAAGCTTCATTGTAAAACGAGTCGATTCTGAATCAAAGATTCTCTGTGATGAATCAAAATGATTCAAAATGCTCAAACATATTTTATCTAGTGAAAGGCTTCATGTTCACTGCTGTTTGTCTGTCAGTGGGAAAAAAATAGTGTTTTCCAGGAGAATACAGAAGAAAATGAATGAACTTTTGAGCACATTGTTCAGTTGCGTAATATAAACAATATTTTACATAATCAACTAATGACAATTCTCAAGCTTTTAAACAAGTGCCGCTTAAAATTGGTCAATTGCTAATAATGATTGACTTTACAAAGACAATCACATAAATAGATTTAGGATTAATTACAAGAAGAACTTAACTAAAATTCACAACTCATTAAAAATATATATATATCACATTAGTTGATACTAAACTAAAGGATTGACAAAAAAGATAAATTATCAAACTATTTCAGGAAAAAGGTCATTGAAAGTTCAGCTTCCTATTAGTTTGTATGTGTTCTTTAGTTGAACACATACATCGCTATAGGTTCCCATGGTTACGCTCGCTCTAGTCAGTATAGTAACTCAATATTGTAAACGTCATTAGAGTAACAAATGTTTCTCCTCTCCTCAGTCCCATCGCCCAGTAAACTGAGGACTCCTGCTGCTCCGTCGCCTCTCGCCCTGAGGCAGCCGGTCAAAGCCACCTCAACCCCAAACTCCGCCTCCTCCACGCCCACACGCTCTCTGGCCACGCCCCGCTCCGGTCTGCCCCGTCCCAGTGCCCCAGCGGGAGGGGGAGGAGGGGGGATACCAGTGCCCCGCAGCAAACTGGTGCAGCCTGCGCGAAGGTAAGTCAGTCTCCAAACTCTGAAATATTTACTTTTCAAAGCATTGGTATGAAAAGGGCAGCTGTACACTAGAGGATTTTAAAATATTCTGTATTTTTTAGAAGAATAAAAACAGCACAAGGATATTTTGCAATGATTATTTGTCGCAGGAAGGACTAAGACACGTGTGTTCTTATTTATTAAATGAAACAAAATAATCAAACAGTTAAACTTGCCTGCACATGTCACAAGAAAACATATATTCATTGGGGATAAGGGATGGTTCACTGTGTAAGTTAAGAAACGAAAAGGTTTGCACAAACTGTGTTGGCTATTTCATACATTTTAAGAGCCGTCACAGGGCAGTAAAGCCTGGCACTGTCTAGCTGCTCTGATTGGCTGTTGTAAAGGTCCGCACCCAACATAATGGAACTTTATAATCAGGCAAAAAGTGCTAACAGAGTTGCACTGAGCCACAGACATGACAGATGATGTGACTAATAATCTCTTATGAGAATTGTTACTCGGGCCACAACTTCTCAACTCCTAGAGAGACATTGGGCTAGTTATTGGGCCGATACTGTTCTGTTTTATTTTTTCTTAAATTTACCACCTCCGAAAATATTTTTGTAGCATTCCCAAATCAGAACCCAAAAGGCTACAAACAAGTTTTAATCCACGACTCAGCCAGAGTAACAGTAAAATGATGTGCCTGTGACAATGAAACAAGATTTGTTTTGTATTAAAAATAGGAAAACACATTTTGGTAAACAACTCTTTAACCCCTATGGAGTAGAGGGCCGCCCCACGGGCCCTCCTGCTTTTTTTTAATTCATTCATTTTTGCCCACTATCTAATAACAATCAACTATAAACCTTGCTGACATTTTAAAGATAAAAATAAAATTGACACTCCTATTTATTGCCAAAACAATCAGTTTGGGATAGATCAGAATCAGTTTTTGCTCTGAACTTTCAAAAGATAAATGGTAAATAAATGGTCTATTTATATAGTATAAAAAAAAAGAGACAAGGACACAACTACAATCTACTCTTGTCGTCCCACTGTGGCACCTGGTGTTCCAGCAGTTTCCCATCCAAGCACTAACCAGGCCCTAACTTGCTTAGCTTCTAAGACCTGGCAGGATCAGGCTTTGACAAGCAGGTTTGGCCAATAAATGAAAAGAAAAAACTTTTGAATGGACACCGCAAACATTTTTTTTTAAGTTAATGCAGGTTCCTAAAGCTCATTTTAATTAAATAAGCTTCATCTTTTGAAGAGGAATTGTCAAATTGTCAAAAAGTGTCGGGGTAGATATTATGCAAGATTTTATATGAAATTCCTCTTGTTTTTTTAGTTAGAATGTATTGTTGTGGCATCAACCAGACTTCGTGCCATAGGATATTATAGAACATTGAATTGCAGTAATAATTGACGTACATTTTTGTTGTCGTTTCGCTTTGGATGTTATAGCTGCTGATGATGTGATCTGTAAGCAAATGTCTCTCGTAGATCTCTGCCTGCTCCTCGGACCTACAGCGGAGAGAACTGGAGAGAGGGCTGTTACTGAGGCCGACCAGCGGAGGGCGCCCCAGGATCACGCTCAACACAGGAGGAAGACGTCACAACAAGGCACTTTAAGCTTCCTCAGCATTTTTGTACCGAGACAAGAGAAGAAGAACAAACCCACAGCTGGACATTGGGGCCCTGTGCTGTCACTGTCTCCCTCAGGTCCAGACAAATGCATTTCTCTGATGTTACTGTGTTTGGTGGGTGTTGGTGAATAGTCTCTACGGATGCATCCCGTTTCTCTAAACTTGTCTCCTGGCTTCCTCAGCAGAGTCTTTTTTACAGATGTTTGATTCAGCAGTAATTGTTCTCTGATTTTGGGTTTGATCCCTGGGCTAAATGGGGCCTTTCGAAGTGGACTTTTCTTAAGTGGACAATAATCTGTACCTCTTAAATTGAAATAGCAAGATCATGTTCTCTACAAAACCTTAAACCGACTGCACACTAAAGGATTTAAAGTCTGATTTTTAGATATACCCTATCACGACTTCAGGAAGGAGTGGCCCAAGTAATTACTAATATACTACTACTAACTGTTTATCAGATCGTAAGATTTCAACAGCCAATCAAAGCACCAAATGCCCAGTTATCACTTGTAATAATTGTGGCAAAGTTTCCATATCCCTGCACGGTTATGAAACTTTTAAAAACCTAGTGTGCAGCAGGCCTAATTCTGTTCTTTATTTAGTTGTAGGGTAAATATTACATACATTACAGTGATGCTAAAAACCTAAACTCCGGTAAACTGGCCAGTGCTGGCAGATGCAGATGTTTGTGATCAGAAACAATCAGGGCAGTTTACAATGTCACAACTAGACTAGACAATGTCCACTATAGTGAGGCACAGGCAGTCTGTAACTGTCTGAACCTGAAACTTGCCAATTTGCACAAAAAAGGGCCAAGAACAGTTAGGCAATAGTGTTTAAACATTATATACACAGTTTAACAGCCAAAAAAGTCCTTTTAGAGTTTAGCTTCACTTTAAAGTAACATGGGCATGATATATTCAGTCACTGTTTATGACTGAATAACTATTATTTCTCGACTTTTATTTTAGGGATGGGCGATATATCGGTATCAGCCGATATAGTTACAGTTTTTATATCGAAAGAATATACCTGTACACGTGGCAGTCTCGTTTTGTCATTAAAGCGTCAAATTCACTATTTTGAACAGACTAAAGAGTAAAAAAGGAAAGAATCAATGGTTTAGGACATTTACACCTTACCCTCTCCTCACTCAGTGACAGCAGCAGCCCTGGGGCAGCTCAGCAGAAGCAATTCGTCTAAACACTTGGCACCTCAACCTCCGACCAACACCAAACGTCCCTAACTGCATGTCATTGGTTGGTGGGAAACCGGAGGGCCCAGAGGAAACCACCCAGACACAGGGAGGAACATACAAACTCCACAAGGAAAGGCCCGGACCGTGCAGGAGTCAAACCGGCAATTTTCTTGCTGTGAGGCGAGAGCACTATCTGCTCTGCCACCGTGTCGCCTGGAAATCAACAATTGCACTAAAAGTATGGCTGCATATTCACATAATAATGCCACATAACTTATCCCAGATCTATTTTTCTATTTCGCTTTTTCTTTTGAAAGAAGAAAATACATCTGTAACCATCACAGAGACTTACCTAGACATTTAATAAGGTAAGTCTGCTATAAAAAAGCAAATATCGGTGTCGGCAGATATCGGTTATTGGCCCCAGCAGACGACCAAATATCAGATATTGGTTTCGGCTCAAAGAAAAAAAAAGTATTCATATCTGCCTTTATTGAGCCAACTGAGATCAGAGTCATTTTTTAGAAGAGACTTGGGCAGGGGAGAGTGTAAAAAGAGCCTATTGTACATGTTTTTAGTGGAGAAACTGGAGCACCCAGAGGAAACTACACAGACAGAGGAAGAACATGCAAATGCCACACAGAAAGACCCTGTGTCGCTCGGTGCAAACTGCTGCACAACATGTATTGAGTTTATCGTCGAAATGAGCGTGAGCTGCTGCTGAGGATTTTAAGACACAAGTTTCGAGGAATGGGGTGTTACCGTGACAACGCTGTGCAGGTAATGTCCCGTAACGTTTGGTGTCCCAGGAAATGAACAGCGCCTCTGTGTGGCCAACACGAGTCAGCGCTCGTGTGAGACCTGACAGACTGTATGCACAAATGTCTTTCAAATCTATTTATTCAAAGTTATTTAAGATTCATATCAGTATTTGCTTTGATATTTCAATTGTTCCAACCTCAGCTGATTTTCCAAAGTCTTCTGTTTTGTGATCAGGGTTTAAGATTCACAGCCAAAGCCCCAGTGCATTTTGTACAGACGTTTGCCAAAATACTCCAATTTACAAATGTATGAGTGACAAAAGTAGTCAAAACGAAATATATTAAGTCTTGAAGTGAGGCACTGCAAGAGAAAGGCAAATGGAAAAAATATAAATATATATATAAAATATTTTTTTAAGGAAAAAAAATTACCTTGTTAATTATTCAGACAAGAAAAAATAAAAAATAAACTTAAGAAAGCTATGAAATTCTTTGTTTCCCTCTAAGTTTATCAGTTTAAGTCAAAGTTTATTCTCACACTAAAGCACACAAGTGGCTGCAGCAAGTTAATCGCAACTAATCCATTCTTCCAATTGTGAGAGAAAATAAAAGATTACTCAGAACTTGCAGTAACTTTTTCAAAAGTGCACAATTATTTCAATAATTGATTAGTTGTGGTTAATCAATTAAAATAACAGCTCTGTTTTTGCCCAATCGGAGTCTAAATTCGATGTGCACATGCTCAGAAACTTCTGTGCAAGCGCATAAACGTTGACTATAGCAACACCTACGCTATGTTTATCATTTACACTTGTTTTATTTTATACTTTAGGTTATATATGAGGTCAGAGTTTGGGAAAACACACACAGCTCAGTGAAACTTCACGCTCACTGACATTAAATTGTACAAATGTGTAGAAAATACGAGATTTTACGTAATTTTATCAAAAATAAACGTTATTAAACTTTCTTAACTGACTTTATTTATCTCATATGTATGGCGACCTGAGAACATTTTTAACTGTTTCTGTCAGTTTAAATAATGAAAATATAGTCAAGCTAACAACTAGCAAATGACTCCGATTGGGAAATGTCAAGCCCTACTTTTCACGTTTTCATAATTGGCTCTGCACTGAACTTCAGTTGGCTTGTTTATGTTCAAAATAGCTAAATCCTGTACTTGCGAGCATTTCCTGTTCAGTTCATTTCTATGAGGTTTTCACTACATCAGTCTAAACCGAATAAATACTCCGAAGATCAGACAGTGACAGTGAGTTTGTGTTGAATGTTACAGAAAACACGTTAAAGACTTTACAAATCAGAAGATAATTTCACCATAGAACAATTGTGTGTTTAAAAAGAGACGTGTTTGTGTCTAAATGCTAACGCTAACAGGAAATGCTCACAAGTACAGAAGTTAGCTGTTTTGAGTATAAACAAGCCAACGTTAAACACGTGTGAGTTTCTCTCGTAGTGCCTCCTCTTTCTTCAGGCTGAGTAAAGTTTTTTTGTTGCCATAGAACACAAGATGCTTTGGCTTTACCTCTGGTGCCATGACAACGGTGTGTGAGAGTGTGCTCTGAGCTGAAGTGGTGGGTCCTATTATCGAACCAGTGCCTAATTTAACACGTTTTTTTATTCAGTTTAACTCATTTATTATTCTTACTTTGTTTGTCTTTATTTTGTGCCATGTTTCTTTTGGAGTTGTCGCATCTGCTTGAATGATTTGCTTGCCTGCTTGATGTTAAAAATTGTATCAAATAACATTTATATTTGCTTTAAGACAAAATATGCGCCTTCATATTTATAAGTACAGTACTTAAGCATCTGTAAATGAAGATATTTATTAAAGAGAGGTGCCTCTGTCAGTGTGTTCAGTGGGAGCTGGAAGGAATGTGCAAAAAGACCACACCTTTTGTGTGACCGTTTTTGTTATTACACTTTTTTTTATAGCCACAAACATGAACTTCCGTTTCCCCTGTAAAGTCACATTTCAAAATAAAAGTGAAAAACTGTCTCTTTGTTGTACTTTGGTGTTTTGCAAGCCTCAGGTAAGTCAAGTCCTTTACTTTTAAAGCGAACCCTGGATATAATCACATGTTTATCCTAAAACACTTATAATATCATCACTTATATAAATACAGGACAAATACCTTGGAAGTATTTGTAGTTTTATTAAAATAGTGTTACGAAGAAATGACATGGAGGTTGCCATTTTGCTGCGGTTATGACATAAAATAGTGTTGTCAGGTAACAGGTAACTAAGCAACATGAATTCCTGGGTTAAACCTTGTCAGTTTGAGCCGGAGCAAAGCCAAATACAGAACGATTATGTGGAATCTAGTAAAACTGAAGATAATCAAAAGAGGCAAGAACTGGACACTCTGTGGTGTTTTTGTGCAACTGTTCACAGATTAAACTGTGGGAGCAGGAACCTATGTCATCACAATGCGCCATAAAAACAATGACAATTTTACAAAAAATAGTAAGCAGGTATATATTTGTTTGTAATTTATTTAATAAGCATGAGCAGTACTAGTGTTTTAGCCAGATTTGTCTTCATATCCAGGGTTCCCTTTAATACCTCATCTATCAGCATTGGTCACGTGCTAAACAGCTAACGATGCTAAAAGTAGGGCGAAAACTAATATTTGTGACTCAATCATGCACATGCAGACTTTAAACTACCATTTGAAAGTGAAATAAGCATCACATATCTGGTTTCACTTTAAGTAATTTCTTACTTTAAGATGAAAAAAAAAGTCAATAAAAAAGCAATTTGTTCTGTGGATATCTTTTACTGTCAAAACTAGCCAGTTCTGTATAATCCATTGTAATATATACGCTTTTCCAGAAGAGGGCAGTATTTTGAAGTTTATTTTTGTTTGAGCGCTCTGAGATAACTTCCTACAGAAATATTTACATTATGCATCTTTAAAATGTATCCAAAGAAAAAAAGTACAAGTATTCACGCTGTCAGAATATTCAGGTCGAACTGTGATTTGTTCCATTCATTTTCCAGGTTTTCTGTCTAGTTTGTTTGCTCAACAGAGAACTAAAATATCACAAAGATGTCTCTATAAATGTAAATAAATGAACTTGCACACTTGTACTTTTCAGTCTGATTAAAAAGTATTAAAAGCCAAAAGTCGCCATAGTAACTTATTCTACAAGGTGAAGGATCTTGCCTAAATGTATAACCACCAGTTACAGAATTGAAGTGACTTTTTTCACCCCATAAGCTACAGAATCGGATCACCTGTGCGTCAGCAGCAGCCGCACACACACAGTGAGAGCCGCAGTACAGTATCTGGCCCGAGGCGCGGTGCCAGTGGAGGTATGACGTCGTCCCGTCTGGGTGCTTCAGTGATCTGGGGGACACTGTAGATCTGGGAACAGGACACTCGTGACGTCTGAACGTCCTAAACACATGTGAGGTGGTTATGACCAATATGACGTCAGAGGTGGAGAAGCCTGATCCAATTTATAACCATCCTTCATTTCCCATTTCTCACACGTGTCGTGTTATTTAATTGAACAAATCTAGACTATTCTGATCTCATTCCATTAGGCATCAGGTGTGTCACGAGTTTGTCATCTTTAAAGGATTGTATTGGTTTAAAGAGTTGAACAGAGGAGCGCTGCCTGGGAAGAGTCGTGCGTAAAGGAGCGCATTTGGAGCAACTTGGATAAAAGCAATACGCGCAGCTTTCACAGCCACTGCGCGAGGACAAAGAGGCGCGTGTCTAGTGGAGCTCAACAAACCGCTGGTTGCTGCTCCTTTTCAAGTGTTTGTCTCGAGTGCGAGTCATTTCCAAATGAGATGCAGTTATGATTCAAGACTGACATTTGGGAATCTCTCCGAGGGGAGGGAGACGCGCAGTATATAAGAACTGCTCGCTATTGATTGGCTCACCCTCAGGCTCGAGCTTCATCGTGTGCACGACCCCCAGCGATGTGCGCGCGCGCAGGAGCCAATTTGTGGCACGAGAGTGACTCACTGAGTGCCTTTAAACTCTGTGATGGCACCGTCGTGCTCCGCGCGCATCGGAACCACAGCTTTTTATTAGAGACCACCGTGCGCCACTAGAACTCCTTTTACGCACGAGGACCACCAGTGTATCCCGACTTTGGAAAGCGACTCTTGTTGTGCAATGGAAACCTCCCAACAAGCTAGAACCGTGGGTTTTACAGACTTACTGATGACGCACGCTCAGGGGCGCACCGTGGCCTCAGAGCCAGTGTCGGCGGCTGCACCGGTGTTTGTGGAGCAGACCTTTGGGAGCGGCGCGGAGTTGTCTCTGATGGCTGTGCTGCCCACTCTCATTCCTCCCGGGATTCCTGCCTTCTGGGACTCTCCGCTGAGCCACGGGATCAATGTGTTTGTGGGACTAGTGTTGTGCTTCACGATGCTGGGACTGGGCTGCACGGTGGACGTGGCTCAGCTCGGAGAGCACGTGCGTAAACCTATTGGGGTACTTTTGGCACTCGTGTGCCAGTTTGTCATAATGCCTCTCGTGGCCTTTCTCTTAGCGCTTGCCTTCTCTCTGGACGATGTGGCGGCGATGGCCGTGCTGCTGTGTGGCTGCTGTCCCGGAGGAAACTTGTCTAACATCATGTCACTCCTCGCGCACGGCGAGATGAACCTCAGGTAACACATTGTCACGTGGCGCATCCCGCGCGCGTTTCTCACCTAATCGTATATCTTTTTTTCTTTGCAGCATCATCATGACCATCTCGTCCACGCTGCTGGCGCTCGTGCTGATGCCCCTGTGTCTGTGGATCTACAGTCGCGCTTGGATCAACACCCCCGTGGTGGACCTCATGCCTTTCGGGGCCATCATCCTGACTCTGTGCAGCACCCTCATCCCCATTGGCCTCGGAGTTATGCTAAGATACCGGCACACGCGCGTGGCAGACATGGTTCTCAAGGTAAGCCTCATGAGATTCCACACGTGTGGAACTTTCTGGAGTTGGTCATATTCAACTAAATGCGCAAAGGCGCACTGCGTAATTCTGTCCCTCTGAGCCATCAGTGACAGGAAACGCTCCTCCCTCTGCTCATAAAAGTCAGGGCCACTTTAGTCCCAGAGGACAGTGATCGTTATCAGCCCTGCTCTTAAGACCGAGTCCAAAGACAACCATCTATTAACCCTCCGCAAAAGGCCCATTTAGAAGAATCAACAAACCTAAAAAATAAATGCAGAAGATTCAGGTTGTTTCTAAACGTTATAAGTCGGTTCATGACGGAACACACAGAACGACCAGAGTCAAACTGATGCTATTAAGAAGCAAACTTGATTTGGCGTTGGACAGGCCGATGCTAGTCTCTATTCAACTAATTTTTCCCAAGGGCCAGTTTTTCAGAGAGCGATTGCCACTGTGCGGGTAGTTCCATAGCACGTTGCCAAAATGTAAGGTTGTTCAAAACACTGTTTCAGTAGTAGTAATAGTCTCTGTTTAACTTTTTAATTGCTATAAAAATGGATTAGACCTTGTCAAGTCTGATCCAATATTAACTGACATGAGACAAAAAACAGGTCTGGTCTAAGGCACAATTACACAAAGACTTAAGGGACCAACTCAAGCCAAAGAAACACTCAGAACTAACTCTGCAAACTAGAAATATGTGTAATGTGTCATATTTGAAAGACGGATTGAGGGCCAAATGAGACATTTGGAGGGCCCCCGGGCCTTAAGTTGCCAGCTAGTTCTGGTCACCTTTAGACAGATGCACAACATTATGATAACCTGAATGTTTGTGTGTTTCAGGCCTCCCTGTGGTCCCTGCTGGTCACTCTGATACTTCTGTTCATTCTCACTGGAGCCATGCTGGGCCCGGAGCTGCTCTCCACCATCCCTCTGTCCGTCTACATAGTGGCGGTCTTGATGCCCGCGTGTGGTTACGCGGCAGGTTATGGCCTCGCGGTGCTGTTCAACCTGCCGCCCAACAGCCGCCGCGCGGTGTCTCTGGAGACTGGCTGCCAAAACGTACAGCTGTGCACCGCCATTCTGAAGCTGGCCTTCCCTCCGCAGCTCATGGGCGGCATGTACATGTTCCCGCTGCTCTACGCGCTGTTCCAGGCGGCTGAGGCCGGGGTGTTTATACTGGGCTACAGGTTTTACAGGAAGGAGGTGCTGCACAAACCAGAACCTATGAAGGACAGTGAGGACACGGACATTACCTACCAGAGGTTCACTGACGAGGACTTTGACTCCTCTTACGGGGCCGTCACAGTGAGCGATCCCAACAACATTAGCCTGGACCCATGTCCCCCAGATCCCACCCCAGTGTGAGCTCCTCCTCTGAGAGCACGATGGGACATTAAAGGACCATTCTTGTGGATGTTAACACTTCTGCACTTTGCATGCTCATAAAGGTGCTTTCATTCAGTGTCACTCACTTCAGCCTGGCCCCAGAGGCCCCTAAGCCCACCCCTGATAAAAGTGCGCTCCATCTCTACCTCCTCCTCTGTTTTAGGACAGGGCATCACCAGGCATAGGCCTCTTGTTCATGCCATTTATTTATCTGAGCTTAGCTCTATACAACAAGCCATGTTGCAAACGGAATATGTCCCAAACCGTCTCCAAGTGACGGGAATGGTAGTTACTCTGATATTGGACACATAAGGACCAAATGTAGCAGCATAAGCTTTACTGTCGCGAAAAGCCATGAGTAGGTCTAATATCAGGATTTTTTCAACCGAGCAGTGCCAAGTCACTTCATGTGCTGAACACAATATACTGTACAAATGTATAAAGCAAATATGTGTATGTAACAAAGAAATAAATACATATGGAAATATACATATACAGTTGTGGTGTAACTGAGACGAATCACACCTGTGCGTAATTACGTCCAATGGGACCCATTTATTTAAACAGCTGCACCTGTGAGCGCAGGTTGGCAACAAAATGGCAACGTATGGTGCTGATCCTTTAGACAACTATTTCTATTCGTATAACCCCTACATTGGCAGATATCCCCGCGCCAAAGACGCATGGAAATATAAAAATTACTTGTCCCAATATGGCGACGCTGAAGCCTTCAACAACCAGCAGCGCGCGCAGCTAAAGTCTATCCTGTCCCAAATTAACCCCAAACTCACTCCGAGACTGCGCAAAGCCAACACCAAGGACGTAGCGGTGCAGGTGAACCCGAAGAGGACCACCTCGGTGCAGTGCTCCATCGGCCCGCGGACTCTACTCGCCCTAAAGCGAGACCTCCGGCGCCTGAAGAAGACGCCGGACGGGGGCTCTCCCAGCAGTAGCGTCGGCAGTCCTAAATTCCCCGGTAATGTCCGCTATCCTCGCACCGTCGCCGTGTACTCCCCTGTCGCGTACCGGAGCGTCACCTCTTTCCTGTTGGACGAAAGCAGCGAAGCAGTCGAAGAAACTCAAACCAGCGAGGTGCCCGAAGACCCGGGGAAAGACCAGGACACAAACGAAGACAACACCAACCTCAAATCCCCAGAGCAGCGTCAAAGACAACCCAGACCTAAACAGAAAAGTGAACAAGTCCAAACGACTCCAGAGGGGTCAAAGGGCAAGGTGCGCGTGCGCTTTCAGGTGAGGAAAGAGGTTGGGAACGACACCTGTGAGTCTCAATAAGCAGAGCGTTCCATAGATGTATAAAGAGCATCCAGTGTGGGAGTTTCTCTGCTACCCTGTCACTACTCTTGAGATTGAACAGAAAACATACCCACTAGTTCCAAAAGTCCAAAACTGAATAACATGATTGTGATATAGTGACATTTTCAAATTGACCTTGTCCATTTCTTACAAGACTTTGGTCTTGACATAAACCCACTTTGTTCCTGAGGCTAGTGTAACTGAAGTAATTTACTTAAAATTGGGACTGCCCATTTTAAGCATATTGCTATAGCTTTGTTGCAGAGGGTGAACAGAGTATGAGAAGGTAATCTCCATCTGGATTCGAGCCAAAAGGCACTGTATTGGGGAAGAAAATGGGACCACTCCTTTTGTTGTCTTTCTAGTCCTGGCCTTATTGGGCAGTGTTATACACTTGATAATGATTTGTTTGCATCAGGCTCCAAAGCGTTCACTCTGCTTCTTTTCAGTTTCTTGAACAGAAGTACGGATATTACCACTGCAGAGATTGTAATCTGCGATGGGAGAGCGCGTACGTGTGGTGTGTCCAAGGCACAAACAAGGTAAGATAAGCTAAAGACGCAATGAAATCTCTATATGACAACATATGATGGACTAAAATGTCTTTGCATTTCAGGTTTACTTCAAACAGTACTGTCGGAAGTGCCAAAAGGAGTTTAACCCATATCGTGTAGAGGACATCACATGTCATGTAAGGCCCTGGTCCTTTGTTTTTTGTCTGCTGCTTTCCTATGAATCTGATAAACTGATACAATCTTTAATATTTCCACAGACCTGTAAAAAGGCCCGGTGCGTGTGTGCAATAACACCGCGGCACGTGGATCCGAAGCGGCCCCACAGACAGGATTTGTGTGGCCGATGCAAAGGCAAACGACTCTCCTGCGACAGCACCTTCAGCTTCAAATACATCATATAGTACCCAACCTGCCCATTCATTTACATGTTGCACAAGCCGCACCATGGATCCTCATTAATCATGTATTTGCAGATGAGAGAAGCTTTATTTTCCTTTGGTTTGTGAACGAGATGTGATTCATGCCTGACTCTTGGCAAATGTAATAAATGGGTATCTTGCACTCTGTATTGGGGAATGTTCATGTCTCCAAAATGGCATCTCACTACTTGTTAAAGATACAGTATGTAATTGGTCAGAAGGTTGAAGCGCGACTCTATTAAACCAATGATTCTTAGCTGGCCACGAGTACCTCCGCACGAATTGAAAATACATCTAATATGAGTTTTGTACATGAATATCCGGGCCTCTTACTTTAAACCATAGTTTAGCCTAGATAAGGTTTGGTGTTCAGGGAAACTAGCAGGAAGAATGTTCTGAAAAGCTACACAATGGGCCTTTAATAGTACCAACAGCACTGTTTTTAAAGACTCGTAACTTTTTAGACAAATGCAGTAAAAAAATCTGAGCTCAAACAAAATTGACCCATTGTGCAGAAAAGGGTCACCTTTAGATAAATTAATGTTGCAAAATGTTTTTTCCCATTTAGTGCAGTTACTGGTAATTTTCTACATAAAGTGTCAACATGTGCGAGAATGTAACGTACTGTGCATTGCAAACCAAAGAATACAACTCACCAGTTTAATTTATTGATTAGATTTTATTTATCCAGAGAAGGCTGGTATGTGAGTGAAGAAAAAACTGTATAATGCACCTCTACATTAATGCATCTTCCAGGTAAATAATATTTTTCATTAAATAATTAAGAACAGCATTCATATGTACCACACAAGCAGGAAAAAAGCTCTCCGAGGAATGAGTACAGTGACTGACAACCATGTGCCGCAGTTTCCAGAAAGCATTTGGGTTTGAATCCAGCAGTCACGGCAGCACTACGGGACGTGACGTTTGGGGAGGGGGGTGCTGCAGTGGTCAACCTACAGAAACAGTAACCCGGGCCCCTCATAAAGCTTTACACTGGGACAACAGAATCACAGTGGACAAAAGGAATGCATAGGACGTGATTTGGTGCAACTGGAGTCTATAGGCCACACACGCTCCCACAAGGCTCATCCCAAATGTGCTATGACCCCATTGACCTCTGACCCCTGACCAAGACTGACGGGGATTTTTGAAGTTTGTGATAGGATGAAAAAAAAAAAAAAAAAAACAACAGAAACTTAAAGACTTAAATGTGGTCTCGACTTCCTCTCATCTCGTCGGCTTTATAACAGTGCATTACACAAAAATACAAGGGAAAAATACTGGTTTTACACTATACATTTCTAAAATATATACAGAGTAAAATAAGTTATGTTTCCATAATGAGTTGTAGCCAGTCTGTATGCATCAGTGCGCGTATATCAGAATATCTCATATACAGCGCACACTGGGACTAAAGGCAGCTACTTATTTGGTTAAAGAGTGAGTTTTACGTCGGGACCTGTTGCAGCAGATCCAAAGACGATACATTTCTCTTTTACAATCCCTGAGGGCGGACGTCCCCACAGGGTTCAATACTGTTAAATATCCTAACATTTACAACCTAGGATGTTAGCTCTAATAAAAATACATTTCTCAAAAAAATATTCTTGCAGCAATCTTCTCTTTCAAGCATGCTTTTCAAAACTAAAGTTTCTCGGTTGGACTCCTGATGCGTCCTTTGGCCCTCTCCGCCTGAGGCCCTCTGTGCCCATCGCTCTGTGAGAAGGCTCAAGGCAGATCCAGCAAAAACCAAAGAAGCTCAGGAGCAGTGCATCCCGTCTCCTCCTTTTCCAGGCACTCTACAACGTGACTTATTGCAACTGAATTTTGCAGATTGGCTTGTCTGGGAAACAATATTAGCTCTAGTCGCTCACACATGTAATGATACAGATGAAGAGTCGCTATTCCCACACATCCTTTAGCCCTTTAAAGTGGAGTCTCTCTGAGCCCCCGGTCTGTACCGGGACAGAGCAGGGGCTCCTAAAGTCCAGTCCAGTTTCCTGAGGCCTACAGCCCAGTGTCCTGAGGCCTACAGCCCAGTGCTGATCATAGTGGGCTGTGGGGCCTGAGCTCGGCTCAGAGCTTCGCGGATCTGAAGGTTGAGCTCCATAAGGCGAGCGCTGGCCTGGGACAGATCCCGACTTGGGCCTACCACTGCCAGGCAGCCTGTCTGACCCAGCGTCTGGTGCCGAAAGTAAATGTGCAGAAGAGTCTGGACAGCGTTGTCCGACTCGTTTCCAAAGATGTCATTAGGCCACAAAGACCTGAAAAAGCACATGTTTAGACATTGTTTAGATCCACATGTAAGTGAGAGAGGGGCTCTTACCTGAAGACTTTGACCTGTGTGAGGGCGGAGCTGAAGTCCCGCGCTCTCAGCGTCTCAATCAGAGACTGGATGGCCGTCTCAGTGCTGGTGTGAGCGTGATCTGACATACACACATCCTCCTGAACATCTGTCCCCAGCTCTGCCTCCTTCAGACAGCTCTCCAGCAGGCTCAGCTCCTCAGACATGTTAGTAACCTGAGTAATCAGACTCACATCAGTCTATATGCAAACTAACAATCTGTCTGTGTAAAACAAAGGTCTTAATCAAATATGAAGTGGAAGGGCTGACCTCTGAGCTCCTTCTGTCAAAGGACTTAATGTCATTAAATGGCTTAATCTGATTAAATGTGCATCAAGATGCAAACAGGATGGCCATTGACTGCAGCAGATACACTAAACATTCTTCAAATGTAAGTTCTACATAGCCAGCCCATTTTACAAACTCCTCTGAATGAATTAGACTAAAATCTGTTTGGCCAGAGCCTAATGTCATTTGTTCTTGATAGAAAAAAAGAGAGAAAGTGTTTTTTCTAGTTTCACTAAATTGGATGTCAGGATCAAAACTGAGTTTTTTTGTTATATATTGTATATATTTTGACACTATTAAATCAATCTAACAGAAAAGTGACAAAACATGTCTTTAAACGTGTTAATTGAAGCTCAGTTATGAGACAGATGTGAATGTCTATTAATTCAACCACAAATGTGCTGAAATACAACATATCTTATCTGAAAGTGTACAGCATCACTTTTGAAACATTCGTAGCATTCTTTACTATAAACAATATAAACAATACTACATTTTTGGAACATTTCCTTTATTATCTGAAATTGTAAATATATAGCCACCCCGAGCCCTAGTCTCACCTCTGCTTCTCTCTTGATGGTGTCGACGCGGCTGATGAGTTTACAGTAGGCCTGAAACAGCAGCAGCAGCTGGAAGTGTAGTTTGTACAGCCTCCGACACAGTTCCAGCTCCTACACAGACACGCACACGCAGAGACACACATGACGACTGTATCAGTGAGATCACAGGTTAGACACATGAGGAGATGAAAAGGTTAACATGCTTTTGAGGTTGGGCCATGGAGTCAAAGGTGAGTCTCTATGGAGAATACAATTAGTCATGAAATCTCAATTAGTGCCTAGTCCATCACCGGGACGACCGCTGCTGCATTTTTCACCCTGCGAGTGTGTAACGGGACAAATGGGCCAAAGAAAAGGCTTTTAGATCCAGGGACGTTATTCACAGTTATAGCTAAAACCCAAGAAAAAACCATTCTAGAATTTCTAATAAACATGCAAAATGAGCCTTGTTGCAAAGAGATGTATGTAATGAGCTTGTAGAATGGGGAAATATGGCATTTTAGTGTTACTATTTTCGATCATCTTTTCATTACAAACAAACGAAAACCAATAATTTTGGTTGCATTAACGCGGAGGTCTCCAGCCAGCAGTTCTCCACCACTTATCAAGTTAGTCTTACAAGTGTAAATGTAACTGTATGCACTACTAAAAGAGAATGGTTAATGTTTCATAAAGACACCTCACTCACTAGCTCTCTGAGGGCCCTATTTTTTCATTTGTTTGGTCATATTCCCCGGTCCTGTGTGCTCTTCCAGGGTATATGCGTGGACCTCAAGTGAAATTTGACGACAAGAAGCCAAGCTCAGGCGTTTCAGAACAAATATTTGACGTAATCCACACATTTTCACACGAAGCAGGACTTTCAGGACACTGAAACGATATTTCTGAAACCAGGTCCCAGAGTGAAAAGATTTCAAAACTTCAGTTTAGCGTCTCCGCAGTTACGTTGTATCCGAAACTTTTTTTTTCTAAGTTGACATCACTGCCTCAGAGACACTTCTCATCTGCAGAAGGCACTGATCTTTATTTATATGATGTTTATTGTGAAAATCTGTCATTTCATTGCATCATAAACCACAGAAGACAGAGAACAATTTAATAAATCCACTACAATTTGTATTAAATTCACTTTAAAGTATTCCAAAGACATCTGAAGCATAAATCCACTTTCTGTGTCTCTTCAGTAGGTTTTAGTAACACATTGTTCAAAAAGAATTCTCTGACAAGTTTCTGTTTACATTTAACATCTTTTCTGCGCATGCTCAGTGAAATCTTCCTCTAGTTTTGTGACTTTCTGTGTCAGTGTCACAGCGCCACACTCTGGTCAGTTACAGGCATTACACGGCTTCAGGCTGGTTTACTGATTTGTGTGGACGATCACTAATCTAAAATAGCTCCGTGTTTATGCACATTTTTTTAAAATAGTCATCGCTTTGGCTTCGTGTGGACAAGGTCTTAATTTAATAACAAAACTGACTAATAAATAATGTCACTGACCTGAAACTTACCCACTTAAGAATGTGTTTTTGTGCAGATTTGAAGCGTTCAGTATTATGTTTAGGTCTATTACATTATAAAATCAAGACTTTTAATACATTAATTTATCAACTGTTAATTCCCCGCATATACCCTGTCTATTGTGCTGAAAATGTAGGCAAATGATATGAAAAGAAAAAAAGCGGACAGTGGATGAAACTCATTATAAAGCCATGTAAAAAGTGGATGGGATGGTTGAGCACATTATGATGAAGAGTCCATAATATGAGAACCACTTACTGCCAGATTTTCCATTTGCTAAGCAAGAGGGTGAGCAGGTGACACACACAAACGCACAGGGAGAGAGAGAGAGACCGAAAATTAGTGTGAGGTTTGACACAGCCGCCGAGACAAGAGCAGAGTGACATCGCATTAAACAAGTCAGAAAATACAGACTTATGACAGGCTTATTTACTGAGAAACAGGCAGAAGCAGAGGGGATCAAGTGCACTGTTTTAACAATATTAGTAAAGTTGAACGTCTTTTAGTTGTACAGAGTAAAAGACAGAAACCTAGGACGTAAAAGGTCCTACATACAAACACTCGACAGCACACCACATTTTGGAGTGCTAACTGTAATTGGGGAAAGCTCTTCATTGATTTAAGTTTCCTAATGACTTAAGGGTTGTTCTGGTACCGATACCGCATATTTTTCAAGTATCAGTATCGTCGATACTCCAAATCTCCTATTTGACACCGCCAGCATTGTCCTGAATGAGGAGCTGTAAATGCAGCCGCGGCAGCTGTTTTCTGCTCGTGCTAATGCTATAGCTAACACTTACTAGAAAAGCTCTGTGGAGTCTTTCAAATTTCAACCACAAAAAAATCATATATGCAGACAAACATCTGTGTTACCTTAGTGATATTTATTTAGTCTTGATAGATGGACACTGTGATTGAAGTCTAAAAATGGTCCAACAGCAGCCCTAGCTTGTGGTGCTAACAGGCTAACATGCTAACTTTTTATTGCATTTTTTTGCATAAGCGTCTTTTACAGGCCTCACTGTTGTTTTTATGGCACTAGAGTTGGAAAGGGACTAAATATTAACATTCTCAGCACAATTATGTTGAATGAAAATTACAATTGACTCTAAGGTTTAACGGCTAAGGTTTAAAAATCTAAAACAATAAACAATTTATTACAAAGTAACAGTAGCTTATTTTATATATGTAGCTCTTTTATGTATTTATTTAGCTTTTTAGGGAGAGTTAACAGAAGCCATTAATATTATTGATTACTGATTAAAATTTGAGTAAATGCTGTACATATAGTTTACTTCCTTAGTCATTATAAGGCAATATTTTGTTTCTGCACCTACCCTAAGACAAAGTATCAGTATCGGGTCGTTCTTTTAAGCACTTTTTCACTAATTCAAGTTGAGTCACAACTCAGCCGTAATAAAGTTACCAGATGTGGTGTTATGCACAAAGAATAGATGTGTAAATGTTAAATAATTACATGCTTTTGTGGATAAGGTTAGATTAAGTTAGGGGGGTGATAATAAAGTATTAAACCAAACTGAAAGTGGAGACACTCGACATGGAGCTTTCCATTGGCTGCAGTGATATCCTTCACAGATAAGTAATAAATGTGGTCTGTTGATTCTGTTGTTCATCTCCATTTTCCGGGGCTACTTTGGCACAGTATTTCTCCTTAAGTCTGTGCTTGTTCTTGTGACTGTTAAACAGTGGACGAGAAAGACGCTGTTTTCCATTTTAATGAATAGATTCTTTTCTCGTGGTGGATGCTCTCACAGATGCTGACTGTATTTACGATGCACTTCTACACTCTCACTGGGTGACATTCCAGGTGTTTTTACAGTCGGACTTGTCCTGATCATTCCAGTGTTAATTTTGCATTCACTTGTTGCATCTCTTGGTAACAAGTGAAGCTAGCAGCTTTTGCCTTCATAATATCAAACTTTTATAAGGATGTATATCTCACAATATTATAGTGGATTAATACAGAACAACTATAGCCTTATTCACACTGCATTCATTTTTCATTTCAGAAGAACAGATTACATTTATAAATATTTACCTGAAGTCCTGAGGTAAAACTAGAGCTATTCAATGATGCATTCATTGCATGCTCTACAAATTTCATTTGAGAGTCCTCATAATAACTATGAAGTTACTAATAAAGCTGTTTTTACAACCTCAGAGCAGTTTGTGCTTAGGACAATAAATATAACTGAACATGTTTGAAATGTCTTTTTACATGACCCAACCATGTTTATTTAGTATTTGAAGCTTTATTATTGCAAGTACAGAATATGGGTAATATTTTTGTCTGTATGTAACTTACCTGTGCATGTGTGTTGGATCTTTGGCTACTGTCTTTGTCCCCAAAAGTCTTCTTGCAGTTTTCCAGCCACTATGAAATTCAGAAGACAGTTAGAGAGGAAACACGATAAGCGGTGGAGTGTATGTGCATGTCATAAAGACAGTGCAGGAAGGAGATTTAATAAGAGTGTTGTACTTAGCGAATTAAAACAAGCCTGGGATAGTATTGAGTCCTCCAGGGACCAGAGCAGTCTCATTCAATTAGCGCCCTGCATCCCAGAACCCTCTGCAATCTCATCTGTGCACCCCTCCTCCGCTCCTCCAGCCTCCCTTCCTCTCCTCACGCACAGCTCCTCCCTTTCCCTTTCTGTCCCCCTTCCCCTCCCCATAACTGATTTAGGAGCAGTTATTTTTAGCCTGTCAGAGCAGAGCGGCGCAGACACGAACCGCGGCAAATCTACTCCTAGTGAGCGCTGGTTTAATGTCCGCTTCAATACGAGGATTATCTTCAGCATCATCTGCAGTGACGTCACCACAATGAAGGGCAGTTTAAAGAGCTCTGACAGCAGCTGACACCACAGTGCAGACTCGCTGGTGCAGTAAAGGATCGTCAGCACTATGGGGCTGTTTTAAGGGTGAAAAACATGTGGGAGGGTTAAATTCAGGCACTTACCAACTCAGCTGCCTCCCTCTTGTTGTTGTACGTGTCGAGGTGTTCCTGTAGCTCCAGCACACTGAACTTCAGAGTCTCCAGCAGGCCACAGGAGACCAGCTGTAGAACCATAGACATATTTAACACATGAATCATTCTGTGGAGTGCACAGAAGACTTGAAGTCTTACCGTCTCAGCGTCCAGCAGCACAGTGGGACACTGGGAACGCGATGTCATCACCTCCAGAGAACTCAAGAACTGGTTCCCCATTCGCTGCAGCCGCTCTCCAAGAAAACGCACAGAAGCATGGGTGATGGAGCCAAATTTCCTCTGGATATTCTGGTATTTAAGACATTTATGTTAACATTAACATCAATAAAGAAGAATACATTGTTTTAATCAAGAGCAGACTTCACCTGAAAGAGCCTGGAGAACACGTGGAACGTGTATACAGCGCACGAGCCATCAGAGTCAGACAACATCTGGTTGACATGGCAACGCCAAGCGTCCTCCTCGTTGTCATAGGCGACTGGCTGGAAGGCAGCCAGTATGGCTGACAGGAAGGGAGACGGTGGGGGAGAGGCCTGGACCTCAGGGAAGCAGTCTGCGTCACCTTCATCTTGACTGTAACACAGAGAAGGGCCAATGAGCTTCTGACAGCAGCAGCGTGAAGCAGGACCAGTGTAAACAACAACACATGCCCCGGCTGTCAACAGTAAACAAGAGTAAACACAGCCCTCTGGTCTCTGTGGCGCAGTCATTAGCTCTACTGCAGTGATCTGGCACAATAACAACATATAAGCTAACATTAGCTTCATGCACAGCCCTCCTCCAGCTCTCCTCAGATACTCACAGGCCGCTGGGACCAAACAGCCTGAAGAAACACACAGAGTAAAGGTATCTGAAGCCTGCGCCGCCGAGCTCCGCGCTGACACCGTCTCTGTCCTCATGCTCACCCCGAGTATTGCCTCTTTCGCCTCCCTCTCTCCCCTCTCTCCCCCTCTCTCTCCTCTTGCTTGCAGCTCCACTGTGCTGCAGCTAACACTAGCGCATTGCTCTCCCATCCCACACAGGACTGCAGCTCTCCTCGCTCGCACTGATTCATGCTCTGCTTTGGCTGAACGCAAATACCAGACTATCAGAGACTTTTCTCTCCCACTCCTTAATCCTCATACACACAAAACACCAACCATTTTCTGCCCCACATTTGAGCAGCTTAGCTGCGCTCACAGATGGGCATCAATCATGTTTGGCTTAGAGAATAAAAAAGACTCAGCACTGTGATGTGAGGGCTACACTGATCTGTCCTGTGTCTGTTCTTGTTAGGTGTACATCCTGGATTTATAACTGCCCTTCAAAAGTAGCTGTACCACCTTGAACAGTGAGTGTTTGAGGTGGACTTGAGCCAGCGCTGGCCCACCTTCAGGGCTGCTGCCAGACCGAGAAACCTCTATTTCTCACCGCGGCGTCCAACAAATGTACTCAGATATTTAATTAGAACACAACAACAATAACACAGCCCTGATGGACTCCTCGCTCTAAAACACAAGCCAAACACAAACCAAACACCAATGAGACAAGCAGTGTTGTATACTGTACTTATGTATGTGAGCTAAGAGTTAAGAATGAAGAGGACGCTGTAATTATCAGAGTATCTAGGGCCAGTGATCTGGCATAGATTGGACTTTGCTTTGTGAAGTGGAGTAAAGTAAGAAAGTACATTTCTATACTGCGTCACTTTCTTAGTCCACTTTCATCAATTAAAATGACTTTTGGATGAAAGTCAAAATGTCTTGATCTTCTAAAACCTTGTCTACTATTTAGTCTGGGAAATCCAAACTAATATCATTATCTGTTTTATTTGTACAACTGCTCGTGTGGAGTTGAGTTTAAAATTTTTAAGCTACTAACATTTCTTACAAACTGGGAGCCTGGAGTCTGAAATGACTTTGTGCAGAATTGCAAATCAACCAAATGTGAAATGACAAGAAAAGCAGAAAAATCAGAGCTTGTTGAAGCTAATAGTTATCATGAACAAAACAACTCATCATACTGTACAAATTTAGCTTTTTGCTAATTCAAAGCAGAAACTTGCTCAAATCTAACCATACAACACAGTACCACAACAAAATATTGATCTTAAAACTCAGAATGTTTCAAGGCACATCTTGTGAGAGCTGAGTGGTTGCTGTCTTTACCTGGACGTCCCGGAAAAAACTGCCTCCTCCTCTTCACAGCGCTCGTCCAGCTCCTTCAGTGCCTGGGTCACATCATCCTCCCACATGGAGCCACAAGTGCTGTCTGGGTCCTGGTCCGCCTCGAGTTTGGCCTCAGGGGGAGGGGCAGGTTTAGGGGGAGGATGGTGTGGGGTCGTTCTCACAGAGAGAGCCCGGCGGAGTGTCTATGGTGGGGGGAGGAGGGGGAGCAGGTTCCAACTCCACCTGAGGGTCCAACACCTCCTCCTGCACCTCCAAAACCTCCTCCAGGACCTCCAGCACCTCATCCTGGACCTCGAGCACCTCTGGAATGTCCTCCTAAGAATGAGTCAGTCAAGATCTATTGTCAGATGTTGCAATATACATTCAGGCATGTTCATTAATTAATTAATATAGGAACCACCAAGTGCCCATGCTTGCAGTTACATAGCAACAGGGGCTAAAAGTAACTCCATCTATATATTGTGGAACAAGAAGCATTTTGTCCAAGTCATTTCTCATGGGATCAACAAAAATCTGACGAGTAATGCACCTATTTCAAATGCTGTTTTTGGTACTGATACTCACTAAAAGTTCATGGTCTGACTGAAAGTACCTGCTTCAGAGCAGAAGCTAAAAAGTCTCCAAAGTGAGTTAAGGCAAGTTAAGGCAAAAGTTAAGGCAACTACCATCCTTCAATGGCTCTTGAGGCCACAGTGAGTGCTACAGCGAAGAACTTGGGGGCACAGTTCTCCAGATCTTTCGCTAGTCTTGGTCTGACCAATGGAGCGGGATAACTTCTCTACAATGCATGCTTTGGATTTGAGTTAGTGGGGGAAACTCAAACTCCACACCATGGCCTTCTTGCTGTTGGGCAAGAGTGCTATCCATTCTGCCACCATGCCTAAATGAAGTACAATTCCAGTCAGGTTCATACGGTCTTATTCACTACTTTTGTTGAGTTGCACACTACATGTTGAGGTGTCAAACCTCGTTCACAACAGCGTACATTAGCAAATCAGGAGACGCTAGCATTTCTTTCTTCTCATTGCAGTTTCTTGTGTTGAGAATAAAGTAGATGGAGGGCTAAAACCTAATGAGCTTGGGCCCTCCTGAAAAAGTATTGTGCAATAAATATGTTTCAATGTCAGTATCAACTCAAATCCACCAAAATCAATAACTGCAATAATATTACATCCAAACGTGCTTTCTCATAATAATTCTAAGATCTTGTTGCAGTCATACCTGAGGGTCCTGCATGTCCTGAGTGTCTGCTGGGTCCTGAGTGTCTGCCGGGTCCTGGGGGTCATGTGACTCAGAGAGGTCTGGAGGCAGAGGAGGAGCGCTACAAAACCCTGTGTCTTCACTGACGCTGCTGCTGAGCTCGTCCGCCGCTGTCATACTTGCAGCGTCCTGCAACAAAAGACCACAAGATGACACTCAACTTATTCTCAATACTTTTTCAGATCTTTATGGTAAAGTGCCATGTTATTGATAGGTAAAACTGGCTCTTATCTAGTGCCAGTTAAATCTTTGCTGCTGCATTCTGCACAACCTGCAGACACCTAGGGAGGCCTGACAGACTCCAGCGTACAGAGCATCACAAAAATCTAAACGAGTGGTTATAAAAGTATGAGTCAGGACTTCAAAATGGTGCTTTACCACAGCTTGTATTTGTGTTTCAAAAGTGTTCATTATTTTTCCAAAGTTAGAGATTTTAGGTTTCACAAACTCATTTAAAGGGCCAAAACAACATGGAGGTTTTTATAAAGCCAAATAGCATAACTTTTTAATCATTAAAATTTGACTGACAACCATGCTTTGACATCACTCCAGCAATGACTTAACTCAAATTACATTGTCACATTTAAGAGAAAGATAGACCTGAGAGTCATAAATGAACAAAACTCCATGTTTCTTAAAATGGACCCAAGCGGAAGTATATATAAAGAAAAGGGGCCAAGAATAGACCCTGAGGAACATCAACTGTCTGTAACATTAGCTGAGGGGGTCCTAGCATCACTAATATAAACTTCTATCAGATAAATATGATAAAAATACTTCAGAGCTAAACCTTGGACACCAGCACCATAATCAAGCCAGGTGAGATGGATTTGATGGTCCAAAAGCAGTGGTCAGATCTAATAGTAACAGGATGACACAGTGGCTAACAATAGAAATATATGTATCATTAAAAACTTGAAGCAAGACAGTCTCAGTGAAGTGAAAAGTGAGGGCATTGTTTTCTTCAGGAAAGTCTTTAGGTTAAATTTTAGAATGAAGAGGCGAGGCTCATCGTTCTGCAGTTCCAAACAGGAAGTCAGTGAATCTGTTTATATTTCTGAACAAAATGTATTAACAGATCTACATGTCATGGCTTAATAGTAAATAATTAGAAAAAAAACACACAAAATCTCCTTTAAGTAAGCTTAAAAATTACTGCCAACTGGTTGCCCAACTGGTCCTTCATAAGTAGCACGTTGCCAAGTCTCAAGCTCCTAAAATGGAGTCTCAATGGCCCCATCTCCTGCTATGGACATTACTTAGAATCACATATTCACATCAATGACGCTTGAGGGAGCAGAGTCAGCGCTTTGGATGTTACTTAGCTTCTTGCGAGACGGTTTTTCATGTTCGTGCACATGCTAACCTCCCTTGTGAGAAATTAAATAAAACGACAAGAATCAATAAACAGAAGCCAATATCAATCTATCAGGACACTGAGTGATAAAGTTGACCCTTGTGCCAATAAAACTGACGAGGCAACGAGAGCATGCGAGTGGAGCGTGAGGAGGATGAATTGTTGTCTGTGCTTGTTAGTGGTGATTTACTGCAAGTGTGGTAAGTATGTGCAAATACAGCTTTAAAATAGTCACATCAAGTGATGTTTTTAGCACTGATAGTTTCTCTACATTAGGGTTAGGGTTAGAAAAAAGGGTTGTTGTTGTTAAAATATTGTAACGGCTATTTATATCAAATTATAAACCACAGTTTCTTTACTTGTTATCATTCTTAGTGCTGCATTAGCTGAATTTATTGGGCTAAAATGTGACTGATATTCCTTTTCTACCAAGCTGGTGCAGAATGAGCTGGCACTAGTTCACAACAGGACCAGAAACAAGAACCAATGGTACTGTAAACTTACAATATATATTAATACAGCTAGCTTTATCTAAAATTAGGTAAAACTGAGTTAGCTGATAGACAGCAAAGATTCAGTTGCCACTGTCATCCCATTTTGAGCCATTTGTCAAATTTGAGTCAATAATGCTAATAGTTAGCTTGACTTTCTTTTCATTATTTAAACTGTCAGAAACTATGAAACATTTTATTTGTCTGTTGCAACCTTGACACCTCGTATGAGTTACATTTAGTCCTTTAAAGTTTCATAATTTTGGATAAATATTGTTCTTCGCCAGTCACATAAACAGTTAGGTGACCTTGATGTTTGTCAGCTCTGATCTCTTTAAAGTTTTTAAGCAGTTAAATATAGTGCTTTAACAAATGTTAAGCTTCTGTTAGCATACCGACACACTTTGCTCCTAGTAGCTGTAAAAAAAAAAAAAAAACAATTACAACAATACATTGCGGTGAAAGATTAGGAGGCTCAGAATGCAATAGGTATGTGAGAAAAATATGAGAATTGAAACAAAATGTTTACATGTCTAAGAAATCAAAAATTGTGTATAGCACCTTTAAGCATTGCACTAGCTATTGCTAGCACAGCGTCATGGCTCAACTCTCACAGACTTCTAAAAATTGTGCATAGTGCTTCTAAACTGAGAGAAGAATTATGAGCCCTTGAATGGATTAGGCAAGTGAGCTAAACATCTGACTGACGGAAAAAAGATTAAAATTAAAGGGACTATACCCAATTATTTACAATAAAATTGCTTAAAATCAGTTTCCCCTGAGCACAGCTATCTTGTTAATGTATGTATTCAGTTGGAAATTAGTCCACAGTGTCCTGTTTAATAATGTCCTATTTGTTCACCAAACTCTACAAAATGTGTCTGTTGTTGTTAGCATTATGGCTAACAGACATTAGCATACCGGCATGTCTCGCTCCTGTGAAAAAATGCTTAAAACCCAACTTGGATCCTCAGAATGCATTAGGCAAGTAAGCACACATACAGACTGAAGTAGTTTAAAATGAATTATTTCTGTCTGTTTACATTTTTAAGGAAGCAAGCTGTTTGTTTACACTGTTAAGTTGGCAAAAATCTGTATCTGTTTATGTATTGTGAGTCATGTCTTTTGATACAAATTGTAACTTGGAAATAACTACTCCTATTAGACACTTATCAATAAATTGAAATTGTAAGCGTTTCGATACAGGATGTGAAATGACAGCCTCCATTCAAGCACTAATGACTTTATTCCTAGCTTGTTTCTTCTTGTTTTATTTGAATGCATTAGGGAGCGGAGTGTGGCAGGGGGCCAGTACATCAGCTCGAGACAGCAGTGATATTACAGAAAGCTTTTAGAAGTGGTCGTCGCTGGCCCGTCGTGGAGCGAACGAGGGGAGTATTGATGGTTTTATCTGGGGCTCATTTCACTAAGAGCCGCTGCTGTGATGGCGCTGATGTCCTTCAAATGCTCTTGAGACCGACTCCTAGAAAGTTACATGTGTTTTTGGAGGAAAGCGAGAGGAGAACACAAGCATGATGTGTATAAAATATAAGCTGTCTATGAAGTTACTGCAAAAAAAACTATTTTCAAAAATGCCACCTGAATGTAATACACAGCACAGGTAAATACATCATGGGGGGTTAAAAAGACGCTGCCTTGGAGTGTAAAATCACTGCATGACTCAAGTTAAAATACTGCTTTGGAACATTTTTCAAAGAGATAGTTACGCTTTAAGCCATAAATGTGGCATGTTGTGGCCAAGGGAACATTTCCATCAAAACAAGCATAAAAACAGAACCCAAAAGGGTAACTTTTATGCAAATACAAGTGGCAAGTTCACTCAATTTAAAATATCTTTGCTTACAAAATCTTACATGGCGAGCTTTGCAATTTCAAACTTTGACTTGTAAAATTGTGCAACCTTAATAAATTGAAGAGTGAATCAAACTTGTACTGTGTCAGAAGTGACTGTTCCAAACCCATACTTTAGCAGAAAATCCACCATCATCATGTGGGGTAGACTAGTGTCCAACTTTTGTGTTCAAAACAAATTATCATTGTTTATGCTAAGGAATGCATAATGAACATAATTTTTGTTGTTTATCTTATAACAAAAGTAAAGTAGGGCTGCAACTAACACATTTTTTGGTAATCGATTAGTTGGGCGACTATTCTTTCGATTAATCAATTAGTTGTTTAAAACACAGATTTTTGCCAAATTTGAGCTAAGAGTTAACGTCATTTGAGGACGTCCTGGAGATATGAATAATCACATCTCCAGGAGTAAGAAGATTTTAAAGGGTCCTATTATGTAAAATTATTATTTAATGATTCTAACATTGCTATAATGGCCTCCCTTCAACATTAGTTTACTCAAAGTTTATTGAATTGATTCCTTCATGTTGGAGAATCTTGTATTGTTCTCAGCTGGAGCTCAAGTGCTCAAAAATCCCTGTTCTCACCTACCACCTATCCCCTCCCACTTGTCTGTATTTACTTGTTAATTTCAAAAGATTAATACTCAAAGTGAAGCATATATTGTAACTGTATGGCACAATTTAAAAAACGATTTTAAATCTGTGCTCTTACAGTTACATTTAATGAAGAGGCGAGCTTATCAGTTCTGCAGTTTTGAACAGGAAGTCAGTAGAGCTGGTTCTATTTTCTGTTTTCAATTTGTGTTTTATAATGAACAAAGGGTGAATTACGATCTAAATAGTAAAAAAAAAACACATAATAGGTCTCCTTTAAGGTCGTCAAAACTATTTGTACTGATAAAAATACAGTTAGCATGAAAAAAGTTATATTTTCTGATGAGTTTCAGAATAATAGTTTCATCAAAATCAAAACCAAAATGTTTATTTAAAAAAAGATTTGTATTTTCTGTTGAAATCTATTTTATAGAAATCTAACGTAAAGAGAGAATGTTTAAGGATCATTGTGGTATCATAATTAGGCTTCAACAAGAATAGATTCTATTAGTGTTCATTTAGCTAAAATTACATAAAACACTAGGCTCAGGCAAACAATAAGCTTACACAACATTTGTGTGATTTCTGTTATTCTGACTCTTTTCCACACCTCATGGATGTTTGGAACCTGCATAATGATCAGTTAACGATTATTCAATTATTTAACTAATTGACGATTATTTCAATAATCGATTAGTTGCGAATAATCAGTTAACTTGTTGCAGCCCTAAAGTAAAGCAAGCATTACATCTCCTAGTCCTAACCACAACCATAAGACATCTTTCACTTATATTAATTGATCTTACATATATTCTATGTGCCTAAGCTAAAGAGATTCAAATTAGAACAACATGTTAGTAAAGGCAATAAATGTCAGTAGCAGTGGATAGCAAGCTTGTCATCAAGACAAGACAATATAGTGTTAATACAGTAGTAAATCACATGTGTTTTATTAGCTGGATCACCAGTGGGTTGCATAGGCTGAATGTAAATACTCACACAGACTGGAGCTGAAGACAGGAATAGATGAGACTGTCCTTTAGTTTAAATGGAGGGTTTAGTGCCAATTGCCATTATTGGAGGTTAGCAGTGACAGCTGACCTGAGGTGAGTTTTGGTTTTTGCTCCCACAATCACAAGAGCAAGCCCCGACTGCATCAATAACTATAAGGTATGAGACATCTAATCCCAAAGCAAGCGCAGGCAGAAAAATCATAGAAACAAAGGTGTGATGTTCAAAACAGAAAAGAAAGATAATATGCTAAGTCAGCGCCTACAACCACCAACTGCCATCCAGCTTCCTGTGTCTAAACAAGCAGCAGTCACCCAGAAGCACGCAGACAGAGAGAGAAGAAAGAGCTAGAAAGCACCCGAACACCAAAGTTTATTATTGCTCCCCATTGATCGCACCTCAGGCAGCTGGCTGCTGGTGCTGTCTGAGTGGGCCCTCTCCAACATGGGGCTATCCAGACGAGGGAGGGAGGGTAAAGAGGAGGGCAGGACAGGTTGCTCCTCGGTCAGGGCACTGCTGGACGACTCCTGAGACTGTTGCAGTGAGTCCACGTGGTTCGAGGCCGTGTCGTCTGTGGCCGAGTCGCTGTTGAGCTGCAGAGGCCAAAGGGGATTTGCTTTAGTGTGGATACAAAACAGACTAGTATACATTTGCATCTCTATTATAACTAGGAATGTCTCAAGATCAAATTTCTGTGATTATAGTGAGACAAAAACAACATTTCATGATTTTTCACAATTAATTCAAGTCAGGTTAATTTATTTTTATAGCACCCACAATCATAACAGTAGCCTCTGCAGACTTCACAAGATTGATTAGTAATATTCTTTTTGCTAAATGACAAAATAAAGTTAATGTGACAAAAAAGACAGCATTTTTGTTTTTACTCTAGATCAGTGTTTCTCAAACTGTTGTACACATGAAGCACTCTTCTGACTTGTTTGTATTATTAAAGAATTATTAATATAAATAATGTATGTTTTGGTTTCATCATCATAAAGAAATGTTTTATTCTTGTTTACTCCTCTTTTGGCCTTTTCTATTTAATTTGAAACCACACAAGCACTTATTTAGGCTTGATAAAATCTGAGTTTACCTCTGATGGTACTTGAAGAGCCAAATATTACACAAAGTAATACTTTGTGTGAAAAGTTTTGAGAACCATTGCTCTTGAACAAAAAATACTTAATTTTGTTTCTATATTTTGTTATTTGCTTTTTAACTTTTATTTGAGTAAAGACATTTAATTTCAATAGACTGAAACAAAATCTATGACAATAGTTTTTATATCTTGCATTTATGTTGTCATTAATTGCACTTATATTTTGCTGTGATTTAGAACAAACATGCATTGATGATAAAGTTTTATGTTATAGTTGTATTTTAGTAAATAAAGCAAACTTTGTGTAATGTACCGAGTCAAAACAGTTGGGATTTAGGCGTAGCTTAGGTGTATGCCATATTTGTTTTTGTTTAATGTTTTAGTCTAAGTAAGGCTAAATACTGTATTTCAATGTCTATCAAGTCATGCCAAAGGTGTTAAAGTATTTCAACAGATCAACTTGCAGTAAACCTTTAAAACATGCCATAAAATGTTATAGTACAAAACACTACATTCTACATTTGTGAACTAGCAAAGACTACAGCACTAAACTACTATAATCAGCTTTAGCAGGCACCAACAAGCTGAGGGGTTAGAGGTAAGCAGCAAAACAAAACACAGTGGCAACAGGCAAGTTAAAAGAGATTTATATTAGTGAAAGTAAACTGTAAATAAGCTATTGTTCCAACTTTCTTTTATACAAAATCTTTCAAGTATCTTTCAAGTTTGAGTAAAGCATAGAGAACAAGGTAATATTCAACATTTTACTAGACATATGGTGTTTTGTGATTTTTGATGACATTTATAATTGTACCTTGTTAGACAAAACCATATTGTAAATCTAAATAAATCTATGAAAATGAAACAATAGAAATAATAAATAACTAAATAATACCTGATGACATCTTTATTTTTGACAAATGATTATGATAAATATTTACCACAATAACCAGCACACGTAACTACGCCCTGATTCTAAAAATAAAGAAACTTTAATTGTTATGAAGCAGTAATGATCAGTTTAATTTGGAAGCTTTCCAACAAAAAGAACTGCAAGATCTGTCTGGCTGGCTGGCCAAGTCTAGAGTTGTTATTGTAAATAAAAAAGCTTATTGCATCGCAACAGTGACTGAAAGTCAATTAAGGAAAGACGCTGTAAAAAATAGCTGTAAGCTAGAATCGGGTACAAGCATCTCTGCCTTTGTGCTTAATGTAATTGTACACTGTCCTGAATAAACATTACCTCACCTTACCTTACACTACTGGCCAAACTCCTTCATTAAGGATTGCATTTTTTTTTTCATCTGACGGAGTTGGAAATAAGAGAATGAGAAGTAGGAGATATTTTAAGGGCTGACCCTTAAAATATCTCCCACACACACAAAATGTTATATTTTTAAAGGAATTCAGAGGATTGGTTGATGTTTAGTTCTAAACATGTTTTGTTAAAATTTGAAACCTATGAAAGTTATCCTCTCAGCAAAAACTCTTGTATCTAATATGTCAACATTTTGCTATTAAAAATATGCAGTTTTGTCTGTTTTGTCATAGCCTGATGAAAACTTACATTCTTTTTTTAATCCATGTTTGTAAAGTTCAAACATCAGAAAAACTAAAACTAAATTTAACATTGTGATTTGTTCACCTGCAGCGTCTCGTCTTACCTGGAAGTCAACTATATTTACTTACTACACCTATTGCACAAAATTTCTACAAAGCAGCAAAGGAATAGAAGCTATGCACTGACATCACTTTATTTGGAAAATACTCCTCAGCATTTTGTCTGTGTGGCAAAATTATGAAAACAATACCTAATAAAATGTGTCTTTGTTTTTGATAACGTTATTGGTTTGAGGTAAACTAAAAGTAGCGTTGCGATTGTTGCGACAACTGTGCAGAGCTTAGCTAGCTTGTTTGCTTATAGCTGTTGGTGATTAGCGCAATTAGAACTGTCACACCACAAATAAGTACAACAAACTTTATTTTCCTTTTTAATGAGAGAAAGGCAATTACTGTAAATTGACTCAAGCCTTGTTGTTCCTGTTGTGTTTCTGTTTTTTTACCACTATTTATGATATTCCCTTTTACATGTCAGAAATTCAATATCCAGCAGCTCAGAGTTGTGATTGTTTATGTTATCAGACTGTCGTTTTATTCTATTTTAATTGTGTTTTCAGCTCTTACAAGAAAAAAAAAAAAAGTCCTTTCTCATAATTGTCTTTTATGCGTTTGTGCCACCCAGTGCTTAGATTTAGAAACTGTGATGTCATCTGCATAACCTCTATATACCGCAGTAGTGCTTAAGCTGAAATCTGAAAGGGGGGCGGCTACCACCAGCGCAGAAGCAAGCGCCTAGCCGTGTGTGCACAGCGGCAGCAGGCCCAGCTCAGCGCAGACACACACACCATGCTAGCGGCCGGTGAGAGAAGCATGGTGGGCAGTGGGGTTTTTTACGGTTACACTTACAAGACGAGATCGGTTGAGAATCTGGCTAGCGCTCAGTACCTCCTCCTCTGACGACTCGTCCGTGTCTTCGTGGTTGGTGAGGTTTAGGCTCGGCGTGCTGCCCGAGTACTGGCACTCCTGCAGGGATGGAGTGTCCCCGTCTCCGTCCCCTTTGTCCATGCTCTCCAGGGAGCGCCGCCGGACACCCCAGTTGAAGTTGTCCATGCTCTCTCCCTAAAATACAAATATATATGTTCAGGAATCAGTGGATGCAGAAGTAAAAGATCTTTATGAACAAAGCACATAGATAATGCAATGTAATGGTTCTCAAACTTTGGTACAGTTATTTATAGGCCCTGTTTAAAATGTCAACTAGAGCTGCAACTAATGATCATTTTGGTAATCGATTATTTGGGATATTATTCCTTCGATTCATCAATTAGTTCTTTAGAACACAAAAGTCACATGACTACAAGATTTTTATTATTTATTTTTTTTTTACAAATTTTGATCTAAACAAAGCCTGAAACTAAATTACAATATGAGAAAAGAACAATCATAAAAATGAAGGAAAAGCATTTTTTCATCTCAAAACAGCCAAAATAGCTCCTGTACTGAACAGTAATCACATAATTATATAGTTCTATTGACAAATAGCATTTTTCAAATTATTAGAATCACTTAACTTTAGTCACATTTACTCAAATCAAGATCAAGTTAACTTAATACGTTTTTTTTTTTTTTTTTGCAAAACCGGCAAATTTACACATTTTCTATGTGATTGCTGCCCACTTGGTGCCATAAAACTTTTTTTTTTCAGTTCAGGCATGTTTGGGAACCTATAAAGTCCAGCTAACAATTATTCTATTACTAAATTAGTTGACGATTAAAGGGACTGTACCTGATTTTTGCATCCTAAAAATGTAAACAAACAGAAATAATTAATTTTAACCTTTTTCCTTCAGGCTACATGATTTCTTCACGTAGCTAATGCATTCTGAGCTTCAGAATTGTTCATCATGATGAGTTTTAATGTTTGTTCACAGCTGTTAGCAGCGAGGTGAGTCACTATGCTAACAACAGTTAGCCACAATGCTAAAAACAAAAACAGAAAAAGTTGCACACAAACGGGATTTTATTAGACACAGACAGGACTTTGGGGACTAATTTCCACCTGAATTGATACATTATCAAGGCATCAGTGCTAGGGGAAATTGCTTTTAAGTTATCTTGTTGCAAAAAAATCAAGTACAGTTCCTTTAAGTCAACAATTGATTAGTTGCGATTACTTGATTAACTTGTTGCAGCCTTATTGTAAACTCAAGGTTTTTAACGTAACAGAGTGAGGTGTCTCACTATAGGAATCATCCATGGACCCAGGGAGATGCTCATTGTAAAACACAGAATGTTAGAAAATGAACAACATTCTTGTCTAATTTGAACTGCATTTAGACACAAATAACATGATAGGTGGAAGACAAATTCACAGCGCAGAAGTAATCTCACTTTTTGTTTCCAGTTCTCAGATAATGGAGATAATTCTTCTCATTTAACTGTTTCTGTCTAATAGTGCACTATGTCATTTTTCTATTGGGAGTAATTACCTGCTCGGCCTCAAAGTGTAAGAATTATCCACACCACAGTAGTGCATTCAATCTATTTTGTAATAATTTAATCACGCATGTCTTAGTAAGGTCACTTGTCTATAGGTCTTAGTTTCCATACATTTTACCAATAACTGGATGCACTGTTGAATATTTCTAGTAGTACAAAGTGAAGCTATTCTCAATGAAGTATTTCAGGTGTGTTTTATTTGTCCAGTCTTTATTTATTTTGGACCAATAGGCCGCTGCACATGCCAGAGAGACTACACCACCCTCAAAACAATCACATAAAAGATATGATAGAAGGTATGAATGAACCTCCTGCTCGAGCTCAATAGTTCCTTTTCAGGGTGCAGCACATATGTTTTGTCAACAGGTGTGTCTCCTCATGGACTGTTCATAAAATTCTAGCGGGTCACAAAGAAACAGCCTATAGTTTGCCCAGTCCTCTAAACCAGATATAAAATATGTCTTTTAGATTTGTTCAGTTTGCGTTCAACTGTGTGTGTCTTTGTCAATATGACTCAGAGAAAAATATATGAATATAATTAAAGGGACTGTACTCGATTTTTTTGCAACAAGATAACTTAAAAGCAATTTCCCCCTAGCACTGATGCCTTGTTAATGTATCTAATCAGGTGGAAATTAGTCCCCAAAGTCCTGTCTATGTCTAATAAAATCCCGTTTGTGTGCAGCTTTTTCTGTTTTTGTTTTTAGCATTGTGGCTAACTGTTGTTAGCATAGTGACTCACCTCGCTGCTAAAAGCTGTGAAAAAACATTAAAACTCATCATGATGAGCAATTCTGAAGCTCAGAATGCTTTAGCTACGCAAGGAAATCATGTAGCCTGAAGGAAAAAGGTTAAAATTAATTATTTCTGTTTGTTTACATTTTTAGGATGCAAAAATCAGGTACAGTCCCTTAAGGATCTCAGATGTACTCTCATATCCAACCAAACTACTGTCGTTTTTTTTCAAATGCATGTGCCAGCTTTTATTCTTTTTACAAATGGCATTACAAATATCTAAATGTACTTGTGTTTTCATTCAGGCGTTTAAAGTAGTGGTGAAAAGTTTGAGAACCACGTGATTATGTCAGAACAAAATCAGAATGAATCAGGACAACTTCACAAATGGATGACTTTGAACGCAACACATCGATGACACCACCAATGACTAAAAGTGTGCATTCACAAAACTGCATTCATGACATTTAACAGCAAAGGACCTGTACCCGATTTATACTAAAAGTAATTTAAAGATTTCCACAATGTGATGAAGTCAAAAGCTTTTTTTTTTGGCATGAAACATCAAAAACCTAGACATGTTTTCAATCTGGTGATTTCTATTATACTAGACCCATTTACTTTGCATTTAAAAAGAAAATGCATCAACAGAAATTTATTTTTTTTAGGGCTATTACTGAACCCTAAAATATATCGTTTTGTTGTCTAAAGCCCTGGAAAAATGGCTGCTGTTGTTTACAGCATTAGGGCAGCTGATGGTAGCGCTTCGAAACTAATCAGGGTGAATAATTATAATAGTCAGAAAGCAGATAGACAATTAGATAATAGGCAAAATGTATCTAAAACAGCTTAGAAATATAAACTGGACTTCTTGTTCAAGTGTAGTGACAATCTCCCAATTTTTTTGTGTAAAATTTGATCGATTTGGACGGTACATGATTGATTTGAACGCTGAATCAAATTTTTTGGGTAAATCGAAAGTAAATACAGTCAAGTGGGCGAGAATGGGTGGTTAGTCCAGACCGGATTTTTTTTAAGGAGTATTAGCATAACTTAAAGGTGGGGTAGCTGCAAACACTTTAAATCTGACAACTTTCTCTAATAAATCCTTCGGCACATGGTTAAATTCATTTTTTGTTGCAATTTCAGCTTATAAACTTTTAAACTTTACAAGCAACAAAGTGAAACTGGAATGGACCTCCCAAGCGCAGCCGATGAGAACTAAAATTCTTTATTACTCAAATCAGACAGTACTCGGTGGTCTCGTTTGTGCTGCATTTATCAAAACACAAAGTTTACTAACTTATCAAAAACACAAAGTTTACTATTTACTAAGTTACTCAGAAAAAAGACTAACCCTTTTTCAAAATAGGTCTCCTACAAGTTTTTAAGTAAAAATCGGGTACAGCGCCTTTAAAATATCACTAGAGCACTGTGGAGAAAACTGAACAAAAGTTCTTTGTACCACAGGCTTACCTGCAACTCCTTGTGGCAAGAGAAAACAAAGAACACAAGTGTTATTGGACTCAGGACAGAAAATATGAATAACTTGTCAACAGCTCAGGACAGTTAGAGGACAGAGACATAATTGATACGAGACGAGACAAGTGCATTTATGTGGTTAAAGCTAAATCAAATAATCATAAGTGGGACGTTTAATGAAAACCCTCACCTCGGCATCTTCCAGCTCAACGTCCAGAAAGTCAAAGTCTTTGAAGACCCCAAACTGCTGCTCACTTCCTGTATCTTCACCCTGCACTTCCTCCTCTCGAACAACCTCCTCCACAGTCGGGATGAGGCTGGTCTGCTGGTCCCCGGAGTCAAGATCCTCATTGGATGAAAACACCACCTAAAACGGTAATAACTCTGTGTTAGTGATGTGTAGATGTGAGAAACGTAGCACACAAATATGAAACGTGCAACAGCAGCAGTGCTAACACTGCATGGCATTTACAGAGACCTTGTCAGAGGCTTTAGAGTACGAGAGGAGTCTTACGGAAGGATTTTTTGCAACACCCGATTCAGGACCACAAAGAGATAAAACATTCATGAGCTTCTCTCTGGTTCTTCTCTGTAACAAAACACAGAAAAAAAGATTTTTAGAACATCATAATAACCGGTATAATAATGTTATGTACTTGTGTGTACTGTGACTTTTAAAGTTAGCACAGGTATTTGTAACTACTGATCAGAGTTGGGTAACACTCAGTTACATGACCCTCATTGTATTTTCGCCCAAGACACATAATTTCCTAGCGTCATGAAAGACACTCGTATTGACAAACAAACAAGCACTTATTGAAGCTTGTGTTGCAGCGAAAGTCATAGAATAAGGAGCCGATTGCCAATACAAAAGAATTTAAATATCTGCTCCAAAATATCGGCCTAGTTTCCACTTTTCGACCTAGTTCCACTTTTCAAAGTACTTTTCTACTAGCTACTTCTACCAGTTTGCTCACTAAGCAAGTAACACTTAGTTTGATTTAACAGTACTTTTAAGGTTAAGTTATACTTATAGGGTTATTCCTTTGTAAGGGAAATTCATTCTCTACATTTGACCCACCTCCATCTCCTCAGGAGGAGGGTGTCACTGGAAATATTTACAATAACAATCAAAGAGGTAGAATATTCAGATAACTCAATATTTAGACATTGGTTGTGCATGACAAGAAAAATAAACATGCACAAGAAAAAGAATGATGAGACGATTGTTAATGCAGCCTGGGGTGCATAGATGTCCAAACAGGTGGGGTGAAGGTTCAGAGAGGGTGAAGGTTTTCACAGCTCTGTCTGGCCAGAGGCTCATATTATCAAACTAGTTATTAGTGCAAATTAAACTGTCTAAACTATATAAATATTTAATTGGAAAATACGTGTGGGAACAAAAACACAAACATTTATCTGTATGAAGAAAAGCACACTTAATTTTATTTGATTTATTCTTTCATTTTGAGCACATGTAAACAACGCTAAATTACTTACATCAGATGTATGGAAACTGTAATAGTAATTTGACAACTCCAGAGATTTGATACTGATCATATTTTTATTGTGGATGTGAAATAGCCTCTGTTCTTTCCATATATCATAGATGATAGCTGCACTGATAAACCAACACTAACCACAGTGTCAACCTTGTAAGACATTCTGGTTTGTTACACTGAAATAGTTAGAAGCATGTACCTGAGAGAGCTGAGGCCTCTTCCAGCTGACTGGCACCAGCCCGTTGGAGTTGGACCCAGACGATGTGGATGATGTACTTCTGGTTACCGCAATGACCTGAGGCTTTCCATTACGGCCTGCTGCTGTGCGCTGGTCTCCATACTTATGCCCTATGATGGGTGTCTGTGGGTCAAGACAAGACTTAGACACGCATCTCTGAGCAAGCTGTCACATTCTGGAAATCTAGTCCAGTCCTGATCTACGTAGTTTCAGATGTTACAATAAAAAATTCAAAAGTTACCTCTGAGATATCAAAATGGAAGTCCAGAGTTTTTCCCGGCAGCTCTTTGGAGGAGTTGTTAAAAATGCGGGTGAATGCGATCTCTGGAGAACCACACGATTCAGTGCTGTAGGAGCGCTGCACGTCGTCAGGGACAACGAGACTGGCTGAGCGGGACACCACCAGTTTTAAAATGTTCTGGGCCTCTTTCCAATGTGAGCTCTGTAAAAACACACACATCATGACACTATAATCAAGTGTCCAAAAACAAACATTTCCTCACAGTACACAATTATTTTAAGAGCGTAGATACAGTCGACATCAAAAACCAACCTAATGACTTTCCCTCTCAAAAGGCAGCGCCACCAAATATGACATGTTGCCAACTGTATCTATAGAGCTTCTGCATTTGTGTTTATTTTGAAGGCAGACTTTCCGAGCACTGAGTCAACGAATCACAGAAAACCAGAAAATTACATTGAAACAGCAAGCTACGAATGTTATCGTAAATATGCAGCGCAAAGAGTTTTTCAGTATGAAGGCTCTCAACAGGGTTAAGGTTTTAAAGGGAACCCTGGATATGAAGACAAATATAGCTAAAATGCTAGTACTGGTCATGCTTATTAAAACAAATACAAACAAATATATAACTGCTTACTATTTTTTATAAAATTGTCATTGTTTATGTTGTTTTCAAGCCACTGGCAGCCGCCATTTTGGTTGATGAGATAAAATAGTGTTTCCATGGTTACTCCCACAAGTTCATGTGTGAACAAAAACACTGACAGTGTCCAGTTCTTGCCTCTTCCTCTTGATTATCTTCAGTTTTACTAGATTCCACAGAATCATTCTGTATTTGGCTTTGCTCCGGCTCAAACTGACAAGGTTTAACCCAGGAATTCATGTTGCTTAGTTACCTGCTAACGCCTGTTACCTGACAACACTATTTTTATGTCATAACCGCCGCAAAATGGCAGCCTCCATGTCATTTCTTCATAACACTAATTTAATAAAACTACAAATACTTCCAAGATATTTGTCCTGTATTTATATAGGTGATGATATTATAAGTGTTTTAGGATAAACATGTGATTATATCCAGGGTTCGCTTTAAGGAATAGATACATTCCTACTTGTTCAAAACCAAAGAAAAAGCCAAAGAAAAAAATCTATCAGCTACGTCGGCCATCTTGAATGTTTTGTAACGATTAGAAACAAAAAAAGTTTTGAAATTAGCAAGGGGTGGTGGAGGGGAGCGGCCGTTTTGAGATTGAATCATCCTAATTTTGGACGACAATGTGATTTACTCTGTCTTTGGTTCCAGACCATTCTGCATTCAAACAGAATGTAGGAGGGGCTGGCTGGTCAGGCAAGATGTTTGGGGAATTCAATATTTTAGTAAACGGTGTACAAATTTTATCCTAGTTTATATATTTTTTAAGATTAAAAAATGATTTCCTGTTCATAAACGATGGCATCACACTAGGAAGTTGCAAAGTAAAGATGTAATAAATTGCGCCAAAAGTCTTTGAATGTAACAGGCTTTTTACCTTTTTAACATGCTACAAAATGCATAGAGTACCTTTAATACACAAAGGTTTACAAACTCAGCAATAAATGGGCTAGAGGTAATTTAAGCACAAGTAAGTTCCTTCACATGCTTCGAAATACTGTAGGAACATGTCAGGTAGAGGAGTTTTACTGTGGTTGATAAAAAGAGTTGCAGCAGCAGCATACCACCACACATGCGACTGCACAAACACAAAGAAGGCTAGTAAAGGATGGCTTCGAGCTCTATGGTATAACAACTGTCAGATGGTGCTGTGAGCAAAAGGCAAATAATGCACTGGGTCAGGGCTAAGAGGCTTTTATAAAGACATGTGCATCCATCAAAAGAACCCTTAACAATGGCTCTGGAAAAGAGGAGTTGGCCTTTCAGGTCAGCGCTAACAGCTAATGCCTTGATAAAAGGCTAAGACATCTAGGAATTAATCAAACCAACCCATAAAAAAACCAAAACACTTCATTAATTTATAAAAATGTACATGTCAAGTCAAAAGTATAAAACACATTTTTACTCATAATCATATGAGTTTATCCTTGTCTTACCTGAACATATTTGCCAATGATCTTCATGATTTCCAGGTTAAACTGTTTGACTGGTGCTGCTGACAGCTCGATATAATTCAGCAGGCTGTAGATGATCTGTAACAATGACTGTTGCATGCTGGGAAGGCCCTTCTCAAGCAACTGTAAGAAAAGAATAGCACTCATTATGAAACAGTGGTAGTTGAAGTCTGACTTTTATGGCTTTCATCAAGGTCTTGTCCACACAAAGCTAAAATTATATTTTTAAAACAAATTGCCTAAACATGTAGCTGTAGGATTTGTGAGCATCCACATGAATCAGTAAACTAGCCTGAAACCACCTGTAATGCCTGTAACTGACCAGTGTGGCGCTGTGACACTGACATAGAAAGACACAAAACTAGAGGAAGACTTGACATTGAGCATGAGCAGAAAAGTTGTTTAATATAAACAGAGACTTCTTTTAAACTTAGCAATCATTTTGTATGAACATGAATCTAAAACCTAAAGTAGAGACACAGAAAGTAGATTTGTTCTGAAATACCTGAGCTTGGACAGTGTGAACAAGGCCTTACTTTAGTCCTGGTTGACGTCTTGTCAAGTCAGGAACTGATAAGAGTTTATCAGTGTACAGGGCAATGGCATTTTCTCTTACTGATGCAATTGCTTAAATTTATTTTTTTTACAGATTTCTAAAAAAAAAAATATATATATATATAATTTTATCTCATTTTAATGCATTTAAGCAAAAGTACGGGCTACATTATGGTGATTTTTTAGGAGAAGTACAATTTGAGGCTCTCAGAGGAGAGACTTTGAGAGGAACAAACATGAACACATTTTTTTACGACTCAGGCAAACATGACTACTGGAGCCAGGTCTGTTGTCTGTCTATTTGTAACTTTCATAACATCATAAAAACCCATCTGGAGAGAGACTCTTGCCTTACAATCACAGCGCACCACTGTGGTTTGGGCGGAAGTGCTCAAGTGAACTAGAACAAACATGGCAGCACCAACTAAAGGTGTTTGGCAGAGCACAGGAAAGTTATCTGTGCTTTTCTCTCAACTGGATTTAGCAAAATAGTGATTTCTCAGCTTATTCTGATGTTGTGACTGTGGCTTCAAATATTGAAAGACATTCCAAAATCAATATAAGAAGGATTGTTAAGAGAGGAGATACAGGATTCCGATTCCATCCCTAGGTAGTCAAAATAAAAAAATATACAATGAAGCAAATACAACTAACTCGTGCCTTTGTGTTAATTTGAAAAAAGACTATTAAAGAAGTGCTAATAGTACACATTAATCACGCACTCACCTCAGCTAAATAAGTAACCAGATTCAGGGTGATGTCGGCAAAGGCCATGTGGAGGTAGCGGCAGACCACGTTGATCCAGTTGGTGCAGTCTCGAGAGTAGTTTTGTTTTCTGTACAGCGTCATCATGTGCGCCAGATTGGCCAGAGCGTCAGACTTCTCATCGGTGCAAACCCTGGCGATTCTATCAGCCGCGTCCTTACAAAACGGAGTCGGGCTGTCAAAGTGCTGGATGAGGTGTGGCAGGAGGCACAATATATTTAATGGGAAACCTGAAACGAGACAAAACAGTTCAGTATAGCTTATATGTAGATAGAATATTAGTTCAAATGAATGATAGATATGCTGGTATTTAAAAGATTTTTAAAAACAAATTTTCTGCAAGTCACACACATTTATAGCACAATAACTCTTAAGTCTGAAATTAAATCTACTTGCAAAAATCAAGGTGACATTTTATGAGAGAGACAAATCTGTCTGCAAACAATAAAAAAAAAATCCAAATTGAAACATTTGCTACCAAAAGAGTTATATTTTAAGTGCTAGGCTAAGTATCCATTACTAATATCAAAATGCATTCAAATTGTTCTTATAAAATGAACACTTACATTTCCAAACTAAACTAATTCAATTAAATGAATGTTTGTAATCTACCAATAAGTCAAATTTGAGTGAATATTTTTATGACTTGACTTAAATTGGAGAAAAACTTGGCACTGGATTTGAATTTGAAGATCGGTGACTTGCAACAACTTGAAGTAGAATTGTCAAAAAACAAATATGCCCATATGTTTTTCTGCCCTTAATAAAAACACAGCAGTGAATATTTATTTACCAAAGAAAATTCAAGCAAAAATTAAACACATATCAGAGGCTAGAAAAACAAAACCTCAGCTTCACAAAAAGTTCAGCCAATTGCTCTAAATACTCATGAAGTTTTATTTCGATATTCATATGATTTTAACCAGGCGTTTTAGGGAAAATAGGCTGGATCCATAATTACTGTGTCAAGAATTCATAAACAAGCTAAGAAGTCAAAAACAAATATTGTCTGCAGAAACAACTCCTACAATAAATACCTTTTCATAGTAGAAAACATCAAACTAATGGAACCCTGCGACTTCAGGAGGAAGTATGAAAAAGGTTGCAGAAAATGGCTGGACTATACTAGAAGTGTCAGTACTTAATTTGGTTGAAAGAAATGTGATACATATAAGGCTCAGGAAGCAACACTGATTATCATAGAAATGGCTATAATAATGGCAAAATGTGACTGTTTTTTGTCAGGTTTGCAGAACATCCATAGGCCAAAACAATAAGGAAAAGTAAAGAAAACAGCCGTGAAGCTTCCCAGGAAATTGCTGGGTCAGCACTAGTGAATTTGTCTATCACTGTGGTGTTGGAATAGACTTTTTTCCATTTTTAGCAGTTCAAAAATCTCCAATGGTTTAGCTTCGCACCAACTAAACATTCTACTTTTGTGAGCCTCATTTTCACTATGAACTTTCTGATTCTTGTGTTTTATATAAAAAAAGCTTAAAAAAAAAAAAAAAAAATCACAAACATTTCATAAACCCTGGACATTGTAAACCATTCTGAGTACATGATCTTACCTGCTCCTTGTGTAGGGTCCACCAGTGTGTGCCTGGACACACTGATGAGTTTGCTGAGCAGGTGGATGGTGAGCTCCTGAGTGGACGCAGAGGTGAAGCCCTTTAAGAAGAGCTGGAGGAGCCCGGGGAAACTGTACCACTTCAGTTTGGCCAAAACCCTCTCCAGTCGCTCCCTGCTGTCGGCTTTGTCCAGAGGCAGATGTCCCAGCAGCTTGTTGAGCAACCGCAAGGCCAGAAGGTACTCGAACTCGTAGTCTGACTCCAGCAGAGACGTGGCGATCCAAAACATGGTGGCCAGCAAGTTTGAAGGATCAACAGTTGGCATATTGTCCACGGCGGGACCTCCACCTCCGCCTTCCCGCAAAGACGATAAGCTCCTGGTTCGTGCGAGATTTCCGTGGCTTCCTCCGAGTCGATCAGCTACGTCTAGCGTGTTACTCCTGCGTTTGTCACCTTTCCTTTCTCCCATTATGCTCGCACGGAGAGAGTTACTGCGAGCGTGAACGTGACTATACAGGCCACCGGTGTGCAAATTCAGCTGGCCTGTGCTCTTTCTGTTCGCGGCAAATTTGGGCCCAAGCAAGTGCTCGCGAGTGGGCGCCCTGCAAGTGTAAAAGAAAATAATTTGTCAAGGGGAATTTGCGCATCCATCACGGGTTTTGACTTTTATTAAAGATGAGTCAAACGGAGCTAGGACTTACTGTGCCAAGGCGGTGAGCAGGTCATAATTCTTAAGTGTGTCCGCAAGTGTGTCGATGCCTGCCTCCAGCGTGAGCAGCAGTTCAATGACAAAGCCCTGAAGAAAACAGCAGTGTGGGGAAATACACAATGAGAATCAGGCTATAGGTAAGAGACTGAGCTGTGTAACTGGATATTTGCGAATGATAGATTGTCCAATAAAGCCAAAGCAAAGAGCAGTGAATAAATTGCCATAAAATGTTGGCAGAGGACTGAACTGCACTTGCTCGACAAAATAAATCTGTATTAACCAAGATATAAAACGATATATAAGGGCTCTGTCATGACTAGAACGGTACAAAAGGATTTAAATCAAGAATGTGAAGTGGTCGTGATAAAGGCTGCCAGCTGGATAGGGATAAGTGTTAATTTAGGAGGAAAAACATTCACTTTGGTGACATTGGATTAGCAGAGGTGATAATGAATTAAATAAATACTTGCCATTTACGTAAAGTATTGGTTATTTGTATTATTAACAGCCTTAATGACTCGCTTTATGTTTCAAAATGTTGTTTATGTGTTCTTTTCACATTTAATACCTTTGATTTAAAATTTGTTAGTAAATTACTTACCTGTGCCTCTTCTCCTGGGTCTCCTACAGTTTCCACCAGCCGAGACAAGATGTCTGAGAGAGTTGAGGGGTCAAAGGTTGTTTGAGAGCCTGAAAATCTGGAATGAACGCCCGGCGTAGTGACGAGATGAGCAGGACAGAGCAGTTTGCAAAGCTATATCACTCAGCAATGACTCCAACTGGTCCCTAAAGAGGGACATAAAAAAGTACGATAAAATAATGACATGGTGATATGGACAGTATTGATCAGTAAGAAATACTTTTGCAATTACCTGACTGGGAATGCTTGAAAACAGTAACAACATGTCGGGCAAAAACACTGAGCTGATCAGCACTTTTGATGTTGGGATTCTTTGGAGAGACATCTTCGTGGTTCCACAAGGGCCCACGTTTCCTACAAGTCAGAGGAGTGTATTTACTTTGTCAATTGGTCTATGTATTAGAATGTATGCAAAAACTACACATGGTATGAATTTTGCCATTTAAAAGATTTATTTTGTGAACATCAGTTAAAGTTTAACATAATAACATATTGAAGTTATCTTGCAATCGGTTCATGCCAGCTTATGTTGATGTCAGGAATGTAGCAGGAGATATCTGTTTGTTTTTAAACAAAAACTTGCAGGACAGCAGATATCGGGGCTTTTGAAGGCTTTTTCTGTTACTTTAAAACTAACAAAGCCGTTGGACAATTACAAGCCATGTTTCAGTTAAAGAATTCCTAAGACTCCAATATATTTGAGATTTTGCTCAACGTAAATAATTTTTCTCTGAGTTATTAACCTTGTTATAACTACATTCTTTCATGATTACGGTAGTTTACTCAAACTTGTATTTGAATTGATTCATGCATTGTTCGAGTTATCATGTATTCTTTGGTAGCTCAAATCCCTTCCCTCACCTACCACCAATCCTCATCCCCTTTTCTGTATTTACAGAAAATTATTAGACAGATTCAGATTCACAAACCATGTATGGCTCAAGATTAACACATAGACACTTTCTAACAATAAAAATGTGTAATTTAAATCTTCTGCATGTTACTGTTACATTTTAAAATGAGGAGGCGGGGCAGTTTTGAACATAAAGTCAGTGAAGCTGCTTTTATTTGAAGTGGTTTTAGACCAATTTTGTAATTTACAATGAACAAAATGTAAATTACTGATCTATATAACTTAAAGTCTATTCCTAAATACCTCAAAAACACAATAGATCTCCTTTAACTGATTAACTTGTTGCAGCCCTAATTTGAACCATGTCCTTTATTATACTTCAAATGTCAGCACCACAGCTGTGAAACATTAAGGTTATTCTAATATTTCAGCACTTTACGCCGATTTTCTTTAAAGTTACTGGAAACAAGATGGCTGCAGGTAGCGTGTGGACCACATGTCTGGCATGAACGATTCTTTTACTTAAGTTACCAATATCTGACCACACCACACTTACTCTTGTTTTTATTATCAAACTTAACATCAAACCCAAACGCAAAACCATGCAATTCAAAAATACCAAATCCTTTTAGACATTGCTGAAGCATGGAATCAAATGGCAAAAACGATAAGTGAAATGAAACTTGATTTGTGTTGTTAGCGTTCATCCGCTACAATATTATTCTGACCTTGTTGTGATAAATTCGATGAGAGCTTTGACTTTCTCGTCCTGTTCGGCGGTAGCGTTTACTTCGCTGAGGAAAGACGGGGACAGTTGGGACAGAGCGCTGGAGCCCGTCCCGAGGCTGATGCTGGAGGAGGTGGAGCTGGTGCTGAGGCCGGAATCTGTCATCGGGGACGGATGACAGTCGACTGGTAACTGCTCCTGCACTCCTGTGGGATCGAACAGAAAGTGTTTGCAAGCTGCAGTTGAAGTAGAAGAGATTAGTGTGGACAAACTAGTACAGTAAACAAAAGCAAGCACCTGAAAAAAATTGTGTCATGGCTATAGTTGGTCTAATTTGACTCTGAGGAACTTGGCAGAAATCAATTCAAAGTGGCCATTCTGTTTGTTTGTTTGTTTGTTTGTTTGTTTGTTTGTAGGCAACAGTGCAGAGCTTAGCTAGCTTGCTTGCTAATGGCACTTGAAGATTTAGGACATCTAAAGTTGTTGCAACACAAACAATTCAGGCATAAAATGTACAAAAATAAATGTCTTCAAGAATAGGAACAGACTGAGATTAAACTGTGTGTGATCCCAAGCCTGTGTCAGAGAGAAATGTAAGAGATGCCTCAGTGTTCCTGTTGTTAGTCTGCTTTTCTATCACTGTTTGCATCATTTTCTGTTTTTACATGTCAGATGCAAAGTCAACATTTATGCAAGTGTTGTGGTCATTGACATTTGACTATAGCTGTGCTTTCCTATTTTTTTTTTTCAGCTTTTACAGGGAAAATGTTATTAGCATAAACTCTAAACTAAAATAATTTATCATAAACTAGGCTGCAGGTTCACTCTAATAGATTACAATGTGCTTATTCATGGAGGTTTTAAACTGATATTAGCAGCAAGCAAAGTGAATCTTTACTGCCACCATGTGCTCCACACTGGAAGTACAAGTTTTACATTACATTAGTTACATACATTTTCTATGTCTCTTTCAATTGATGCATTAATAGTTGCAATACATGCAATAAGGTTTGCAATGGGGTAAAATAAAAAATAAAAATAAAACAAATACAATTGCCTCTAACTGTGCTGCTAAGCCACAAAATAGACAAAACAGTAATGATTAAATGAAAATTTCCTCTGAATTGTAGTGCTAGACTAAAGTGGTGTTTAACAATCTTTTTTGAACCAACTTTTTTGGTCAAAGTTTTTCCGTGGCACATGTCAAATCAAACTACTTTGGAAAACATAATTTAATTTAGTAAATACTGTCATTTTTCTTTTGGAGGGCCTGCCTACCTTTTTGTGTATGCTTGTAACTTTACTCCAAATGTACTATATGCATAGAGAGAAGCATGAGACACAACAAAACCAAGTAGTACAGGCCATGATCTTATTACATGCCTATTTCACCTGTAAATGTATATTTACATAGATGCCTAATTGTGTCCACTTCTAAATAGATATTGGCAAAATTTTCTTATAGGCCTCTAACTGTGCTGCTGTTAACTAAGCTTTTTTTTTTGGAGCCCCCTAGACTAGAAAACGTAAAAAGCCTCGTCACTGACCTGTGAGGTTATACTCAGGTGTGGGCGGTTTCACAGTGAGAACCCGAGGCTCGTTAAACTCTCTGTTTCGTAGAAGCACCATCGCCACCGACTGGACGCTGCTGTTCGCTCCCTGGACCACGAGGAGATGAAGGAGCAGACGTTTGCAGTGCTCATAGACCTCTGGGTGCTGATGATCAAAACCTACATAGAAATAAAAAATTATAGCAATGACTGGAAAAAGAGAAATTTAAAAAGTGATCTGAATGAGAAAGTTTACTCTACCAATAAAAATTGCATGAAGCAAAAGGTGCAGATAGGCGCTCCATTCCACTTTGACGCCGTGGTCCACAATGAGGTCAGTGAGTAGGATGACTGCAATATTACATCTGAGAAAGCACAAACAAAGTCAGATTAGCTGGTATTTTGGGTTAAAGCAGACCAAATCTGTTTTTAATGAGATCTAAACAGCTGTATTTAACTTGCCTGTGCAGTGTTACAGCAGGGGTGTTGGTCTCTGGGAGATAATCGACTAAAGGAGACCAGCAGCCTCCAGTCGGAGGAAAGGGAAGAGGCTCAGGTCGGTTGTGCTCCATCACTTTCAAACGCCAGTTAGCATACAGGGGCATTGAGTCACCTTTAAGTAGAATTTAAAGATTAGTAAAGGATTTCATTTCATTTCTTGCCATGTGCATTACTATCTGGACATTACATTGTACAAGTTGAGGGGGGTAAAAAACACTCCTAGGAGGACCTTCTGTATATTTGTTTATGGAGTTGGGTTTGAAAGATTTGAGAGATCACACAATTGACTGTGTGCATGTAAGCTGTTTATTTTTAAATTGTAAAGCTTTAGCGTTACCTTTGACAGACAAACACATCCTTTGATAAACACACTTTTGGTCCTTTGGTGAAGTTTTTTTCCTGATTTAAAGTCTTTAACATGTTTTCAGAGAAAACCACCCACAACTCACTGTTCATGCCGGATCTTACAGCATTTTTTTTTATTTTAGGCTGTGGCCGTGAAAACCCCATAGAAATTAAACAGGAAATGAACATGTCAGCAAGATGTTAGCATTTTCAAAAATAGACAAGCCAACTACACAGTCAATAAAATGCATCAATCCAAAACAAAGTTCAGTGACATAATATTACTGAGAAAATGATCTAGTCACTTGCTTACTTTGAGAGTTGGAGTTTTGAATTGTGTAAAAAGGCACTGTTATAGTTGCTGTAATTTACATTTGTTGTAAGTCCTAATTCGTTGAGTACTAAAACCAAGTATTTCCTTTTGTTATTCTATATTACTAGAAATTCCAGTCGAGAATGCGAGGTATTGGCACAAAATAATCATGTTTAATGTATAGGTGTACTTATGCATGTGTTATGACTGTGTATTGATATTTATATAAACAGTTAACTTTACATATTTTCAGTCATCAAGCTAATTATTGGTGTGAGAAAGTGTGTGACCAACCCAATATAAAAACAACATATCAGAAAGGTTCAAAAAACAGTGCGTTCCTAAGTTTAGCTTGAGGAGAGAAACTTACTCTTCTCTTCCTCATAGGAGCCTCCGGAGCTGCTGCTGTAGCGAGATTCCAGACGGTGGTGCTGTCGAGTCAAATTACTGTTCAGTCCTCCATAAATCTCCAGGTGTGAGTAACTACCGACCAGAGAAAAAACATACATGAGAAATTACAATCATGGAGGTTTACAAGTAATAAAGAAAAGCAAAAGGACTGAAAAACAGAAGAGATTATAGATCTGAGTTGTATACTTTATTTTGGACGAAACAAGAATATTTGGGAGAATTTCTTTTAGATCAGAAATGCAGAACACCCAAACACTGCTATGGTTCCACAATCCTCCAGTTCCCATTTAATCCAAAGTACCACCAAGTGCCCCTGTTTGCATTCACAGAACAACAGTTGCTGAAAGTGGCTGGCTCTAAAATTAACAATTGTGGAGTGTGGAACATTAAATTACAAAGTAATTAAACAGAGGTATGAAAAGAAAAATATTTTTTCCATCTGTGCCAACAAACTTCACAGATTTCAATGTCGGTAGCACAGAGGTACAACTTGCAGCAACATTGTTAACATTGACATTTTGAGTCTAAGTAAAAAGTTCTTGCTCTAGAGCAGTTGCTAAATTGATTGACCTCTAGTTCCTGGTGCTTCTTGTGTGGGAACACGTCACAAAAGAGGCCAAAAAGTTTACAACAACAGCAAAAAGTTCCAATAGCTCTTCGAAAATACCTATTAAGAATATTTTTGCTGAGAGCTATAGCCGATAAGAACTTTTTTTGTGGAACAGAAAGTTTGTTCAAGTGTGAAAATGTACAATATGTTTCCCTACAATGTTCGTCAAGTTAATATGCTTGTGTTTCCAAAAAGTCCCTGATTCAATTGAAAAGTGTCTGCTCCACAGCAAGAGCTAAAAAAAGTCACCAAAGTCAGACCTCAGTCCTTAGTTCTTGCTTTATGTGAGTTCAGTAATATCATGAAGTCAAGTCAAAAGGTGAAATCTAAACAGTTTCTACCTGTCCTCCATGTTTGAGTCTTTCATCTTGCTGTCATGATGTCCATCGGTTCCTGCAACCATTGTATTGCTGCTGGATGTAGTTCCTAAGATCACACAGGTTGAAAATTCACCATGACAGCGAAATATCAACGACGGTATCTGTGAAGTTATAGTCGGGTGTGCAACTAACCTGAGGTGACTGAGGGGATCTTGTAGCTGGAGGTGATGCGGTAGTACGGAGGGTTGTCCATGTGAGTGACAGCCGAGCTCACTGGATCTGTCAAGTCCAGTTCACTCATCAACTCCTCCAGCAACTGCATAGTTTTATCCCTGCCCAAGTAAACCACCACACGCTTTACCTGCGAACAAGCCCAAGGCAGTTAGTGTGGATGAGGCGGAAAAGCATAGATGAGGCAGAATCTGGGTCTAGTAGGCGGTCGAGAGATTTAGCATATGAGTAGAACATGTTTTTCTTTCTAATTTTAGCTTTGTCACTCATTCAATTTAAAATGATTCATGGTTTATTTAATTGACTGGGTTGTTACAAGATTATTAATATAAGATCTTGATACATTTTTTGTTTCTGGTATGATTCTAAACAGCAAAATGTCTCGGCCAATTGTAAAAACAAAGAAATAAACATGAAATTGCAAATGTTAGTAATTCCTATCATAACACAAATTCATTGGTTTTGAATTATAACCTAATATTATTAAAAATGTAATGACTTACATAGGGCAGGAGGCTGGGGTCACTGCTGACTCCTGACATACTGATGAGGAAGTGAAGAATGATTTTGAGGTTCTTTGGCCAACTGTCTGCTAATGTGGTCCATACATTCTCAATCTCCGACCAAGCAAACTCATCCCCGTACTGCAAAGAAATACACAGATATAAGTTACTTTTGAATGGCACAGTACACTTCATGCACCGCAAAAGGACTTTCATTCATGTCAAAGACACTTACATACAAAACAATGCAATAAACTAAATAAAAAAATAAAACAAAAAATTATGAAAAAAACTTAACAGGAAAAAAAAAATGCAATGAAGTAAAAAATTGTATTGTCTATACCATGTCACTCTTTCGAATTTCTTTGGGCGTGACGGGGCTGCTTATGAAGAAAAAAATATAGAAAATGTTTAAAAAATATAGAAAAAATATCAAATGTAACTGAAAAACAGCGCAGATTTCTGCAGAATCAATGAAGCAAAAAAAAAAAAAAAAATTTTAAGATGAGGTGGGTGACGTTAGATTTTGATCTAAACGAAAGACGACCAATCGGCTTTTTTGTTTCATCTGTGTCACGCAAATAAAGAAAGTACATGGGATGATTTAAAATGCAGGCGAAGGGGGTGATGACTAGACCCATTCTTCACAGTTTGCTGAAGTATGAAGTAGAAAGTCTAATTAGTCCAATGTTTCAATCTAAAATCTTCAGCTAAAAAAAACTTTTGTTCTTTTTAAATGGTGTTTGCAGTTACTGTGGAAACAAAACTGATGGATTTTCTTTAGTACGGAAAACAAGCTTGAAATTTTAGTATCATAGCACTACTAGTCACCAACAGAACACACTAGACTGAAAGTGTATGAACTCAGCTTTTAGATTTTTTAAGCAAAATACAATTTTTTGATACCATGATGACATTTTGTACCTATATCTTTCAGAACAAATTGTTAAATACATACAAAATGAGTAGCTTTACATCACTCTTGTATGAGCTCACCTTGGCGGTCATGAACATGAGGTTGTTGAGCACCATGGCGGTTGCGCGTGGCGAGCCCCAGCCTTCTCCATGAAGCCAGCGGCGGCTGTTCACCATCATGATCTCTGGGTCCTGAACCTCCTCATCCTCCTCTCCGCTCCGCAGTCTTCTGAGCGGCGCGACGTAGGTTTGAAATCCACAAGCTCCACATTGTTCATCCAAGGAAGGAGGTAGTGCAACATAACCTGGCGACCACCAGGATGCGCTGTCTGTATACGCTGGCTCACCTCTGCAAGACAAGAAATTATGTAAAAATAATAAGAAATTATGGGCTATTAAAGTAAAGACAGGAGTAAAATATTTTTAAACTTTTAAACTGATTTAAAGGGGAAACTAAACAGTAAGTAAATGTTATTTTGTGAGTAAACAGTGTATATAACGCCTTTGTCATTTAGATGTTTTTGTCATATGGCATAAATAATAAAAAGTTTGAACAACATAAGACTATAAAGCTGTATTTACATATAGACTGTATGCCCACGCAGACTGTTATTTATGGTTTTAACTTTCTATTTCTATTGACCTGTGTGGCTGACTTTTCAGTGCACCTTTAAATAGCTTTTGCACAGATGTCATTATTATTGGTATTATTATTTTTGCAATTTTAGTCCAAACTAGGCAAATTTGCAGCTTTCAGGCCACAATAGTCACACACTGACTGTCTCACTGCGGTGGCCAATGATATTTCTAACTTTAATATAGCATCATGCTTATTTATCGCCAGGTGCCTCTGGTTATAAACACCTGCTGCAGAAATCAGCTCTGACCAATCACACTGCTTTTTTTACTTCCCTCTCTCACTTTAAGTTTTCCTATGCTCTCCAGTTTACAGCTCTGTTTGAAATGTGGTTGTGGGCAAATTATTTAAGACTAGTGCCACTTAAGTATGTCACTCCCACAAACCGACCTGAGAAGATGGGGAGTGTGAGCTCTGGGTACGTCCTTGCGAGCTCCTCTGACAGCTGGTAATAAGACACAGAGTAAAGGTGTGGCAGCGCTGATGGATGTGTCAGGATGCCATCTGTTCGCTGGATTTCCAACTTGTGGGCGTAACGGAAGAGCTTAGGCTCCAAAATCTGTCAAAACATTTTTATTAATTAAAATGTTATGGAAAAAAGGTGAGGTTTTATGAACGTTAACAAAGACACACACCTGTAACAGCTGCATGGCCACCTCATAGATGTCCCTGGAAGAATCCGCCGCTTTGAACAGAATTAAGTTGAGCAGCACCACAGTGTCAAATTGGTAATCCCTGCAAAATGAAGAGGGACAACTTTATAGATAAACAGAGCAATATTTCATCATGATCAAAGCAGGGTGTCGGTATGGGAAGATATGAAATTTCCAGGGCATGATAACTGTGACGAAAAATATTGCTTTATAAGACTGTATAATGTGGAGGTGTGCGTTTTTATTATTTGACAAGACATTTTTGAAGTGGGAAGTTTAATTTAAATATTTCACTAAATAAATATATGATTTCCTTTCTCATGATTTGATAAAGATGTACAAAGCTTTTTGGTAAAAAGACGTACCTGTTGTGAAAGACATTTGCAATGGCCTTAAAGCAGCCAGCCGCCACTCGCCGAGAGCCGGTATAACAACGATCCACGGCCCAGAACATCAGATTACTCTGGTCTGGATTCAGCTCCAACAGCAGCATGACGGCCTCGCACCCCAACTGGTGAACCTGGAGAGAGCACACTCTACTAAAACACCTGTAGACAGAATAAGTGTACGTGTGAAACAGCAGATGATGTCTTACCTTTTTGTCCTGAGAATCCAGGATGTTATCAAGCCATTTGTAGAGGTAGCCGTCAGACGAGAGGCCAACATTGTCTGCTACAGGCCCACAGCACAGTACCGCAGACATGGCCTAAACAAATAATAAGCACTCAGTCATCTGCAGCATTGTTGTTAAAGGACATGATTATCATAAAGAGGAACATACTGCCTATACCTTTAGTGCACAGTACTGGTGGCGGTTGATCTGCATATTTCGGTCGCTGTATCGATCCAGAGGAGTAAACATGATGCTGAAGGGTCCGGCCCAATGACTGAACAACATGAACAGACTGTGTCTGAGGGACTGCTGAGGGAAGATGGTCCTCCTTTGGTGAACTGAAAAAATGTGCACAAATCCTTGAAATGCAGCACTTTTCAAACACAAAACAACAGTATTTAGTGTATTGCACTTGTCTGATACCTGGGACATTCTGGATGATGTTGGCTACGAGTGCGCTGAAGTGACAGCGGATGTCCTTCAGAGTGTCTGAGTCCTTGTCGTTCTCTGCCTCCAGCAGCTGCCGTGTCAGATCAACATACTCAAGCAGCGTACTGTTCAGAGAATGGCTCTCTCCGTCTAAGCCTCCACTGGCTCTGGAAATAGAAACACAAAGGTTACTATTTTTATCACAACAATGACTTTGAGACTAATTAATTGTGCCACTTTGGCCAAATGTGTTGCTGCTGACATACATCTGACTGATGACACCAGCATCTGCCAGAAGCTCAAATATCCGGACCAGCTGGACCCTGAGGATGTCACGACGCCTGCGCCGCTTCATGTTCTGAAAAAAATGTCATTCATTTAATCTCCAACAGGAGAAAAAAATATATTTCCTATAAACCACACTTACTTCAGGTCTTCTCTCTAAAGCTTCTTTTATGATGGGATTAAGTTCCTCCATTAGCTCTCTATAAACGCAAGTGAGTTCCAAGTTAATATAAGTCCCAATATATTAAATTACAGTTTGTATTTTCTTTAATAATTTACCTGAAGACCATGGGGTTGGTCCTGCCAAGCCCCAATACCAAAGACTCTGTAATTTCCATGCTCTCAGAGCGCATCATGGGAACAATGTGTTTAAATAGTGAGGAGGGGGACGGAGTGCCAACAATCTATGGTTAGAAAATAAAACAATCAAGTGTGTGAGCTGAAAGTCTAATGACATGACTCAACAGTGAGAGTGTTCACATCAAGTAAAGACCTTTGAGTCGTAGCTAAAGCCGCTGTCCGGCGTGGACGCCAGCGTCTCAGGCGGGGAACAGCGGACAGAGCCCGAACTGGAGGCAGAGGAGCTGATGGAGCAGGAGGAGGCGGAGCTGCAGCAAAGGATTAGATAGTTCCTCCACAGACCCATAAAAGAGTCACTGCTGCTCAGAGTGTTCACCTTCTTTGCATTAATGGGGCTGCTGCAGGAGGACATAAGAAGAGGTCAGAGGTACTGTCCAGGAGAATACTGCGTATGAATGCACCAAATACATACTTTAAGTCGATTTGTGGTGAAAGCAGCTGAAGGCGCGTGTAAGCAAACATCCATGCATAGTTAAGGGCAGTGGGACAGTGTTTAGGCAGGTGCTCCTGCCGCAGGTAGCTAGAGAAGGTAATGACCCAGGGGTCCTGGCCCTGAGTGACATGAGCAAACACCCAAATGTGAGAGGGGCTGATCACATCAAACTGGTGGCTGATGGGAGATGAAGTCCACTCTGCAAGAGTCTGTAGATCAATGCCACTTGGGCAGTACAGGAGATTTGTCTAAAGAGACACAAGAAAAGCTAAGTTCGTTTTTTTTTTCAAATGTTTATGAAATGTAATCAAGGAAAATGTACCTGATCCGCTCCTGTGAGGTGAATGAAACTCTCCAACACTGGAGCGCTCAGTCTGTCCATCACGTCAATGGCTAGCTCTTCGTCTCCCTAAATCAAACACATGGTAGGGATTAAATCCTATGCTCAAGATGCAGTAAGGTAATCATACTCAAAGGATTTATCTGATACATACCTTGCTGAGGCCCAGTGCCGTGTGCAGCGCTCTGACTTCTCTAAGAACATTCACAGCCAGGCGCCTTGTGGCCGGTCGACAACTACAGAGTACCACCAGTGCCAGCCCCTCCACCACGTGTAGCACTCCCAGAGGGTTGCTCCGGTCCAGGGAGAGGGAGTGTCTGTTGCCTGAGCTCTGTAAGGGAGACAGTTTATTTAAACACAAGCATCACGGTACTACTAAATCACATTTTAATGCCTTCTTCAAACCAATAACTACATTACTTGACACCTGACTTACTTTGACCTGAGCATCGTGGCCCTTGTTGCCGCTCTGCACTGCTTGTTTCCACTGGCTGATGAGTTGCAAGAGCATCTTCACAGCGTTGTCCAACAGAGAGGGGTGCACGTCTGTCACCTCCCGGACAATAAAGTAAGCGAACCCTGAGAGCACGTCCTCACGCCACTCTGGAAAGTCCACCATGAGCGCCTGCAGCGTCGTGAAGGCAAGACCGCGTAGCTCCTCATCCATGTGTATAGTCAACCTGAAGATGGACAAAAGGTACTAAGATTAGATACTGGTAAAGTAGAAGAGAAAGTTAACGTTTTGGAGATATTACTTGGCAAGTAGCTCAATGAGGTCTTGTCTGCTCATGCCGTCTGGTATTAGTCTGGGAATGGCAGCAACACATGTGCGAAACAGATCAATCTTTGGTTTCCTCTCTCCCCTGAAACAGAAAAAGAAAACATCAGCAAACGACTATTACAAACACATTATTTAGGTTCCATATTGGACCGGTGTAACATAGTTTGAGATTGAGTTGAGGTCAGAATTTAAGTTAAAAAATGTAAATGTTTCCTGGTTAAATAAAGGACCTAACAACTACAATCTAAAATCGAAAATAAATGGCACCTAATGGTGCCAACTACACCATATAGCTGGTCCTCATGCCTCAAAAAAAAAAAAAAAGTTTTTTATAGTCACCTGAAAGTACCAAGAACTAGTGTCAACATTCCTTCAGTCCCTGTTTAGTCAGAAGAACTACCCTGTCCCCATATCTGTGTTCACACAGCAACAGTATCTGAAATTGTGTCAAACTGGTTTTAGCCTTAGCATCGGTAAAGTCTGGAACATGATGTAATTAAGTGGCTTTAAGACACAGATGTCAAACTCAAATGGTGGTAGGGCCAAAGTCAGAGTCAGAGTCAAAGTTGGTCGAGGGCCGCATTTTAAAATATAGGTCCCTCTGTGTTAAATTTAAATATGGCAGTAGGTCTGTATAAAGCTAATATAACACATTTACTGTATATCCAGAATTATATTGTGTCACATTACATTATGTTGCATTACAGAAAACTTTGGACAGATTGTATGCTTTTTGCTGCACTCCAGTGCATATTACATTTAATAGTCACATCTCAGCAATATAAGGGGCCACTATCAATAATAATCTGAAATCATGTTCAGGGGCCACATGATATCTTCTTGAGGGCTGAATTTGGCCCCTGGGCCTGAGTTTGACACCCCTGCTTTAAGAAAACAAAAGTTCTTTTTCAATTCCACATAAAACTATGATCTACAAACCTACAAACATCACTGAAATGAACAAGAAAACAAAATTACCTGTAGTTATTCCTAGTAATAGTTAGACTATTGTTTACAAATTAAATTACTATATTTTGGAGTCACTGCTTTTAAATCATTTTCTTAAGGATAAGGAAAGTGTATCTAAATGTAAGAATGTACTATATTTCCAACAAAGTTAGCATTGTAAATGTGTTTGTGTCACAAAAGGTTCCTGGTCTGACTGGAAAGTACCTGCCCCAGAGCAGAAGCTAAAAAAGTTGCTAAAGTGTGGCCACAGTTCATAGTTTCTGCTCTGTGTGAACATGCCTAAAATAGAGCCAGGAACTAAAAAAGTACCAGGAACTGAAAAATGAAAACCGTTCCTACAGTGGGAAAAAGGCTCTAGTCTCTGCTGTGTGAAGATTAACAGGAAAGATCAGATTTATAACTTTTTTTCCGCCATCATTTGTGTTCTGGCGCTAGATTAGGTTTAATTAATTGACAATCTGTAACGTTTTAGTAAGACAAACTATAATATGATAGGTTGCTTTTCAAAACAAACAATGTTAACATGAGTCACTGGATAAGCTAACAAATCACACTGTTAGCTCTATTATACTCTGCTAAATCTACAAAGTTGATGCTGACATTAAAACGCAAACTTTCTGCAACTTTGAATCCTGAGCTCCCAACATGAAAGCAACATTTATTTTTGGTGTGTAAAAAATATCAGATCTAAATTCACTTGTAACAAATAAGCTTGTTATTTTTACATTCTGCTATAGTCTTTACTCACGTGATCATGTCTTCGGGCTCCTTGTTAGACAGCTGGACACTGGTCATACTCATTGAACGCCCCACTTCTTTATCCAGATGTCTTAGGATGTTGTCCAAAGCCTTTCTGACTTGAGGATAGTAGAGCGACATCCCTGCACAGAAATGCCACTTATAAGAATAAAAACATATAAAACGATATAATTAACCTGACCAGGATGTTTCTGCGTACCTATTACTTTTGCTTCTTCATCTGTAAGTGTGGTGTTGAGGAAGATCTTCTTGACCCGCAGCGTGTTTCCCGACGGCATAATAATCCCAGTGGTGGGCATTGGGGGCTCTCCATCTTTCTGCTGTAAACTGTCTGCTATCACCAAGAAGGCCCGCAAACCAATGTTCATTCTCTGCAAAACAAACAATGTAAGTGATGAGTGAAAAAAACAACCCTAAAAAGATGAATTTGACAAAGTTCAGATCTTTACCTCTGGATTGATGGCAAAGGTTTTGTGAGACTTGCCCACACAGAGGAGATCATAGATAATCTCCTTCATTGCAAAGTCCAGTCTTTCCTGTGAGAAACCAAGAGAAATCACATTACACTGACACTATCCTGTAACAAGGAATAGAAATAGAAACAGGTCCATTGACTTTTTTGTTGTTGTAAAGTGGCTACATGACAGTTCAGAACCATACATGTTTTACTCGTAAACCTAATTTTTGAGTACCGGTAATCGCAAGTAAATACAGACAAGTGGGCGGGGATAGGAGGTAGGTTACAAGATTACTCAAACATGCATGACTCAATTCAAATATAACTTTGGGTAAACTATTGATGAAAGAACACTGTTGTAGCATGGTTAAAACTCTATTAAAACAAGTCAGAAGATCTCAGGCATATACCTCTTACATCACAGATCAGGAGCATTCAGAATAGTGTTTTTGGGGGAACAAAATGTGTCTCACAGACAAAACTTCAGCCATGTATTTGATAAAGAGGCAAATTTTGGAATCAAAATAATCAAAAAGTAAATTTTGCATAAAATGTTCCCTTTAAGTCAGTTTAGTTAAGCTAATAATCATGTTCAATCATAGATTTTAATATAAAAAGTTACACAAACCTGAGCTATAAACTGGATGATCTTGACAAAAATGTTGAGGGGTGTGTCTCTGGGAACCACACTCCGAGATCCTTTGGGAAAAAGTGCTGAAACGATGCTGACGAGTCGACTAGAGGAAACACAGTAAAAGTTTCATGAGTGTAATAAACATTTATCCGTTACTAGACACTTGTAATATTATGTCATTAATAATAATAATAAGTGACCAACCTCTGAGTGACCGTGTTGCTCTCACACTTGATCCTGATGATGTAGACCCACAGAAGTCTGTAGAGGGACTCCAGTGCTACACGTGACATTTTGGGGTCTTTGTTCTGGACACGAGAAAAAATATTTGTGAGACACTAATTCTGGGTGCACAGTTTCATACTTACCTGTGTACAGTCGTTTTATTGAAGCTATTACATCTTAGATTATGATAAATTCATTCATGTAGCGCACACTGTTTACAGAGCAAGTGCTACAGAGCATAATCTAATATCGGTCCATGCCAACTTGTGTCACGTGTCAATAATTTAGCTGATTAGAAACAGATACAGTCGGCATATGAGGGAGTTATTTTATTAGAGAACAGCTTTCTAATCCACTGCTCAACATTCACAAGAGAAAATGTGGATTTAAGGAGAAATGTTGTGACAAAAGCAAACCTGAAGATAAGGAAATGAATAAAGAGATCCAACTGTCCAAAATGTTGCTATATATCAGAGAATGCTAACGATAGCTACGGGCTATTTTGGGATTTTGAACAGCTTTTCCACGACTTTATACAAACTTATTACTGACAAAGATGTGCATCAAAGCAACTCGGCGTACGACATTGTCAAACAATTACAAACCATGTTTTATTTGTTAATAAATTACCTAAAACATGTTTATTATATGCAAGAAGAACTGCTAATCACATCAATAATGCTAATCACAAATGCTAATCCCTGACAATTTGCGCAAAAGACTACACACAAAATGTTAGCATTGTTTTTTCAGGGTTTCTGCAGTGATCGAAAGACTTTTTAGAACCACAAAACACAAAAATTAGGACCTATCCGTAAATCACGACCTATAGAATTTCAGAATGCTGCTTCTTTTTTAGAAAGCTTTTTAAAATATAATCTTATACTTTGGTACACTTGTGAAAAATCAAATGAATTAACAAAAAATAACGCAATTTATACAGCAATTGACCATTCTATCGGTTAGGTCAACCAAATAAGAGTAGAAGAAACACACTAGTTGTGTTATATTTTCAGACAAAGCCGCAGTAATCTGAAATAGATCGAACAATGTGACAAAAATTGCTTTTTAAGTTCATCAATTTCAACTTGGGGTCCACGGTAGCCAAGTGGTTAGAGCTCTGGCTTCCCAACAAGGAGGTCGTGGGTTCGACTCCCGGGTCGGACCATATCAACATCTCACGATCTCTCTGGGTGGAGTTTGCATGTTCTCCCAGTGTCACCGTGGGTTTTCTCCGGGTACTCCGGTTTCCTCCCACCGCCAAAAACATGCATGTTTAGGTTAATTGAGCATCACTGTAAATTTCCCTTAGTGAGTGAATGAGAGAGTGAATGGTTGTCTGTCTAACCCTGCGGCAAGTTGGCCACTGTCCAGGGTGTTCCCCGCCTAAGGCCCAAAGTCACTGGGATAGGCTCCAGTCACCCGCGACCCCTAACGGGATTAAGCGGTAGAAAATAATTGAATGAATGAACAATTTCAACTTTTCTATTTTAGATTTTTTAAGACCCTGCAGAAAACCTGTTCTAGCAATCAATATTTTTCTTTGGTCTTCACAATTGTTTACATTAGTGACTAAAAACAAGATGGATGCCAGTAGCGTTTGGCTCACATGTCTGGCATGAACCGATAAAGTACAATATCACCATCAAATATGTTTAAAGAACAGTGGCATAGCAGTTAAATATTTACATTTCAAAACAAAATGGTAGTGGATAAATAAGATATTGTAGGTTATATTTGAATACCTCATTTGTGGAAACATATGATTCCAAAGAAAATGCAACAAATTAAAAAGACACGTGGCTTCACCAATAAGACAGTCCAAAAAGCAATAGTAATAAATCAAGTCAATTATGTGACAAACAGCCTTCTAACAGTCACAACACATCACATTACAGCACCAATCTACTGAACAAATCTAAGCTTCCATGTCACACTCACACGAGCATCTACAATAAAAGATTCAAAACATTCATTGCCATTATGTATGAGAGAAGTTTGCTAAAATCATGCACTTAAATTGAAATCATTGTTATTCAACCAATCTAGGAACATAAGGTAAATCTTCTCCAGTTTCTAACAAAGATCCAAACTCTGAAAGGCGTCAGAATCACAAAAAGGAGAACCAAAATTGATCCTAAAACTACAGTAGCGTCACAAGCTACTACAGCCAGCGTAATCTCTACCTGTGGGTTATAACAATGACTAGAGAGAGTGTTGCCATGGTAACCTATACTAACTACCATCCAGTTGCAGGAGCCATGCGGGCAATGCCATGTGGGCTAAAGAATAAGACTAATGTTAAACCAACAGAGATTTTAAATCACTGGATTCTAAAAATAGTGTTTATTTAAGGCATATTCAGGCACGACAGAGAGAGAGACAGTTACCAGCGCTGGCCAGCAGTTTATTGAGTTATTGGTCGGAAGTTGGGGTGCCAGATGTTTAGGCGACTCTGCTGAGATGTCCCAGGAGGGTTCCGTGTGAAGCTCTTTGGGAGAAATCTGTCTGTCTAAAAGTGCTTCATAAAGAAAAATTACTTAATTACTTATTCTATGGCTGTTTTGTTTATTTTTTTGTTTTTGTTTTGGCTGATCTATTCCTATGGAAGTTCTGCAAACCTGTCAACAAACATTTTTATGGTAACTGTTGTCACGTCTCGTGCCTTTCATCATCCAAACTTTTTCATAAATGTATTAATTAACGCTGCAATACCTAGATTTTAATTTTTTTTGTTTTTTGGTAAAAACAACATAAATAATTATGTCTTTTTCTCCAAAAAGTAAATGCCGCGAATAATGACACAATCAAATCACCAGTAAGTGCTAAAAGCAAACAATAAAGTATTTTATTTCTCATAGATAGATGAAACCATTGAGACTGAAACTGAAACCAGACAGGCGCCTGGATGCAGACTTCTGCCCTCCTCTCTACCGCTCAGATGCCCATATCTGGTAACTTTCCACTTTTCCAAAACAGACAACTTGCCCAATTAATCTATCCTAACCCCAACCATAGTCCTAACCTTACCTATAATCCAGAAATACATTTTGAACAAATGGAAACCAGAGTAGCTGTTGGAAACTGCCCATGCTGCCCATTCTTTTATTTCAAATATGAATTTTGCGCTGCTCCACTGACAACTGCCACGGAAACTCTCTCTAGTCATCATTAGAACTCCATGATCTACATCAACAGAGCCATGTGCTACCCATTGACAACACATAGGATTAGCAGGGTCGATCCTAATCCTGTTCTGATCATTTGACCAAAGGTGAACAGCCAGGCACCTCAGGGACACCGAAAAAACTCACCTGCAACGTCTCAATCTGCTTTCGGATGCTGTTGTTAGAAGGCATCTGGAGCAAGTCAATGCAAGAAAAAAGATCAAATGACAGAAGACAAAGGACGCAGGGAGGTGAACAAAATGCAAGTTAAAAACATAAAATAATTTGGTGGGAGAAAGAAGCTACAGATTATGTAAACAAACCTAAGCTATTGTGTTTAAGTGGCATGTGATTATGTTTGATGTAGAATGTTAGCTGTGTTCTCTGGTAATGGTGTGATTAAACAAGTGTGTGAGTGACGTCTGTGAATTAAAACACAGAGGAGACAAAGGACAAAGACAGAAAGATGAAGAAAAAGAAATTTGATGATAAAAAAAAAAAAAAATCAAAGCTGATGCGCAGCGACATTGATCGATTTGGACCCACAAAGTTCAACATGATTTAAATATTTTAACCATGCGGAGATCTAGAGGAAAATGTTGTTACTTTGGAACTTGAATTAAGTTAAACTAATTTCATTTAAATCATTCATTCAAACATTAAAGTGAAACACTAGCCTTTTGTCTAAATTTAGTTTGTAATTAGTTGGAGCACTTGATTTATTGGTTAATTCTCTTTTTTCATTGTTAACAAATGTTTTGTTAACCCTTTTATCTTCATTTTGTCATTAAATAATTTACCATTTTAGTTAACCTTTCCATCTGGTTATTTTTATTGTTCCTTTCCACCCCTGGTCGTAACAGAGCTTTTTCATGTGGAAGAAGCAAAGTTGTCTAATCTGCTCCTAGAGATGTTTTATTACTACACTTATTTCACTTTGGGGTTAGTTTTGTGAGGGACATTGCAACATGCAAACGTCATTTTCTCACAATATATTTTTGAAGTCAAACAAGATTTAGAAGATTTTTACATAAAGTTTTGTTGATCTTTGTTATACAGACACAAAAATCCCATGTAAGCTGTTTTAAAACATATTTGTACATATCTAAACTACACAGTTAACATATTGTAGCTTGTATAAATGTGTCCACTGAAATTCCAATTTCTGGATTATAAGCCGCTACTTTATTCATGAGCTTTGAACTATGCGGCTTACAAGGCAATGCAGCAAAAATATAAGGCAATAAATCTAGTGAGTGCGGCTTATATTCAGGTGCGCTCAATAGGACAGAAATTAAAGTACTTCTTTTGTTTCTAAAATGTCAACAACAACAAAAAAAAAACACACATAAATTTAAGTCTGGCTCTTTAGCTTCCAAAATGTGCAAATGTATTTTTATTTTTCTTCCCCTTTATTTCGGTATAAAACATAATATAATAACAAAATACCTTTTATTGTTTACGTCTATGTGGGTAAAACTACAGGGAAAGTTTTACATTGATAACTTTTACATTTTGGATTTTTTCTTTTTGGCTGTAGTGTCTCACCTTAATGCACAAATCTGTTTGTTGTCACAAGTTGTACCAAATTATTTTAAAATGTCCTATGCATTTAATAAATAGCTGATTTAAGATAGATGCACCGCATGGTTAAAGGAAAATCAACAGTTATCCCTAAGCCTCTGCAATCATTAGCTTACCACAGTCACACAAGCCCACAAAACATGATTTTCAAATGACACCTCGGATTGTTACAGAGAAAAAAAACGCTCAAATGTCAAGACAACCATTCAGGAAACCTCAGAAATCAACAACACAAACAAACACGCAATTTATCCACCCAATGATCAGAGCGCACGAGGGAGGAGGGAGAGGGAGGGAGGAGGGCAGGAATCAATGCAGAATGGGAAGAAGGTCGTTAAGTCGCTCGGCCAGTCAATGAGGAGATTCAATCAGTCAGTCTGGTTCATGATCAGGGAAAGAGAGAGAGAGAGAGGCCTTGATCCACAGACCGGAGCTGAACAGCACTTGAGATAATATCAGACTCAGACCAGTTTTCTTATGAATTGTTTTGAGGAAAGGGTTTGTGAGGAGGAGCAAAATACATGAATAAGCATCACTTTTTACGAAACTAAAAGCACAAGTGGAAATTAACATAATGTGATACTGAATTTGAGTAAAGTTTTGAGGTAACGCAGATTTTCAAAAGTATACTTGTAATTAAGAAGAATTTGTCATCTCTGCTTAATTCCAAACCCCCAAATTTTTCCAGGTCACTCTATTTAAACTGTCAGCTGTTAAAGAGACCTATTATGTAAAATACTGTAGATATTTCTGAGTTTTTAGCCGAAAGTTGTATATGGATTGATTCCTGCATGTTTGAGTAATCTTGCCTTGTTCTGCAGCTGACTAGTGTGGTCAGTAAATACCTGTCCTGCAGTTTCATTGGTCAAATACCTGTCTCACCTACCACCTATCCCTGCCCACTTGTCTATATATACTCACAATTGTCAAAAAATTCCGATTCGAATAAAACATGTATGGTTCAAAACATGTAACCACTTTCCAACAATAACAAAAAAAAACAGTAAATTAAAATCTGTAGCCAATTAAAGTAAAATTTTACAATGAAGAGGCGAGGCTTATCAGTTCTGCAGTTTTGAACAGGAAGTCAAAGGACCTGTTTCTATTTCAAGCCATTTAGATTATGTTTGTGTTTATAATGAACAAAATGTTAAATATTGATCTGCATATGCCATAGTTTCTTGTAAATATAAAAAAAAAATCACAATAGGTCTCCTTTATCTGATAAATCTATATTAGGCACAAATAATATTAGGCTCAGGCTTAGCAATTATCAAAAGATTGAGAGATTAGACATGAATGAAGCTCAGAAAAAAATATATAATTTTTTAGTTTGTTTTGCTTTAATCTAGACAGCCACAAACAATAATTTGTCAGTAAAACATGTGGATTGGAACAAAAGGTAGATTCTAGAGAACAAATTGACAAGTTGACAAATTTTTCAAATTAAATTTTAGCATCAGATTGAACACATTATCATTTATCCAAAAGTGTGCATAATATTCTCAATCCAATCCACCACTGATGAAATTGATCTAAATGGGTTGGTATCCAATTATTTACAGACTATAAAAACAGAAGAGATATACAATTTACCCAAACTGTATAACCTTTACTGTTCAAAGTTAAATAATTAAATTTGTAATATTACAGATTAAGGACTATTTATGCTCCATAGTGAGTAACCAAAACAGAAACTGTATTAAATAAAGTCACACATTCATAATGCTGAAGATAAGATATTTTTTCCCCCCTCTTTACGCAACAAAAATCTCCTTTATGACCTTATCTAATCAAGTGCTATTTCTGTCCAGGTCTGGTGTTTTATAATGAGAGGAAAAGTACATTATGATCTTCAACACAGCCACAGAAAACACCGATGGAAATCAAGATTTAACAAGTGTTTCTCACAGTGTCATGGTAATAAATCGGCTGCATTTCACGCCACTTAGAAACACCTTTACACTCAGATTTGCTATGGAAACCCAAACAGTTTGAAGTTTCATAATAGTCATAAGACGTCTGATTATTCAAGTCAGTTAGAGATGGTTTTGATTTATAAGATGGTAACACTTCAGAATAACCCATCGATTTTTTTTTTACTCACAACTTAAGTAACGTTTAGTTTGAAGTAACGGTACCACTTTATATTAACTACAGCTTAATTGGCCTTAGTAAACCATGAATAAAGCATAAATAAAGCCTTAATTATTCATGAACTAATGGTGAATTAATGAATGAAAAAGTTTATTAATGCTTAGTACTTAACTAAGGAGCTGAGGTTAGGATTTAGGGTTAGGGGGCAGGATTCAAGTAATTAAGTAGTTACTAAGCATTAATAAGCTTTTTCATCTATTAATTAATCATTTGTTCATATTGAATAAAGTCTTTATTAATGTATTATTAATGCTTTATTAAGACTAATTATTTTGTAGTGTTACCGAAGTACAGTACTTTTACTTGACAAAAAATGTGGTTCCAAATTCCATTGTGAATAAAATAAAACATGTATGAAGACAATACGAAATTTGTGAAAAATATGTTTTTTTTTTGCACTGCTTCTTCTGACATAATTACATTTTTGGTTAAGAATATGTGTAACAATATCAATAAAATATATCTCTATCACCTCAGGCCAACACCGAGCTAACACTGATTCCATTTTCCATTACTAACATGTTAGATGTTGTCAACATAGTGAGTGAGTTATTATAAAGTGTTACCAGATCTAAGCTGTCGTCGTGATTGTCCATTATTTGAACAAATGAATGTTTAGCGGTACCTTGAGGTGCGAGAGGCAGGCTTGAAGGAAAATGTGCCAGTTGTTGAGAAAGAACTGCTTCTGACTGACACACAGCAGACAGGTCACCAGGGGATACAGAGCCTGAAGGAAACAAAACACAGATTTATTAAAATAAAACAAAGAATATAAACATACTCAATGGGTGTGTACGAATGTCCACACTCGTTCTCTAACCACTCAATCACTACAGTCATGCACATTTAAATGGACTATTCAGTGCATTCATTCATCTGGCCACGACTTGCACTACTTTCTTCTGACGAGTCACGAGACTCTCTGCTCCTTAAAAAAAAAAAAAAAAAAAAAAAAAAAAAAAAAGAATCGTCAAAAGTCTTGGATTTAGGGTGACCACCTGAAAAATTCCAAAAAGTGGGGCAGGTTTGGGGATTTGGTGGTGGGGTGGACTAATTTATATAATAAACTTGTTTTGAAGTAAATACAGCTTTTAATCTAAAATAAACACTATTGTTTGATTATATATCCTGCAGATACATATAGGACATATTGAAATTTAAAAAGCTGTCTGTATAACAAATAAATAACTAGATTTTATTACTTTTTTCTTTTTATTTTTGGAACAGGTAACAGTTGATTTTGGTCTTTAGACAGTTTGCATTGATTTACAAGTTTCTTGGTGTGGTGCCTTTTTTTGATGAGCTTGGTGTGTGGCATGTTGTTTTAAGTCATATTCCCCTCCGTGGCTGATGGAGAAGATAGTTTTCTGTGACTGTACAACCAAAGCGATACAGGTGGTCACCTTACTTGGATCCCATGTTAAACATGAAACAGACTGGATAACAACTTTTTACAAGATTTACTGGATAATCAAACTAAGCTAAGCAGCTAACGTTAGCCTCTTTATAGCTAACATAAGTGTTTTGTTTATTATCCGGACTCAACAGCGCGTTTAACCGGCTCTTTTATCATCATCATTCATTTATTTAATTCAGTCGTGTTGTTTCCAGTTAAAGACCTGATGCTATCCGCTCTGTTTTTCTGATTCTCACAATGAATTGTGGTCTACACTGACCATTCTTAGTGACCATCAATGCTCACTAGTTTTCCCGATGCATTGCGGGAAATTTTGGGTGCACTAGTTTCCAATTTAGTTGTGGATATAAAATGGGTGCAAAAAATTATATACACAACCTAAAATTGTGCATTTATAGTACGCGATTTTTGCTCAACTTAACCTATTTTGTACTTGAGCAAATGCTTGATAAATGATGCTTTGTGTATTTGTTCTAATTTCCCTCTCTTTAATTGTCATATTTCACTTGATTTCTAAATAAAAAAGGAGGAGGCATGAAAGAGAAAAAGTCTTACCAAGGAATGCTTCTTCCGAGAGCTAAGGTCAAACGTGGTCTGATAAAGCATCTCCACAAAGTTTTTCAGACATGGTACATTCACTTCATTTTTCACCGCCTGGGAACGAATGATAAAGTTGAAAAAGCCCATTCAGATTCTTTGTGATAAAATTTTAACTGGATGTTTGTCATTTCTCACAGCAGCCACAGGGATGAGGATCTCCACGAAAAGGCCGGCCAATGCGTGCTTGATGTCCTTATCCTTGACCTCCAGGAAATACTGGGCACACTCCTGAAAGAGCAAAAATATGCATATACTGTATAAGTTGTAGAAGCAATCCAATGAGTTATAATGGCGACGAGAGAGTGTGCAGCGACAAAACAAGCAATAGATTCAAGTGAGTACATTAACTGTCTTGTGTCTGGTAATTGATTTCCAAATAATGAAAATTAACGTTATCCTAAAAACTCTGAAATTGTTTGGAATTCTATGTAGAAGGAAACTACATTTGTGTGTGATTAAACTACAGAATATGGACAGAAACATTGATTTAATTTCCTACAATTTAAGATGTGTTTCTCAAGATTTTTTCACATTAGTTTAGTAGAACTTGATCATTAATTAAAGTACAAAGTGGTATCATCAAAGACATTCAAATTAAATTCCTTTGCATAAGTATAATAGTGCATTTTTCCAACCCAACATAGAACCTGAACTGGACGTCACTATAGTAACATTATCTCTGGTCATGATTAAAATTCACCGGAAAAACATATCTCTAAAAGAAATGTACACAGTGAAATGATTTAAAGTCAACCTATATAAATGTATAACAAAATAATAATGCGATTACACGCTCAGTATTTTTTATCATGGCATTATAATTGTCTTTTCAGAATACCACATAAAATCAACCATGTGACATACAGTATGTAGGGGTCACAACAGGTAAATATGAAAGAATAGGACCTCCAGCATGACAACAGCTTAACATGTAAAGTTCTGTTGTACAAAACCTGACTTGACAAGGTTTCTTTGAGTTTCTACAAAGGCCCTAAATCTTAGTTGTAAGTTAAATATTTTTTTTTAATAGTTGAAAAAAAAGCAGCTCACCCCAGAGTAAATTTGAGCTCTTTCCTCAACATGCTGCATTCATCTAAGCATTAAACATTTTTAAGGCTGCAACAAGTTAATCGATTAATCTAACTCATACCAAAATAATCAACAAATTTAGTAATCAAATAATCGTTAACTGTTTTTTATATACAGTTTTCTCACAATATTTAATGACTTTAGCAATATTTTCAGCTTATCTTTAATACCAAGGACAGTCATTGAATCAGGTCAAAAATGCTGATATTTCAACACAAAGGAAGTTTTTTGGTTGTTTCAAATGTACCGTATGTTTTGTTCTTGTTATAGTATTTGTAGTAGATCATGCTAAAACTGTTCAGAAAAGGCCAATTGTATTCTCTTAAAGTATGTTTTACAATCAATACTTGCTCAAATGAGAATAGAGATGTGAACTAGCTATAGAATTGAATGGTAAGCCTGCTTCACTTCACTAAAGCTGTGCTAATGGCCAAAAAATCTATGCATGGTATTTCAAATGGTTCACATTTAGTATGCATATTGTCTTTTTTTCTGATTGTAAATTATGTCAAGTTATATGAATGATAAACTAATCTAATAAAAAGTGAAGGATGATGCAAATGACATGCAATAAAAATACTGGAACAGAAAACTTATTACAATATTATTTTACCTGCATAAATTGAAAGGATGCTTCAAAGTCCTCCACAGGGTACATTTTAACCCGGAAGAACTTCATGCCCATGATGAGGCTGATGATGCTTTGGACGATGTACGGACTTTGCTCCTTCTGCCTCAGCTCCTTCAACTCTGTGATGAATTTCTTTCTAACTGCCTGAAACCTGGAAGAAGAAAAAAACAGACATGCATACATAAGAAGTTGAATGAGACTGCGAATGAAACCCTATTTAAACCACAGCTATTTCATTTGGTGTGCTCCTACATTGTGCTGGTTAAGACTGTCCCACATTATTAGAAACATGAAATTATGACATGTTATTCAATAAGCAAAAAAAATGCTAAATGCCAAAACATATTTTCACGCTGCATTAACAATTATTGATTTATTGTCATTATGAAATCTAAAAAGCTAAAATATATAAAAAGCTAAATATACAAGATTTAACCTGGCTTAGCTTGTGCTTACTTTGACTGTGTGAGGACTCCGATGACCTCTGCATACAGATCTGCAATGATGTGCACATTGCCAGTGTTGGGCCCACAGTAACTGTCGATAAAGAAAATAAAGAGATATTGAGTGTAACAAAGAGTACAAGCACAATGTAAGAACCTATTCATAATAACAGACACCTATTGTGCAAAATAGCCTTTAACCTTGCCTTCTCTTATCATTAGCTTACTCAAAGAAAAAAAACAAAGAAGAATGATTCATGTTTGAGTAATCTTGTATTGTCCTGCATCTGATGAGAAAACCCCTGTCTTCACCCACCACCTATCCCCACCCACTTGTCTGTATTTGCTTGCGATTACTCAGAAACTAGGATTGTATGGCTCAAAATTGTCATGTAGACACTTTCCAACAACAAAAAACAACAACACATTTTCAAATCTGTGCCTTATTAAAGTTAAATTTGACAATGAAGAGGCGGGGCTTATCAACTCTGCAGTTTTGAACAGGAAGTCAATTGACCTGATTCTATTTCAAAGCCGTTTTAACTAATTTCTGCGTTTCGCAATGAACAAAATGTAAATTATTGATCAGCATATGCCATAGTTTCTTCCCAAAAAAAAAAAAAAATCACTGTAGGTCTCCTTTAACAGTTCTGCAGTTTTGCACAGGAAGTAAATCATTGTTGTCTTTTACACAAATCAAAACGCATATTACTGAACTACATATGATATAGTATATTCCTAAATAAAGGAAAAATGCAGTAGGTCCCCTTTAAAGTGGAACAAGAAATTCTTTGCATTAAGCTTATAATAGCATCTATATTAACCACATGGGAGCAGATCAGACCACTTACCCCTCTTTGTGTTTAAAGTGCTTGAATGCCAGGTTCAGGACTTCATGTACTAAACCATCTGGCACTGGGTGAAGAGGAATCTGTGACGTAAACATCGAGCCATTAGTCTTATTTGAAGCGCTGATAGCATTCTTGCCTTTTCTCAGCTCCCATTCATTTCTTCCATAAAACAGGAACTTAGCTCAAACCCTCGGGGGCCGCTCTTAGTTCAAATGCAAAGCTGGATTTGAACGTTCAGAGGCAGCACAGTTGGATGTTGGTGTAATGCCACAGTGTTTGTTTACTGTGAGCTCTCAGAGGGAGGAACCTCACTAATCACAGCAATTAATTTAGCCACTGTAGCAAATTGCAATAAATAATACAACTGTTCACACTTGTAAACTAATATGAAAAACTGCTGGCTCTGTGGCACATTTACTGTAATTATGCACCATTATTGACAACAAAAAGAAAACCATGTTAATTATTGGTGGATAATTAGTTTGCAGTGTCTCCACTATGACTTTTATTAAAGTCCAAGAAGTGTGCTTGTTGTTTCTAGCATGCTAACAGCCCTCAGCTCTTCCAGCACAGCTCAACTCAACATTACCATGGTAAAAGTTGTAAAACATGCATATAAAAAGTGAATATTTAGGATGACAGTAATGTGTTTAAAAGTGTATAATGTTGAAGAAAGTGAGTGTGTTTAAAATGTTCAAGTCCAGGGCTTCTGACATAGTATATATGTTTTATTTGTAAATGTAAAATCTCCAATATTTGAATGCAGACGCATGTATATTTGAATATGTTACGTCTGCCCTTTAGCTCTCACGTCACAGTGTTAGTGCTGAATAAGATAGTGTCACTATCAGGCTGCACAGGTGCAGGCCTCACACCAGCACTATTAATAGCACACAAAGCGCAACCTCACTTACCTGTTTTAGAACTTCAACAGAGACTAAACAAAATATGAAATCTATGGCTAAGTCTCTCCGCTCCAAAAGGTAATCTTTGTCCCGGTGCTGCTCATCTCTAGAAAAAGAAGACATTGTTTCAGTCATTCAGACTCCTACAGGGCTGTGAGAGCATTTAGAGACTCACCCTTTGGACTTGCCGGTGCCGATACGAGGCCTGTACTCATAAGACTCGTCTTCGGTGCCGCTCTGCCGCCGGTACCAGTCAAACAGTGTGCGCAGAAGAGAGGGCAAACAGTGCTCTGCTATTGAGCTCATAGAGCTAATTAACTGGAAACACAAACATTTGAGCATTAACTTACTACACAGCAAACCCTTAAGCAAACTTTTAAAAAGAATCACAATGACATTGCAGGTTCATGTGTACAGGTAGAATAAAGAAAATGGATTGTATAATATATCTTGAGTGAATGAAAGTAGAATATATCTAGAAATAAACCACACAATACAAATGTGTGCTGTCTGCATTCAATAGTGTTCATATTGGCTGCAAACTAGGAACGCTGGTGCATTATTAACAGTGGTGTGAAGGCAAAACTAAACTATCTAATCCTATTCAATTTACAATGCTCGAAATGCGCTTAAAAGGACCTAGACTAGTGAATCCAAATCATAAACAGCACCTTTAACAGCACAGATAAATGTGTCAGCGTGTCCATGTAAATCCAAACGCTGCAATTAAACTTGTGACAAATCAGGCCTTTCACACGGCCCATTTACTCTGCAGTTATCTACTCCACTGACCAGCCCTGTGCCCTGCCTGAGACGACTAAATATGGTCCATCGGGGCTCTCTACATCACACTGGAGGCACAAGGCGATACATAAAACATGCAGCGAGTCCGGAGCACATCAACTATTAAACTCCTGCTATGTGTTTAACAGAGAGGGGAGGATGATGGATGTAAGGCATGGGACGAGTTACGCAAGCGCCGGCTTTGCCCTTATGCTGCCAGACACGGCCCCGTCCAGAGCCCGGTGCTGATATAGTGCCTGGGATGACGCAGCAGTTCTCCGCCGTCCTCTCACTTTTTGCACTCTCCAGACCCAATTGGACTGCCTCACTCACAAAAGGACAGCTCGATCTATAGCGCCATCTCCTCATTGGCTTTGTGTTGTGCTGAACAAAGCAGTATGCAGTCCTTTTGTGTGGAGTTCTGTGTAACTGCCACAAATGAGGGCTGGGGACGGGACACTGAGCGCCGGATTGATCGGGAGGAGCAGTCCGGCTGAATACTCACACAGTCACAAGCTCGATACGTGATCTACAGCGCCGGCCGGATTTACCTGGTCAAATTGTGCATCTTCCCCTCTTTGAAGAGATCGGGAAAGGGGCTTCTCCTGTAAGAGACACGGAAAAATAAACAGACTGAAGTCACAGTGTAAAGCAGTAGGGCTGGGACAAAGTGCTTTTGTCATAATAAGATATGACTAGGGCTAGGGGATATTGACAAAATATATTGATCATTTTTTGGGCAAATCTCGATAATGGTATTTGGATGATGTTCTGTCAGTTCAATATAAATGTGTTAAAATATATGTGTAAATTAGCTACACTGGATAAATGACAACTTAACTATTCTAATATGCTTAAAATTATTGAATGACGTAGTATTTATTGTGATTTGGGCATGTTTGATGTCCTAAATAAAGTAGAATGAGTAACTTTAATTAGTATGTGTGTTAAATTAATCACAAAAGTGCAGCAATCTCCCATTATAAACAAATTTTCCTGTTTTACAAAGCTTTTTGAAATGCATAAGGCACAAATTCTGATACAGTATATAATTAAACTTTGCTTGTTTTTAAGAAAGTACAGCATCACTTGTGTAGCATGTTTTTACTGCACAATATATTCTATATTAAATGTTTGGATATCTTCAAACAACATTCACAATATTATCTAAAATTCAATATTGGCCAGTTCTACATATGACCAATATAATACGTATTTCTATAGAAAATGTAGTGTGATTCAATATCAGTAAGACGTAATATTTAACCCATAACAAAAATAAATAAATACATGAATTTTTTGTAGTAAATGGCCACCTAGATTTATTTATACAGTACTAAGATGACAATGCCAGAAGTAATTGGGCTCAAATAGTGAAAAAGCAGTTCTGAAAGCATGAGACATCATTTTCCCCACTGAGAATCTTCGGGGTGTGCTGGGAGAAGGCTTTGTGCAGTAGTCAGACTCTATCGTCATCAGTGCATGATCTTGGTAAAAAGTTTAATGCTACATTGGATAGAATGAAGTCTTGTGCCACTGAAATAATGCCACAGAATGCATGTCATAATCAAAGCTGAAGGCGGTCCAACCAAAAAATAGAGGGTGTGCGTGGTTTTTTTTTTTTTTTTTTGGCCGTGCAGTGGTGAATATTTGTGGAAAATTATACCAGTGAAAAATATGTTTTAGAATGTGTTATACAATGGTGAAGAAATTTACAGCAAATTGTGGTGAAAAATTCTGAGAATAAATATCAAATAAAAATTTCTGGTTTACATTTTTAAGATGTCAAAATCAGGTAAATGTCTAACATGACAAGCTTATCATCATGCTAAGGTTCATACACAATTACCAGTGTTAGCCATGACCATCTCGATCTTCTTCTCCGCTAGCACAGCGAACTCGGCGAAGAGCTCTTGATGACAAACTCGCCCGGCTTGAGCTCGGGGTCGAGGTGATGCTCGACATGGCGATGTGCTGCTTGTCCAGGACAGAGGAGTGACCGGCGGCGCACGGCGTCTATGGCTGCTCGACAGGTAGAGCTGCAAAAAAGAAAAGGTTGAGTAGTGACAGGGATTCTACTGATGCAAGAAAAAAAAAAAATGTATGGACGCTACTGCATGGAAAGTGCAGTGTTACCCATACAGTCGGCAGGGTTTACTGAGCTCTGCTGAATTACAAGCCTCGAAAGAATGAGTTTTGTGATGTCATCGGTAGATCTCTGAAAAGTCCATAAATCACCCAGACTCGCTTGAGCATTTTTGATGTACATTAGCATATCAAGAAAAATCACTTTGAATATTGTGTCATTTCTTTTATAGTTCCTACATAGCGCAACAATTCTGATCCGATACGGCCCTGCCCTGTATTGTCCTGAATGAGATGCAGCCGTGCATCTGTTTTCTGCTTGTGGCTATGCTACAGCTAACAGTCAGAGCAGCTAGAAAAGACTCTGTGGAGGCTCTTCAAAGTCTAACCGTAAAAATACTCCATATATGCAGAATAACACCCATTTTACCTCTGTAAAGCTTTATTTAGCCTTTATAGTACAAGGACTGTGGTTAAATTAACTCTAAAAATGCTCCAACAGCAGCGCTAGCTAAGAATGCTAAAAGGCTAACATGCTACTTGGACTTCGTTTACATTGCATTTCATTAGGATGATCATCTTTTTACAGGCCTCAATGTTGTTTTTATGACACACGGAGGTGGAAAAGCACTAAATAAGAACATACTCAACACATTATGTTAAAGAAAATACATAACAGTTACAATAAACGCGTCTTTTTCATGAAGTAAGTACCTTATTTTATATGTGTAGCTCTTTTTATTATTTATTTTGATTTTTGAGACTTATAAGTCTAGTTTGTAGAAGTCATTATTAAAATTGATTATTGATTTAAATTTGAGGTAAAAGCTGTACCTATAATTTACTTTTTAGCCATTATAATGTATTATTTAGTATCGAGACTGGTATCGGTATCGGCACCACTGAGATTGGAACAACACTAGCAATAATGCATAATATTTATTCTTTAAGCATGAGATAAGATGTCACTAGATGCACTCTGGACATAGTTTTGCACATGTGGTAAAAAGAATTTGGTGAGATTGAGCTTGGCCTGAACACACACAAAAAGAATCTGGGGAGAGATACACAGTGCTATAAAACAGCAAAAGAAAATGTTTGTATGGGAACAATCTAAGCAAACATTTCTTTAAAATTAAATTCATTAATTGACAATCTGAAAATGCGAATCGAGTTACAGAATTTGTCTTTTCCCAAAGAGTACAGCACTAGTTTTACTCTTGTTTAGTAGATACAAACTTTGTCTATCAAGTGCAAGGTGAGCCCAGTGTATTTACATATGGCACAAGGATTTGGTATCACATTCAAATCATGTAAGCAAATAGATAAGTTTACATTTGGTGCAGGTGGCAGAGATTAAGCAAGATTTCAGACTGCAGTTTCACTTGCAAAAAAGAATTAAAAACCAAACAAACATGCATAATAAACTATATTGTAGAAACTGCTGCTTTTCCCCGCAATAAACCTAATCGAATTTTACATCATCTTATCCCTGGCGGTGTGATGACCCAGTCCTAGATGTGGGACGCCCCAGACTGAGACTCGAGCCAAGTGGCGCACACCGACCCTTCACCCCGATCCCTCCCAGGAAAAGGCCTTGTTCTGCTGCTTCCTGGTTGTCACAGCAACACTCATGCTCTCTGAATAGTGAATACCATCAAGAGCATATGAGCTGCACAAACATCAAACTGGGAGAGAATAAAAGTTATAAAAATACTGTATATACTTTTACTTGTGGCATAAAAACACTTTTCTTTCTGTTTCAGTATATCTTTCATATAGATCATGGGATTCTATTGAAAGCATACATAATCATACAAAAAATCATTTGTTTTTCATGATTTGTCATTCGAAACTGTCAATCAATCGATCACCATATTTTTTAGTTCTACCTTGTACTTATTCCAAGTCTAATTTGCTTTGTAATCTTCCTATATAAATTGTCTTTGCATAGGCGGTTAATTAATCATATCATGATATTCAAGTCTCAATATCATTAATAAACAAAAAGTGACCACAATAGAATGCTAAACATTTTTTTAGTTCAGATTATAGAAACAAAGATGGGCAAAACATCCGTTCCATTTTGGTATCGACGAAGAAAAGGCAAATATTTCACGGTTACCACTCATATCGCAAAAAAATATTTTCCAGGACATTCCCAATGAGGATTTTAAGTAATCACGACATGTACATTAGCATTTTTAGATTGTTTATGGAAGTTCAATGTATAATCCACCCAGAAAGGTGCCATAAAAGGAAGACACCAAAAAGTGGGGTGTCTGGGGGTCCTCCCTTAGGAAAACTTAACCTCACATAATGATATTTAATGCATTCTGATGATTTTGAAAGTGGCACACATTGGTGGATTAAGCAATGAAAAACGAGCTTTTAATTAATTGTATTACACCATTTCTATTTTCAGTGAAAAATTATTATTAAGTTACAACCAAGCTTTGCATAGGACATCATCCATATTGCTCACCTTATAGGAGATGGTAGTTAAGTTAGACTAAATCATATTCTAGAACAACGATTTATTTACCATGATATTCGGCAGTTTTCCTAATTTTTTATGCATTTTCAATGACTGGAAAATTACGACATATTTTGAGTTTTCCGAGGTTTTCCAGAAAGCGTGGGAACCCTGATATTTAGCACAGATGTAATAAATTTGCAATAAATACATTTAGTTTTTATTTTTTACTAACGTGAAAAGTAAATTTGTGATTTTTTGGACTTGTTATGGATTAGAAATTCAAAATATTGGCAAATTTTGGTTTGCAACGGCAGGAAGTTATATAATGGATATTAGTTTGGGCTAAAAATAAACCAGACCTTCACTAAATGCAGCCATTTTAGAAGCATTTTTTTTCTTTCTTTTATTACAGTTTATAGAAACACAAAAAATAAGATTTCTAGACTTAAAAAAATGTATGTAATAAAACTGTCATAATTTTGTGGAAAAGTGACAAGTGTTAGACAATGAAACAAAATCAAAAAGTTGCTTGATCGTGACAACACCAAAGTTTATTGTGACAAGCCTACTTTGCACAACTTCGCATCTCAACTTTTCCTTAGCCTGCTGAAAAAAATGAAGCTTTTCAAATTGTCCTAGAGTCAGTGACCTTGTTACCTGCAGCTTGAGTTTGAGATGAAAAATATCAATTATATAACAGAGGGAGATTAAAGTGCTTAGGGACAGACAGTAGCGCACAGTTAGCTCGTGTTAGCGCTGTTGCTGCTTGCTGCTGCTGCTGCTGCTGTTATGTGGTCCATGCTGTCACAGAGAAGGCCTTTCAAGCAGCTGCCCCTTTGTTTACTGTGCTCCACCAACACCCAGTGATGTCACACACGGGGCAGCTACTTCAGTGCTGAGAGTGAGACACGCTACTCCCTCCAGACTGCTCCCACCTCTGTCTCGCAGCCGGGCCCTTGACACACAAACTCAAATATGAACCAGCACTTCTCACATTCATTCAAAAGCAGTTGTATAAGTAGAATCAAGAGATGTAAGAAAGCATTTTATGTAATACTGATGTTTGGCAGCTCAAATGAATGTAATATCTTGATCATTTTTGGATATCTAGATAAAAATATTTGGACAACTACATCTGTCTTCAAATGTGTTACTGCACTGAAAAAAACGACTTAAAAATGCCAACAAGCTTAAAATGGTTTGAATGGGTCAATGAGCATGTTTTTACGTTCTTGAATAAAAATTTGCTTTTTATGCTGCTTGTTTCACTGGCAAATTTTTGATAATATATTTCCAAATTCTAACATGCACATATTCCCTTGTTATCTAATTTAAGATTTTACCAATGGGTCAAATGTTTTCCCATGTTTTGTGACGCACTGTGAATTACTTAATGTACAAATGATACAAGCAAAACCTAATTGTAGTAGAAAGTTTACAGCGTCACTTATTTATTATTGATTGTAAATTAATACAAATTGTACGCAATTTTTGATTTTTGCACATTTTCAAAACAACATTCACGATATTGACTAAATCCGATATATTGCCCAGTTCTAGTCTACACATTTCATGGCAACATTTTTAAAAGATAAAACCGGCTCTTGCTTTCCATTTGGCCATATGACATCACACTCAAGAATGAGGGTGCAACCTTTACAATACAAAGACATTTTTTTAAAAGTGCGTATATGACAGAAGACTTATTTCACTAAAATGCCCCTAAAGACCGTTATACTATATTCAAAAATTTGTCCTAAACATTGTACAAATTCAATCCCATTTCTGATTATAAATGATAACATCACTGGGAATTTGTCGAGCAACCATTTTGGGTTTCTGCAGGGGTCGAAAGTTAAAAATGAAGACTTTTTAAGAACTTTTTAGGAGCACAAAAAAGAGTTGTGACCTATAGTAGGTTCACAATGCTGCTTCTTTTCCAACGGCTTCTTAAGATTTTTCATATTTTGCTATAATTATGAAAAATCTGTACCACTTTATATTAACTACACCTTAATTGGCCTTAGTAAACCATGAATAAAGCATAAATAAAGCCTCAATTATTCATAAACTAATGGTGAATTAATAAATGAAAAAGTGTATTAACGCTTAGTAACTACTTAACTAAGACTAAGGTTAGGATTTAGGGTTAGTGGGCAGATTCGGAGTAATTGAGTAGTTACTAATCATTATAAGCTTTTTCATCTATTAATTAATCATTTGTTCATGTTAATTAAGTCTTTATTAAGGTGTTATTAATGATTTATTAAGCCTAATTATTCTGTAGTTTTTCTAAAGTCTAATGAATTAAGAAAAAAGGAAAAACTTTTTTTTTTTTTTTTTTTTTTTTTTTTTTGCTTGTGCTGTATATTTCTTTTCAATCTGCACCAAGAACATTTTAAGTGACTCGGCTCAAATTTACAAAAAAAATAAAAAGTTTTGTATTCCAAACAACTATTCGATTAGTTGAAAGAATCTGCCAATTAATCGATCACCAAAGTAATTGTTTGTTGCAGCTCTATTAACATCAAGAAATACTCTTCCAAATAAAGCTAACATTAGGAAATTCTAAAAACTTATCACATTTTAGACACTACATTATTGGCCACTTATATCACCAGACGGATAAAGTGTGAAATGACCTTTAAGAAATTCAATGGGAAAGTACACAAATATAAGATTAGTTTATTTTTTATTTGCTGTGTTGCAACGCACAGTTCAAAAACAAGAAGAGCTGACTCTTGCTCACCATCTGGACTTATGACATCATCACATTCTACAAAGTGAACCCAACCCATTACATATTACCGTCTGTACATACAATAATTATTGGGATACAACAAAATTGGGAGGTCAATATGAACAAGCACATATTTGAGCATATACTGTATTTTTGTCACTTTAAAGATCTTAGCGTTCACAATTGTAGTAACTCTCAGGCAGCGGTGACTCAGCTTCAACCCTGAGGTCACTTTCTTTTATTCAAATCCATTCAAAACACAAGGCTTCAGCTTGCTTTTGTCAGTCCGGCGCTCAGGTGGCCTTCGTTTTACGTTGCTATGTGCGGGTGTTGTCACGCAGTTAAAATGTCAAACTTAATTCCTATGTGAAGGAATAGGCTTGGATACTAATTATGATAACACACCGAAAACAAACAACAAAGCAAAAAAACAGACACATTTTCAACATTGCACGATATGAGAAACATGATAGTAAAAAGGAGAGATTTGTCCATTTATTAAGACATAAACTAGAAATAAGCAATCACGAGTATGGCCGGGCAATTAATTGAAAGATTGAGATTGAATTGAATCGTCAATTAGATGGTTGTGGGTTTTGAATCGAAAGATTAAAAAAAAACAATCCTTTGTCAGTAAAAATGTGTCGTTTGGAGCAAGGGTCAAACTTTAAGGCAGAATATTGATATATAATAATAAAAAAATCTAATAAATTGAGCAAATTAAAAGTTTTTTGTTTATGTTCATAAAAGCCATCTTTCTTTGGTTTTTAAAAAGTTAAGCAAAATCGAATAAAAAAACGAGATTGAGTATGGAAAAAAATGTGAAAAAAAATAACATTTCAGCCAGTTAAAAAACTTTGTGTTGATGGCATGTATTTATTTCATTGTGATATTGATGATTAACCAATTAAAAATAATATGAATTTCTACTTTGTTAAAGTTAGAGTATCAGATTTTCAGATCACAAAATCCAAAACACGTAACTAGCTCTCACTAACCATTTGACACATGATTATTCAGTCTTATATTTTCTTAAACCACGGTTTTAAAACATCAAAGTGAAACTAATGTCCTATTCCACAGCATAACGTTTACCTCGGGACCTCATGTAAATTGGAATAATTACGAACGTCATCTAAGTTTCTAGTCCTGTGCGAATTGTTCATGTCTGTAAAAAATGTCTGTAAAGTGTCCCTCAAATTTTACCTTCCCCCGAAATTTACCAATCCAAATGTTCTCATGGAATTCTACTCCCATGTGAATGCATATGTCAGTGATCTTTGCATAAATTAATTAATAATGAGTCTACAGCCTATTTTTTGACAATTAAACTACTGTGACTATGAAGTAGAAAAGCGAAGGTCAAGAATATGTTGGAGGAAACTTTAGACAAAGAACTGCAAAGTTTGGATGGAGGGACTTAATCATCTTGACAAGATTAAAAGAGAGATAAGGGCTGTTTCACAAGAAATATCATCGCGTGGATGTGATTCTGATGGACGGACGCAACAACGTGACGAGGAGCCACCTTTACGCTGCCGCAGCTCAGGTAGTTCATGACAAAACAAACCGAAAACACAAGAAATGCTCAAGTCATGGCTTAAGCCAAAGTTGTTATCGTAAATCAATATGTATCCGTCGCCATTTCCGGAATAAAGTCTCTTCAGTCTTTTAACTCCTGGTCCAACTTGTTCCAAAAATTTACCCCACAACTGAAATACAATGCTATTTACATTTATTCTTACTTGATTATTGATTATTTGCTATTTTCAAACATGAATTGTGCAGTTTGTAGTTCAACCAAATCCTTGAAGCTTTTTAAATAATAGAAAGTTGATTTGTATGTGCCCTGTAATTAGTTTTATTTACAATTCTCATAGCTCTTTTCTTGGATTATACTAATTGGAGTAATATTTGTTTGGTATGTGTTGCCCCATACCTCTAAACCGTATATCATGCAAGGAAGAATCCGTTTGAGTGTCTTGTTTCGATTCTTGCGCCAGTATTGATAAGTATATATTTCAATTTTAACTTTTTACAACTTTAGTGTTATACGAAAAGAAAAACACAGCGATCTCCAACAAACAAAGATTGGAGACATTTCCAAGCCTTCGCTGACTGTCTGAGTTGCTGTATTGTTTATATTCGGTGCAATTTAAGTCACATGCCGAAGTACAGTAGCTTCATTGTCCGCCTTAGCCGCAGGAGGTTATAAGAACTACTTCCCTCTAGATGCGATCGCCTTGAGAGACCCCGCGGGGAATGTTCAAGTTTGGAGCTGTAGAAACAAAGCATGGGAGTATTACACAACTGTTACAGCGGCTCCACCTCGTCAAGAATCAAAACAAAAGGCCTCCCCCCAAAGCGCAGATCTGGTCCCCCGTCAGGACAACAGGACAACCACACAGGGTCAGGAATGCACGGCGTGTTTGGGACACTTTTGACAATAGAATTACAGCTTATGTGGCACGGTCATACCAGCTCTGTATTGTGTCTCAACATGTTTCAGCTCTGACAAGTTCATACTGGCAGTTCATTATCGCGAATCGAGGAAAATTGGCAAATAAAACTGCTTAGTGTGTTTGTCTACTGTATAAAAACTTGATTTATTATGTATGGCTGCGAATAACAGTCATTTTGCTGAGCGATTAGTTGTTTCAAGACCTGAAAGTCATGTGAGATTTGAATTGAGTTTGACCAAGATGAAACTGAAACATCTTTTATGAGGCCAGATGAGCTAGTACGTTTAGCAATCACCAGAAATAGTACAATAAGTAAGTACTAAGTACAATTAGATGTAAAACATGAGTCATCTCAACTGGCAATCTAAAGATGTGTTTGCAATAGAAACAGGCGCGTAATAAACACAATTTAGTGATAAAGCAATCCAAAATCCTTTGGCGCGCTAGTCTGCAGGTGGTGGAGAGATATATTGGTAGATCCTGAGCTACAGGTTGGAGAACCCTGGCCTATAGAATGTTGTGATGTCATGTGAACGCAACCTATGCTGTTCAGTTTGAGTTAAAAATACAGCCTGTTTAGAAAGCTCAGCACAAAGCTTGGGATGAAACTTCAACTGTGCTAAGCTTCAATAGACATAGCAAAACATTTCTATCACTTTGTAGAGTCAGAATATGATTCATTGTTCATAAGGTTAATTCTTTTGTGAAAGTTAAATGATCAGAGTACACAGTTAAAAGTGGTTCAGAGAGAGAACTTTCTCCAGATTTAATTGGCACCAACACTTCCTGGAGTCTTGTGAATACATTGAGGTTGCTTGGCAACCAGGGCCTGGCAAAGACTGAGCCTCATCGTTTGTTTTACTATTGAGGTGGATTAAACAAATGAAATGCAAATTTTATTATACGTACATTTAGAGTATTTTTTTCTACCGTCTGAACACTGCAGACTGAGTGAGCATTTGTTATTATATGCAAAGTAAGTTGGGTATTACAACAATCTTAGGATTTTGGATAGAAGTTCAGACTTCACTGAAACATTACCTACAGTGAAAAAGAGGTCATGTAATGAGGAAGATTTTCATTTAAAATGGGGTATGAGGCAAGTTTCACAGGCCAAACCTCCAGGATCTGATGTGCAGCAGGGGCTAATAACAGGCGGGAACCAGAAGACCGATCAATATCACAGAAACATTAGCTGCTCCAAAGGGAACAGACGAGGTTTTAAAACGGGAAGAAACACAGCGGTAGAGGCGGTGAGTGCAGCCAGAAATGGATTTTTATTTTTTGTCGACTGTGTATCAGTGAAACCTGAGTGTAATGGGCATCATAAGAAGCCACACAGTAAACGCAAATGTACGTCTGAGCACAAATCACCGGTCATAAGATTTAAGACTTTACATGGTCTTTCCTGAATACAAAGCACTGCACTGGTCAGTGGACGTTTAACTGTCAGACAAAGTCCACAAGTGCTCTTGCCCTGGGACAACCTCATCGTCTAATGAAGAAGTGCATTATGGGTCAAACGTCAAAGAGCCAACTTTAACAGGTGTGCAGTGATAAACAAGGGAAAGCTGTTAGGCTGCTTCAACAGCTGGAGTCAAATTTCACAAATCTTGTGTGACAGTTGAATATTAAAAAAAACAGTGTAGAGAACTTTGTTAGGATATGTAGAATCTACACGCAAAGATGAAATGGTAAAGAGTAAAATTGAGCTCTGAGAGATTGAACAAAAAGTCTTTGATAGTAGACGTGCCACCTGCATACACAAGAGCTCAGCCTGTCCAAACATAGACTGCACAAAATCTGTTTCCATTAATGAGGTGCTTTTAAGAAAGGGTGATAACGTATCTTGGAGCAGGCATTACATCCAAGCATGTGCAGCCTGCGCCTGGATGGGACAGATAAGTCTGGACACAGAGGTATGTAAACATGAGGTACTCACAGCTGCTGCTCCACGACTTGAGCAGAGATTTGATGCTGATCTCAAAGAAGACTGAATCCTGCAGGCTCAGCATTGCTGCTGTAAAGCTGGACACCACCGAAAGAACCAAGTGTTACTGGACGTCTCTCAGAGTTATTGTGGAAAAAGCACTCATTCCTCTCAGAAATCTGCCCTAGTCTGTGGTCCCTCCACAGGTGCATCCCACACACAGGGGCTGCTGTCTGCTCCTGGACACTGACTGGACTGCACTGAGGAAGAGAAGCGCATGGTCCGCAGTTAAGCAAGTATTCCACCTAAGACGCACCTTCTGCCCATGGGCCAGTCCACAGAGTCCCTCATGGCCACCAGAGAAAGAGCCTCAAATAAATGTGCAGAGAAACTTTGTCATTCTAAGAAATCAGCAGCCAAACACTTCAAAACAGAAGTCTCAACAACATACAGCAATATTCCTCTCCCCTAAGCAGTGTGCCAGTCCTAGCCCACTAGCAGCGTCAGCTCCCCCGCCTCCCAGGGCTCGCTCACTCTCCATTCGCTCAGAGCAGCCCCTCCTCTCAGGGCTCTGCTCCTCCCTGATGCCTCTGTTCTCTCAGAGAGAGAGCGTGTCCCAGCAGCAGCAGCTGAGAGGGGGCAGTGATGTCATCAAAATGCTGCGAGTGTTGCTGGCTGCTGTTCAGCGATGCAAGCGCATGTCAGAGCCAACTGTGCTGCCTCTGCTGGCCTATCAAACACACACTTCCTCAAAGCTCCTGAGTTATACTGATGCGTCATCCTGACTGCAGCAGCAGAGAGAGGAAAGGGAGGATGCAAGGGAAACTGAAGCAGAGACTAAACTATGACACAAAGTTCTGCACTGGGCAGAAAGAATCAAGAGAGTACAGGTTGTCCTGATAGTTTACATCACTTATGATGCTTGGTATTTGCTAAACTCAGTTCACACCCAGAGCAGTCACAGGCATTACATCACTGTTTTGTCCACATGCAGCACACAGAGCTCAGTGTGTTTGAATATGAGACACTGCAGGTTCATCTGCAGCTCATCTTGTGTGTACTTCACCAAACACAGAGGCGCGTGACTCTCAAAGTCATCTGGACCGAGCACAGGATCAGGTTTGTTAACACAATATTGTGTGGGGCATGGCACTAGGAGCTGCTCTGACACAAGAGCTCTTTTGTCTCTCTGTGATCCAAGTCTTCATCTCGCTCTCGCCCTCGGTCTTTTCTCAGTCACATGTCCTTCACTACACAAGTTATGCAAAACCAGACAGCTCACTGCAAACAAACAGGGCACAAGCACAAGCTTTGTCAGGGCCTCGGCTGTTCAAGCAGAGACTCCACACTCCACATTGAAACAACATAGGAAAATATCACATCAAATTAAAATCATTTACATACTAGACACTAAATTTAGTTTAATTCTTTTGGTTGAGAATAAAAAGCAATTAAACTACATTTATATCTGTGCTTTCAAATGCATAATTTTACCTTCTACAAACACTCAGGTTAAAAAAAGAATCCTGTGCATTGGGACTTTGGCACAACAAAGTCCAGAGCCTCTATGCCTATTGTTTTGTGTTAAACAGATTTATTGTTTCTGGAATGCAGAGGAATTACAGTCAACATGAGTTGTACAGTAGTCCGTCTGGAGCTATTGTGTTTGAGGTGACGCACGTACAGGACTTCAAATGAACACGATTAGAGCACACTTCCTGGAGAGAAGAGCTCTGATCGAATAAACTCCACTAAATGCACAAACAAGGGGAGTAACAGAGGCCTATTGACACACTCCCTGCTCTGACTGACAGACTAGAATCAGCGCTGCAGACGTGGAGCTGAGGGCCCTCTCCTGCAGACTGGAGGATGCATTTCCTGTCCCGGGCCGCTCTCAAGGGCAGAAGTGGGAACAATAATCGATGGAGCTGTAATCCAATCCCTGACCTCCTCCTCTAGCCCGAGATGCGGAGGACACAACATCTGCATATACCCAAGCACAACCAGAACAGCTCACCTAAGGACACTTCAAAGACAAATGTAACCAATTAAGAAGAGTTACACAATCACATAATGGTTTATTTTGAGAACAACAAGAAATATTCTCCTAAACACAATCAAACATTTTTACTGCATAATAGGCGTCCAATATTAAAGCTGGAGGACCAGTTATTCACGCTGCAAACCTGGCAGAATTTAAATCCTACTTCCTTACTCTCGATAATCCTTGGGCACATGTCTAATATTCACATAATAACGTATCGTTTTTCCCAGCAAAGAACAGCTTTTAGCAGCAAAAAAAGAACCTGGAGTGGACCACCCCAGCACAGCCAAACAGAAAGCTGTTAAGAAGAACTAAAACATTTGATTCAGACAATACTCAGCAGTCTGATTTTGTGACAAATTGCTTTTCCACAAATGAAAAATGAACATGTGCTAGCCCTACCAAAGCACTTAGCAAAAATCTTAACTCTTCCCTGCAATAACAGAACTATCCGTCATAGGTCTTGTAGTATATGCAGCGATAGAGGGCTCTCTGATGCACAGGCTGACTTCGCCTGTAGTCAAATACATGATGAAGTTTCACAGATTCACCAGCAGAGGGAGGTGTAGTGTGAGTGCTCTTTTGTAGTCTGCTTTCTTTTCACACAGATTACAGGCAAAACATCTTGGACTAAAAACATTGTTGAGTAAGTTTAGATGTTTTATCTTTAAAATAACAAAAAGTAATCCTACTGGACTAGGACTCTGAGGAGAACGCACATGCAGCTATGAGAAAATACGAAACTTCCTCCTCCGTGAGCGATCCAAAAGTGTCAGAGTAAGTAAAACTATTCTCCTGTTTAGAGGGTTAAATATTATCTATGCCATGTAAAAGAGGTGAATCTATAATCTGCATCAGAATGAAGAAAAGTGCTGTTCCGTCTTTGTTGGTTTAAAGATCACTCGTCAGCATAGCTTAAATCATGTAAACCTTGAATTTTATCCTAAAGACATTCTTTTGTTTTAATAGTTCATAATCTTTCACCCAAAAATAGAACAAAAGAAAATAACACGGACATGAAGTTTGATTTAGAAAAAGGACGTGATCTCAAAAGTTTGCTGTCAAACGAATTTCAAAAGTCTATAAAAAAAACGGATTAGTAGAATAATGTATAATAACAAAATTTTTTTTATATATATCAAAGTAGACATTTGCAGGTCCCATTTGATGTACAACTTGTATGATTCCAGTTGCACAAAGTTTTTTGTGGATATTGTGCCCATGACAAGTTGAACTACTAATTTCACAAAGACATAGTTAAGACCAATATATTTAAGGTTTTATTGAACATTTTTAAATTTAGCTTTAAAAATGTACTTCCTGTTCATCCATGATGACATCACGCTAGGTAGTTGCCTAGCGACCGTCTAATAAATTGGGCCCAAACGCTTCAAATGTAACTTTTTTAACTCGAGCCATAAAAATACACTAGAACTCACTTTTTTTGTGTAAATGTGTGTTTACAGGGTCATTCAAATCAGTTTCTTGAGAGAAAATGGAAAATGTCTTTGTCTCCCAAGGGTGATGTCATCAGATTAGAACTCTGCTCTACTTCCTGGTATTTTCAACATATTTTCACATTTTTCTCCTTAAGCTTGTTCTTGATTAACGTAAAACTATCATTTATAATTACAACAGGTATTAATCTATCAAACTAAAAGAAAATTTGAAAAACGTTCAAACCTGACATACTGATGAGCAAAAAGGTCTGGCAGGGAAGGAGGGTCAAAGAGTTCATATGATGTTGGTATATTTATTTATTATTTAATGTCTGTGAGAATGATGTTTAATGCATTTTAAGATCTTATTTATGGCAAAATGCATTCAGTGTTTTTCAATCATTTTGCAATTGATTATATAATATTAAAAAATTGCCTTGTTTTTTAAGGGTTTACATTTTTAAACACAAGAAAAGTTCCCAAATTATAAAGTAATTTCTTCTTAACATTTACTGAGCCACAGTAAGCATTTTACTTTGTCCTCTCTCTTCAAAAAGCTTCTTCTGCAGCAGGCTAAAAACAAAACGCTTGTTCTCAAAAGGTGAAACTCATTTTGGACAGTCGAGCTGAAGTCTGCGTCCCACCGGAGCAACTCAGCAGCAAACTAAGCCAATCTGAATTAAAACTCTTTAGCTGCGCCGCGAAAAGGTCAGCTCATTAGTCAAACCACATCTTTAAATTACAAAGTCTCAAAGTTTTATCAACTCTAACAAAACGTGACGTCATGAACTGTGCAAAGTTTCAGTTCCTTTTCCTCCAATCACTTTCAGACGATAACAGGCGGCCTTAAATAAACCGTCATGATTACACATCCAAACGGAGTCACGTGCTCGGAGACACTCCCAAATAAAACTCAGTAGAACCTGCTGCACCCATTAACTAAATATTCTTCCAGTGAAACCTCTCCCACGAGTCAGCTGCACATCAGTAATTAGCTGCCATCTCGGAGCTCCTGAGAAGACGGATGACTGAGAGAAAACAGTAACCAGCTCCAAGGCCAACGCTGTGCCAGATCTGCAGCAGGGCGCGGCCGGACAATGGCACTGGTTAGAGTCAGAGCTGAGCAGCAGATTTCACTTCAGAGGAGAGCAGAACAGAAATCACTTTTTCATTAATAATACAATAACAAGTGGTCAGATCATATTTTTAAAATGGGTCAGAGATTTTAATAATAAGAAGAAATTGATTAAAAACTACAACATCTAAATATGGCATTATTTAGTTGTTCAGCTGAAATTATGTTTTGATTTATTATAAAATTGCATGAAAATGGTAAATGGTCTATTTATATAGTGCTTTTCTACCTTTTTCAGGCACTTAAAGCACTTTACAATCTAGTATCCACTACCCAGTGTACGCAGACACTGAGGCAGTGTGGTTTAAGTGTCTTGTCTAAGGACACAACGATAATCTATTCTTGTCGTCCCACTGTGGCTCCTGGTGTTCCAGCGGTCTCCCATCAAGTACTAAGACTTTGAGTGCCATGTAAGGTGGAAAAGCGCTATATAAATAGAGCCATTTACATAACCAGGCCCTAACTTGCTTAGCTTCTGAGAACTGACGAGATCAGGCTTTGACAAGCAAGTATAGGCAAAAAAAGCAGGTATGACCATAACATTCTTAATAGGGTGGTTGGAGCTCTGGCAGGGAAAGAAAGGCCTGGTCTTGGAACTAAGCTGCCTATTGTAATGTCCAAGAGATTAAAAAATAAATAAAATTGCTAAGAGTTTAAAGGCATTGCCAGCTATGTGCCAACTCAGATCCACGGTGTGGTTGTTTTCATGTTTTCAGTCTAAAAACCACATCTATAACAAAAAAATCAGCAAAACGTCTTAATAACTTTGAAGTTCATAAAGCTGCAGAAATGAATTTAAACAAAATTAGTCCTGAGAATGTTTTCAAACTTACGGTATCATTTTTTTTTTTTTTCAAATTCTCTATGGCATTTAACATGGGAGCTCATACTTCCTGAACCAATGAGTGGACAGTTACTGTTGAGCTCCATAAGGAGATCATAATGAGATCGTGGTTTAAAATCAGCATCTTGTGATGGAGTGTAGTTTGTATGTTCTTCCAGTGATACCTGGGTTCTCTCTGGGTACTACGACTTCCTCCCACCTCCAAAACATGCACGTATAGGTCAACTGATGACACTTGTGAATGACTGAGAGAGTGAATGACTGTCTAAGGCCCAAAGTCACTGGAACCCCAAACAAGAACTAGTGGTAGAACATGTATGACTAAATTAAAGTTCTCTAGTCATGTGCAGTACTTGGTTGTTTCAGTTTTGCCTGGCATGCTTCAGTTGCATGTGACATTTCCTCAATATTGTTGAAAAGCAGACATTCTTTTAGACTCCTCCAGAGTTTGTAAGCAAAGGCATGATACCATTGTAAGTGTTGGCACTTGGCACTGACGCATTTTCAACACGAGTAAAAATGCAGAGCTGTTTTCACGGCTGGATTAAAAAATAACATTACATTATTTACATTAACATTACTGAACTTGAAAATGGCATTCAGGGAAATTTGTAATCTTTTTTGGAGGATAAAATAGGAACACGTGTTTGGAATTATTGACAATATACTAATTAAAGTAACTAAAACCTTGACAAATCTAGACATTACACATCAAATAGAAAGCAGTGGTGTAGATTATTAGCATTAGAAAAAATGTCTTCATATATGCTGACAACCTTGCATCAAACGTATTAAATCGAAGAGCAAAGTCTTTCAGGGTTGCTCCTAGGGCTGGGCGATATGGCAAAAAATTAATATCAGAATTTTCTTGGAGCCAGATCACGATTTCAATCTTATCACAATTCTTGTAAAGTGTCTCTTTTCAAATTGCTTTTGAGGTAAATAGAATCAACTGCTTTTTAAGTAAGTTCTTCTTCTTCATGCATAGATCCAGCTGCCATGGGCTGATCAGTGTTGCCAGATTTTCAGAGAAAAATAAGCGATCAATCCCAAAACAAGTGACCTTAACCTTTTAATAAAAAAAATAATAAAATAATAATTTAATTAGAACGTTGTGTATCTCCACCAAACCAGTTTCTAGCTATTTTTTTTGTATTATTTACAACTTTTAGACATGAAAATATGCTATAAGACCATTAGGTTTTCAAATCAGACCTGAAAATGAACTAAAATCCACCTCTTTTATGACTTGAAAGTGCAGCCCAAAAAAAAAAAAAAAAATACAACCTTCAAAATTCATGAGATTTTGAAAAACAAAAACAAAAAGTCAGCCCAAAGTCGCTATAAAGAAAACTTGGCAACTCTGAGGCTGTGAAAAGTAGGCTGGAAAAAAAGCTCACGATTCGATTTTTATCACGATATTGCCCAGCTCTAGTTGCGCCTCTCCACAGATCTGGCTAAGTCGTCTTGGTTGTATCCTCTTGAGTTTGAGACACGCAGGCATTTTTTGGACAACCTCATCCCTGCAAGAGTCGTATTCGGGCGGTTACATAACTCACCAGCGTGACCTCTGAACCCGGCCGCAGAAGGATGTGAAAAGAAGGAGCGCTTTCTAATATGGCGGATGTTTCCTAAAGTTGGGAAAAGAAAGAGAGGAAAGAAAACAATGTTCTGAGCCGTTCGGTCGAAAGTTATGGCTGCGGGGCGATGGCAACACAAGCACAGAGCACAAAAGCCTCTCAAAATGTCTTTGCAGAGAAAAACACTAAGTGGCATGACATAATTGTTAGTTGTAAGAGTTCTATTTTAGAATGTTTTGACCTGGTTTAGACTTAATGAGGGATAGTGGATGCTAAGTTTTCTTAACTTCTCACTATATGAAAAATGCAGTTTGCGTTAATCAATCAAACAAAAAGGTGCATTGCGTGACTTTGTAAGAGGCTGCTAAAGATCCTTACATCAGAGATTATAAAGTGGTTCCTGCATTGTGGATTAAAACAAGCCAGCAGCAAAACACAATATATCTAAAGAGCAGTGCTGTTTATGCATGAGTTAGTGCGGTACTTAAAGGTGCTGTACCTGATTTACAATAAAAAAAAAACTAAAAATCTATTTCCTTATAGCACAGATATTTGTTAATGTATCTATTTGGGTGAAAATTAGTCACCAAAATCTACTAAGTTCGCATGTTATTGGTTAGCATTGTGGCTAAATGTTGTTAGCAAACCGGCACATCTCGATCCTAACAGCTGTGGAAAAAAAACTTCTAACACATTGTGGGGTAAACTTTTCTTAGGCTCAGAATGCATCAGGTAAGTGCGCAAAACATGTAAACTGATGTAGGAAGATTAAAAATGTATTATTTTTGTTTGCCTACAAATATTGGGCAGAGCACCTTTAAGTTAGTTGGGTAAAAAAATTCTGCTTTAAAAAACAAACAAAAAAATCAAACAGCTTAAGAATTTGAAATGTGACTGGCAAAATGCATGCGAGTTAAGATGATGAGAAATGATGTTTTCTCTTGTAGGAGCTCATAACACAACTCATAAATAACAATAAAAACGTTAGCCAAATACAATCAACTACAACTCTAGTAAATATAGTTAGTTTGTATCCAATGTGTAACAAGTAAAAATAAAGAAGAGCAATGGAAAGAACAGAGCTACTTCTCTCACATTTCTCGCCGGAACAGACTTTGGCATCACACACAGTTGCACTTGAAATCATTTGTTATGGAACAGTTGCAGGGTCCTAAATCTTCAACAGCTTTCAGAAAACAAGCTAGCTAAGCTCTGCACTATCGTCGTGACAACTACTATTAGTTTGATATTTGGCAGTGTAAAGTTCTACTGACAAAAAAATGTAAAAAAAATTCTATTTATTTGGGATGGGTGATCTATGGGTATCAATATTGGGCGATAAGGATGGGTCATTTTTGACAATATCAGAATTGGCCGATTTCGGATCTTAGAGGAGGTTTTCTAATCTATGTGTGCACATCTCATCTCAGTTTGTTCTCAAACCATTAAATTTGTTGTTTCAAACTAACAAAAACAGTAAATATTGAAATAAACATATAGAAGCCATAAATATGGTGGCATATTTCACATAATAATGACACTGAATATGTGATCTTGTTTGTGATCTTCTGAGCCAACCTATCTATTTAAAATACAAATATCGTTTTTTAGGCTCAAAAAATCTGTATCCGGCCATCTCTTGTTCTTCTCATACAAATTGCCACATTCACACTTTTGAGAAGCAATTTTCAAATATAATTATGCCAAAACATAACTCTGTTGGCTCTACAAATATTGTGTAGCTGTAGGTGTAGGTGTTAGCAATAGCTAATATTTGAATGTGTATTGTTTCATTTAATATGTTTGTTTTATTTTGATTTCCTATTATTATATTTGCTAAAAATAATCTTGGAAGTCTCAGAGACGACTGTTGTTGTGATTTGGGCTATACAAAATAAATTAATTGATTTGATTGATAACACTGCACACAGTTGAAGCTCAGTTACTGGAACATCTATGAAATGTGCTATTCTAGCTTTAGCAGTATTGCATCAAAAACAACCTGAATTAATTTGCCATTTATTAAATGATCAAAGTTCATAAGATGGGAGAGCCCAGTAGTCATGCTTTAGCCATGAGTAAACACAGAAAGGGTGCGTGCTCTGACAGGCAGCCGAGCACAAATCCATCAGAGCTCTGTTGCAAACTGGATCATCTGCACACACACCCGCTGCATATGTGGACATGTCTTCAGCCTAACCTCAACTAACTACTTCATTATTAAACCCATCCTTTAAAAGTATGACATGTAATCATCAGTCACAAAATCTTTAGAAATGTCACGTAAATTGTGATGTTCTGTTTCTGTCTGTGTCAGTAGTTCTGCGCTCAGACATTGACCTTTGTTCGACAAAATCCAATCTGGGGAACTATAAAAATAAAGCCTCTGGCCACAGCTGCCATCTGTCACACCGGGCCTCAATCTCAATCAGATTCTAAGGAAGCTCTCCTTAGTTGGCTCTTCCTATTTTGGGCGGCTGACGGTGAGTACAGAAGCTTGATGCAGCGTTACTATTAAAGGTTACAAGACTATGTATATATCTGATTAGCTCTCAAAGAAAAGCTGAAATATAAATGAAAAATATTAAAGATGAGGTACCTTTTTTTTGTAAATTAGTAAACTTTCTCTTTTCCAACAAAAACTATATTGTAGCTACAGTACTTTGTGACAAAATCAGAATTCTGTGTACCGTCATCAAACAATGAAGCATTTTATTTCTCATGTACTCAAATGCAGCGCTCTGATTGGCTGAGCTTGGGTGGTCCGCCTCAGTTTCACTTTCAGTTTCAAACAAAAAGTTTTCTTGAATCGTGGATTATATTGTGTTTCATTCACACTGTGTTTTAAGCTTCACACACCTTCATTAGAATAGTTTGGATAATTTAGCCCACTTTGGCTAATTTTGAAGCTGCAGCTATCGTTTTAGCTTTTTGAAATATGTTCACGGCTATATGCAATACTGGAGACTTTGTAGCAATCTCAACTAAACAAAATGTCAAACTAACTTATAAAAAAGAAGAAAAAAACAAAAAGACTACAACTCAAGGGTATTCTTATAGTGATTTCTAAAATAACACTTCACTATCTATGAATAGCACTAAAGGCAAAACTATTACATTTGACATCACAATTATACTAATGATGAATGAATCAAAACACAACTCCAAATAGGTTTTCAGTGAGGTAGCAACTATCTAATACTGTGGGACTAAAAGTTAACTGGAGTAAAACCGGCTTATTATGATATCTTTAGTAATAAATGCCATTTATAATAATAAAAGGTTTTGTTCATGTCTTTATGTCTTTAGTCTTCCTATTTTGCTTGTGCTGGATTCTGAAAGTTGTAAAAAGCTTTTCTAAACTCATTGTGGCAAAGAATGAGCTAGCTTTATCTGCTTAGGTTTTTAAGTTGATATTGGGGTACAACGCATTTAATGAAGAATAAAGCTGCAAAGTGTAGAAAATGCATCAACACTGCAATGCCAGAGTTATAATATACAACTATTATTGCATTTGGTCTCCCTGTGATGCGTCCTGTGGCATTTCTATGGAGAGTATGGCAGTCTAATGCTGTAAATGTGCATATTGTGCTGAGTGCAGTTTTGTCTAAGCTTCCTCACCTCTGTGCATAAATGAGCTCAGTAATCCAAACTGCTGTGCTGTGATCAGGCCAATCAGGAGTTCAGTTCCTTCTTCATCCGTCACCACCTCTTTGTAGTGTTTAGAAGAGTCTGAGAAAAGCCTAGGCTTAAATGAATGAGACTAAATCAAGTTGTCTAAGTCTTATATTTCAGTCTACAGAAAAGACAAAACATAAAACTATTACTGAAATGATTTTAGTAACCTTTCAACAGTCTGACTTGTTTGTTTTCACTAATAGCCAACACACGTAAGACCAAATGTTTCCAAACAGTGGAGGCCAGGTATGCTAAGCCCCTATTTACTACGATTACAAACAAATAATGGCCTAGTGGCTAGGCTGCTTCACATTCACCATGCATCCAATCTTTAACCAATCCACTTGGGTGCTACCCGTTTAAAAATATGTTGGTATTAACAACCAGCTTCAACTGTACAAGTGTAAAAGTACATAAAAATCTATATTCAACATTTTGACTGTGCATTTTAATAATACAAGAGGTCAATGTGTCTAAAGTGTCTGTGACAGGTTGAACTTCTCATTCATATTTCAAGTTGAGATATTTAAGATATTGCTAAACATGCTATACATTTCATCCCAGCTTAACCATTTTTAGGATTAAAAATGTACTTTCTGTTCAGAAATGATGTAATAACACTAAAATGTTATAAATTGAGCAAAAACTCTTCAAATATTTCATCCTTGTTCTTAACTTCAGACATAAAAACACAGTCATTTTGTTGACTTTATTTTTACCCAGTAATAAAAATGTGTTTCTGGTGAGAAATTTGAAAGTGTCCTTGAGTCTTTTGTGTGATGCCATCACTTTAGAACTCTGATCTTCATTGTGTTATTTTCAAAGAATTTCAAACTTTTCTTCACAAACTTGTTCATGATTCATTTAAAACTGTAATTTATTTTTTAGAAGAAGTATTACTCTACCATATTAAGTTGCAATTGAAAAAATGTAAAAACCTCATTCAGATTTCAAAGTATTATCAAAATGGTATTGCTCAGAGGAAAAATTATTTCATTTTTGGTGACCAGAATCCATGTATTTATATTTGAAAAGAAATATTTGGCAATGGAATTGTAATAATTAGTTATTCCCCAAATCATTCAATCAGGATTTCTGCTAACATTATGTAGAGCAAAACAATGCTGCCTCCAAGAACTAACTGCTATTAGAAAAAATCAAAGTTGCTTGAGCAGTTAATTATAAGTAAACAAAGCCAGTTTTTAAGCCACAACTGAGTAAATAAACACATAGTAGTGTGCAATTAGAATAAGCTGCAACAACAAGCCTGTTAATACTGTGGCAGAGGTTTTTTGACCTTACTTTTGAGGGCGTGTCTGTGGGCGCCCACATCCACCTGCCCCCCTGCCTCCGCTGCTTCCTCCTCTATAGTGTGTCCCATGGCCAGCAGTCCCAGCCTCTTCATCCTAAGCAGCCTGGGTCCCGAGTGCTCCCCAATAGCAGTCTCTCCCGACATAGACCCGGGCACCAGGCTTTTGAGAAACTCCATGTTGAATCTCTACTTCTCGCTTTAAAAAAATAATCCAAATATCCAGGTTAGGTAATATCTCCAGTCTCCCAAGTTCCCATTTGAAATCTTCATAGGCGAGAGCTCCCACCAAGTCCAGTATGCTTCTTTCTTTTCTTGCTATGATTGACCTGACAAGGCACTTACATGCCAGAAGAGACACTTGCCGTCAGCTTATGTAAAGTTGTTTGTCTGGTAACACCGGCGGACTTCCTTTATTGCGGAAGGAGCAGCACGGCAAGCAGCACAACTTCAAACTTTCATCAACAACTTTACCTGTCAGCAACGGGGAGGGGAGGGAACCAAAAGCTTTCCTGTGATGTTAGCTGTGAGTGGGCAGGGCCAGGGCGCTATCTGGGGTGGGGACTGGAGCGTGTTTTATGGGAGATAACGTAAGCTCGGGGCAATCGGCCAATCACAACAGGGAGAAGACGAGGCCACGCCCAGCTCTCCCTGTGTGCCATCGGAGAAACGAGGGCCAAAGATATACAAGAGCGAGACTGACAGGTTGAGAGAGAGGAGCAGGAAGAGAGCACTTTACGGTCTGCCATTACTGATAGTGATATCATAATGAGACAACAGATGAACTGGTAGCACAGAAATCTTGGGTTAAAGGGCCCATAATATACACATTTTTGGCCCATGCTATAATCACATTTCTTCTCAAAAACATAAAAAAAATGTTGTGTTTTGTTTCATTCACATAAGGTTAATACAAAAGCCCTGAATGTTTAGGCTGTGTTCACCTGAATTGAAAACACTCTGTTCCACCTCATGATGTCACTATGTGCTTTTATACACCAATCAACTTCAGTAGCATTACTTCAGACTTCGGCCCTGTTATGGTCTTAACGTGTATACAGCGATTGTTTTAGCCTCGTTTAAACTGTTAACACCCACTTCACTCGAAAATAATAAAGACTTTCGTGGAAGAAAATAAATAGTTAAACAAATGTGCATTGACTTGAGACAGTCTAGAGTTTTAAATAGTGGAGGATTGTGCAGCAATTTAGGTTAAAATAGCTGTTAACTTTGAAATTACCACCTAATTACATCACAAGGTGGACCAGAGCATTTTCAACAGAAAGCTTGCCTGGCCAGCAAGAATGATTTCCTTCTTGTATATTTAATATGAAGGAAATCAGTCTGGAGTTGCGACCGTTCAATTCAGTTTCAGTGTGTGATTGACAGACACATAGCCAAACCAATCAGCGCATACCGGAAGTGTATCAGCGCGATGGTGGCCTGAGCGGGGGGGAGCGGCGAAGGAGTGGGGGGAGCGGGGATAGCGCCGCGGGCAGAGCGGTTTAAGCGTTTGGAGCACTGAAAAAATTGGAAACGTTTATATTGTGAAATTAGTGAGAAATACCTTCAAAATGAGACCTTAGTTAAAGCTGTAGGTGCCGTGTCCGGGGAACAATAGCAGTTTGAAGTGCTGAAAAATGCATTGACGATCTATGGGGAAATTTTTCATGGGCCCAACAGCTGCAGTACTGCGGAGCGGCCATATCGCCACTTGCACCGGGAAAGAGGGGCGGAGTCCAATCCAGATATTATAATACATCCATGTGAAAGATGTGGAGAGTGTCAGCTGGAACAAACCTACTGACCACATTTAGCAGAGGTCAAAGGTCAGAGCCTCGCTACAACTTAGTGTTGAGTTTAAAAACGTCTTAATTTTATATTATAGGCTAAGACTAGCAAACTTCAAATAGAGATTTCTAACCTTGTGAATAACTTAAGACTCTAATGAACATGTTACTGTGAGAACAACAGAAAAATTACATAAACATCTCCAAATAAAAGTTACATATACAGTTTCACTTAACGTGCGTCTGAGTCGCTTTGGCAAGGATGGGGTTTGAATAGCATTTTCTACCTCTGTATCAGTTTGGAAAACATAATATAATATTGAAAATGTTGTTTAATAAAGCTTCATAAGACACAGATAAATCCATTTTGCTCGTGGTTTTGCTGAAATCCCTTGTTTTAGCTTGTTTTTTCAGAAACAAGCTAAAACAAGCAACTTATGCTATTGAATTCAATTGATTTGCGCCATCCTGTCTACCGGAGGAATATGGCATTGCGCTGTTCGTGTTGTAGCAACAAAGCAGAGCTGCTGATTAATTACTAATTTAATGTCTATGCTGGTAAGTACAGAAGTTAGCTAGTTTAAAAATAACGTTCCGCGGACAGAGCCTATATTCCTGACGTGGTAAACACTTGACCGTCATGCATGCTTTGAGCTCTTATCAATTCAACTGTTTTTGTTCACTCTTGCAAAATGAAACTCACCAATCAGGAGTGAAAATGCCTCAGACTGTTACTGTAGTGTAAACAGACTGCAGTTCTCTCAAACTATTCCAAACATCCTAGCTCCGAATGAGGGCTGCTGACTCCAATAAACGCTCACCGCCCAAGAAGAAATCATCGCTTTGCTGATCTCCGAAACCGCCAGGGAACTAAATTAATAGTCCTTCGAAGCGTAGACAAAGACGGCCTTATGTTTGCCAAAGTAGCAGTATAGAAACCGCCGCAGTGTTTACAGCACAAGTTATTATGGACAGACTCCCCCAAAGACGTGAAGCCATCAGCGCACACAATCATTCAACATGACCAAAAGGAGGCCCGTACTTGTCATTTCGAGATTAGATTTGTTCAGCGTTGTGTATAATATATGAAGGAGGAGATAAAGCGATGTTTCCCATGTGAGAAGATTATTGTTGTTAACTGCAGACCACATTCCTCAACTACAGATTTGGTAAAGTAATCAGAGCTGGGGAGTAGCTAAAATTTTAGATGATACAGTTTTACGTGAACTCTGTTGCAGTTGTAATCTTTTGACGGCAGTTCACGGATCAGATCAGACCTTATTGTAAAATAGATTTGAAAAACTGCACAATCGTAATTTCAAAGGTTAAACAGAAACTAAATCTTATCTGAAGGAGGCGTGTGGTAAATAAACACAAATACACAGGAGGAAGAGGAACAAGATAAAGAATATGCTCGATGTGTATTCCAAATTAAAGAAAGAAAGAAAGGTTTATTTTAGATTTTGAACTCAACAACAAATTAGTTGCATCTTACTAAAAATGTCACTTTTTATAGCGTTCTTCTGGAAAAGTTATAATACAGTTAGACATGGGCAAAATGACAAGAAATTTACATCATTATTTTCTTGGAGCCAAATCGTAACTTAGATTTTATCATAGTTCATGTTGTCCATAGTCTATTTCGTTATTTGAGTGTTCACCTACCTGAACTTGAGCAGTTGTTACAGTGACAGCCCTCAATAGCACTAGCTCAACTTGAATACAAACATTATGTTTGTAGAATATGGGTGAAGCTCCTCAATAAATCTTCAAATTCGGAATCATTTTGGAATCATTTCATTATGAAACAAAAATAAAAGAAAAGCTATCTTATGTTTCGTTGGAAAATTCACATGCTTCACTCTGAATGGTTAAGTTCATATAGGATAATCACAGATTTCTAGTGCTGCAACAAGTTATTTGGTTAATTGCAGGTAATCAATCATTCAATTAACCACCAATTATTTAGTACAGTGTTCCCTCGCTCTATCGCGGTTCACTTTCCGCGGCTTCGCTGTTTCGCGGATTTTTTTTTGAGTGCAATTTTGCTTTTTTTTTTTTTTACAGTGCACAGTCCTATAGACGTGGGTGTAAGCGTGCTTTTCTCTCCAACTCACAGTTTGGACTAGGGCTGGGCGATTAATCGCATTTGCAATTATATCGCGATATGACAAGATGCGATTATGTAATCGCAGAGACGTGCGATTATTGGCCACGTGAGTTTTGTTTTGGAAGTAATTGAAGCGCTGCGTGTAAGTGCGGCCGTGTGACTGCAGCGCCTCCGGTCTGCAGCCTCATGTTCTCTCCACTCTCTCCGCGAACTCTCTTCGTTAGTGACACGAAACATAGACATAATAGTTGTTTCAGGTGAATGTCTATCGCTTCTCGTTGCCTTTTAGCGCGTATGTGCGTGTGCCTCTGACTTCCAAATTCCACCGCGTTACGAGTCCGCGCTGTAACATAAAGTGGTCCGCGGTGACGCGCTGCCAAACGAAGGATAAACTATTTAATTCCAAACACGGAGCACTCCGGTTCTCTGCGTGGACAGGGACAGGTAATCGTCCCGCCTTCTGCCTCCTGTCTGTGGAGCGGGGGATGAGCGAGTGAGTGGCAGAGACGGAGAGGAGAAGCAGCAGCAGCAGCAGCCAAGAGCCGTGTGCGTAAAGTTAAAGGGGAACACACTTAGTTTGGATATGAAAGCATATTTTACACTGAGTTGCTCTGGAATGAAATATAGTTACAGATATCACTTATTTGAACTTAAATAAAAATGAACAGTGAATGAATTTGCACAAGTTCAGTATAACTGGTTCATGTCTGTAAAAAGCAGAGCTGGTTAGGCTATAGCCCATATAGTTTTATCCACCTTCACAATTAAACGAGTTAATTTATCTTGTTGATCTAATCAGTGTTGGGGTAATGCATTGAAAAAGTAATTAGTTACTCATCACTTTTTGAAAATGTAATTAGTTACACTACTTAGTTATTGCCTCAAGAGAGTAACTTAGTTTTGGATTACTTTGTGTGCATTATTGCAAACATCAATCAAAAATGTGATTTAAAATTGTATCATTGGCATTTAAACAAAGGCAAACAACAAAAGAGTTGCTTAGATTCAAATTCAGTAATAAAATCAATATTAAAAATGATTCTGTGCACTGTTCCAGCTGCAGATCTGTGTCTCTGTTGTTTTATCTCACACAATAAGTCACTTTTGTAGATTATTTATTTATTTTTTTACTTAAAAGTGAATAAGAGTATTTTGTTAGTAACTGTCATTTAATTACAAGTCTTTTCACAGTAACTAAGTTACACTACTAGTTACTCAAACATGTAATTACAGTAACTAAGTTAAACCCAACACTGGATCTAATTTAGCCAAAAATCATTTCACAGGTACATTTCTAGCAAAATGTAACAATTCTTATAATAATTTGTTGATTTTGTGTTACTTTTGCTCTTGTCTTTATGCTGTGGGAGAAAATCGCAAAAAAAATCGCAATCGCAATATTTCCTGGAAAAATCGCAATTAGGATTTTTGGCTAAATCGCCCAGCCCTAGTTTGGACCGTATCACATCACAGCATTCACAGGCAACAGCACAGAAGCTCTTTTAGAAACTTTAGACAGTTTGGATCATGCTGGGGAAGCTGACCTGACGCTGGACGTTTCTCCAGGTGAGGATTTGACTCTTTGAGCTCGTAGTTACAATGATAAGTTTGTTTACGCTGGAACGTCATTTGTGTAGTTCAGAGATGTGTTTTTGGTGTTGTGTGATCAGTGGCTCTGTGGTCGGCTGTGGAGTGCAGCGGGACGGGCAACGTGCCAAAAGCAGAGCAGGCGAACGCGTGCAGCACCGTCCTTCTTTAAGCGGTCACAAAAACGACTCGCGCTGTTGTATCTGGCGGTGAATCATGTGTTCAGTGCATTATTACCTGTACAAAAGACACTAAACATCAGAACCAGGCAGGTTATCAACAGAAATTATTGGTAAAAATGAAGATCCCTACTTCGCGGGTTTCGCCTTTCACGGGTTATTTTTGGAACGTAACCCCCGCGAAAAACGAGGTACCACTGTAATAGATTAATCGTTAACTGGTCTGAGCAGGTTCCCCAAGATGAGTTCATAAATCCAGCAAAGACACAAAAGAGGTGTAATTATACTGATCTAGAAAAAGCACATTAGTATAAACACAATTTTGATCTTGACTTGAGTAAATGTTAACTTAAGTCGAGTGAATGGCCAATAGTAGATATTTATCTGATTATCTGAAAAACAGAAGCATTTTTTGTTGCTATTTTTAAATGAGAAAACGCTAATCTTTCTCCACATTTAGCGAAACCACATATTTTTATGATTGTTTAACTTTATTTTAAGTAGGGTTGTGCCATTAATCCAAAAATCGAGAGATCGAATCGAACTGAATCATCAATTATTTGGTGGCAGGTTTGGAATCGAAAGCTCGAAAACCAATTTTTTTGTTAGTAAAAATGATTAGTTTGGAGCAAAAGTCAAACTTTGAGGCAGAAAATTGGTATATAGTTTCAAAAAAATCTAATAAATGGACATATTACAAGTTTTTGTTTTGTTTGTGTTGATGATATGCATTTCCATTTGTTTTGAAAATCGAGATCGACCAATATGAGAAAACAATTATATTTTTTTTCCCCAGATCGCCCAGTCCTAATTTTAGGACAGTAAAAATGTCAATTCAGTCCGTTACAAACTCATTTAATCTATTTTTCCCCAGTGTAGGCGAAGAGCAATTTGGTCTGTAAATATCGGCCACACTCCAAAACGTCCTCAAGCGACAACAGAGTGATTTATCTGGATGAAATTTGTCAAATCTCGTAGCCACGAAACTAATATTTTCTAAACAACTAATCGATTAACTGAAGAAATAATCGCCCAAATGATCGTTTTAGTTAGTTAGTTTGATATGATCATAAATCTATCTAAGATATAAGTGAGTCATAAAACTAATCTATAGTGAATCCAATATTCCAAACTTTATACAATGTATTTCAAATGAATTATGCAAGTCATTCACCTCTAGAAAGTTGCACAGTGTCCCATAATGCTATAAGAACGCAAACAATTCAAACGTTATTATACAATATTGTTCAATGTCTGAAATAACCAGCTTGCCCTGCTCTTTGAACCATAATCGCCCGAAGACCGTATAGACTTTGAAGACCTATACACACACAAATTGACTGTGTTTTAAGTTAAGCAGCTTTGTCGGCACTGCGGGGCTTTAGGCTAAAAGTCCACGTCAGCGAGCCTCAGCCACAATAATATACAGAACGTGCTTCGGCTGTGCAAGACCTGACACGACCTCGGGTTCGTCAGACGTTTAAACAATCAGAATCACGCCAAATGTTAGTTAATCTGCAAAAAAAAAAAAAAAAGGTAGATGTCAAGTAGATAACAAGCAGCAAAACACGAGAGTGAGGTTTTGAGGATGTTTGTGTTGAAATGCGTTGCAATAGTTTTTTGGCTTGATATAATTTGAATAGTCGACACCCAGAGAGTTCTGCAGAGTAAGCATGAAGTGTGGGAATAATGAAGCGTATGGAACTGCAGTGAGTCAGAGTCGATGGGGAAACTCTGCCCTCTAGAGAACGATTGGCAGAAGGCACGACAAAAGGGAAAGAAATGCAAAAAATAGGATTGGCATTAGTCTAGCAATTGATTATTCCGATGTAGTGAGATTTGTACTTCGTTGGTTTTTAAAGAATGCTGCTAAAATAAACACCTAAAAATAAACACAAACATTTTTCATGGGAGATAAGGTTGTCAGATGGAAAATGTTGAATTATTATAGGACTAGTTAATTTTTAGCATTAGCATTATTCTAAATATTTTTAGGTTACGCTACTAATGTTCACTGTTATTTAAGCTTTTGTATTCCTTTCACTGCTATATGATGTTGTCTTAATTCATGTTTTTCTTTAGGGAGACCATTTGAACAGCTGTCCTGGGACAACGGATGAAAAAAAAGCCTTTTGGCTAATTGTGGTGCATTTTACAATAAAGTTTTTAATGTACACTGTTCCTGTCAAATAAATAATAAATAAACTATCATACACATCCAAACTGGGCTAGAGCAATTTCTATGACATAAAGGCCTTTAGATCAGCGGTCCCCAACCTTTTTTCTTGCAAGGACTGGTACAGTCCCAAATTTCTTTTCCAGGGACAGGTTGAGATTGGGTAGCGCCAATAACAACAACGTAAAATGCATACAACTGATTATTGAGTATATTTTTAGCTCTTTTATTGCTTGAATTTGCCGTTTATTGGGTTAAGTGGTACTATATAATCAAAGTAAAGCACAAGAAAGTAGTGATAGACTACAAAATACATTTTGTAGTCTAGTTTTGGGCCCCAGACCAGTGTTTGGGGACCCCTGCTTAAATTGTGCTAAATCATTTCAGAAGTTAATTTTTAAATATGTTCTACTCAGTTAGTAGAGTGAAAAAATACAACATCGCTGTTATGTTTAGTGCCATTCACAGCAAACTTCAGATTCAGATTTAAATTAATATCATAGAACTCAATCATACTTTCCTATAAGTAAAGTCAAGCATTGATGGCTCACTCTTTCTTTCATCCGATGTCTTCATTATGCGGCATAGAGTTTTATAGTGACTTACAATTATTGATCGTACATCGCACAGAAGGTGAAATGATCGTACAAATACAATAATTATTATACGTCTAGCAACACTGACGAGACATCACAGCATTCTAAAGGCGAGTATTATTCAATTCAAATGTTTCAGCTAAAATGTTTGTATTTATTTTTGTTGTATAAAGTCAGTGGTTACGATAATATTTCAAGTATGTCTTTGTATTAGTTGGATTTCAGTGAGCAGGAAGAGACATATTTGGACGACTTGGTCAACTAAAAGCGAAACTAGCAAGTGTCTCAATGATCTAACCAAATCTCTGCCTTTACAAGACCACCAGCTCAGATGTTAGCATGCTAAATAACTACTCATATAAACCCCAAACAGCTAAACAAAATGTTCATGTCAAAATTTCAGATTAAAGTTGCAATGTGGTTTGTAACTAATAACAATTTGGTCAGCTAAGACACATAAGAGTGATCAACTGACAAAATTATCACCAGCTAATGTCATTTGAACATTTACAATGTAAAATTTTTTTTTTTAACCCTTTTCTGTTGAATTTGTGCTATAAATGAAATACTCACTATTCTGTTGTTGCACATTCACAAATGTATCTAAAATTTGATATATTGGACACGTCTAATTTGAAGTGCAACAAGTTAATTGATTAATTGCAACTAATCGCAATCAATTATTGAAGCTACTGTTGTAGCCACAGATGCCCTGGGGCAGACTGACGGAAGCAAGGCTACCATTTGGCCCCTCCAACCACCACCAAACATTCACACACACACCATATCCATACTAGGCAATGTGGGTGAAGTGTCTGGCCTAAGGACACAACAACTTTCTCCTCTGTTTGTCCTACTGTGGCACCTGAGGTTTCTATACTGGTCTCCCATTCAAGTACTGCCCTGGCCCAACATGCTTAGCTTCTGAGATCTGATGGGATCAGGTTTTGGCAAACTGGTATGGCTACTATTCTTCAATTTCGTAATAGAAACAATCATATCTGGGCTTTATAGGCTTCAGTAATGACATGAAGTAAGAAAAGCTCAGATTGAACAATGACCCTCAAAAAGACTATGTATAACAACAAAAAACTTTATATTAAGCCTAGCTGCAAAAAACTGTATTAAAGAAAATTGGTTTGGAGAAAGCTGTGATGTCATGTGGACAGTGGACACGACTAATTGTCAGACAAATGTGGAATGCTTGTAAACTTAAACACAAAAGTTCATGGTTATGTTCTTAATTGAAAGTTTGCAGCATCACTTTTTCATCGCGTTTATTGTCTCTTTTGTAATAAGTTATCTTGAAAGCAACATTCACAATATTATCTAAAATAGAATATATTGCCAGAGAGAGAAAGAGATACACTGTACAAAAAGCACTAAAGGCAGCTGTTGCTTTTGAGGGGCCAGGCCTGCAGAGTGCTGACTTAGAACAATAGTCCGAGCTCAGGAGGCCTCCGATCCCAATCAGCCCAGGAATGTGGAAGAGGAAGCTCCGGGAACAATGTGCAGCCGCGGTCCTGGTCCCACCCGCCTCAGCGCAGCTCCCAGGCCCCCGAAAACAGGAAGAGCAGGGGAGGCAGGGTCCGGAGTCAGCTGGACCGTATGAGTGAGGAGTCTTTAGGTGAGCACATGTTCGGACTTGTGAAGAAGAAACATGTCAACAAACAACACAGAGGTTCAGAGAGGAAAGAGATGAGAGGTTTAGAAGCACTGGGCTGCCACCTAATGGATACAGCTGACAACGCAGAGGACTTGAAATCAGGGGCGGGCAATGAATTCAGAGTGACGGAGGGTTGGACTGTGAACGATTTTAATTATTACGAAACAAATGAACTATAAAATCTGCTGTCTCATATGCCACTTTTCTTCCAAGCTTGTGACCAGATACTTTACACTCTCACAAAATAACAAGAAAAAGAAAAACAAACTGTTTTTATTTGTAATAAAATTAGGGCTGCAACAAGTTAATTGATTAATTTAGCGATTGAATAATGATCTTTATAGGCTCCCAAACAGGCATGCACTAAAAAAATAGTTTTATTGGGTAGCAATTACATAAAAATTGTATACATTTGCTGCTTTTACTAGAAAAAACACAATGTTACATAGTCAGTGTTACTTGTAAACACAACCTTTGTTTTGATTTGAGTGACTAAAGTTGAGTGATTGTGAAAATTCCAAACGAAATTTGCCGATAGAACTATATCTATGGGATTATCTCAAGTACAGCAGTTTTTACTATTTCAAATAAGAAAATGCTTGTCCTTCTCGATTGTTTGCAAAACAATACCATCTTATGTTTGTTTCATTGGCAAGTTTTTTTAAGGCAGTAAAAATCTTAATTTTAGGATCTTTTTTAGGATCTAGTCTGGATCTCTTTTTTTGTAAAGATCTTGTAGGCACGTGACTTTTGCATTCTGAACAATAATCAAAGAATAATCATGAGACTAATCAACTATCAAAACAATCTTTAGTTGCAGCCCTAAATAAAATATACATTTGAACAACTATATTTTTTCTCCATGAAGCCAGTCAATACCAAAACTAGAATTGATATATTGCTCATCGTTATTAATATTTAAAATTTGCTTCTAAAATTGCAACAAAATAGAGCAGGGTGAAATTTTTTTCCATCCACGATATATAAGACAATATTTGAGATAACAAAATAACTGACATTTAGTGCATATCCAAAATTGCCTACGCAAATCAGCTGCTGTGTGTACGCCTAACTAATCAGAAAATCAAACATGTATATCATCAATGATATACATTTTATTGCATTATTATCACCAAACGATATAATACCGCCCTGACATACACAATTAATAGCCTTGTTCTTGTAATACATTACGAAGTGAAGAATCACATTACTGATTAACCTAATCTTGACAGCTCTAGATTTAACAAATTCTCATTACTGGAGCACATTGTGTAATAACAGTTTAATGTATAATGTATGTCTTGTGATCTTTATGAAGAACACAACAGATGAGACAATCCAAGCTCTAAAAGGTCCAAAAAGCTGACCACAACTTAACTTTTCAATCAACTAAAAAGCATTTTGTGAGGTGCTTTTTAAGTGACGAACCAGCAAAGGAGCCCGGCGCTTCTAATCACATCTCCGTTTTCGCAGTGAGTCCGTTGAGCAAGNTAATTTCAAAGGTTAACAGAAACTAAATCTTATCTGAAGGAGGCGTGTGGTAAATAAACACAAATACACAGGAGGAAGAGGAACAAGATAAAGAATATGCTCGATGAGTATTTCAAATTAAAGAAAGAAAGAAAGGTGAAAGAAAGAATGAATGATGAATGAATGAATGAATGGTTTCCATAGAAAAGTTATAATAATACAGTTAGATATGGGCAAATGACAAAAATTTACCTCACAATTTTCTTTGAGCCAAATCTTAATTCAGATTTAATCATAGTTCATGTTGTCCATAGTCTATTTCTTTATTTAAGTGTTCACCTTCCTGAACTTGAGCAGTTGTTCACAATAGCTCAACTTGAATAAAAATATTATGTCTTTAAAATATGGGTGAAGATCTCATAAATCTTCAAATCCGGAATCATTTTGGAATCATTTCATCCTGGAAAAATATAAAAAAGAAAGCTATCTTATAATCCTTGGAAAATTCACATCTTCACTGTGAATGGTTAAGTCCATAGAAGAGAATCATAGATTTCTAGGGCCACAACAAGTTAATTGGTTAATCGCAGCTAATCGATTATTGAATAAACCGCCAATTAATTTAGTAATCGCTTAATCGTTAACTGGTCTGAGCAGGTTCCCAAAGATGATTTCATAACTCCAGCAAAGACAAAAAAGATGTGTAATTATACTGATCTAGAAAAAGCAGAAAAGTAAGCAAAGTAAGCAAAAGTGAATGGCCAATAGTAGATATTTATCTGATTATCTGAAGAACAGTAGTTGTTGCTATTTTTAAATGAGAAAACGCTAATCTTTCTCCATATTTCGCAAAACCACATATTTTTATGATTGTTTAACTTTATTTCAAGTAGGGTTTTGCCATTAATGCAAAAATCAAGAGATCGAATCGAACTGAATCATCAATTATTTGGTGGCTGGTTTTGAATCGAAAGCTCGAAAAAAAACAATTTTATGTTAGTAAAAATGATTAGTTTGGAGCAAAAGTCAAACTTTGAGGCAGAAAATTGGTATATAGTTTCAAAAAAATCAATAAATGGGACATATTACAAGTTTTTGTTTTGTTTATGTTAATGATAGGCATTTTTAATTTGTTTTAAAAAGGTTAACAAAATCGAATCGAAAATCGAGATCGACCAATATGAGAAAACAAAATCGTGATTTTTTTTTCCCAGTCCTAATTTTAGGACAGTAAAAATGTCAATTCAGTCCGTTACAAACTCATTTAATCTATTTTTCCCCAGTGTACTGTAGACGAAGAGCAATTTGGTCTGTAAATATCGGCCACACCTCCAAAACGTCCTCAAGCGACAACAGAGTGATTTATCTGGATTGAAATTTGTCAAATCTTGTAGTGACGAAACTATATTTTCTAAACAACTAATCGATTAACTGAAGAAATAATCGCCCAACTGATCGAAATGATCGTTAGTTTTAGCTCACGATTTGATTTGATCACAAAATGGCCCTAAATATATCTATCTAAGACATAAGTGAGTCATAAATCTAATCTATAGTGAAATATTCCAAACTTTCTATTTCAAAGGAATTATGCAAGTCATTCACCTCTAGAAAGTTGCACAGTGTCCCATAATGCTATAAGAACGCAAACAATTCAAACGTTATTATACAATATTGTTCAATGTCTGAAATAACCAGCTTGCCCTGCCTTTGAACCATAATCGCCCGAAGACCGTATAGACTTTGAAGACATATACACACACAAATTGACTGTGTTTTAAGTTAAGCAGCTTTGTCGGCACTGCGGGGCTTTAGGCTAAAAGTCCACGTCAGCGAGCCTCAGCCACAATAATATACAGAACGTGCTTCGGCTGTGCAAGACCTGACACGACCTCGGGTTCGTCAGACGTTTAAAACAATCAGAATCACGCCAAACGTTGGTTAATCTGCAAAAAAAAAAAGGTAGATGTCAAGTAGATAAACAGCAGCAAAACACGAGAGTGAGGTTTTGAGGATGTTTGTGTTGAAATGCGTTGCAATAGTTTTTTGGCTTGATATATTTTGAATAGTCGACACCCAGAGAGTTCTGCAGAGTAAGCATGAAGTGTGGGAATAATGAAGCGTATGGAACTGCAGTGAGTCAGAGTCGATGGGGAAACTCTGCCCTCTAGAGAACGATTGGCAGAAGGCACGACAAAAGGGAAAGAAATGCAAGAAGAGTGATCAAGAAACAGCTGACAGCTATATAGATTAGTCTAGATTTTGATTATTCCCGATTAATTGAGATTTGTATGTTGGTTTTTAAAGAATCCTGCCAAAAATAAACACCCTAAAAATAAACACAAAACATTGTTGGTGCCATTGCTGCTTAGTAGGTTGTGTTCATGAGAAACAGTGTTGCCAGATGAGAGAAGTTGAATTATCGTACCAGATCCTCAAAATTCGTATCGTATTTTGCTAAAAATGATTGTACACATCCAAACTGTTTAAGAGCAATTTCATAAGATTATGCAAAATGATTTCAGAAGTTAATTTTTAAATATGTTCTACTCAGTTGGTAGAGTGAAAAAATACAACCTCACTTCTATGTTTAGTGCCATTCACAGCAAGCTTCCTCCTTTTCACACACAACATCATTCAGATTTAAATGAATTTAAATAGAAATCAATCATACTTTCCTATAAGTAAAGTCAAGCATTGATTGGCTCACTCTTTCTTCGATGTCTTCATTATGCGGCATAGAGTTTTATAGTGACTTACAATTATTGATCATACATCGCACAGAAGGTGAAATGATTGTACAAATACAATTATTATTATACGTCTAGCAACACTGACGAGACATCACAGCATTCTAAAGGCGAGTATTATTCAATTCAAATGTTTCAGCTAAAATGTTTGCATTTATTTTTGTTGTATAAAGTCAGTGGTTACGATAATATTTCAAGTATGTCTTTGTATTAGTTGGATTTCAGTGAGCAGGAAGAGACATATTTGGACGACTTAGTCAACTAAAAGCGAAACTAGCAAGTGTCTCAATGATCTAACCAAATCTCTGCCTTCACAAGACCACCAGCTCAGATGTTAGCATGCTAAATAACTACTCATATAAAACCCCAAACAGCTAAACAAAATGTTCATGTCAAAATTCAGATTAAAGTTGCAATGTGGTTTGTAACTAATAACAATTTGGTCAGCTAAGACACATAAGAGTGATCAACTGACAAAATTATCACCAGCTAATGTCATTTGAACTTTTACAATGTAATTTTTTTTTTAACCATTTTCTGTTGAATTTGTGCAATAAATGAAATACTCACTATTCTGTTGTTGCATGTCTTTAGGACAACATTCACAATGTATCTAAAATTCGATATATTGGACACGTCTAATTTGAAGTGCAACAAGTTAATTGATTAATTGCAACTAATCGCAATCAATTATTGAAGCTACTGTTGTAGCCACAGCTGCCCTGGGGCAGACTGACGGAAGCAAGGCTACCATTTGGCCCCTCCAACCACCACCAAACATTCACACACACACCAAATCCATACTAGGCAATGTGGGTGAAGTGTCTGGCCTAAGGACACAACAAGTTTCTCCTCTGTTTGTCCTACTGTGGCACCTGAGGTTTCTATACTGGTCTCCCATTCAAGTACTGCCCTGGCCCAACATGCTTAGCTTCTGAGATCTGATGGGATCAGGTTTTGGCAAACTGGTATGGCTACTATTCTTCAATTTCGTAATAGAAACAATCATATCTGGGCTTTATAAGCTTCAGTAATGACATGAAGTGAGAAAAGCTTCAGATTGAACAATGACCCTCAAAAGACTATGTATAACAACAAAAAACTTTATATTAAACCTAGCTGCAAAAAAAACTGTATTAAAGAATATTGGTTTGGACAGACAAATGTGGAATGCTTGTAAACTTAAACTTAATTAAACACAAAAGTTCATGTTATGTTCTTAATTGAAAGTTGCAGCATCACTTTTTCATCGCGTTTATCGTCTCTTTGTAATAAGTTATCTTGAAAGCAACATTCACAATATTATCTAAAATAGAATATATTGCCCGAGAGAGAAAGAGATACACTGTACAAAAAGCACTAAAGGCAGCTGTTGCTTTTGAGGGGCCAGGCCTGCAGAGTGCTGACTTAGAACAATAGTCCGAGCTCAGGAGGCCTCCGATCCCAATCAGCCCAGGAATGTGGAAGAGGAAGCTCCGGGAACAATGTGCAGCCGCGGTCCTGGTCCACCCGCCTCAGCGCAGCTCCCAGGCCCCCGAAAACAGGAAGAGCAGGGGAGGCAGGGTCCGGAGTCAGCTGGACCGTATGAGTGAGGAGTCTTTAGGTGAGCACATGTTCGGACTTGTGAAGAAGAAACATGTCAACAAACAACACAGAGGTTCAGAGAGGAAAGAGATGAGAGGTTTAGAAGCACTGGGCTGCCACCTAATGGATACAGCTGACAATGCAAAAGGCTCAAAATCAGGGGCGGGCAATGAATTCAGAGTGATGGAGGGTTGGACTGTGAACGATTTTAATTATTACGAAACAAATGAACTATAATTTATTTTTGTCTCATGTTTGCTGTCACATATGCCACTTTTCTTCAAGTTTGTGACCAGATACTTAACACTCTCACAAAATAACTAAAAACAAACTGTTTTATTTGTAATAAAATTAGGGCTGCAACAAGTTAATCGATTATTTTAGCGATTGAATAATTGTTAGATGCTTGAACGAAAAAATCTCCGTTTTATTGGGCAGCAATTACATAAAAATTGTATACATTTGCTGCTTTTACTAGAAAAAACACAATGTTACATAGTCAGTGTTACTTGTAAACACAACTTTTGTTTTGATTTGAGTGACTAAAGTTGAGTGATTGTGAAAATTCCAAACAAAAATCTTTAAAAAAAAAAAGAAAATCTTAATTTTAGGCTTTGTCTGGATCTTTTTTTGTAAAGATCTTGTAGTCACGTGACTTTTGCATTCTGAACAATAATCAAAAGAATAATCATGAGACTAATCAATTATCAAACAATCTTTAGTTGCAGCCCTAAATAAAATATACATTTTGAACAACTATATTTTTTCTCCATGAAGCCAGTCAATACCAAACTAGAATTGATATATTGCTCATCGTTATTAATATTTAAAATTTGCTTCTAAAATTGCAACAAAAATAGAGCAGGGTGAAATTTTTTTTCCATCCACGATATATAAGGGCGATTCCACCAATTCGGTGCCAATTGGTGTTCGAAGTAGTTCACAAAGCATTACATTTTTATTACAATTCAAAATTTCTCAAAAGACCTATTTTATTGTTAAGCTAAGCAGTCTACACATGGGTAATTTGTGATGTTCTAAAAAACTTTTTAAAAATATGTTTTATTTGAGGTCAAACATGACCTAACATTGAATTTACTAGTGTTCAAAAATTCAAGTTGACACTTTGGCGTGAAATATTATGTTGTAAATGATATAAAAATATTATTTTTATGCCTAGTTTGGCAAGATAGTGTTAAAAATAAACTCTACACAAGCTTTTTAAAGAAAAAATATGTATTTTTTATTTTGAAAAATTACCCTAAAGGTGTGTCGCAAAAATTGACTCATTCCTGTTACCCAAGCACATTTCCCTGTGTTAAAAGCCTGTAATGTCCCACAGGTCACAGGACTTACATTCAGGGCCCAGCTCTGGGTCTGCTGGAGCCTGTGGACAGGTCGGTGTGAGGCTCTGTCATTTAGTTTAGAGTCAGTGTGACAATGTTCTGGGGGAAATTGGCTCGTCACTTTAAAATCTCACTCCTGTTACTTGAATTCTCTCTCCAGAAAAGCTTCCCTATGAAAAGTCCACACAGATCCTGAATCAGTGTGATGGGCTCAGGGCCTCAGAGCTGTTCAAATGGAGCCTGTGCTGAGCTTTGGAAAGTGAAGGCAGGTTAAAGGGTAGATTTTCTATCCTGTTACTTTCACTCCTGTTACTTTTATCAGTTAAGTAACAGGAGTGAGGAGAGTAACAGGAATGAGTCAAGTTTAAATGTGTAATTATTAAAAAACAAAAAGGTCAACATTGTCTTTTTAATCATAACACATAATAAATAAACATATATATTATAATAAGTTTAATTGCAATGTCATTTTTGACCATTAAACTCAGTCCTGTTACACTTATGCTCACTCCTGTTACCGGAAATCAGTGTGTTGGAAGAAGTTTTTCTATAAAAACACACAAAAATCAACTTTTGATGCAAAAACAGTTTGATATTCCTTTATGAGCAGTCATTTTCAAACATTATCATTCAATAATTTTTAACTTATCAGCATTTCTGTTTTTTAAAAACTGAAAAAATGGGAGCGTCTTTTGAAAAAAGTCAACAAAGTAGTAATGAAGACCTGCTTTAAGCACATCTATGTCCATTTTATAATTATTTTGCATAATGTTTCCAAAAAAGACACTTATATGAGAAAAATGTGATTAAAAAAAATGAAATAATATTTTGCATGTCTTTTAAAATAACTTTTGAGTTTTGGTAACAGGAATGAAACAAACACTAACTTTTTCATATTTAAAGCCTTAAAGAAAATAAAATGAAATATTTTGAGAGTGACCAACTGCCTTTAAAAATAGTTTACCATGTAAGATTTAATATCCAGTGTTTAAAAGTGTAAAAATGTTAGTTTGAATTTAAAGAACACTCATATGTCAAATGGCACCGATTTGGCGGAATCACCCATAAGACAATATTTGAGATAACAAAATAACTGACATTTAGTGCATATCCAAAATTGCCTACGCAAAATCAGCTGCTGTGTGTACGCGTAACTAAATCAGAAAAATCAAACATGTACATCATCATTGATATACATTTTATTGCATTATTATCACCAACGATATAAAATGTTTTTTAATATCACTGGTTTTATTCAGCGGGAGACCTCTGTGAGAACTGTGAGGAAGCGTCATCTTACCCCTGAAGTGGCTGCAAATTTTATTCAAGTTTTAGAAAACACCCCTTCAATTATTTTACCTGCCCCCTGTGATTTTATTGTGAATGATTTTAACAGTAAAATGCAATCTGCCCTCGACACAGTCGCTCCTTTGAAATTAAAAAAGGCCCCATTCAAACCTGTGGCCCCATGGAAAACCGAGGAGATAAAACAACTGAAGAGAAATTGGCAGGCGGGCAGAGAGAAAATGGAGAAAAAATCAAATTACTGTGAACTACCAAATCTATAATGAACACTTGAAAACATACAATAACGCCATCAGAAATAAAAGAAGTGCATATTTTTCAAAAATAATATCAAACAACAAAATAACCCCAAAATTCTTTTCTCTACTATTGATCATCTTATTAATCCTGATTTTAACAGCTCCAAACTTCCTCCCACCGATGCTCTTTGTGAGCAGTTTGCAGACCACTTCATGGGAAAGATAAACAAAATCAGATGTGACATTTTATCTACTCGAACCACTGTTTTTAACACATCTGATTGTTTATCTTTACCAGAGGAAACACTGGACAGTTTTGTCCTGGTTAATGCTGAGATGCTTGATAAAGTTTTCTCGTCAGTGAGGCCCACCACTTGTCTTTTAGACCCCGTCCCAACTCAGTTTTTTAAGTCATTTTATGAATCTTTTAGAGACGAGCTTTTAAACATGATGAACTGCTCTCTTCAGACAGGGGTCTTTCCCACTGCTTTTAAAGCTGCAGTGGTGAGGCCCCTGCTGAAAAAGAGCAATCTGGATTTTAATGATTTTAACAATTACAGACCGGTATCTAACTTACCATTTTTAAGCAAAATTTTAGAAAAACTTGTTTTTACTCAGCTTAATTATTTTTTAAACACACAGAACATTCTTGAAGAATGTCAGTCTGGTTTTAGGGTAAACCACAGTACCGAGACAGCCTTGACAAAGATTTTAAATGATTTTAGACTAAATTATGATTCTAAACAGGTGACAGTGTTGGTTCTACTGGATCTTAGCGCTGCCTTTGATACAGTAGACCACACTATTCTTTTACACAGACTCAAACACCTGGTTGGCCTCTCTGGTACTGTGCACAAATGGTTTACGTCCTACCTCTCAGACAGAACTTTTATGGTAAGTTTAGATACCTGCTCCTCTCAGGTTCATGAAATCACATGTGGTGTGCCTCAGGGTTCCATTTTAGGTCCTGTACTTTTTAACCTGTACATGCTCCCTCTTGGCGGTGTCATCAGGAGACATGGAATCAACTTCCACAGTTATGCAGATGATACACAGCTTTACATCTCCATGTCTCCTGATGACACCAGGCCAATGGATGCTCTTTTTAACTGCATTTTAGACATCAAATCCTGGATGGCAGAAAACTTTCTCCAGCTTAACCAGGACAAAACTGAGGTTTTAGTCATCGGTCCTGAGGCCCAGAGAGAGAAACTTTTAACCAAATTACAAACACAATCTTTTAATCCATCCTCACAAGTAAGAAACCTGGGCGTTATTTTTGACTCTGAGCTGACTTTTATCCCACATATTAAAAACATCACAAAAATAGGTTTTTATCATCTTAGAAACATTGCCAGAGTTCGTCCCATTCTCTCTCGGGCCAACACAGAGACGCTGATGCACGCTTTTATCACCAGTCGTATAGACTATTGTAATGCCCTGCTCTCTGGTATTCCCAAAAAGTCTATTTCAGGTTTACAATTATTACAAAATTCAGCAGCACGTGTCCTGACTAAGACCAGGGGGCGGGACCACATTACACCGGTTTTAAAATCGCTGCATTGGCTCCCTGTGTGTTTTAGGATCGATTTTAAAGTTCTTTTACTGGTTTTTAAGTGTCTTAATGGTCTTGGGCCTTCTTATCTTTCAGAACTGCTTTTATCTTATGAACCCTCGCGGACCCTGCGCTCCTCCGGCAGCAGGCTCCTAGTCATTCCCAAAGTCAGGACACACACTCACGGCGAGGCGTCTTTCCAGTTTTACGGGCCCCGTCTATGGAACAGTCTGCCGGAGGACCTCAGGGCCGCAGAGAACATTCAGGTTTTTAAGAGCAGGCTCAAGACCCATCTTTTTAGCTTAGCTTTTAATTAGTATTTATTGTTTTACATGTAATTATTTATTTATTATATTTATTTATTGGTTCATTTATTATTAGTTTTATCTGACTGAATTACTTTTAGTTCTTATCTTTTTACTTATTTTAATTTTTCTTATCACCTTTAGGTTTTCCAGTGTTTCCTCTGAGGAGCCTCTGCACCAGGAGCTGTGTTCGGCTGTGGCTGTTGGGCTCTAGCTCATGGCCCTGGAGGTTTGGTCCTGACCTCATCTCCTCTCTGGGCCCTGGGCTGGTGTCCTGTGGCTGCAGGTGACTCTGCTCCTGGTGCAGACAGCTCCTCTGATGATGCTGCCTTTGGTCCATCTGTACCCAGCCCAATGTATGTAGGCAAACTTAGCAATATGTATTTTAGTGTGTGCGTGTCCGTGTGTGTGTGAGGGTGGGGGTGTGTTTTTGTGTGCGGGGATGAGGGGTGGGGGTATAAGCTTGTAATATGGGATTGATTGAAATGGGGGGTGGGGGTATCTGAAATTGTTTTTAATGCACTGTAAAGCACTTTGTGTTACATGGTTTGTATGAAAAGCGCTTTATAAATAAAGTTTGATTTGATTTTGATTTGAATACCGCCCTGACATACACAATTAATAGTCTTGTTCTTGTAATTACATTACGAAGTGAAGAATCACAATTACTGATTAATCTAATCTTGACAGCTCTAGATTTAACAAATTCTCATTACTGTAGCACATTGTGTAATAAACAGTTTAATGTATAATGTATGTCTTGTCTTGTGATCTTTATGAAGAACACAACAGATGAGACAATCCAAGCTTCAATCAACTAAAAAGCATTTTGTGAGGTGCTTTTTAAGTGACGACACCAGCGAAGGAAGCCCCGGTGCTTCTAATCACATCTCCCGTTTCGCAAGTGAGTCACGTTGAGCAAGACAGAAAGGTGCATCAACAGATAACAAACCAACTATGGAGGCGTATAGGTGCCAACAAGTTAAGCTGGTCTCCATCTCCAAACAGGAAGTCCAACACTTGAGACAAAGCACGAGATCTGCCCAGCGCCGTGAATGACAGACGCGAGGCAAGCCCAGTGGAAGGTGTCTGTCAGCGCCGGAGAATGTGACCAGACCAGCCCACGATCAAAATAATCAGTCCTCACCGCAAAACACACAGCGAGCACAGTGGACGAAGGGTCATGAGTCGCCAAGAGAAAATGGAACCAAGAAGAAGATGCATTGAGAAAGAATGGAGAGCAATGCATTTCATAATATTCTAGATGTGTCGCTTAACCGCACGTGTCTGTTGTTTTGATGAATATTTATTTGAAAACAGCTGAATCAAATCATACAAATGCCATTAGATACATAGATATTATGTCAGTGGGTTATTTCAAAAGTTTTTTACCCTCGCAAAAAACACAAACAACAAACACTACGACTAAATAAATATTATGATTTGAATGAAAATTTGCCTTTATTAGACTATTTTTTTTATCTTTGTTATAATGTATATCCTTGTCAACGTCTTGAATTGTGTTTTGTTGAGTTCACGCTTATTTAGCTCACAAATGCTGCATATGAAGTATAGGTTCTGTTTAGGGTTGTTCCGATACCGATACCAGTATTGATAAAATGTTCGATATCACACATTTTTCAAGTATCGGTATCAACGAGTACTCATGCCTAACCTCCGATCCGATATCGCAATGTATTGTCCTGAATAAGGAGCCGTAGATGCAGCCGCAGCAGCTGTTCTCTGCTTGTGGCTGTTGCTACAGCTAACACTCAGAAAAGTTCAACCATAAAAATACTCCACATTATGCAGACAAACACTCGTGTCGCCTCTGTGATGTTTCATTTAGCCTTTAAAGAAGGAGCACTGTGGTTAAACAAACTCTAAAAACAGTCCAACAGCAGCACTACCTAGCGGCGCTAACAGGCTAACATGCTAAATGCTAACTCGCTAACATGCTAACTCAAACTTTTGTTTATTTTGCATTTCTTTAGGATGAGTGTCTTTTTACAGGCCTCACTGTTGTTTTTATGAGACACAGAGGTGAAAAGAGAATAAATAGGAATAAGTCAACACAATGTTTAATGACATTATATTTGACTCTAAAATAGGTTTAAAAATCCAAATACATAAGGGTTACAACAAACACATCTTTGTTATGAAGTAACAATAGCACATAATATTTGTGTAGCTCTTTTTATGTATTTATTTTACTTTTTGAGATTTATGAGCTTAGTTTGCACAAGCCATTATTATATTATATAATATATTATATTAGTTTACTTTTTTTAGCCATTCTAACTCAATACTTGATATCGGGACTGGTATCGGTATCGGCACAAACCCTGAGACAAAATATCGGATCGATTTAAAAAAAGGAAAATCAACTTAAAGAGTGAATATGAACTCTAGTTGACTGCTGCGATATACTGCCTCATAATGGAACTTTTGTTGTATTTCTTCATTCTTGGTGTCTTTGCAAATGTTCCCTCATTCCACATTTTTGCAATTGTAATGTAAATACACGGCCATATTTGTTGCACTTACTCAATTGTGTGCAAGTTACTTTCAATATGGGAAAAAAAGTGCTTTTAAATTCCACACAACTTCAGATAAATCCTTTCAATATATTCAGCCTGACAACAGCAATTGTTTTAGACCGTTTAATTTGCCTAATTTTCTCAATGAAGCTGAAAACATTGGAGATTTCAACCGAACAAAAACAAAAATGAATGCCTATAGCAGCAATTTGAATGTATAAGCACTGGACTCTGCCTGTTCACTTTTCAGACTTTGTGAACATTTATGCTTTTGTCTTTGGAAAAAAAGAGAAAAAAAATTAAACAAAAGGCTTGAAAAAAAAATCATCTCATCAATAATATACGACATGCTTGATTCTGTGTGCATTGCCCAAACATGCTATAACGCACACAATTCGCAGCTTTGATCCCAAAATTGCCGTGAATGGAATGCTACTTTACCCAAATCCACCCAGAACGTACTGACATACCTCCTGTAATAGCTCCAAACACATGTTCTATTACAACAGGCTGGTGGAAAGCTACACTTTTTTCTCCCTTTCTGAACTCAGCCAAACAAACAGTGGGATTAGACGAAGGGTCCTGCTTGTTCCCACGCTGCTTAGGGCTCTAGCTCGTGTAAAAGTCTGCAACAAAGTGAAACGCAACTCGCTTTAACCCGTGAGACGCACCTTAGGGCCATAAGCGGAGGCTGGTACTGGAACAGGCCGGGCTGCACGATCTTCTGCTCATGAATCTGAAAGTCAAAAGAGAACAAACTATTACAACTTCAGTGACACTCATTAACATGCGAGAAAATACATGGGAGCTTATGAACAAACTCACGAGTAACGGTTAATGATCACGTTTGCACAATGACATAATTACTTTTAATAGATTCAAACAATAATCATGAATTGAATTTCATTAACTGCATAGCCCCACTTGTGGTGTAATGGTATCAAAGTGGAATGTATCGAAATAATATGAAGGCACCTGATTTTATTATAAAATCACTTAAAGTTGGGGTACCAAATTTTGTTGTTGTAAATTAATAAAGTTTGTGTTTTTCCACTAAAAAGCAAATGATGAGTGCAACATTAATACCTGAACTGAATGATAAAGAATGTTAGTTCTCATCAGGAGCTGAATGCAGCTCTCTGATTGGCTGTGCTTGGGTGGTCCTCTTCAGTTTCACTTTGTTGTTTGTTAAAAGACATTTATGAGACGTAATGCAGCCAAAATTAATACATGTCGATATGAATCATGTGTCTTAAGAATTTAAGAGGAAGTTTAAACTTTCAAGGAAGTTGGGCTGTTTATGTTGTTAGCATTCTGGCTAACTGCTGTTAGCATGTCGACACAAGTAACTTCTAAAAGTTGCAAAGTGTTTATAACACATTTTTGTTTAAAACAATCATCACTGAAGCTGATTGTTAAAAGAAACACAACCCAGCTATTTATTTTATTTAAAAATTAAATACAATTGAAAAAAAACTTGGTTTAAAGAGAAGCTAAACCCTAAAACCCTTTTTAGTTGTTAAATTGCGTTTAAATTGCATTGCCTACTGTTTTGACAATTTTTAGTGCAAATTAAGCAAATTTTGCAAGTTTCTAGATTCTATGTGACATTAGCGTGAATTGTCTACTCAAAATTGAGCACTAATGGCAGACACCTGTTGTCAGTCCAATCAAACTGCTGCCTTTGAACTTTTCCCAATGCTTTTCAATGAGTTTGCTGTGTTTAAAATGTGTTTGTGGGTGGAGTTTAGGGGGTGAGTTCATCTTTAAAAAACTGCTCAGTGTTTTAGCAGCCAACCACTCTGTTAATATGACACGGCATTTCCCTGTGTCCATGTGTTACTGTAGGATGGTGATATGCCACAGTATTAAAATGGATAGGCTTTTTGATAAAATTGATCATTTTTGACTGTAAAGAAAATACACATTTTATTACAAAAAAAACTTCTTCCTCCAGTCTACAGACCAAATGCTGACAGTACATCATATACGGTACTGATTATTTATGCTAGGCTAAACTATTCCAAAAGATGAATAAAAGATGAATTTGGTGAGACCAGCAGCTCTCAATGGCCGGTGATGAAACAAATGCTAAAAGTCAGACATCTTGGCTCTCCCAAACAGACTGCAGCCTCTCAGGACGGGACGGTCTCATGACACAGTGATCTCTGCCTGATTTGGCCTGTGCGCGGCGGGATTAAACCCTCCGCATAATCTGAAGATTACCCACAGCATCCAAGAGTTACATAAGTCATCATCATCATCATCACAGCCTCCAAAAACTGCACTTTCCATCCTCCAGAACCATTTAAAGGTCATTTTGAATCTGAATATACATGTTCAATATTGTAACAGACAAAAAAGAAAACTATAATATATTGTCTTTTGGTAGTATCTTGTTTTTGTACATAAACAAAAATAATGATTAAAAAAAAAATGTTTTAGCCGTACTAGTGTCTTGACTTAAACTTTCAAGGATAAGTCCATTACTGCTTTGTACTACATAAACTAGAGAAGGTAGGGCTGGTTATCTCCCTTAAGATTGTGGTTGTCAATGTTTTATCTGTAAATTATTAAAAGAAAGTGTGTTTGAGCCCGGCACTGAAAAGCCTAGACAATGAAAATGCTTTCCACAGAATAAAAAGGGGAAGTGTGTGCAGATAAAAATAAGATAATGAGAACAACCACAAGACTGTGAACTCATCAGCCAAGACAGGAGTGTTGTGAAAAAATACCACTGCGGGAGAACTAAATACAAACTGAACAAAGTCAATTCATTCATGATTTTTAGCTTTCCATTTAAGGTCATTTTAAAGACTTTGACACTGAAAATATGTCAATGTCAGATTTATAGGTTGTTGTAAGGGAATTGCCAAAATCTGCATCTGCCTTCATCACAACTGTGAGGAAAAATCAGCAGCAGTGCGCAAACAAATATATCAAGATAAGCACATTTTCAACATATACTTTTCAATATTCAAGAGATCACCCAGCTCTAATGTGTGAGCTACATTTTTACAATGTTTGGTGGCTATATTCCAACACACATGCTCTGCTGCATTGCAAATTTATTAAAAAAGTGCACACACCGAGTGCGCGCATGCTTGCACCTCCGCGCCTGAAAATGATCCTGTCGACACTCGTAGTTTTCTCTTTTCTCTTCCATGATTCCTAAAGCACTGTAGTTAGCCGTTTGTACTAAATATACCAACTTGTTGGCGTGCATGTCAGTAAAATATTTTTTACATATTCCTATTCAGACCGTGTTGGTGCGCAGAAAGTGACACATCACCTGGTGTGTGCAGAAGAAATACAGTATATCAAATTTTAGATCATATCGTGAATGTTGTTTTGAAGAGACCCAAAAACTTGATATCAAGTAAATCGATAATGAATAACGCTACAAAAAGAGGGTATAATATTTCTGCACTTTGTGATTAATTTCATATCAAATTTATCAGACAGTGTTCTATAGAGGGATTTTTGTTTATCAACACGGGCGATGCGTGCGCACCCAACCTCCGGAAAGAGCCACCGCTCATAGACACAAACAGTGGAAACAAGTAGAAAAAGCTCGGTTGTCAGCTAAATACCAGAGTTTATCACTGTGAGGAAACAAAGGTTCTGCTGCTATAAATCAACATTTGTGAATTCAATTTGATCCTACGACCCTTGAAAGTTACATTCAGGTGAGAGAAAAAGGGTGAGAAAACACTGTCTCAAGCTTCAGATCCAAACAGCTAGCTCTCATCCTGTTTTGTTGTTTTATTCAAAGAAGTTTCCCTAGCTAACCAGACGGAAAGCGGGTCTTTCAGCCTAACACAGTAGGGTGGAAAGTGACTTCGACCGAAAATCCCTCTATAGTACAATAGAATTCCATAGATGCTTGGCCACTACAAATGCAGTTCAAAGTAATAAAGAAGGTGAACAAGCCTAGTCACTAATAGAAATCACCAGACTGAAAATGTGTTAAGAGGCTTTTCATGTTTCACAGCAAAGTGAGTTACTAATAGATAAAACTGGCATTTGCCCATCATTTGGTTTTACAATATGACATTTTTGTGAACGCAATCTATGAAGCTCAACAGTGGAAGATAGTCCTGATTTCCGGAAGTAAATTCCCCATTGCGAAGGCCTTTTGGCTGAAACACATCCAAAAAGCCACTTTATAACTTGAAATTCTGCAAAATATCTTAATAACTTTGTAGTTTATAAAGCTGCAGAAATAGATTTTAAAAATATATATACCGTAATTCTTATTAGGGATGAATAATGGTGCCGATCCAGGGAGTTTTGCTGGATTGGGTATCGTCCATCCATGATATCGGTTCAGCCGTTTTCATTGTTTAATTATATTGAGACAAATTTACAGGCTGGTGTTGATCCAGAACATCTCAAAATGTTTGACATTTTATTCAGATTCAGTTGTTAAATTGTGACTTGCACTTTAAATAGCCGTTACAGAACACTAAAACACCAAATTTCTTATGTTTTGATAGGAAAAAATAAGTTAATTCAGTCCTTACATCAGTATTGGTTGACATCAGGTATCGGCAGATAATTAAAGCCAAAGGATCAGAATCGGTATCGGAACTAATTCTTATGCTCCTGACTCACCACAGAGCTGATTAACTCCGAGGACTTTTTCACACTTTGAATGTAATTTTTTTCGTAACTCCTGAGGAGATTTAACATGGAAGCTCGTGCTTGTGGAACCAGGAAGTGGGCGGTCACTGTTGAACTTCATTAAACCTATACAAGCAAAAAATGTTTAAAGACATGTTTTAACACAGTTCTGTTGGATTTACTTTATGGATTCACTTTATATTAGCCAATCATGTTACTCTTTTATTGAAAATGCACTAGAGTAAATGGTACTAGAGTAAAATGCAGGAGTTCTGTTTATTATTTATATACTGTACCTGACATCATTATTTTTTTTAGATACACATGTTTTATATAGCAAAGGCCGACAAATTGACTTGATGAAAACTATTTTGAGATTGTGCTATGTTGATGTAATAATACCCTTGCAATTACCATTAGGTATTTTGCAGAAATACATTGACACACCTACAAAAAGCCAACGAGTTAAAAGGCCTACGTGTGTCTGATTTCAAACGAAAGGAAGGAAGAGTGAACCACACCGACAGCGGCAGACAGAAAGGTTTAACTGTGAAAACATCCACGAGTCCACGAGTTTATCGAGTGGAAATAGTGACGCGTTGACTTTCAACTTAGAACGCCAATGTATGACTTACAAGATACTTCTTCTCACATGTTATTTCTCACGCCGACAGACCTGCGAAGAATACTGATGACCGACTTCCTGTTCCAACTCAGCAACTCCAAAACACCATGATAAACCGCAAAAAGTTCAAACCAAAAACAGCCACTCCTGCTTCTACTTCTGCCAGAATATGAGAGAGAAAAGAGAGTCACTTCTGTTCACAGGGAAGAATAATGCACAAGTCACAAGTAAAATACATGACGTCTTGTAGTTTCTGTGGCTAGCGTCACTGGAGGAGACCTAAAATTGGAAATGGTTACACACACATTGTATAACTTCAAATTTTTATAAAATTCCATATTTGCCGCATGATTAAATAACATTTTATTACAAGTGTCTCTGTAAAGCCCTGTAAAGTCTCTGTAAAGCCCTTTTTGCACTTGGATGCAGCAACACCAACTTTGTAGATTTACTTTTTACTTTGTTACTTAAGTAAAGTTTTACTTTTGTACTTTTCTCAAGTAAATGAGCTCCAGCTGGACTTGTACTTTTACCAGAGTAAAGATAAGTGCTCACTTATGCATTTTAAGCATCATAATTATGCACTACATAGGTTTTGAGGCACTTAAAAACAACTTAGACTGTGAGGTGTTAGTAAAACTAAAAGCTTAGCACAGCGGTTCTCTAAGTGCGGTCAGGAGGATTCTGGATGTAACTGAGCGATGCAAAATCCTAAATTGATTTTCTAAGAAATTGTAATATTCAAATAATAATAATCTCAAAGACACAGTGCTTTTGATATTAACAACTATCAAAAAAAAAAGACTGAAAATGTGTCTTTCAGACCAATTTAGTTTAAAACTGCTTCAAACCTTGTAACATCATTGATATTTTTACATCAATAAAGTGTCTGTGGCCTCAAAAAGAAATGGGCTGCAACTAAAGATTTGGAAAAAATATACGACAATTTTTTTTCTCATATTGATTGAGCTTGATTTTCAGTTATATCTTGCTTTTCAAAACCAAATGAAAAATGCCATTCATGAACATGAACAAAACAAAACTTTTAATATGTCCAATCTTTTAGATTTTTTTTAGACTACGTATATGTCAGTATTCTGCCTCAAAGTTTACCTTTTGCTACAAACCACACATTTTTAATGACAAAAGATTAGTTTTCGATCTTTCGATTCAAAACCCACCACCAAATAATTGGCGATTCGGTTAGATTCAATCTCGATCTCTCGATTAATGGTCCAGCCATTCATTATTCAATCGATTAGTTGTTTACAACGCAAAAGTCACGTGACTACAAGTTTTTTTTTTTCCAAATTTCTATCCCAACAAAGTATTCACTTGAGGAAGTTTTGACAAAATAGTTTTTTTCATCCCACTGAAAAAACTTATCTAAAATGGTCTTAAATTTGATCATGAGTTCTTAACAGACTTAATTAAATAGCAATTATTTTAAATTTGAGCGTTGTTTTATTGCCTTAAAATAAGATTTGCCAATAAAACAAATATAAAATATTTAGCGTTTAGCTAAACATAGACAAGGACAAGCATTTTCTCTTTTAAAATTAGCCACTCCACTTGAAATAATCACATAAATATCTAGTTTTATTGGCAAAGTTTGTAGAATTTTCAGAATCACTCGACTTCAGTTAACATTTACTCCAATCAAGGTCAAGTTTTTGTTTACTACTAACACCGTCTGTCTTTTTCTAGTAAAAGCAAATCGACACATCTTCAATGTCATTGCTGCTCAATTTGAGTTATACAACTTTTATCAGTTCATGCATGCTTGGGAACCTATAACAGACCGACAGATTATTTGATTACAATGATAGTTGACGATTATCCTATAATCAATTAGTAAATACAGACAAATGAGGAAAGGTGGTAAAAACACGGTTAAGACTCAGAAAAGTGTATTGAAGATATGTCTCACTTAATGCTTCCTGTTACCCTTTGTAAATTTTCTTCCAAGGGGTGTTTATTTTGGTGTACTTTTGACACAGTCGAGGAGGTAAAGGTCGTCTGACTCGATCAATGTTTAACCCAAACTTGATCTAAAAACGTCCTGCTTTTTACCAGGACACGCTCAGAGTCCGCTCACTGCATACAAACCCAAACTAAACACATTTGTGCAACATGGAGGCTGTTGTGTGGTGGTGCAGTCATTTGGACTAAACCTATATAGAGATCCCACCAACGCTAAATGACAGGCCTGGCTCCAATGTAATCACCACTGTTGGAGCAGAAACTTTTTTTTTTTTTTTCTGAACGCGAAGGACGACCACATAAACAAATACTTTTATACCCAATCTGACAAAATACGTGCTAAAAGGTGCTGTACCAAAAGTTGTGTAAGAAAATATTAAAAAAGGCTAATCATTTTCTGTAGAAATAGTTAATTCATCAAAATCGTGCCCAAAGTTGTCATTCCTAAATGTTGGAGTAATCTTGCAGTCTCTGTCTACAACTCTCAATATGCTTTGTTCCATCTTGTGATGTCATTATGTGGTATTTTTATTTGTTAGCATTAGCCTTTATTAAACTAATTTATACTACAGAACACCAGAATGTCTTTTTTTATTTTGAATAGTCGGTTTTGCCTTTAGTTTTGTTAAGATTACCACAAAAGTTCTCCAATATTTTCTGTTGCAATGACTATTCAGGCAGTTTAAAGAAGGCTAAGCATTAACTGTAGCTGCAAGATTAGACTATTTTAAAGCTAAAATGAGACATGATTGTGTCTAAATGCTAATGCTAACAGGAAATGGTCGTATGTACAGAAGTTAGCTATTTTGAACAAACACAAAACAACTGAAGCTAATTAGTTGTGCTAAAAATACACTTAATTTGCCAGAAAAAGTCTTAAAAAAATGTAAACAGTTTAGCTTCCCATTCTTATACATGGTAAGGCATGACGCTTTCCCCTCAGCAGGCCACGCCCCCAATTACAACGCGTTGCCGACTGTATCTACAGTATACTGTGGAAAAAATGTGCATAATATAAGGGATATAAAGTTGTCAAACACTAAGACACAAAAAAGCCCCCAGCTCCTCTTCTAACATACGTTCCAAAATAATAATATAAGAGATAGCAGTGATGGATATTTGACCTGGTGGACTGAGGAGAAAAGTCGATGAGTTGGAAACAAACTGCAATGAAGAATAAATGTGTTATTTTAAAGTTGGAGTGACTCACTTTTTCAGCTATAAATTAGTTTTCCACTAAAAAGTTTATGATAAATGCAGCACTTTGTGAAAAAATGAGACCTCTGTGTACTGTCTGAACTGAATAACAAAGAATTTTTGTTCTCATCAGGAGTCAAATGCAGCGTTCTGATTGGCTGAGCTTGAGTGGTCCACTTTAGTTTCACTTTGTAGTTTGGAAAAAGAAGTTAACAAGTTGAAATTTCAACTAAAAATGAACACTATGTTGATATTACTACGTATTAAAAAATTTATGAGAGGAATTTGTCAAACTTAAAGCCTATGTCATGTTTGCAGTGGAAAATCATGTACCCCACCTTTAAGCAGAATGCCTTTATTGAAAAAATATTTTACAAAACCGTAAAAAAGTGAATAGTTTAATCAATTTATTGAAGTAAAGTATAATCAATAGTTTTAGCTCTTCTAAGATTTGTTTAAGCTAACATAAGAATTATTACCAGATTAAAACAAGATTATAAGAGAATAGTAACATTTAGGTTATCTTGTATTTTTGGTGAGAAGCGGTTAAAATAAATCCAGGTGGTTTCTTTTGGAGCAGCCAGAGCCAAACATCAGTCCTGCTCCAAACCCTGGCTCCCAAAGCCTGGGATAATCTGCCTCAGCACGGCTCAATTATAGGTTATTTCAAGAGCTGCAGAACTCACTATACTTCTTATTGTGAGCAGCGTGATGGGAACTCTTTCGAATATCAATGACTTTCACTCGAAAACACAGCGATGACTAAAAAGATGCTGCTCGCGTAAAAAATTTGTGGACGATGCTCATAAAAGTACATTAGAAAGTCAGATATTGTGAGAAAGTTGTTGATAAAGCACAACTGTATAATTGAGTATGTCTTGTGGTTGTCTGACTAGCGCACAGAGCCGTTTTTAAAGTTTTGTGGTTTTTTTATTGCAGAGCTCAGTTTCTGTGGTGACATTTTTGAGATTTTACCCAACTGTGGCTTGTGCAGTTCAAAAGACAGAAGATAGACCAATATTTAGATTTTTGTTTGTAGATCGGCCATATCAATTATTGGCCTCAGTTTTGGAAAGCAACTATAAGACTTCTTTTATCTTTCTCCATTACTAAGTATTGAGTTTTGATTTGATCATTAACATGTCTTTACGTGCTTGTTTGTTTGACAGTATGAACAATATGAATGTCTTTCACGACGCTATGAAATCATGCCATTGATATCGGCAGGCAAAAGTTTGAAATATCGGCATCGGCCAAAGAAAAACCCATATCGATCAATCTCCAAACGGCACGCTAATATTGTATTCGGTTAGGTTTTGATTTTGAAAGTTGACGGTTTGATATTTTTCGGTACATTTTCACTTCAGGTAATCACTTCTGTCCCCAGTCGCTCGAAATCCCATTTATTTACATAAAAATAGTATTGAAAAGGTACACACGTCCACTGAACTGAACGTGCTGTATCGAAACAACATTAAGGTGTTGCAGTACACTTAGGGCTGGGCGATATGGCAAAAAATTTATATCACGATTTCCTTGGAGCCAGATCACGATTTCGATTTTATCACGGATCTTGTAGACTATTTATTTTCTTATTGTCTTTGAGGTAAACACAATTCACTATCAACAGCTAAATCCAGCTGTCAAAATCTGGCCAGTGTTGCCAGATTTTCAGAGAGAAACAAGCAACCTCAGGCCTCCAATAAAAAGTAAAAAAAAAAAAAAAAAATAGGTTTGTTAGAACATTGTGTGTTGCTGCAAAACAAGTGTATGTTATTCTTATATTAATAACGACTTTTAGACATGAAAACATGCTAAAAATCCATGTTTTCAGTTTTATAAATTGATAGAATTTATTAAATCAAACTATGACAAAACGCAGTCCAAAAGGAACTTAAAAAAGAAGCCCAAAGTCACTGTAAAGACTTGGATTTGGCAACCCTGAAACTAGGTTAGAAAATATAGTCTATATTTGAACAGACAGATGCATCAAATTGAGAAAAAGGAAATCACGATGTGACGATTTCATCAAAAAAGCTGATTGTCACAGAGATGAGCTCACGATTCGATTTTTATCACATTTTTGCCTAGCCAAGTACACTACAACTGTGTACTACAACATCTTAGTGCTGGACCATGTGAATAAAGCTCTATGTTTGGCTTGATCATTTCAAGAGACTTTATAAGACCTTTCTAAAACCACAACATACAAATTATAGTCCATTCGCAGGTCATGATCTATAGTATTTCACAATGCTGCTTCACAAACTACACATGGAAAAACCCCGGGCCGCCCAGGATTCGAACCCAGGACCTTCTTGTTACTGTAGATAGCAAGATGTAGATGACCAAATAACAGTGTATAAGTTCCTTCAAGTTTCAAGTATCAAGTTAATAATTTAGCGTGTGAATATTAGTTGCACAGGGTTACTCCAGTGCATTCACGTCTTTTATCGTTTTAATTTAAGTTTAGGCCTTGGTCTTTGAGAGGTGTGGGGAAATCCCTCATACCTGAAATAAGGAAATACTCTAAACTGATCAGTCATAAACCACAGCCCTATTCTGTGTAAACTGGGCTTGCTCATCACTGCTCTTTGACCATTTTCAAACCAAGAGAGAACAAGAGGTGCCGACGCTCACACCTTGTCGTCTAGACCAGAGCTGTATAAAAAACGTGTTCGAATCTGTGCATCCTTTAACTGACTAAAGAGGTCACTGGCAAAAATCGCAGTACATCATTGTCAAGTAAAAAGAATATCTGATTCTACCAGAGCCAATCCAGGTTTTTAACAAGTTTAAGAACTTTAAAACATTAATAGAAGAACTATAATAAGACTGAAACAATACACTTTTGTCACCAAACCATTTATTCTCGACTAGGGATTTGAAGATTCACGATTCGATTCAGTTTTCGATTTTCCACGATTTTCTATAATATTTCCTTAGAATACAAAATAAACGATAATAAATGACATTTAAAACAAAGCTGAGTCAGAACATTTGAACAGTAAATAGTAATATTTAGTGTTTATAATTATGTCCACCCATCAGCAGGTCTTGATCAAGTTCACTCTCTGTTTCTTCAAACATTGTGGCTATTTTTGTAATATTGTGTGAGTTATACAACTACAGAGATCGATTCTGGATTCGATTTTTGATCCCTAATCTGGGCAAAAGATAGAATACAATATGCATTGTGATTTCAACACTTCACAATTCAATATGAATAAATGTTACAATATTTACCTATCAATATTAACTTTGGTCAATTTTTAGAGCAAATGCCCATTTTGTGCCCATTATAACTGTGAAAGCAATGACTCCTCATTGCATTTTATTACAATTTTCTAATAAAAATGAATCACATTCGACCCATTCACACCCACACACACACAAGGTGCATACATTTTGTATTGCATACAAGAAGAAAAGATATATAATAATAATAATAAAGGATCTGAAAAAGGAAAAAAAAAAAATAAGTAAAAGAGGAAAAATATAATATTAATAGTAAGATAACTAAAAAATAATAATAACAATATTATTTTATTTACAACTACTTCTACTCCTACTCCTACTAAAAACATTTTCAACAAATATAAAAAAACACATATGGGCTATAGTGAATTTTAGATCCTATAGTGAATGAGGAAAAATCTATTACCAAGTTGTTATACTTAAGAATAAACTTAATGAAAAGAAACACTTTCAAATAAAGTTACAAATGTGATATTTTGTGATATGGTAAGGTAATGTTTATTAAGGACAATGCACAATTACATTAAGCACAAAGACAGAGATGACTGTACCAGATTCCAGTTTTTACAACTAATTTCCATCTATAGTCCTTTAATATGTCAACACAGCTCAACTGTGGTATCCAGACCATGGTTAGCCAAACGCTAACAACAATATCCAAGCAAACACAAAATGAAACGGAACTCACGGATACATGTATTCACCAAATCTCACACAAAGATTGTCACAGAAATGAGTCTCCGATACAACTTATAGTGCAGTATATTCTAACCCTGTTGTATTTCTTGTAATGAAAGAGCGAAAAAACAATAGGTAAATAAGGTATGGACCAGGTGAACTACTGCCCTGGACCACACACAGACCCAATGACTTTTGTCCAGTTGTTCATTACTGTCCCATTAAACCAAGTATTACCCAACAGGAAGGCTTTACCTCTGAGGATTACACTACACAGACAACAGTTAAAGAGTCATTTATTATTTCTGAGCGTCCCAGTTAACCGCTAACTCGTGAGAAAAGCTTAGAGAGAGAGAGAGAGGTAGCTTTTTTGACCCCATCCACCGCAATACCATTAATGTCTTACCAGATTATGGCAAACACACTAATTCACAGGAGTAATGCGGGCAAGATAATCATAGATACTGGTTTATGGGGAATCCCTGTAGTTTGCGTGTAGCGTTCAGAGAAAATACTTACATTTGCGCTACTATCAGAGGCTTATCCTGGCAGGGACGCAGAGGATCAGCCGTTTGAACAAACCACCAGCCAGGTCAAAACTAGCGTCCACAACTTACACTCAAGAGTCAAATGGGACTTTTAATAGAGGGAATAACCAAAAACGACCAATTAAGGAAAAGAAAGTGATACTGGAAAATGTTATTGTTAGTAATTAGCAAGTCATTTATAGTTTTAACCACAGTGGCAGCGAATGGGTTCAAGATGCACCATCACAAAAAAACAACTGGAAATGCAGCATTTTTGCAGTAAAATACATTAAACAATAAGTATGTTTTAATGAATGCTAATTTCAGTATTTAGAAAATGAAATAGCTTAACAATGAGGTCAACTGAAAATTCTTCTGATGTTTGATGCCAATGTCACAAACTACAAATCAATTCATTTGGAGATCTGCAAATTTGAAATAGCGAACATAATGTAAAATAGCTTCAAAGTACTTGAGTAAAATTAAAAAATAATAATTCAAATGCATTATCTGAAAAAAGCTAACAATGTGGCAGAGTTATGCATATTTCATAATAATTGTATCATAAAAAGGTGTTTACAGGCACAATTTAGCACATTTCAGATGGATAGTAATAGGGCGGCCATTAATTGAAAAAAAAATCGAGAGATCGAATCAAAACAAATTGTCAATTATTTGGTAGTGGGTTTTGAATCAAAAAATCGAAAACCAATCTTTTGTCAGTAAAAATGTGTAGCTTGGAGCAAAAGTCAAACTTTGAGGCAGAAATGTAGTTCATAAAAATAGGACATATTCAAAATTTTTGTTTCGCTTAGGTACATTAATGCATTTTTCATTTGTTTCTGAAAAGGTTAAACAAAATCGACCAATATGAGAAAAAAAAATCGTGATTATCTTTATTCCCAGATTGCCCAGCCCTAGATTGTAATAACATTGTCATGACGTTCCCGATCCGATACTGGGATCAAGTCTTCCCACCAATTCATGAAACTTTGGTCCCATGATGATTAGTTCAGCTGACATTCTGGTTGTGCCTTTATAGACATAATAAAACTATTTACTGGCTGATGTTGGCTCAGGTCACAGACAGTGTTTCAAATTGTATTCACTTAAAGTTGTTAAGTTGTTATTTCTACAAAAATAGCAGTCACATTAAACTATGTGACCATATTTTGAGAATTAAAAAAGGTATCTTTAGTCCCTACACTGGTACGGTAGTATCGGCGGATACTTAAAGCACCAAATTCCCATTCAAGTTGATTTAAAGGCCCCTTAAAAACAGAAGCTAGCACGAGGTAAGCCATGTGGCTAGGCTAACATAAACAAGGGTATTTCCAGAATTTCAGGAACAAAATGCTGTATTATTAGTTGCTGATGTGACACTGTGAACTGATTATGACAATACAGTGTATCTGTGCTGTTTTTATCTTTTGTTTTTGTAATCACATAATTGATTGTCAAACCGCTACACCAGTGTAAAAAAGCCATATTGAGCAACAAAAAGGAAAATCTTGTCACCTAAAACGTTTAACTTTTGCTTTTCTCCCGAGTGAAAGGAAAAGGCAACTACTTCATCATCATATTGCAAGCCATTTCCGCCTGAACGCCATTCACTGACAACTTTCTACACAAACTCATTATACCTAAAGTAGGAAAGACTGTCAGAAATGAGTTAAAAGTACTCTTCTTCTGAGTGACAAGTCTGAACATGTCACAGAAAAAGCCCTGCTCTGGTCCGTCCTCTCCTTATGTGGGCAGACAGGCAGACTTTTCTTCTGCATGGCTGGAGGAGGACATGGCTAAACTATTTCAGACACAAGGCAAAGAGCGAGTGCACTGACCAGATTCCTGACTGAGTAGATCTCTTTGGTCTCAACTCAACGTGAACAAATGCTCCATTGTACAATCTGCACCAAGTTGAAGATGACAAAGATGAAGTCAACGTTAGATGTGAAGCTGACAGATGTCCCACACTGTAAAACCAAAGCAATATGAGCAGCACTGGGATTAGGAGAGGAAAAGTATTTAATCTTATACAGGAGACTACAATGACTTCAACACTAACACTGAGAAACATTCTGTAGGTGAGAAATTAATGGCATGATCCTACAGAAAAAAGACATTTGAAACAACGAAGCATTCTTAATTGGAATAAATACTCATGCCATATTGGGAAAACAATTGGATGCAAGCATACAAGAGTAGGCCGTCTTCTAGACCAAATGAAAGTACATCTTCAGGACAAACACGTATTTTTCTATCATTATGTTTAATGCAACAGAGATATCTAAATTACAAAAACACAGTTTTAATCAAGGCTATATAGAACAAATGTTGAGACAATTTTGGAAAAACTAAATGTATTTCAAAAAATTGCACACGCATGCATAATTCAACAGTAAACAGACCTTGGGCTGACAAAATGTGTTACTAGTTTGCCCATTTAATACCAATACATTGTAGACTCTCCCTATTTTAACCACTCTAACTTCAGCTTTTTTTCTATCCACTACTGTCACTTTTTTAGGCCCCACACGGTGCACAAGGGAAAAAATGTGCAACATTTTATAGTATGAATTAAATATATACACAGATGCATTTTAAATAGTTGAAGTTAAGATGGCACAGATGAGAAGAGAAAAGTGTCATTACATTTTACACAAGACAAGTTATATGGTGCTCCAAGTCAGTCAAGACAAGTGCAACAATTTAATGACAACACATTATTTCATCCGCATAAAAAGTGATGTAAGAGGAGCAGTAATTAACATTATTCTATTTGAAGTAGAGTAGTTAAATTCCCAGCTGACATATCCTGCCTATTGTATTAGTCAACTAAAAGTTGGGCAAAAGCTTTGAGACAAGAATGTCTTTGATCTCACAATGTACTTTACATGTAAAAAGACTCACTCTCAAATACACAGCCAACCCAATGCTTTTGTTGCTGTTCTACATTTTATTTATACTTTATCATTTTCATGTTCTCATGTTCTGTTAGGAAAATGTTAAATATAAGAAGCGTATGGGCAGATTTTATCATACAGTACAAACCATGTGCCTATAATAAAATAATTTCTACAAGCATAAACAGTTATGTAAACAGGCAATAAAAACATAGTTGCATTCGTGGGTTAAATTACTTTGATCTAACTATGTATTATATTCATTTGGTGTTAAGATGAGTAAATGGTAAAAATTGAGTGTGTTTGATTGAATTTTACTATGCAGGACAAACGGTGTGCCTATAATAAAATTAGTTCACATTAGCTTTAAGAGCAAGCAGCTAAGGTTGAGCAGGAGGCTAGCAGCAGCAGCTTAGAGCAAAGAGCTAGTTGTCAACAAGCTAACTCTTCAGTTTAACACTCGAGCAACAGCAGGGACTCACACCCAGCAGGAAAACCCGATGTCAACACGAGCCTTTGGGCTGTTAGGTTAGACCCAGAAGAGTTAGCCAAACTCCTTTAGCATGCTACGGTGCCTCAGTTGGAAAAAGCTAACGTTACCTCTACGGCAAAGTTAATCACGGAACTTAACCCACGCGAGCATTAAGTACGGTAAGCTGTAGCCGCCGTGCCCCAAATGACTTCATCCATTGCGAAGCTTACGTTACTTACAACTTTTGTCTTCTCTCCTCGGTGCGGCTAGGTGGTTAGCTTGCGGACATTCTTTTCATTCGCCGAACAGCGTCTCCGTCCTGGCCCTCCTCCATTGGAAGGATTTGCCTAGTGGTGGTGTGATTTTTTTTTCTCAGTCTGTTTCGGCGTTGGAAGAGCTCCACTGTCACGGCAGACGGTGAACACAAAGCCCCGCCTCCTTTACGCTGATTGGCTTTCGAGGCGTACGCCCACGACCAAAGCGGGTTTTTATTGGACAAAGCGTGCGTCAATCTGAGCTAAGTCACCTGTTGATTGGATGACGTATTTCAGGGTGAAACGGGACCTCGTTTACATACAGAAAAGGGGTTTTAAGATTTTTACTAAATGTAATTCAGTGACACACAAAAAATGCCAAACAATATTCTTTAAAGTAGTCGTCGTTATCAGAAACTATTTCTGGCTTTTGCAAGAAACTTAAGTTTGAAGGATCTACACAAAACTCGTAATGTTATCAAAAATATCCCTGAGTTGTATTGTGTTTTATTTTTATTCATATAGCCACATTTAAGTGCTGTATTTATTTATTTATGTCATTAAGGAAAACATAGCCTACTATGTTTTTACCATGTAGACTAATTAATATAAAAAAATCCATATTACAAAACACACAAGTGAACTACAATTACTTAAAGTATAAACTGACTTTCTGATAAAAACTGTTATAACAAGCAGCAGTAAGCAAATGATGAGAGAAGAGTGTTCAAACATGGCTAAGAACTCAGAAAAGTAGATTTTATAATGGTGCAAGTTGCTGTCAACAATTACAGTTAGGTACTTTTGAATATGTTTGTTTTACTTTTTGTTTAGTTGAGATGGCCACAGAAAGTCTTTGATGCATGATATAACAATTTTAGTAAAAAAAATGCAGCAGGCTATTTTGAAAGAAACAATGCACGATGCCAGGTATCTATTTGTTGACAAAACATTAACACAGATTTAAAAGTTGCATAAAATAGGCCCTTTAGAAAATCTTACCAGGACTATTGGTATTGGCTGGGTTTCAGAATGAGCACATTTTAAACAAAATGTAAAATATGCCCTCAGAAAGTTTATATAAAGGGAACATTAATTCATTGCTTTTTATTGTATTAAGTCAGTGGTTAAAGAATGATAAATAAATGTTCAGAATTGTTATAGGTATAAAATGTTTTGTAGAAACAGACATTAACATGACATTCCTTAATTAAAAATCCCACATCCTTGTAGTTACTTATTTTTTACATTTCCAAAATCTGTGGTTAGGCTAAAGAAGTCACTTCATGAAATGTAATTCATTTCATATAAACTCTAAAAACAAAAGCCATACAGTCAAAGGACAGTATTGATTAACTAAAGCATAATTTACGAGTCAGAAATAATTATGAAAAAGGGTTAAGAAAAAAAGAAACGTGTTTATTGAAAACAAAACGTCACGTTGTGTTGGACAGTTGACAAGTGTGTTGTGATGATTGTGAATGAAATCAAACAAGCAACATTACCTCCCTCTAGTGGCAATTCATTCATAGTGGAGCAATTTTCAACACTTGAGGTTTCTCTTTTTTCCACTGGGTTTTTTGGATTTTTTTTTTCCTTGTGAAGAACTAAGGACAGGTAATACACTAGGACAATTATCCAAATGGTTGTTTGCTGTTAATGTAAAGAAATAAAATAGTCTGCTTCTGTGTTATTGAAAAATTGAGGTTTCATTCTTTGATTTTCCAACTCCCTGTTTATTAACAAACAATATTATGATGCTCTCAAAGATGACTGTAGTTGTGATTTTGGACTTTGCAAATATAACTGAATTAAATACTGAATTTTCAAACTGATTTATTTGAATGCTGATTTCTGTTCTAAATAATGAAAAGACCTTGTGATCAGGCAATGGGCTCCGTGCACGGAATTTCAGTTGGGTGCGTACGTTCAAAAATGCTAACTTCTGTATGTACGACCACTTCCTGTTAGCGTTAGCATTTAGACACAATTATGTCTCTTTTTAAACACACAAGTGTCCTCTGGTGAAATATTCTCTAATATGTAAGTCTTTAACATGTTTTCTGTAACATTTACCACAATTGTCTGATCTAAAGAGGATTTAGTCGTTTAAACTGATGTAGTGAAAACCTCATAGAAAAAACAAATAAATCCTCTTTAGATCAGACAGTTGTGGTAAATTTTACTGAAAACATGTTAAAGACTTTACATATCAGAGGAATATTTCACCAAAGGACACTTGTGCGTTTAAAAAGAGACATAATTGTGTCTAAAGGCTAACGCTAACAGGAAGTGGTCGTACATACAGAAGTTAGCATTTTTGAACGTACGCAGCCAACTGAAATTCCGTGCACGGAGCCCATTTTCCCCAGCCATTCTGAAAGCAAAAACATGACAAAATTATGGAGATGTTAATTCAAATACCATACAATACATTACCATTGCGTTAACATTGTGTAAATCCACACTTCATTTACCTCTAGCTTTGAGGCTGTGCAACTGCAGCTGTATCCTTTTTCTTACATTCTTCACACACATGTCCACAGGATCTATCAGGAACATTTTACGGTCAGTGGTAATAAGCACGCATAACTATAATGTATAATATTGTTGTATAATAGTGCTCTTTTCAGCCAAGAAAAGTATCCACAAAGCATTAGGTTCCAATGTTTTCATATTTGCATGTAAATGGAACAAGAACAGGTTCATACTATTCAAATAATCACTTAATCTAATAGTTTGTTATTATTATTTTTAGACAGTTCATTCATTTTCTACCGCTTAATCCCGTTAGGGGTCGCGGGTGACTGGAGCCTATCCCAGTGACTTTGGGCCTTAGGCGGGGAACACCCTGGACAGTGGCCAACTTGCCGCAGGGTTAGACAGACAACCATTCGCTCTCTCATTCACTCACTAAGGGAAATTTACAGTGATGCCCAATTAACCTAAACATGCATGTTTTTGGAGGTGGGAGGAAACCGGAGTACCCGGAGAAAACCCACGGTGACACGGGGAGAACATGCAAACTCCACCCAGAGAGATCGTGAGATGTTGATATGGTCCGACCCGGAGTCGAACCCACGACCTCCTTATTGGGAAGCCAGAGCTCTAACCACTTGGCTACCGTGCACTTTTTAGACAGTTGTCATAAAATATTCAAATTTTACCTTTGTTTCTAACAGACAAGACAGTGAACTTTATGAACTGTTCTACTACTCAGTAATTACAGTTATAATGTACATAATCAACCATAAACCAAAACATCTGACAATTAAACAGCAATTCTACTAGCTCAACAGCAAGCTCTGTTCAACATCACAACATTTTTCAGGCCGACAAGATTTCATACAAACGGAGGGCAGCAAAAATAAACATTGTTTAAATTGATTTTTTTTTTTTTGCAACAGAAAAAGTGCATTTGTCTAGTCGCCAATAAAACTCACCAGATTTAAAATGTGTGAAATTACCTTTTACATTTTTATGGTCAAGTACAAGGTTATTAAAGGGAAAATCTAACTCTTGTAGCATCATTACATTCTTGAAAGTAAACACAACCTATTTGTTGTTTTCACACTGAACCCATGTCAAAGTCAAGGCCCGGGGGCCAGATGCAGCCCTCCACTTCATTTCATGCGGCCCTCAAGGTCTTATAAGGTTTACTTTCATTTTATATTAGTGCCAAGAGTAATATGGGTGTTTTAACCTAATGACAAATTTAACTGAAACTTAAAGAGCAAGTAATTTTTCAGACTAATGCAGATGTATATTCAGTATTTGTCACTTAAATAAATAAACAATAATCAAATACAGCTATTATTTGTAGTATGTCCAAGATTGGTAAGGTTAATTTTAGTTAATACCGGCCCTTTGCGGAAAACCCTGATGCCAATGTGGCCCTTTGTTAAAATGAGTTTGACACCCCTGCTCTAGAATAATAATGTCATACTTTCGCATGGGAGACAAGAATCAAATGTTTAAATTGATCTTTCTAGGAGTGACAAGACCCATAATCTTGCTTCATCAGCATTTTAACAGTATTTTAACATTATTGACCAATGTTGCAATATCATCTGAAACCCTGAAATTTTAAACAGCCAAATTGTGTTTAATGTTGTAGCATGCACATAACCTACTAAGACTATTAATTACTTTTCAGATTAAAAATTCCAAAAAACTATCACTTTGCTATCATTCACAGTACCATACCTGTGCTCGTGACCATGCCGGCCTCCAGGACCTCCAGGACCTCCAGCCCCCCAAGGACCCCCAGGAGGTTTAATACCAAGCTCCTGGAATTTGTTTCGACAAGCTCCCATGTATGACAGCTTTCCAACGGCATATCCAAGAATTCCAGCAACTAAAGATAGAAAGACGTCGATATTAAGTGATTGTTTTAAGTGTCATTACTCAATCTGGAACGTGATCAAATTTGGCATGAAAAGGGTTAGGATAACGGGTAACTGGACTATCTCAGCATGAACATGTTACATTTTGTATTCATCTATTTTAATGTCTATGTGTAATATAGGTCTGAGATGGACGAGGGGGTTTTGTGCTCTGTATTTTTGTATTTGTAGTGTTTTTATAAACTGTCGTGTGGCTGTTTTTTTTCCAGCAGGGACTAAGAACAGAAATTAGCTATATTCCTGCATACTTAAATGTATGAAATCGTTTCCCATGCCTCTGTTCTCAATGTGCATTGTTCCTTCATTAAATAATAAACAAACAAAATCTATGACAGCAGTAACCTAGGGCTGAGCAATTATTTGGAAAATTGAGATTGCGACTGAATTGATTTATTTGGTTGTGGGTTGAATCAAAAGATCAAAAAACAATCTAATGTCAACAAAAACATATGGTTTGGAGAAAAAAAAATCAAGCTTTGAGGCAAAATATTGATTATATTGATTGATGAAAATCTGATAAATGGGACATCTTAAAGGTTTTTGTTTATGTTCATAACGCTGTTTTTCTTTGGTTTTTGGAAAGGTTTAACAAAATCGAATTGAAAATCAAGATCAATCAATATGAGAAAAAAATAATGATTACATTTTTTCCCAGATCGCCCAGCCCTACAAGTAGCCTTTTTTTTCTGCTCATGCCCGGACACTTTGGTACAAGTGCTGAGTGTGCTATAGTAAACCATAGTTAGGACAAACCTGATTTTTGAAATTTGTTCAGTCAGATTCACTCACAATTAAAATTTTAAAAAATTCTTTTGATAAATACCTACTTCAAGTCCATTAAACATCTAGAATCTAGAATTATCACTTTTGTTTTTCATTCTCAGAATATACAGTGAAACAGCAACAGTGGACAGAGCACAGAAGAAAAAAAAAAACAAAACACATTTCATATAGTAAACAAGATTAACTGAAAAATTTAACAAATCAAACTGCTTTCCAGATCAAGCTTTTATAGCTTTTAGAAAAAATACCTCTATGGCTATTGCCAAAAATTCACAAAGAGCAAATAATCCCCAATGCAGCTTACATTAGTCAAGATTTCAGTTTGCCTAATGTTAAACCAATGGAGATTTTAGGATGCTAAATACTTAACACAGTGTTAACTAAGCCTATGCCAACACTACAGAGTGATGGTTATTTTTGCCAGCAGTGACTCAGCAGTTTATCAGGTTGTTCCTCAGCTCTTTTCTTTATTATTTAGAACATTGTATAGAATCTCTTTAAGCACACTTTCTGCCAAAATAACTATTAGCTCCATTTCTAGTACATACCTGCAAGTTTAGGGAATGGACCAAAACGTGCAGATGACTTCCAAACACCTAAAAAATGTATTTGTGCATTGTATTATTTTTCCTCTTATTTTATGTTTAAAAAGAGTAGTATATGCTTACCATTGTATATGAGGCCTCCAGTCATAGCCATGCTACCCAAGGAAATTGGAAGAGCTGAAAAAAGCACACAGTTAATTTTATCTGAGTTATTTCAGTATTTTAAGTTAAGTGAGGTTAACATATTCATGGCTTCATGAACAAAGATATGATTAGTATCTGTACCATAGTAAATACATTGTTTTCTTATCACAACTCCATTTGATTGTATTTGGTTTGAGCAAACAAAGATTGGATGAACTTTGACCCTTGTCGGCTAATAAAAGCAAATACATACAAGAAATATGACACTAAATGGTCAATAAAATACAAAGACACGAGTAGAAGAGAAATAACTATATTAATATGCTTATCTTTGTGAGCATAGGATTTATAAACTGCTCTGTTTACACCAAACTATAATTATAATCAGTAATTTAATCAAATAATGAGCGTCATATTTTAACACTTTAAGACTCTTTTTAATAACTGCATGAATAGATGGTCTTTGCAATGATATATCTAAAACGGAATTTCAAACTTTTTCAAACCAGTGATTTTTATTGGTCAAAAAAAATAAAAATAAATAACAGTATCAAATTTATTGGCCTCGAGATGTTGTGATGTCATGTGAACACAACCTATTACTTACTGTGAAGCTCTTCCTATATGTTGGTGTGATTATTGTAAATTTGTAGTTGCAAATTATTTTTTTGTTTTATATGTGATGTTGCCATTCAGCCAGAAGACTATTGTAATTAGAGTTTTTTTTTTTTATTGTAGGTAAAAGTGCACTTTTATAGTACACTCTGCCCCCTGCCTGACTCCATGGTGATGTTGTTGGTTTGCCTAGAATGTTCCCTTGCACGGTAAATATATCTCCACTATTTGTTTCACTATGTGTGTTTTTATTGTTCAATAATTAACTTCCACATTAAATTATACATTTTATCTTAACACACCAAACTCGTTTCTTAAATAAGAGAATATGGCCGCCTGGTTTGTGTGACCTTAAATAACCTTTTGGTTTTTAAAGCCTAAACTGATCATCTGTGTTCAAAGTTTGTCTAAACGTATAGAGATTCTGAATGATTGTTCCTTTTTGGACATGTGGGAGTGCTTTCTAGGGAGGCGGGTCTAATTTCACAAAGAAGAATGTAAACAGTGACATTAGTGAATGGGCTGGTGATAAATGAGACCAAAGCAACTGTCAAAGTCTTGTGCAATACGCCGCTTACAACCAGGTAAAGGTTACAAAGGCACAACCTATTCAAAATCAGTCCTAGCATGTATTTTTATAGCAAAAATACACAAATGTAGCTGAATATACCTCTGTACCAGAAGCTCTCATCTTGGCATTCTTTCCAAACTTTCCTCACATCTTCTCTGTGGACATGGTGGTCACTTATAGGCACTGGAAGAACTAATGTGAATATTAAGAGTTAGTTGTCTACACTAGATGATAAGAAAATGCATTTGTTTACACTTACGCCTCTCGTTTGCTGTGGAGCAGGGGTTGTACCAGCAGCTGCAGCTCCTTCTGTCCTCACAGTCACAGTCTCTCCTTCAGAGCTCATGATTTGAAGAAAGGGTACAGTTTTCCCAGCTCTCTCCGATGTTAGGTTGATACAGAAACTAAAACTCTTCTACCTCTCTCCCTCTGACTGCGCAGGTCTTCTAGAGCTTATTGCAAATGCTCCTCCCAGGATTGCATTGCTAAACTCCGCCCCATTTACAAAATACATGAGAAAGGCACAACATATGTTTGATAAAATAACCTAAAAATTAACTTGAACATGAAATTAATTAGAATAAACACTTTAGTATGCCAGAAGTAGCCTAATGATGATAATAACTTTGAGCATAATTATAAAAATGTTGCATCAAGGTCAAGGATTACCTCTGTACACACATGATCACATTGAAGGTACACCTTACTCACGTTTTACAAAAGTCTTACTGCAAAAGGCTGTAACAGACAGTGTCAGCAATTTGGGAATGAACACTTTCATGATTAGAAAATGTAGTAATAAACCTAATATTATGTAAAATTAGCCATACCAGAATGAAATGGTAACCAAGATAAAGCAAGGTAATGAAATAAATATTAACTTGAGTACTGTTTTAGCAGCTTACTTTTACTGCTACTTGAATAATATTTTGTGCCTTGTTTTTATGATTATCACAAAAGATTCTAGCTTGTGAATTTTGTAGATAGGTATAAGTAACCTTTATTTATATATCACCTTTGACAAAGAAAAATCCTAAAGTGTTCACAAATAAGTAGGCCGAATTAAAACAAGAGAAAATGTAGGTTCACTGACAATATCAATACAAACTATTTCTAAAACAGCATATTCAATGTAACTCACTCTTCCTTCAGTACAATTTTGGCTACACTACCCACCTCTTATAAGGCCATGTGCTCAGAACATGAATAATACGCTAACTTGAAACTTGCAGTACACTACATATGACGCAGTTATTGCTATTTGCATTACTGTATGAATAGGAGGATTGTCACCTGGACCTGTAACGAGTTGGGTCAGGTGGATTTGGGCTTCCAAGGTTTTGAAGGAACAAAATATTGCCTTGTCCTGTTCTAGAAACTGACCATCTGTAACTTTTTCTACGGATAAATGAGTTAGCAAACCCTAAAAAACTGCACTAGCTTTAGAAGGCAGACCTGTGAGTGATTTGGACCAATAGTATTTCATCGTGGGCCGTGTCCTGCCTTCCACGAGGAAATTGGTTCTGACTGATGCCCTCATAAAACCCACCTGGCCAATCTGTTTAAGGGATAAAGGAGCCTGTTTAGAAAAGCCTGACCAATCACTTTCTTTTGTAGGCGGGTTTGCTCATTTGTTTCCGTTTTTTGACATGACATCCCGAATAACCAATAAACAGCGGCAAAGGGCGGGTTTTACGCACGTCCTGGTGCAATCACTGGCGATGGGTTGGCTTTACGCACAGATGGCCCGCCTATTGGCCGGTCTGCAGACTTGCCTCAGACAGTTGTATGTTTCATAAAAATGCACTCTGATGCGGCAAGTAAGTAGTAACCATTACTGAGAAATTTTTAGAGCATTTGGCACCGTTTTGTACGCACCACTGAGTCTGTCGCGACGAGGCGCGCGTGGATTTTGTGCATTTACGCCAACTTTTAGCCCGTCGTCTTGGATTATTTCAGGACAACGCATGATCCCGTGCTGTTTGCTCGGCTCTTTGTATATGCCACTGCTGTGTTTCTCGATAACAAAGGAAGAGCAGTACGAGTAAATGTAAAAGATATGCGTGTAAATGCAAAGATGTTGACTTTGGCATTGTATCCCATGGATATTTATTGTCTAACATTGGCAGTCTTTCATCGCGAGCAACAAAGGTTAGCTTAAACGAAAGCTTTCGACACTAATTAGTCGGTTTAAATGTTTTAATGAAATACTCACTAAGTGTTCTCAGCTTTACCTTATGCTTGGCAGCAGAATAGTGTGTTTGATGCTTATTGTGATCTTGTTCGTTTGTGAATTGTAATAGAAAGGGAAAATTGTGACGCAGTTGGGTAAAACATCTTGCATTATCCGCTGCAGCAGTGCTGTCGTACTTTGCGATATTTAGACAAAACCTTCCTATGAGCTTACACGACCCCTCGTTTCTTGGATGGATCTGTTCTATATATTTTGGGAACATTACAAAACGCATTCAATCAGTTCGTGCAAATGTTGGGGTTGAGGGGCTCTGAAAGAAACCGTCGCAGTGCTAAGGACTGGGAGTTGTAGTTTAAATCCAAAGCGTGAGCGCCACTTTAGCACTGTCACCGAAGCTAATGGACTACAACGCCCATGAGCCCAACTCTCCAGATACTTTGTAAACTCTATGCAAGTTGTGTGTCTGCACTGCTATTTTAGGTATGCAGCTAGTGCTATTCGCTCGCTAATGTGTTCGTTTGTCTGGTTTTAGCCTCGTGGAAATGCTGCTTGTTTTAAACGGCTAATAACAGTAACTAGATGTAAGTTAACGTTTTGTTGCTCAAGAATATAGCTAGTCTTCAGTTGAAAGTATTTGGCGTTAGCTTACGGTATTCAGTCACTCCCTTGTTGCTGTCTTATGCCATTCTCTTTTGCATAGCTGAGTTAAAATTACGAAGTTAGCCTTGGTTTGCATTTTAACTGTATGTTTCAGTAGCTGATTCTGCTGTTTTAAATGTGGCTATTGCTAAAAGCATGTCAGTCACCTTGTTGTACCCTTGCACCCTCCTTATCAGCTTTGATTGGGAGCAGAAAGCTGTTTGTTATGATTTTTCCTGAGTATTCTGATGTTGTCTTTATTTTTTTGTAATCCAATTAGACTTTCAGCTGAATTCCCATTTAACCACACTGGCCAGCATCCATAAGATCCACCACACCTTGCACAGGCTGGTAAATATGCTCAAACAACAGCTAGTTAAGGCTTGTTATTAGAGAATTGTATGTAAACAATTGCTTTATAACACTGTTGGTTTCACTAGAATTTGACAGAAGACATTGGGCAGGAAAGCCATCCTTCAGGTAACATTCCTTATTTTGCTTTTAACTCTTGCCTATGCAAAGCTAACAGTAATAATATATAATTTTGCAGCTTGTTGCTCTAGAGCCATGCCTCCCAGGAAAAAGAGGAGACCCTCTGCTGGAGATGACATGTCAGCCAAAAAGAGTCGCCAGGACAGGTGGGATTTCTCTCAGACTTGTCAAAGATGTTGAAACATCAGACACTAATCAGTGCTAAAAATTGTATTGTTTGGTATTTATAAATATTAAAAGTAGATTCAAATGAAGATGGTATTGAAGATGTTAAATTCATACACATTTTTACTCCATTGAGAAGTAAATGTATTTACCAGTAATGATCCAGCAGTTTATTTATTTGATAGGGACAGTACATATTAATGAACACATGTAAAATACACATATGTCAGATTCTGGCAAAGATGCTAATTTCCACCTGTTGTCTGTTGTAGTCACACAAAATCTTTACAATACAAAAAACAAAATATAATCTACAGTAAGTTTATCAAGTTGTTCCATGTCTCTTTTTAATTTTGACGCTGCTTTTTCCCCCTAATTTCTAACCTCCATTAAACAACTTGGCGTATTTCCTATGACAACATTTTTCTGTATTCCTTTCTTAATGAAAAAAAATAAAAAAATATCGATTTTCAAATTCTGAATTATAACGTATTGTTATGTCATATTTTACAGTGTGTACAGAAAACATGAGGCGTTACAAATCCGCGAAGAGGACACGTTTTCCAATAAAAGGTGTCTAGAGTGGTTCTACGAATACGCAGGTAAGTGTGTCGGTCCCGAGAATCAAAACATAAAATGAAGTTATCTACAGACTTACAAATTGTATCTCTCAAAGGTTGCGACGATGTGGTCGGTCCTGAGGGCATGGAAAAGTTCTGTGAGGACATTGGGGTTGAGCCAGAAAATGTAAGTTTTTTTTTTTTTATGTAAATTTGATAAGGCAAGCAGTTCAGGTGGCTCATTTCTCACTACTGAGCACCATTTTTTTTGGCTGTGATTGCAAATTTCTTTTGTTTGTTACAACTATAAAAAAATCCAGATTTAAGGATGACAGGCCTTTTTTCTTTTCTGTGCTGGTTCAAGACACGATCACCAGGTTAATTTATTAACCAAAATTAACCACGTAAAAGAAAGCGAAGGGATTTGCAGGATGACTTTGTACCTGTATTAATCTTCTATTCACTATAATGTCGTTACAAAATTGTCAAATTGATATGGGAGTTGGTGTGCTTTATGTTAATCTATATCAAATTGAACAAGACATTATATTTAATAGACATCCTTTTGGCCTTTGTGAATGTAGTTTAGAATCGTGTTACTCTGCAACAGATACAATGACAACAACAAGTTTTGTTTTTTTAGGAAAATCATTTAATTTGGATAGCATTAAAAACGAGAATACTGATATGGTGATATATTTTTAAGAGAAACTGAACTTATTGAAAGAACATAATGAGCTTTGTAGATATGCAACAGCACATTACTGGCCAAAAAATACACCTAAATGTCGATTGCCACCAGCCATTACACCACAAGAAGAAGAAGATGATGTAATGTTGTAGAGAAGCTTTGCCTGTAACGATTACTGCATGTTTGTACCCAGGTGGTGATGCTGGTTCTGCGTGGAAACTAGATGCCCAAGTATGGGATATTTCACCCTCCAGGAGTGGCTCAGAGGAATGGGTTCTCTGCAGTATGTTTGTTCTTGTTTCTTCAATTCACTCTATTCTCAGGTGTAAAATTATTTGAGGACCTATGAATATGACTGATGTTTCTTATCGGTGTGTCTTGTTAGGTGTGACTCCACAGAAAGGCTAAGGAACTCTCTGGACTACCTGAGATCTGTTCTCAACGATAGCACTAGTTTTAAACTCATTTATAGATACGCTTTTGATTTTGCCAGGGTAAGAATGAATACTGTGTACCTTTTCTTTACACACGCTTAAGCCTTCTGCACACTAGAGGGGTTTTGGCCTGATTTTAAGCCCAATGTGCCCCCTCTACGAGTTCGGGGAGGCGTGGCCAGAGTAAGGAGATTTTTGTCGTTTGTTAGTGCGTCACTGCAACTATTTGTCAGGGTGCATTATCGTGAGGTTTATGTGCGGCACAAGCGCAAGGATCTTTACAACTCTTGAAATTTAAAGAAAAAAAGAAACCTTGCCTCATCATCTGTAAATAAATGTAATGCTTTGTGCACATAGTCAAAGTGCAAATTCTTTTTTTGGAGCATTACGCACGTCATCTCCAACGCAACGACTCCTTAAATGATGTGCGAAGCTACTTTAGCCTGTTAACATGGCCAACACAGAGTTTGTTGGAACTTTTTTTTTTTATTTCACGCCCCCAAAGCGTCAGTGTAACAGCTCCTGACCTCTTACCTCCTGTGACATTTGAAAACCTGGTTTTATCCATTGATGGATTAAACCAGGTGCACTGTTCTCCGCTCGCTGCTGCGCTCCACTAGTCTGTGTCATCTCTGTTCTTCCTGTGACATGATGCGACTGTGAGACAAATAATCGTTGTAAATGTCCTTATGTCTGTGGCCTCTCTTTTTTTTTGACACGTCTAAAGATCCTAAAATCCTCTAGTGTGCAGCCGGCTTTATTGTAATCATTCATCTTGGAGTGATCCACTGTAGAAAAGGCTTCAAAGGTATTCAAAAAGGTGGACAAAGTTTTAAAGATATTTCTCAATCTTCAGTATGACTGTCTTTGAAGCATTTTCTACTTTGCACATAGTTCACTAAAATGTAATTTTTAAAAGTGCACTGTCTGTATTCAGTCCTCTTTTCCATATAAAGATGATATTGCATTGAATATTACACAGTGCACCTTTAAAAAATTATGCTGTATGTTGATTTTTTTAGATTTTATAAACCAATGTTCTCTCATTATATTGATAAATCTTTTTTAACATAAAATATAACTACATTTTGTATGTGTAATCAGGAAAAAGACCAGAGGAGTTTGGACCTGAACACAGCCAAGTGCATGCTTGGTCTTCTTCTAGGAAAGACGTGGCCACTGTTTCCTGTGTTTAATCAGTTTCTAGAGGTAAGTGTTTGTTTAATTCATTCTAATATCATGTCAGATTACTACTAATTTTGTTTTGCTGTTTTGTTTTCAGCAATCAAAGTACAAAGTTATCAACAAAGACCAATGGTGTAATGTTTTAGAGTTCAGCAGGACAATCAACCTGGACCTTAGTAACTACGATGAGGACGGTGCCTGTAAGTACTTTGTAAACATTATAAATAAAGTGTCCACTGCATGGTTTTGTCGCAGCTGTCACAATGATTAATATTGAACTTGGAGCCATTGCTCCATCATCAAAGATGAGCAGCAATTGATATCAAGGTTGTCTAATGTTTTATATTCTTGAGTGAGATGTTCTGTCTCTGCATCTTTGACAGCCTTTTGTCAATTTAGTAAAAAAAAACGTGCACCTCACACAGCAGATGATCTTTGAAGTGAACAGGGTGTCTCTGTATAGAGGTATAAATCAGTGGTTCCCAAAGTGGGGTTGGGACCCATTAGGGGAGTCCGAAGCAAAATCTCGGTGTCGCAAATTGATTTCAAAAAGTAACTTTGCAATTATGACTTGGCATTTAATCTGTTTTTAACTAAATGCAGCGATTAACTACTAAAATAATTATATTTGACTCTTACCGTTGCTAATGTTGCGGTAACACTTTATAATAAGGTCTAGATACAAATCATTTATAAATGTTAACTATTAAGGTAACATGACCCGATCATTACTAAATTATTGGATAGTATTTACTAACAATAAACAAACATTTACTAATCATTTACTTCTAGCCCCTATTCTAAAGTGATGACCATTCATAGGTTTTCCAATAAATGTATTTAGTGTCTGATTCCCGTTATTGGTACAGATTCTCCCAGACCAATAATGATATTTTGATATTTGTTTTTCAGCTCATTTCAATGTCAATAGTGTTCCAAAAGGCTAGCTCCTGTGTTCTGTAAAATTACACCCTGAGATGAGTCTCCTTGTTTAAAGTTTGTGCTAAAAAAAATTTGGATTTTTGTATTTTTAATTACTGTTGCTAACCCTCACCCAAGACCCAATCCTAAACTTAGCCATAGAATTGTGCCTAAGTGTAGCCAAATGAGTTGTTAACAATTTCCCACGGTCAGGTTACCTTACAAAAGGTCACAAAAGTCAGTGAAGGTGCTCATCTTGATACCACACTGGTCTGCCTCAAAGGTGTAGATGATCTAACCACCACATTTTCATCACTTTAGTATGAGGAGCTGGAAGTAAATGATTTGTAAATGTTTATTCATTATTCGTAAATACTATCCAATCATTTAGTGATGATCAGGTAATACTATCTTAATAGTTAACAAACATTTGCAGATGATTTGTATCTAGGCCTTTATATAAAGTAGTAGGCTACAAATTTAGCTTTAATGGCCACGACTTGGTTGCATGGCTGTTTGGGATCCTGAACTGAAAAGCTTTGAAACCCTTGATGTAGATGGCTTCACAGCATTGTAAATGTAAGCTATGAGTACAGGGAGAAATTACATGTTCTCCTGCAAGAGCTCAAAACAGCTACAAATACAAAAACGCAGCTATTGTCTCATAACAAATAAAACACTTTTATCAGATGTTCTTCTAATAATGTTCCCACTCAGTCTGAATGTTAAGGAACTAAGAGATTGATCACATGAGCCATCGGAAGTAACTGTAGCAGTCTTAATATTTACAATTTTTCACATCTTGTAGTGTGACATCAGTCACATCAAATCAGTGCAAAAATCATGCAGTGGACCAGGCTAATACTGTATTACACTTTTTTAAAGCATCTGACTTTTGTTTTTGCCAGGGCCAGTTTTGTTGGACGAGTTCGTCGAATGGTACAAGGAAAGACAAATGTCATAGTCGCATTTCCAAAAATGACATGAACCCAACTGTGACAACCCAACAAACCGCTATAAAAATACAATAACTTGGGAAGAAAAGAAGAAAAATTGAATTCGCAATCGAGGTGTCAAGGGACTATTGCATGTGATGGATAAGGCACCGGAGGCCTGTTTTTTGAGTTTTTTTTAGATATCCAGAGGAGGAGAATGCAGTGCCCTGTCTTCATAATACTGTACGTGTTGAAATGACATGACATTTTGCACAGAGATGAATTCATAACAGTATTTTTCTGGAAGTAGCACTCTTTAAACCCGTTCTGAAGTGACCATTCTTGCATCGTGTCTCCAGTCTTATACCGTCTTTTAAGACTTTTTTTTTTTTTTTCCAACCTGGGCACAATATGAAATCCACTACTTCTCCTGCAATGGACTTTTGTGGAGATGATGCAGCCAACATTACGAAGCACACTGTGTCAAAGAAGGCAGGTTTCTTTGTGCCTGTGCTGCAAACTATTGAGTTGTGCCACTGGTCCCTGCTGCTGTTATCCATCTTTTGCTTACCGAACCCCTTGTGAGGGCTTCAGACCTCCATAACACCAAACTAAATAGAGTTGCTGCTTATTTCTCTTATTACAAAGCATCGCCGACTCGTGAGAAGCATTCATTGGTCTAACTGTGACCAGTCTATGCGCCGGCGTTGCTTAGGTAAGAGTACTCTTATTACTGTGCCTCAAAACACAGGACCCAAATGGACATCGATCAAACAAATACGTCCTTACGACCACATGCTTTATTATCAAGGAAATATGACTTGGTGAGTTTCATTTCTAGCACTGTTTTATTAAAGGTGCCACCATGTAACTTTCATGAATGGTCTGCCACCATCTTGTTGTCTTTATGAAGATGTCTAAAATGTTCCATGATGTTGCATTAGATGTATTTATCTCTACAAGCATTTTATTGCTGGAGAATAGCCTATTCGTAACTATATTTGCACACCTTTCTACAGATCTTACTTGTAACTGGTTAGATAAAGTTAAAACTAATATCTCCATAAAGACAAGCAGATGTTGGTGTCTTCGACTGAAAAGTTACACATTGCACCTTTTTAAAATACAGCAGTTAGGCATCGTAAGCAACTGTACTCATTGTGTCATTCCCAAGCCTGGATAAATGAGGAATGAGACTCCTTTTTAGCAAACCGGTTCATGCCAGACACGTGACGCCATCTTGTCACCAAGTAAGCAAATCCCAAAGGAAATCTGTATGAGCTGCTTAAAATGTTTTCTGTTGCTGTGGTGAAGACATTTGTGGTACAATAATTGACATCCAAATGTACAGAAATTAATTTGGGTTAGTTTTGTTAGTGACTGATTTGCATATCATTTCTAATACACCGAATTCATCTAAAACATCTCACAACTGAAACATGGCACATTTCCAAGTGGTGGTGCAGCACTAAAAACAATTTTTATGCTGTTTGCTCACTTATACTGTACATTTGCATGTTTGAAGTGTGAAAAGTGAAGAAAGGCTGCTTTATCGGGCCAATTTTTTGCCCCTTTTGACGCTATGTTACAGTATGGTCAAGCTCACAAAAAGCTTAAATTGAACAATTTAGTGCAAAGTGGAATTTCCATAGACACACTCTTGTCTCACATGTTTGTAGCAAAGCACGACTGAGGCAGAGTTTAAAGTTGACTTAAATTAACTGATTTCATTTTATTTTTTCAGTAGCCTATCTGCAGACTTGTCATAAGGCTCCCGGGGGCCCTTAAAATATCTTTAATTTAATTTTGGAAATAATGTCTTAAAATTAACAAATTTGACCTGAAAATATTTTCGGAGGTTCTTTGGATCTTGAAAAGTTTTTACTTGAAAAATGTTGCAGGAACCTTGTTTTGGGCTCAACGCTTATCAGCCGATGGTTTCACTGAAGTGAAAAAAAAAAACATGAGTCATTCCTAAATGTAAAGTCATGGAAAAGCCAATCAAATTCATGTCATTCTGTGCTGTCATGTGAGATGTTAATTGATGGAAGACTACTCAAATTATTCACAAATGTCTGAAAGTACAATAACTAAACTAAACCAGCCATATTTTTTATCTTTGACGCTAGTTTTCATGAATCTATCCTCATAGATCTAATGTCATTCTTTCTTCTCACCATGACCAGGCTTTGGATTGACACAAAAAGTCAAGCAGCTTGTGACGTCTGGTTATCTGGGTTGTGGACAAAAATGTATGCATTCGAAGCAGAAACATTGATTTGGTACTAAGGCATGTTGTCTTAAAGTTCCGGTTAATCGATGTGTTGAAATGTGCCGACAACAACACATTGCATTTATACAGATTCTGAGTGGTCAGGGATTATTTCAGGATGAACTTTGACTGTTGGGCTGTGTTATAAGTTAACGTTGAAATAGTTAGTGTCCATTTTGTCTTTGGAAACATGGTTATCTGTTGTCTTCCTTAGTCCACCAATAGTTCAGGTCTTCTCTTAATACAGTAGTAGCATTTAATATGGACAGTGTTAACCAACGCACATAAGACCAGTGACCCTTTGAATCTGGAAGAGGTCCGGTAGTGCTTGTATAGAAAAAAATAAGTAGACTTGTCTTTAAAAAAATGATAAATTAAAAAAACTGGGTCACCATTTAGGAGTAAAGGATCTATATTCACATTTTGAACTATGTTATGATATTATTGGTTCCTTATCCAGAAACCAACTACATCATAATAAGTTGAGTTTTATTTCATTCACACTATTTAAGGGAAAAGTATTGTTTTTCCCTTGTATTTAGTATGGAACTTTGACATGTAAATTAGTTATGTTTTGTTCATTGTAAAATTCCAAATTTATCTGAAACTGAAATGGGTACTTGATATCCTATTCAAAACTATAGAACTGATAAGCCCTGTCTTTTTTTTTTTTTTTTTTTTTTTTTTTTAAGATTATAGTAGTATTTCTGTATTTCTTAGTAAAGAAATACAGACAAGTGGGCGGAGCTAGCTTGTAGTTGAAAGCAAATTTTCGGAGCACTCAAGCATCAGCTGCATGACTATACAAGATTACTTAAACGGGTAGTTTTTTCCTCTAAAACTGAGGAAAAGACTACTTTGTTCCACCTTGTGATGTCATTATCTGCTGAAACTTTGGGTATTAAAGTTTTCCTATAGAAAATTACTCTTTGTCACAAAATATCATTTCACAAATGTTAAATGTGGTGATTTATATTCATAACCAGAGCTATTCTAACCTGGCTCACGCCAGATGGATCTGTGTTGAACTCTGATTTGAGGTCTTCTACAATATCGATCTGGAACTTTACTCGCTGAAGGAAATACTATATTACTGTTTAAACAGAATCAAATGCAGCTGAAACATGTACATCCACGGGAGCTGCCATCTTTGTTTTGTTTTTATTCAGGCGGTACTTTTTGCCATCATTGCAACCAACCCACCTTGCTGCAACGTGATTGGGTCGTTAACTCGCTGGGTTGGACTCCAAACCAATCGTGCTGCTGGAAGGTCAGATGTATTATCTTGAGTTTGTGAATTCACAAATATTGCAAGATAATCCATCCGGCTGGCCACTTTAGACTTATTCATTTTTAAACATTCATTTTCTCTGTATTCCATCTGTATGACATTTTTGACCTGCAAGATGTTGGAATGCCTGTGAATGGCTCCATAGAGACTAAAATAACAGTTAATTTACTACGACATCATGATATCAGAAGGTGGCGCAGAGCATTTTGATCTTTGAAGTTGTAGAGCGCCAAATCAAGCAGGATTTTCCAAGCTTTTGTGAATGAAACAAAACACAACTATGGGGATGTATTTGATGAAGTAACAAGATTTAAACACGACAAAAATCTCACAGACGTAAAATGTGCGTAATATAGGACCTTTAAATACAATGGACACAGATGTTCTGTGATGATACTATGCTGTTATTTTGCCTATTGTATTGTTCTGGTAAATACATGTATAAATCTGTCCTTGGCTGTGGTGTGACGGCGCTGAAATTTGTCAAGAAATGTTAATATTTGCATGCACGCTCCAAACCACGCCTTTTTTGAAAAACACATTTTGTTTGTACAGTAATTTGTGAGAAAAAGTGTTTTGTGCTTAATAAATTTAATACTTACAACAATGTTGTTTCCCTAAAGACATGGTTGTAAGTATTGGACGATGTAACCTCAATGGGGAAAGGATAGTTCCCTTCTGCATCACTCATAGTGTTAAGTTTTATAGCTCAATCTAGCACTTAAAAAAACAGCAAATCCCAAATCCACGAATTTTTAGTAATCACAACTTTTCACCTTTTACACATGCACTTAATCCACTGCAGCTGAAACATTTTAGGATGCCATATGTACATTTCATTCTGTACTTTTTTGGATTTTTCTAGATCAAAATATGATGCAGGAGGTGGAAGAGCCTTGTCCCAACTGTATATATGTATGTAAAGCTATGTGTCAATATGTTTGTTTTCAGTATAACCTATGTCCATATAAGCAAATAAAAGCGTTTATTAACTTAATTGTTTGTGTTGAAATAATAACAAAATGGCAAAGGAGTAAGACCATTAAAACAATTGTCAAATGTTAATGGTAATTTTAATAAGCTCTTTTACACAATATATCAAAATTTATCAAATTTAACTGATAAAGCATATGTTGGCTGTTTACAGAGCAAGTTTTTCTTTACTAGTTTATTATAATCATATTTAAATACATATGATTGCATTCAGTTATAATACTGATACTTTAAAAAAGAAATAAAAATATGTGTAGAAAATTATAAATGAAATAGCATAAAAATAGGCATAGTAATCTGTTCAAAATAAATTATCTTTATATACAGACAGCAAGTAATTTGCTTTTTTTGTTCTGAGTGGTGAAGAGCTACAGATTGGAGACCATTACAGTTACACCACAATCTTTAAAGATCCATTATAGCTTTTGTAGTGGATGAGGGCAGCCTGCTTGTCTCACTAGAAGATATTTTTGATTCATCGTAATCTTCTGCAAATGAAATGTCATTAGGTTTACTTATTTACCTACCAAAAATATTACATAGCACATACATACTACAATGTAAATTGCAAGCAGGCCAGTCAACAGAGAAACTCTAATATTGACACTAATTAAATCTCATTAAAACTGGATTAATAATTGAATATTTTCAAGCTTGTCATGTATGTCACTTTACAACTCTTTGGGATAAGAGATGATTGTGTGTAGGATGGTAAGTTCGATTCCCTTTTTGTCTCAAAAGCTGTGCTAGTGACTACAAAATTCATGTAGGCCTTTGTGAAAACTAGTGATGTGCTAAAAGGTTTGTGAGAACGACAGAGGAGTTAAAAAGGTTTACATAAATACATTGTTACTTTACAAATTAAAGTACAACTTTAGTAGAAAATAATGCATTGAGTCAATTTATGGTACTAAGACTCTTAATCATGTGACAATGGACCTCTTGCCTCATCTCTCTAATTAAAAAAATGCTGTAGGCTACTTGATTTTTAGTAGGCCTATTTTATATGCAAATAAACATAAACCATTTAACCGTGTAATACATGTTTTCCTCACTTACTTATGCTTTCTGAGTCTCATATTTCACCCTTTTCACAATTTTCAGAAGCCATCGTCAATAGGTCCTTTTCACGCTGTGGCTGAGCTAGTTCCGGTCTGAAATTACCACTGGAAGATCCTTTCCTGTCAGTTCATTTCCTTGGAAAACTAGCTAAAACGCCGTAAATTAATTAAATATTTAATTGATACAAAGCAAACAAATTACAGCCAGAAAATAATTTCCAGCATGTTAAGACCTTCACATACGAGGTAAACATTTCACCAGAGAAAACCCATGAGTTTATAAAAGTGCTGTTTGTGTCTCACAGCTAATATTTCATTGAATTAATAACGTTAAATAACTCTACAAATTTAACTAGATTTTGATATTTTCATTGAACTGTCTACTTTTAAGTTAGTTTATTTGTTAGCATTTAGCAATGCCCTAAAATTATGCACTTTTATGAACATGTAGTCTTTCCTTGGTGAAATATTTACCTTGTATGTGAAGGTCTAAACTCACTGCCAGTAATTAGTTGAAATTTGTATTTATTTTTTTAATATTAATTAATTTTAGTGCATCTCTGCAAATTCCCCATAAGGAATGAATGGAATGAGATGGAACTGTTCACAAGTATTCGCAAACCAGAATTAGCCAAACATCGGCATGACACTGACCCATTAAGCCATTTCACTTTGCTAACGGGAGCTAGCCACATACTAAATCATACATGCGCACTTGTTTTGTTTCAGGATGCGACACTATAAACTAAATTTCACCAAATTAGATACTTCATTTACTTGAATTCCAAATTGAATTTAAGGATTATGTTTTTAGAAATTGAGTACAGGGCTCTTAAACTGCACTAATGTTTGGGTTGTTGTAAAATGGGTCATCAACGGATTCTTCTTCTGTTGTTTTAGTCTGGACATAACTTAAACTTCCTCTGCTAAGACTGCTTTGTGGGGATCTCCATGTAAAGTCTACACTTTCTTCTGGCAGTGGTGTTGATGGGACGGGCGGGGGCAGGTCTAGGGGTAGCTCGGTAGATTTAATACTATGGGTTTTGTAGCTGGGAATCCCATACAACATGCCTGCACGCCTTCTTTCATCTAATGTGGGTGAGACTGTGCTATAACTCTGTGGTTGGGAAATTTTAGTTTTGATGTCTAATGATCTTCTGTAGACGGTGAGATGTTCTTGCGCATAGTCAACACTAACAGGAATTGATTCAGTAAACGTTTCGGAATCCCAGTTTTTCCGATCAGATGACATTGCCTTTAGTGCGCTGAGTCCTCTCCGTTCAGTCCTATTGTCAAATGTTGTAGCGTCTATAATCGTGGGTGATGTATTGAAAGTTACACTTCGAGGGTTGTACGTTTTTTGGGTCACAATTACAGTCGACTTTAACTCTTTTCGTTCGTCCTCGCTGCTACAGGAGTCAGACGAACTATCTTTTAATTTTGGGGGAGGTGAAGACATGGGTGGAGGTGATGTGTTGCCATCTGGATGTCTTTTTGGAATAGGCAAGGGATGCTCAGAAAGATGACTGCCCACGCTGCTCCATCTCATATTTGGCGGCAATTCCCTTTGTTTTGAAGGCAGTAACTTTCGCTTGATACTATCCAAACTCAACTTCTTTGGTGTTTGAAGATTGCTTTCAACATACAGAGGTTCTCTATAAATGTCTCGATTTGCACTGAAGGAACTGCTAGTGCTTTTCATAATTGTACGCTTGTATTCGATGCTGCGTTGGTCGGTTACATCAGAAAATCTATGCGCGTAAACTTTGTCATCATCACTACTTGAAGAACTCGGCGGTGGTGTGGGCGCTTTGATATTTAGACGCCTTTTAATTCGAGGTATACCCTTGCTTAAATCTGGGACGCCCACTGCATCTTCATCGCTTTCACTATTTGAAGAGTTGTCAACGTTTATCTCTCTTGTTGGTGCAATCAAGACTTGCTCTGTAGCTTTCATCATACCACTATCAATCTTATCTTGCTTTGGAGAGCTTGGAGGAGGCGTCGAAGGCAATGATGGAGGATCGCTTGATCTTGTTATATCAAGACGTTTTCGAAATCGCGAACGTCCCAAATTCATGTTTGCCCATTTTGATTGTAACTCCGGTGTAACTACAGGCGATGTACTGCCAGTTGAAGCTTTGTCGCTTGGATCATCTGCAATAATAGTGTACTTTTCCAGCTCAATACTTGGAGAAGTTTTAGATGGACTACGAGATATGGTTGATATTGGAGAGACTTTTATGAAATGTTTGGTATCTTGAGAAATTACAGACCCACTTGGGATTTTGGATTTGTCCTTTTCCTCATCACTGGAGGAGCTTGATTCAGGATCTTCCAAAACGGGTTTCGAGGATGGCGCTTTAATGTCAAGACGTCTGCTAATGTAAGGAATATAAGGACTTGTTTGAGTGGGCAATCTTGTAGATACATTTTGGGTAACCTTTTCATCGTCATCCGAGCTACTAGAAGATGGATTGTGTAAAATATGACTTGGGCTTGACGGAACAGCTAAAGAAGGAGTTTGTGAAGGAACTTTGAAGTCTAGCCGTCTCTTAATTTGTGTAGCGCCTCTGAGTTCTATTACTGGCCATTGCGTTTGAGGTTCAACTTGAGATCCGGTCACACCAACCTTTTGTGCAGCTTCATTGTCGCTTTCACTGCTAGACGTAGGTCTTTGTTTTGTCGATGGGACTCTGCTCTGGATCAGTTTCACTTCTTCAACTTCACTCTCACTGCTTGAGGATATGTCTTGTTGCTGCATATTGGCTGTCGTTGATGGTAGACTTGATGGAACTTTCACTTTCCCACTTTCCTTGATATCTAAGCGTTGTTTAACTTTAGGTATTCTGACCAGATCAATCGCCGGCCATTGAGATTCAACAGTTGGTGGTGCAATCGCTGGATGATTTATTTTGAATTCTTCTTCATCACCACTGCTTTCACTGTTGGAGGAAGCCACAGAGTTTTGTTTTGGGATTTGTACACTTGTCGTTGGGAATCTTTTTTGCGATTGTGCTGCTGTTACCCTTACTTGTTTTTTGATATCTAAGCGTCGTTTAACTTTAGGTACTTTCACAAGATCTATTACTGGCCATTGTGATTCAGTTGGTTGTCTGTTTTGAGATGATACTAGAATTTTTTCTGCTTTATTTTCTCTGAGTTCATCATCACTTTCACTGCTGGAAGAGGTTTCAGATACATGCTTTGATGGGACTTTTCCTTGAATTTGTGTCACATTCATTTGCTCATTCTCACTATCACTGCTGCTAGAAGAGAATTTAGCATCAGGCGTAGTTGTTTTAACATCCAAGCGCTGCTTAAGTTTGGGTATTTTGACAAGATTAATTACAGGCCATGGGGCTTCTGGTTCGACTTGCTTAGTCGGAAAAGTTACCTGCTGTATATTTTCATAATAATTCACATTGATTTCTTGTTCTTCTTCACTCTCACTGCTAGAAGTAGAGTTAGTATCTTGTTTTGAGATTTGGCTGCTTGTAGAGGGGACTCTTTCTGGCCACTTTGGCACTGTTTTTACAGTTTGTCTTTCTTTGATGTCTAAGCGGCGTTTAACTTGAGGTAGTTTTATTAGATCAATTACTGGCCATGATGGTTCTTGGTGCAGTTCGGTTGTTTGTTTAATTGGAGGTGCTATCTGTTGTAGATTTTCTTTGGTAACCATTTTCATTTCTTGTTCATCTTCACTTTGCTACCCGAAGATGTCCCGATACCTTGTTTTGAGATTTGGCTGCTTGTCGATGGAATCCTTACTGGCCACTTTGGCACCATTTTTACAGCTTCTTTTTCTTTGATGTCTAAGCGGCGTTTAACTTTAGGTATTCTGACTAGATCAATCACTGGCCATGATGGTTCTTGGTGTAGCTTGGCTGGTTGTTAATTGGAGGTGCTATTGCTGTAGATTTTCTTTGGTAACCACCTTCATTTCTTGTTCATCTTCACTTTCACTACTAGAAGTGTCAAATTTGGTTTCTGCACAATGATGGGAGTTGATGGTACCTTTTCTTTAACTCCTTCATTTTCACTCTCACTACTAGAAGATGCCCAGGTACCCTGTTTTGAGATTTTGATGCTTGTCAATGGGACCCTTTCTGGCCACTTTGGAACAGTTTTTACAGCTTCTTTTTCTTTGATGTCTAAGCGGCGTTTAACTTTAGGTATTCTGACTAGATCAATCACTGGCCATGGTGGTTCTTGGTGCAGTTCGGTTGTTTGTTTATTGGAGGTGCTATCTGTTGTAGATTTTCTTTGGTAACCATTTTCATTTCTTGTTCATCTTCACTTTCGCTACTAGAGGTGTCAAACTTAGGTTTCTGCACAAGATGGGAGTTGATGGTACCCTTTCTTTATGTCTTTCATTTTCACTCTCACTACTAGAAAATGCCCCAGTATCTTGCTTTGAGATTTTGCTGCTTGTTAATGGGATTCTTTCTGGCCATTTTGGCACAGTTTTTATATTTCTCTTTCTTTGATGTCTAAGCGACGTTTAAGTTTAGTTATTCTGATTAGATCAATCATTGGCCAAGATTGTTCTTGGTGCAGTTCAGTTGTTTGTTTATTTGGAGGGCTATTTGTTGTAGATTTTCTTTGGTAACCATCTTTGTTTCCTGCTCATCTTCACTTTCACTACTAGAGAAGGTGTCAAACTTTGGTGTTTGCACAAAGATGGGAGTTGGTGGTACTCGTTGTTTGACTCTTTCATCTTCACTGTCACTGCCAGAAGACAAGTCAATTTCTGATGCAGTTTTGAAATCAAGACGTCGATTAACTTGATGGATATTTCTGAGATCCACTACAGGCCATTGGCGTTCTTTATTCAGTTTTATTATTGTTGGTGGTGTCATTGGAGACGTTGCTTGGTGTAGATTTATGTTTAGTTGTTCATCTTCACTCTCACTACTGGAGGAGCTTCCAGAGTCTAATTTTGTCATTCCAGGTTGTACTCTGTCTGTCCCATGGGTCACTTTAGTACTTTGTCTTTCTTTTACATCCAAGCGGCGTTTAATTTTAGGTATTTTCACCAAATCTATCATTGGCCACTGCGGTTCTTTAGCTTGCATAGTTGGAGTTGTGATGATTTGTGTTTTGATTACTTGTTCATCTTCGCTCTCACTGCTCGATGAAGTTCCAGAATCTGGTTTTGCCCTCCAACTACTTCTGAAGGTATAACTTGTGGTGCTATTGGTCTCTTAATGGGAGATGTTGCTTGTTGAAGGATTTCTGTATTTACTTTATCGTCCACTATTCCTGTTGGTACTTTCCCTTGCACATTTACATATAACGTTCTTCGAGATTGTTGTTTACAACGGGTTTGGAGAAGTTACCAAATGCACATTTTCGTAATAATTCTCTTCGCTTTCACTGCTGGAGGAGGTTTCAGTGTCTTTGATGACTGTTGACGGAAGCTTTTCATGCATGTTTTGTGTCCCTTTTACATTTACTTTCTGCTTGATTTCTAAGCGTCGTTTAATTTTGGGGATTCCTGCTAGATTTATCACTGGCCACTGGGATCTGGATCCAATGCGGCAATAGGTTGTTTAATTGGAGATGTTGAAGTGTGTATAATTTCTTCATAATATTTCCTTCATCATCACTTTCACTGCTTGATGATGTATACGATTTAATTTCAGTAGTCGTCGTTTTATTTCCTTGATTTGAATAAATGGGTATTTCCTCCTGTATTTCTTCGTAGATCCTTTCATCACAGCTAGAAAATGATTCTGTATGTCGTACTTTAAAATCTAGACGCCTGTCAACTTTGCCAACAAGGGCAAGGTTAACTACGGCCAGGGTGATTCTTGCTCCAAATCACGTTTTGTCTCCAATTGAGGTTTGATTTTGCCCATTTCATTTTCACTGTCACTGCTGCTACTGGAGGATTTTCGAGATGGTGGCAATGGGGCTCTTCTTTCTTAGCTGTTGGAGGTTTTAGCTCGGTTCAGTAATGTTTGTTCATTTCTCATGACTTTTTCTGAGTTGAATGAATCCACAATTGCAGTTTTAAAGATCAGTCTTCTTTTGATAGAAGGAATATGTTCAAGGTCTACACTAGGCCAAGTCTCTGCTCTTTGGGGCTTTTTGTCTCACTATCACTACTAGAAGACGATGATTTGGTAGAAGCTGTCTTGTCAAAACTCCCTCCCTCATCTTCTGAACCTGGGTTGACAGTGTACTCCGTTGGTTCACCATCACTAAGATCTGAACTTGAGCTAGACGACCCAAAACTGACATTTTTATTCACATCTGGCACAATTAAATTTGGATGCTTGAATGAATTATTTGGTGATATTGGAGACCCGCTGCGCACTGAATCACTATATTCGAATTGTTCCCCATTATCCCCATCATCCAAGTGGCGACCAATCAGCAAATGGCTCAGAATTAAAACCTGGTATTTCATTGGACCTTTCTATTGAAATCTGTGGTACGTCTACGGTTGTTTTTTGGATTGCTCTGGAATAGCTTGAGTTCTAATAGGCGTAGAACAATTTTCTTTCAATTTTTTTCACCTACTGAAGACTCTGAGATTGTGACGAAATGCTATGTCTCTCAATTGAATCTGGAATGATTTCAAATTCAACTTTTTTGCCTAAATAAGTGACTTTTCTGTGATTACCACTTTCACTACCTGAATCATCAGAGCTATCCAAATTAGTTTGAGGACCCCCATTGACTTCTTGCATATCTCCAGCTACAGCATCATAATACTGCATGTTCCCCTCATCGGTATACTCGGTGAAAGTCACTCGTCTTTCACGGTGAGATTCATAATCATCAACGTCCTCACAATGTAAGTATGCCTCATTGACATATTGTTCTTGCTGGGTATTTTGCACAGAGTTAGTTTGGGGTTTCTGTTTTTTAGCTTTGGTCTTTTGCCAGCAAGCACAAATGTAAGGTTGCAATATAACTCCAAGGATGAAAGCAATAATGAAGGTTATTATGACTGACAAGCTCACAGCCATGGCAAAGTGAGATTGTGTGACATTGTTTCTTGTTTGACGCATATTGTCCAAAATAGAGTCATCGGACACACTTCGGGTTTTTCTCTTTTGCTCATGGATTTGTACATTATACATAGATAAGATTTGGTGTGAATTTGAAAGGCAAACATATAGTCCCTTGTGTTGTTCTGTGATGTCAGTGATGAAAAGACTGCCCTGTTCTTGGCTTCTTGTTGTTTCACCGCTGGGCGTCCACCATGTTGCATCTACAAAGAGAAGTGAAACAAAATAAATCAAAATCAGCTCAAGTTAAAGTTGTTTTACTTTGTGTTAGTCCCAAAGCTACATCAATAGGACTAATTATTGAGGAAAATCTGGTCTGTAGGATGTTGATGATTAGTTGTAGATTCACATTTATGGAATATCGGTTTATGGGCTGCATTGTTGTAGGAAATTTCAAACTACTTCTAAAATTTTTAGGTCATAAACTTTTTTTTCAATTCTGTTATTCAGCAGAGGTGAGATAAGTGCAAGTCACAATTAAGTCTCAAGTCATAACATCCAAGTCACAAGTGAATTTAAATTCCAATTTACGTCCTCGCACAGGCCGCCATTGGAATTCTGTCTAGCGCTAATCAGGTTCCAGGTGCGTCTAGTCAGGTAAACCAAATCACAGATCAGCGGTGAACTCTGACGCGACTTTTATAGTAATTTTTGAGCGTAGCAACACAAGAACACGGTGCTACTGTTAGTGCAAACTTTCTGATTGGCTGCCAGAATCCCTGGGGACGATGACAGCCTTTGTGACATACAACTATAAATTGGCCTTTACTTCAAGTTAGCGGGTTAGTTAAAGTTAAAGTTAAATCATAGCTTTTTGCCAAGTAAGTCAAGTCAAGGCGTTGCAATGGCAAGTCGTACATTTTTAAGATCATGCACTTTGGTATTGTAAAATAATTAAATGCATTTATGCCATTGTTTTGTTTTTAACAAAGAACTATGCAAACATGCTATGATATAGCATGCTTTGATAAGTCCCTTTACACAATAGGTTTTTAATCTTGTTATAACTGCCTTCTGTTATCATTAGTTTACTCAAAGTTGTATTGATGTTGATTAAACTAAATGATTAAGTTATTTGAGTAATCTTGTATTGTCTTGCAGCTGACAATTGAATGATTAGAAAAGCCCTGTCCTTACCTACCACCTATCCCCACCCACTTATCTGTATTTAATTGTAATTATAAAAAAAAAAAAAAAAAATTTAAATCTGCTGCTTGTTACATTAAAATCTTGCAGTGAAGATGCGGGGTTTATGAGTTCGAGAATTTTTGCACAGGAAGTAATTGGACCTCTTTTTTATTTCTATTTTATTTTTATTTAACCTGTTTTACATCAATTTTGTAATGTAAATTACTGATTTACATAAATTATAGTTTATTCCTAAATTCATAGAAAAAACGCAATAGGTCCATCTAATGTTGTTTTGAAGTCATAAATGGTAATGTAAATTTAAATGACTATAAATAATTATACTAACTAGAATTACATGAAAGGGTTAGGGTTAGGGTTAAAATTCCAACAACAAAATTAATAGAGTTCGGCATGACCTTGACCTTTGTACATTTCCATTGTTTGCGTTTTTCAGTGGCCTACACGTCATACCCAAGACATAACAAGTCAAGTCTTTTGGGATCATAAGCCAAGTAGGTCACAAGTCATGAAAAGTGCGACATCTGTTACACAGTAAAATGCAAACTGAAGAAGTGCCCCAAAGCAAATCATTTCCTCATCAAACTTCCTTAAAAAGATCTTTTTGTGGAATGTCATGAGTTCAACTGTGTATTATCTTAAAATCTGTATCTTTGTACATTCCACATCTAAACTCACATTGTAGCTGTTTTTTTTTTTATTTTTTTTTTAAAGTTACCTAATTGAGTTTTACTTTGAGATTACCTGGTTCAGAGCACGTCAGGAGCATCTCTGATCCTCTGTGGACAGTTACATCGCGGAGAACGTCTGAATCCTGACACTCCAGATCCTCTTCGTCCAACTCCTGGAGGTTCATTCCAGACAAAGTCAAAGGGGAGCCGCATTCGATACTCCAAGTCCCCAGGTCTTTATTGATGCCATAGTCCATCTGCCTTTGTAGAAAACGCATGCCACAGTCACAAATCCAGCTGTTTCCTCTGAGACCAACATCTGTGCCAATGTGGTTCAGATTTATGTATGTCACAGGATGGAGCCTGGTCAGCAGGTTGAAGCTCAGGTCAAGAAGCTGAAAAAAAAACACCACCAAAAATATATGAACATGTTGTATTGTTTTTGTTTTTTTTTTCTTTCTGTTAGATCTGTCTATTTTTAAGTAAAAGAAATGTAATGGACCAAGAATACACTGTAAACTTTAAGAGTGAATCTACAACTTTTACAGCAATAAAACCATAGATGGCAAATAACTTTTCCATACATAAGTAGTTTTTGGAGTACAGTATCTGTATTTTACTTAAGTTTTAGCAAATCTTTAGTTTTACTTCTTATATTTTTCAAGACGTATCTGAGCCCATGAACATTTTTTCCCTCTTAAAACCATTGCAGACCTGCAAATGGTTTTAAAAAGTTATCATTTCTAATAAATACATATTTATCACACGACAAAAGTGCATTGAAAAAAATGTCTAGATGGTTAAAATTCCTTAAAAAACAAAAACAAAACAAAAAACACCCAAAATCCAGATTTTTTTTTTGTTACGTTGATTTTACTTGGACCTAGACTTTGACTTGCTTCGCAAATTTGATTCAAGCTCAAATAAGAAACAGTCAAAATTGGGAAATATGGTACCAAATTTTGCCATATGAATTTAACCTTTCTAAAACTATAAAAGTTAATATGATTATTCTGAGTTCTAGTATGTTTGACTGAGGCTAGATATTAACTGTTGGCTGTGTGATTGTACTTTTTACTTTTTTACTTAAGTACATTTACACACGCATACTTTTGTACTTTTACTCAAGTAAACAAGTTTCACCATGTCTTTTACTTTCAACCGAAAAGTTTTTTTACACAAGTAAAAACTGTCCTCACTGTATATACCACTAATAAAGAGTTTTTTATTTATTGGTAATAACTGTTCTTTTTAATGCTAATTAAAGTTATTATATTGCCGTGAAGCCTTTAGAACATATTTCACGTGAGACTAAAGTTGACAAAAAAAAAAAAATAATAAAAAATGTAATAAACAGGACAATTGTGAATCATCTTAATGATTCCACCAAAAAAAAAAAACAATAAATGGGTTTTATTACCACATTGCCACAACATTTTTCATTAAAATTCTTACACAAGCAGGAGCTAAAGTGTGATGCTAGAAAAGTAAGTATCTTGTTCAAAATTATTCATTCTTTCCTCAAGTAAATGTAACTAAATAAATACTGTGTATAACTGACTGTACCACAATGCCACAGTAAATGCATTTGGATACATACCGGTTAAATGTTTGTATTCGGTATAATCTATCACTATGCCATGCCTTGTTTATGCTTTTTAGTTGATTTATTTACGTTACCTCAAGCCTGTCAAGTTTTTCAAATATTTGCGGGTGAAGACTGCTGATGAGGTTATGCTGAAGGTGAAGCTCTCTCAGTTGGTTGAGATGGTCCAAATCTCTGTTTTCCAAAGTGGAGATTTTGTTGAAGGAAAGATGAAGAATCTGTAAAGCTCTCTGTTGTCCCAAACCTACAAGATACAAAGCAAACAGAAGACACATTACTAACTGAAGTATTATCACCCAGGCAATAGTTTGTGTTCATGTTTCTAGAACTAAAAAGAGTGGACAAGAGCCAGTTTTTTCTATTAACAATATTGCACTTTGCCATAAAACATCATATTTTCTATTTGGTGATTTTGCCTATCAATGTTTTTCATTGTAAAACTGCATTTAAACAATATCTGTTTGAAATATTACTGACCTATAAAATCTTGCGACAAAACTTGATCACAACCTTTTTTTTCCATGAATGTTTTTGCTCAACTTTGCCCAACATTTTAGGACAGAACTCTCACAATAACAATGCACCCTGCTCGTGACCTCTGCTGCAGAATGTTACTTAAAGGTCCCATATTATTTTTAAATCACCCTTTATAAAGCTGTGTCATCTTCAAATACATGTCTAAAGCTGTGTTTTGCTTCATCCACATCCATTTTAGCACAAAATACACCATGTTCAAGCTATATTTCCTTAGACTGAAAACACATAGTTCCTCTGTATGATGTAATTAAGGGAAAATACAGGAAGTGCTTCATTGGACTAAGCTTACAAGGTATTGTATTAACCCTGTTTGAACTGCTTCACTTCACAGTTTATTACAAGATATTGAAGGCTTTTATAGAAATCTTGGCAAATGAAAGGATAAACCTTTGTCCAAAAAAGGCATCAACGTAATGTTTTTCTGGTTTTCTGTTATCAAGTAAAAAAGTTCATTTGACGCTAAAATGGCAGCTAACGATAACACTACCACTTCACCCCAGGTTGATTTCTGATTATTATTAATAGCAGAATAACAGAATAACAGAATAGAAAATAAGACTATGTAAATATAAAGCTTCTATTGATGAGATGTGACTATCAAATCAAAAAAGCACTGGAATGCAGCAGATTACATACAGTTTGTCCAAACATTTTCTTAGAAAGACAGTCTGCACAATACAATACAGTTCAAAATAATATAATGTAATGTAATGTAAAGTAATTCAATATGAATGTGTTCGATCAATCTTTATAAATCCTAATTGCCATATGACTTATCATAGGTAGACCTGTATTTTAAAATGTGGCCCTCGACCAACTCTGACTCAAATCAATTCGGCCCCCAGCTCTATTTGAGTTTGACACCCTGGTCTATCATTATCATAAAATAATGCACAAACTATGCTTTCACTACCATTTCTGTTATAAGGTGAGCAATATAGATGATGTCTAACACAAAGTTTGGTTGTAACTTTTAGGCCTATAATAACTGTCATCTTCACGGAAACATAGAACATAGTACTGTCTTAGCTAAAATTTTACTTTTTATTGTTCAATGAACCAATATATGTTGTTCACTTGGTCAGACTGCCAAAATTCATCAGAATGCAGAAAACATCATAATTTGGGGTCATATCTTGAGGGAGGACCCCAAACCCCCCATCTTTGATGGCTATGAACCATTCTGGCTGTTACTGGGTGTGTTATACATTGAGTTGCCATAGACTTTCCAAATGATCTAAAAAAGAAAAAAAAAAATGCTAATGTTGATGTTGTGATTACATGAAATCATCTTTGAGAATGTCCTGGAAATATCATGAAAAACATTTTGGTATATCAGTTGGAACACTACTTTACAGTAGAATCGCACTTTATAATGTGTTTTCTTTGTCTGTTTGATGAGGAAATGTTTGTTTGTGTGGCAGTTAAAATGTCTAAAATCTCCAGTTATCGTTGGCAAACAAGCTAGATTTTCTGTTGTTAGTCACCGTAACAACAGAAAATCTACTTTCAATTTCAAACTTACCACTTAAAGTTACTTTTTGCAAATACTTCACGGATAAAATACAGTATGTTTAAAAAAGCTAAGAAACACCTTTTAGTCTGGGTTCATGTCATAATTTTACTAAGAATTTAGAAAAGCATTTTGCAAATAAATTGAGAAATCAGGGCATAACTTTGTATCAACATGAGCCCCCACCCACCCAGCACCACCATACTGAATGAAGATTTACTGCATATATTTTCTTCTGCTGTCTGCTCCTTTCAATAGTCAGTCTGGGGAGAGCGGCAGGGGCCTTGAGTACAGAGCAGAGAGCTTTCTGTGAGCTGAATACCAAACAGGAGACTGCTCCAACACTGTCAACACCACTTCATGTTAACTCAGTGGGGCCTGTCCACGTGCTCTCTGCCGAAGCACGCTGAAAAACATGTTTAGTTTTGACACAAGCTCATGAGACGTGAAGTTACAGCAAAAGTGTGTCATTCTAATCAGTGCAGAGCCGCAGCAACAAGGGAGGCAAAGCAGGAGTATGTCAAAGGCCTTAAGCTGAACAGGAACATCTAAGAGAAACTTTCTGATTTTCACGCAGCAATATAATAATGCAACTAAAGCTCAGATGCACATTTCCCAATTTGATTACATTTATTAAGCAAGAGAAAACAAAAAAGTGAGAGATACTGGTCGGGTGTGCCTTCAAGTTTTCAAAATCCAATCTATGAAATGAAATTAAGATTTAATTGAATCATTTACCATTTTGGAGTTTTCGAAAAAAGCCTTTTCAGCCATAATTAAAGTAAAAAAAAAAAAAAATCACTTTTTACTAATTTAAAGAATAATTTAAAGGAGCATTATGTAACTTTTCAAACAAGAGATTCTGTAATTATGAAGATCTAATTGCTGTGGAATGTTCCCAAGTAAATGTATGTATTTGATAGATAATAAAGGTAGTTTTGTTCAAAATAGCTTGAAAAAAATGCATTTTATCGTTGTACTGTTTAACAAGTTTATTTTCACTTTGAAATCTGTTGTTTATGTAAAAGTCGATCACTGCCCTCTAGTGGAGGCGCTTGGTATAAGTTTAGTTTTTGCTTCATTTCCTTTCACACATGCCAGCGCAGCTCACGGTGCAAACAGTCAAATGATCCCGTTCTCAGCCTTGGGGTATCTTTGTCCGTAAGTTGATCACTGTATTGTGTTGTAAAAGTGTTTTATTTGCATAAATAAGTCTAAAGGTAAAATTTGAGTAGTAAGTCAGTGCTTGTGAAAAACGTTAGCTTTAGTTAGCTTCATTTAGCTTGTTACAACGCATTAGCTGTATTTTTCACATGTAGCTTCACATTCAAACGTTTTATTTTGCTGTATCAAACATGTATTTTTGTTGTGAAATGTATGAAAGGTACATGTAACAGTAAAATATAAGTTAGTCATAATTGTGTAACAAGGTACAAGTTCATACAAACGTTTTACTTGTGTACTTAGCTTAGCCTACATGTGTACACGTTATTAATACACGTTTCTTGTGTGTGTTCTGTTTCAGTTTTACAAACATGCCAAAAAATACAAAATGCCAAAAATGTTAACAAAGAGACAAGATGTGGAGAAAATGCCAGTAAAACAAGTTTCTTCTACATTGGTCGTCGACTCTCTTTTTGGTTGTTCGCTGTCTGTCTAGCCCTGGTAGAGAGACGCCATAGTGAGGACAGAACAGTAAAAGGACACTTACACAGCGGGCTAAGACAAGATTAACTGGCATAAGCACACCGTGAAGCAGCAACAAGATGCAGCAAGACAAGACGAACCAACCACAAGAACTGTATGAGACTAGGTCACGAGTCTCTGGCTCAAGATCAAGTAGGTCCTCAGCTAGTTCCGCTGCCACCAAAGCCAAAGCTAGAGCTGAAGCTGCTTTAATAGAAGCAAAGTATGCTGCCAAAGAAGCTCAAGTAATGAAAGAAAAGGCAAGAATAGAAGCAGAAGCAGCACAGCGTAAAGCAGAGTTAGAGGCTAATCTGTATGTGCTGAAAACAGAGAAGACCGCCACAGCAGCCTCAGCAGAAGCAGCAGTCTACGAGGCCGCAGCAGCGATGGAGAACGATCCTCTCAACGACTTGGGTCAGATCCCTCCACAGGACACAGCTCAACGCACTAACGAGTATGTGCAAGCACACTACGCTCCGGACCCGCAGCAGGAAGCTCCAGTCCTACAGCAGCCGCCTGTCACATCCTCCAACGCACAACGAGCGCCGTCACCACCTCCACCACCGCTATCGTCGTCATCACTGTCATCAAACCAAGTTCAGTGGTACCCGCTTCCTAACAGGGTAACAAGTTTGTCCAAGCCTTTCATTAAAAACGAGGTAATGTGTGACACTCAAAACAAAGCTCAAACACATAATCCTCACACGTCCAGTCCTAGAGACTATGCCTGTGAAGCAACACCAGTGACTGATATCACAAAATATCTAGTTAGGAGAGAAATGGTGAGCTCTGGACTATTAAAATTTGATGACTGTCCAGAAAACTATTGGGCCTGGAAAACGTCTTTCCAGAAGTTACCAGAGAGCTCAGCCTGACAGCTAGAGAGGAGCTGGACTTGCTGATAAAGTGGCTTGGTCCAGATTCATCCCCACAAGCTTTGCGACTCAGGTCAGCTAATGTTCATAATGCCACTGCAGGTGTTGCCATGGTTTGGCAAAGACTAGATGAGACTTACGGCTCACCTGAAATCATTGAACATGCCCTTTTGTCAAAACTAGAGAACTTTCCCAAAATCTCTAACAAAGACAATAAGCGTCTCAGAGAGTTAGGAGACATTTTGATGGAAATACAGTCTGCTAAGTCAGGAGGACATTTGCCTGGTTTAGCTTGTCTTGATACAGCCAGAGGGGTTAATCCTATTGTAGAAAAGCTTCCTTATGGACTGCAGGAACGCTGGATCACACATGGCTCTTGGTACAAACAAGAACATAATGTTCCTTTTCCACCATTCAGTTACTTTGTAAGCTTCATTTCCAGCCTAGCAAAAACCAGAAATGATCCAAGTTTTGCTTTTTCCTCATCCTGTCCTACAGCAAATATAAAACAGGACAAATCTGTAAGACAATACAATAACCACAAAACAGTGTCAGTAAGAAAGACTGAGGTTACAGCTACACCTTCAGCACCCAGCAATAGCAACAAAGAAAATAATCTGACGAGCCATCAGATCATTGTCCAATGCACAACAAGCCACATCCCCTAGCAAAATGTCGTGGATTTAGGAGTAAACACTTAGATGAAAGGAAAGCTTATCTAAAAGAAAACTCCATCTGTTTTCGCTGTTGTGCATCCACTAAACACTTAGCTAAAGACTGTAAACTTGCTGTCAAATGCAAAGAGTGCAACAGTGATAGACACATCAGTGCTCTCCATCCTGGCCCAGCTCTTGGTCAACAGCAGCACAAGCAACGGAACAAGAGCATGGCGGGGAGCCCGATAGCAACACAACTGAGGTCACTTCCAAATGCACTGAAATATGTGACAAAACACAAGGACTCAGATCGTGCTCAAAAATCTCTTTGGTGAACGTGTACCCAGCTAACTGCCCAGACAGAGCCCACAAAATGTATGTGGTCTTAGATGACCAAAGTAATCGTTCTTTGGCAAAATCAGACTTCTTTGAGCTGTTTGATGTTAATGTAGTCCCATCTACTTACACTTTAAAAACCTGTGCAGGCACCAGTGAAGCTACGGGTAGGAAGGCTCACAACTTTGTTGTCGCATCACTTGACGGGCAAACTCAGGTTACGCTTCCTCCTCTTTTAGAGTGTAACACAATGCCAGATGATCGTAGTGAAATCCCTACTCCTGACATTGTACAACATTTTCCTCACTTAGCACCAATAGCAGGTAAAATACCACCACTAGAGCCAGACACACCAATCCTCTTATTGGGCGAGACGTTCTCAGTGTACACAAAGTGCGTGAGCAGTACAATGGCCCGCACAACACACCTTATGCTCAGCGGTTAGACCTAGGGTGGGTAATTGTAGGTGAGATATGTCTTGGGGGAGCCCACAAACAGACTAAGGTGAATGTTTACAAAACTAATGTGCTACCAAACGGCCGCACTTCCTTTCTCGAGCCCTGCATTAGCACCATTCATGTAAAAGAGACTTTTACTCTCCCCAAACCACAAGCTATTGCTTACAGTGAAGTTGAAACACCTCTCAAACAAACAGACTGTCTCGGGCTGAATGTGTTTCAGATAACTCCTGAGGATAACAAACCAGCCATGTCTATTGAAGACAAAATGTTCCTTGAGCTCATGGACAATGAAGTCTATATGGACGATGACAACCACTGGGTGGCGCCTTTGCCCTTTCGTAACCCGCGCCCCCTCCTTCCGAACAACAGAGAGCAGGCTCTGAAACGCCTTGCGGTTCTAAAACGGACATTAGACAAAAAACCAGACATGAAAAAACAGTTTGTAGAGTTCATGGATAAAATCTTTGAAAATGACCAAGCTGAAATCGCTCCAGAGCTACAACCAGATGAAGAGTGTTGGTACTTACCGATATTTGGAGTGTACCATCCCCAAAAACCGGACAAAATCCGAGCTGTGTTTGATTCAAGCGCCCAGTTTAACGGCATTTCACTAAACGACACACTGATTAGAGGTCCTGACTTAAACAATACACTGCTTGGTGTTCTTTTGCGCTTTAGGAGAGAGCAGGTAGCAGTCACTGTTGATGTAGAACAGATGTTTTACTGTTTCCGAGTCAAAGAAAGCCACAGAAACTATCTCAGGTTCCTATGGTTCAAAGACAATGATCTGAACAAAGAAATAACAGAGTACCGCATGAAAGTACCGGTCTTTGGGAACAGTCCGTCCCCAGCTATTGCTATCTATGGACTGAGAAAGGCAGCTGAGTTAGGACAAGAGGAGCATGGCTCAAGCGCAAAAGAGTTTGTCTTTCGCAATTTCTATGTAGGTGATGGACTGACTTCTGTGTCCAGTGAAAGCGAAGCTATTGAACTATTAACAAGTGCAAGAAACATGCTGGCTGAATCAAACATACGGCTTCACAAAATCGCCTCAAATGCTAGTCAAGTCATGAATGCGTTTCCACAAGAGGAGCGAGCCACAGATCTTAAGGACTTAGATTTGGATGTAGACCCTCTGCCTCTCCAGCGCAGTCTTGGGGTGAGTTGGAACTTGGAAAATGACTCCTTTACATTTCGTGTAGGAAAAGACACTAAGCCGTTCACCCGCAGAGGCATCCTATCTGTCATAAACAGTCTCTATGACCCCCTTGGGTTTGCTGCCCCAGTGACAATTCAGGGCAAAGCACTGTACAGGAACTAACTCTAGAACAACAAGACTGGGACGAACCTTTACCAGCTCACAGGGAGACAGAGTGGACAAATTGGACTGACTCACTCACTGCTCTCGAAAGTCTTCAAATCTACAGGCCCTTTGTACCCATCTCATTGTCACACACTCAACCAGAGAACTATGCATCTTCTCTGATGCTTCAACAATGGCAATAGCAGCTGTCGCTTATCTCAGAGTCGTTGACACAAGTGGTCAGTGTCACGTCGGGTTTATGATAGGAAAATCTAAACTAGCACCATCTTCTGCCCACACAGTTCCGTGCTTGGAATTGTGTGCCGCTGTTCTAGCAGTTGAACTTGCTCAGATAATCATTGATGAAAGTGACATTGAGTTTCAGACAGTCAACTTTTACACTGACAGCAAAATAGTTCTCGGGTACATTCACAACAGTTCCCGCAGATTCTATGTGTATGTAGCAAACAGAGTCGCTCAGATCCGCAAGTCAACCAGACCAGATCAATGGCATTATGTAGCCACAGACCAAAACCCAGCAGACCATGGGACCAGGCTCATTCTCGCATCTCAACTACAACACACAACCTGGCTCACTGGTCCACAGTTCTGTCAACAAATACAGAGCAATACAACAAAACTGAAAACTTTGATCTTGTGGACCCCTCAGCAGACAGAGAAATACGTCCTCAAGTAGTCACCTTAGCAAACAAACGTTAGAAAACACGCAAGATTGCGCTCTAAAACTGCACATACAGACAAATGTGACAAGTTAAACAACGAACAGTCTCAAGCAAAAACAGTCATTATCAAATGCGTGCAACAGGAAATATGGAGAGGAAATCAACAGACTTTCTCAGGGAAAACAGATATCCTCACATAGCCCTCTTCAACTTGACCCTTTTATTGACAGTGAAGGTTTATTAAGGGTGGGGGGACGTCTGCAAGCAGCAGATTTTTCTGACTTAGAAAAACACCCTTTGATAATCCCAAGTTCCCATCATGTAGCAGTTCTCTTAGTCAGACACTATCACCAACAAGTTGCTCATCAGGGACGTCAGTTTACTGAAGGCGCTTTGCGCACTGCTGGACTTTGGGTTGTAGGAGCTAAGAAACTGATTTCCAGCGTAATCTATAAATGTGTTAGCTGTAGGAAACTCAGAGGCCGCTTAGAGGAACAAAAAATGGCCACTTTACCCGTAGATAGACTTACCATTGATCCGCCATTTACATACGTAGGTCCCTTGGAATGTCACATCCCGCCGCACAAGGTCAAACAGTGCTGAGAGCAAAAGATGGGCTGTAATGTTTACATGTCTTTGTACTAGGGCAGTGCACATTGAAGTTGTCTTTACCTCCAGTTTCATAAACGCACTGCGCCGTTTTCTTTCCGTCAGAGGACCAATCAAACACCTCAGATCCGACCAGGGTACGAATTTTATCGGAGCCTGTAAGGAATTGCAAATCAACTCTGAGGATCCGGAAATCAAGGACTTTTTACAGGACCAAACCTGCACATGGACTTTCAATGGGTGTGGGAGAGAATGATTGGACTAGTTCGAAACATTCTTGATGGTTTACTCTTAAAAACCTCCAACACTCGGCTCACACATGAGGTATTGGTCACACTTATGGCAGAGGTTATGGCCATAATGAACGCCAGGCCTTTGGTACCTGTGACAACTGATCCTGAAACACCAGAAATCCTTTCACCCGCAATGCTTCTCACACAAAAAGCCAGCCCAGTGTTATCTCCTCCTGGGAACTTTGAACTGAAAGACCTTTACAAAGCCCAGTGGCGACAAGTTCAGGGTCTTGCAGACTGTTTCTGGAAAAGGTGGAGGCAGGAGTACCTCGCCACACTGCAAACAAGGAGAAAATGGACTGTAGAAAAACCAAATGTGAAAGAGGGTGATATTGTTTTGTTGAAAGACACTCAAGTCAAACGCAATGAATGGCCAGTTGGTATGGTAGTTAAGGCTATTCCCAGTGATGACAAAAATGTGAGAAAAATAGAGGTTAAGATAGCGAAGCAAGATTCTGTTAAGACATATCTGAGACCTGTTACTGATGTAATACTGCTTTTGTCTGAAAATGTTAAAGGTTAAATAGTGGTACATTCATTAATATACCAGACGGGGAGTGTACTGTTTAACAAGTTTATTTTCACTTTGAAATCTGTTGTTTATGTAAAAGTCGATCACTGCCCTCTAGTGGAGGCGCTTGGTATAAGTTTAGTTTTTGCTTCATTTCCTTTCACACATGGCCAGCGCAGCTCACGGTGCAAACAGTCAAATGATCCCGTTCTCAGCCTTGGGGTATCTTTGTCCGTAAGTTGATCACTGTATTGTGTTGTAAAAGTGTTTTATTTGCATAAATAAGTCTAAAGGTAAATTTGAGTAGTAAGTCAGTGCTTGTGAAAAACGTTAGCTTTAGTTAGCTTCATTTAGCTTGTTACAACGCATTAGCTTGTATTTTTCACATGTAGCTTCACATTCAAACGTTTTATTTTGCTGTATCAAACATGTATTTTTGTTGTGAAATGTATGAAAGGTACATGTAACAGTAAAATATAATTAGTCATAATTGTGTAACAAGGTACAAGTTCATACAAACGTTTTACTTGTGTACTTAGCTTAGCCTACATGTGTACACGTTATTAATACACGTTTCTTGTGTGTGTTCTGTTTCAGTTTTACAAACATGCCAAAAAATACAAAATGCCAAAAATGTTAACAAAGAGACAGATGTGGAGAAAATGCCAGTAAAACAAGTTTCTTCTACATTGGTCGTCGACTCTCTTTTGGTTGTTCGCTGTCTGTCTAGCCCTGGTAGAGAGACGCCATAGTGAGGACAGAACAATCGTGACCAAAGTTGCCTCCATCAATCTGACTGGTTTTGTTGTGTCACATACTTCTCTCTATGCATATAGTACGTTTGGAGGAATGTTACAAGCACAAATATACAAAAAGTAGGCAGGTCTTTCACCAGAAAAGTGACACAGTTTTCCTTTAAAGTGTAATGGAGTGTAATATTTTCCAAAATATTAAGATTATAGAAATTGTATCCAGAAAAGTGTGCCATGGCTGCAAACCAATCAGCAGGTGGGGCCCAGATGAATACTCTCCAGTGGTCACACCAGCATGTCAAAGCCTGATCCCATCAGATCTCAGAAGCTAAGCAAGAAAGAGCCTGGTTAGTACTTAGATGGGAGACCGCTGGAACACCAGGTGCCACAGTGGGACGACAAAAGTGGATTGTCGTTGAGTCCTTGGGCAAAATACTTAACCTACAGTGCCTCAGTGTCTGTTACACTGGATGAGTGGATCCCTGACTGTAAAGTGCTTTGAGTGCCTTGCAAGGTGGAAAAGCGCTATATAAATAGAGACCATTTACTATTTTACCACATTAACTTAACAAAAATCACAAGAATATCTGGATGTGTAGACAGTGTTTGCTCATCATGAACACTCTCGAACTTCACAATCTAGTGTTTGCATAACTGATACCTGGCATGTGAGAGAAAAGCTGTCCTGTATCCGGCGTCCTAAACTCAAAGAGTGACCCAAGTCTAAATACAGAGTTTATCAGACTTTAGTATATCTGTTCTGAAGTCCAGCTCAAGGATGCTGCTTTCAGCTGTGTTCAACTACAGTGAAACAGGAGCAGTGGCAGAGAGCAGAGAGCTGGGGTCACACTGGGACAATGGCCTAAAATAATAGGCCTTTTCACACTGTGGGAACTTTTTTCAGTTCCTAGTACTTTTTTTTAGTTCCAGTCCCCATTTTAGGCATGCTCACACAGAGCAGGAACTATGGAGCAAGGCTCCACTTTTTAGCTCCTGCTCTGGGGAGACCAGGAACATTTAATACAACGCTAACATTGTTTGGAAACATGTTTTATAATCTCAAATTTAGACAAACTTCCCTTTTCCTCAAGAAAAAGTACTTAAAAGCAATAACTCTTTTACATTTGTAAACAGTAACTATTATTAGGAATAACAGTGAATCATTGTATTTTATTGGACATTTCAGTGATGTTTTCAGCTTTTGTACATCATAGTTTGTACATCATTTTATGTTGACGGGAAAAACAATTTTTGTTTTCCTAACACCAACAATTGACGTGTTTAAATTTAACATGTTAAATGTGCTAATGTTAAAGCTTTTTAGCCCCACCTTCAGAAACTGTTGCTGTGTGAACGCAAACATGAGGCCAGGGTAGTTCCCGCTGTCACTAAACAGGGCTAAAGGGATGTGGGAACCTAGTTCTTGGTACTTTCATGTGACAAAATGCCTAATGTGATATCCATCATAAATTGTTGGACTACAATACATGAAATTACTATTTTTAAAGAAGCATTTGTTGGTCTAAAATATCTAAGCTTAAAAGAAAATGCATTTATGTTGATAAAAAAAAATCTGAGATGGGCCTCTGCCTGCCTTTAGATAATGGAAAAAATAAATAACAAGCATTAAATAAAATTAGTACGAACATTTAGCATAGGACATCCAAAAAGTAGCCCTATGAGCACAAAATGGATTCCACGTGTGTAAAAGCTCTGTTTGTATTGTATTGAAACTATAGACACTGCCTTTATCAGAAGGTGTAGTCAGAATCGGGCAAAGTTCTGCAGATAAAACCACATGAATCACACTTTAAAGATCCAGTATCAGAAATGTGACTGTGGCTTTTTCAAACAATGAAAACAAATAATTAATAAATAATAGTAAATAAGCACAGTTATAATAGTGTTCAGGTCAGTTCAACAGACTAAAATATAATATGTTAGTTCAGATGCTTTGTCTTTAATCGACAGGCCTTTGTAAATACGGGCTCAGCTTGAAACTTGAGATTAGATAAGATAATTGATCGGAAAAAGAAAGAGCTTTAGTCAATACAGTGCATCCATAGTAATCTACAGTATGTAACACAAACAAAATAAAATCATATAGAATTGTTTATGAGAAGGTAAAGCTCTATTACAATTGTTTTAGGAAATTGTACAGTATTTTCCCACGTTTATTACACATCGCTCTATTCTTTGAAAAAGACTAGATTTGTATCTTTACAAAAATAAAACATATTTAATTTGAACCACTACTTTTTTGCTTAATTTAAAAAAATATATATTTTTTGAAAAACAAGTGTGGATCATGAGCTATACAGACTAAAAAACACAGCAGGATTTACTTGGAAAATACAAACAATATAAAAAATGTGTCCCTCTGACATCATCATTTCTTCTGTATAAAAACCAACATGGCTGCTTACGAGAAAAAAAAAAAAGAGAAAAATAAGGAAAAAAGATTACATTGAGCTGAAAAACATCACTCCTTTGCTTTATGTGATTCATGCAAACAACTAATCTGATTGGTTACAGAGTAAAACTGAAACACAGAGAGGGGCGAGTGGTGACCAGACCTACTCTTTGCACAAGTGCAGGACAACTCAAAGATCTATCAGGAACATTCTAAATCAGGGCTATTCAATTAGCTTTTACAGCGGGCCAGAATTTGCAAAGGCCTATGGTCTGTGGGCCGAACAACAAAACTGCCCCAAGAACTTATGTTTAGTAAATTGAAAATACGTCTAAATTGTTCTGTCCTATAACCGGCTTACACTAGTAGAGATGAATCAAAACTAGAACATGAGCAAATCAGAACAACAGATAAAGGACTAAACCTAGAGTTAATCCAACTCTATGTCTCTAAGTCTACATTTGTGCTACTTCAAGGGTGAACCACAATTTGGAACAGGACTAGAGCAATTTGTGAACCAGAACAAAACTGAACTGAACTAATATCAGTTGCATTTTAGCTGATTAAATGGATTTAAAAGTACTGCAGGCTACTGAATACCAGATCTAACCAAGAAATGTGGCCCAGTCCATGGCTCACTTTACTATGATGGGCCAGTCTTTATTGCTTAGCATTTTGTTGCCATGTAACCACCACTGTTCACTGTAGAAATGTGGCCCAGTCCATGACCCATTTTACCATGGTGGGCCACATCATATTGTTTAGTGGGCCGCATCTGGCCCACGGGCCGCTATTTGAGTAGCCCTGTTCTAAATGGTGTTTTGGAAGAACAATAAAACTGACAAATCTTTAGCAGAGTTTTTGATGAGGAAGAAGCCATTTTAGAAGAGGATTAAAAACAAAACAAACAAAAAAAAAAGATTTTGCAAAGTGCAGGTGCAGTAATCTCCTCTTAGTCTTAATTTTCTGTTATTGTTGTTGTTGTTGTTTTTCCCCTTTAAAGCACTTGAAATTACTTGTCTGAATTCTACCATTGACTATCTATCTATCTATCTATCTATCTATCTATCTATCTATCTATCTATCTATCTATCTATCTATCTATCTATCTATCTATCTATCTATCTACTTGCCTTTTTACATTATCATTTATTAAATTTTTATTGTTAATGAGACCTACTTTTTTCTTTTTTGTACTACTCAATATAATGGATATTCTTTTTTTGCACCTTACTTCCTGTAGCTGTTGAAAATCCAAATTTAAACAAATGTTACTCTTAAATACTACCAGTTGTTATTTAAGGTGGAGTGGCTGATTTTTACACTGCCAACACAATTTAGGTTTTAAATCTGACAACTTTCTTGAATAAATCCTTCGACACATGGTTAATATGAATACATATCTTTATTTTTGATTGCAATCATGGCTTAAAAAACACTTCCTACAAACTAGAGAGGACCACCCAAGCTCAGCCAATCAGAGGGCAGCATTCAGCTCTTGATGAGAACTCAAATTCTTTTTTATTCAATTCTGACAATATACAGTGATACCAACATATAAACGGGACATTATTCTACATTTTTAAAAGTTATATTAACGTAAGAAATCGGGTATAGTCCCTTTAATAAGATCAACATTTTTCAGGTGTAGGTGCTGCAATCTCCAACATCACTTATTTAAATTTCAATGTCAACCTTTCAACTTTTTTTTAATCGTATTTGTCTTTACAACCCGCTATTCCCCTTATTCTGCCCCGCCCACATTCTTGGCAGCACACTTCCTGTTTAGCATGTTAGCTTGTCTGTCTCGCAGGGAAATTTCAAATAGTTATAAAGACAGTTCAAATAAACGCAGCCGCTGATTTCTACAGGTGATTTCTATATAGTGAATACTGATTTTTTATTTTATTTTATTTTTTTTGCATATGTTGAAATATATTGCTCAGCTCTACAGTATTTACGACTGTGACTCACCTTCAGGCACTTTATCGAGCTGATTTCTCTCCACAGACAGCAGCTTTAGGGTTGGGGCCCAGAGCAAACACGTCCTTCTCATCCTGGACCCGGACCGGCCCTTTAAATCCACATTCACACAAAGGGACAATCGCGTCAGAATGTTGCTCCCGAGCCATACTTTCTGCAGTCTATGGTACTTGGATTGAAATGTTAAAGATCCCAGCCGGTTGTTTGACAAGTCCAGTTCAGATGTTGAAGTGTGGATGTTCAGCGGCGCCGAGGAGAGACCAGCGGACGAACAGTTTAGATGGGAAAACGGCTGACAAGCGCAAAACTCTGGGCACGAGTTGATTGTAGATGAAGTGAGGAATCCACAACAGAGAAAGACAAGCACCAGTGTGAGGCCTGGTGACGCAGCCATCCCAAAGCCTGTTCAAAAACAAAAATCATTAAGAGTCAAACATTAGCCTGTGTAAAGGCCTTGAAATCACACTGTAAAAGACTTTAGGTTAATGAGTGAAATGAACTTGAAGCTTTGTTTCCATAATGGTTGATAATGTGAGTTTAAGATTTTCAAAGTAGATGTTAAGTTATAAGGACATGTATGAGTGATCAAAACTACACAACTCACATAGATCAGTTTCAACTTCAAACCTCAAGGCAGAAATTTGACATTTTTCATATAGTTTACGTGTGTATGACTTAATTTGCACTTAATTGGTATCTTATAAATTATAGTTTTACATGAATCAAGGACATATTTTACAAACAAAAGTTAACCAGAAGTAGATTATAAAGTTCTATGTGCCTTCATTTGATGTGGGAACTATTTTATTATCTGAAAAAATATAGGACAGACAAACTTGAACAGCATCACTATTTCCACTAAAAAGTCAAATAGTTTTATTTTTCCTCCAGAGCAATTAGGAGCATTGGAAACGATTAGTTTACTTCTTTACACTGGATTTTCACATTATTGTCAAGATATATATATATATATATATTTTTAATTAAGTTTGAACACAACACACTGGTAAATACCACATCACAGGTGGAATTTATCATCTTTTCCAGAGCAAATGAAGGCAGCATTAGATATTTTTATTTTTTCTCGAGAAGTACATTTATATGACGCTTTAATCTTAAATTTAGCAAAATCAATGTGTTATTTGTCAAATACGAGAAATCTATTTAGTAATTGAATCACTGGAGTTTTTTTTTTAAAGTAATACAACGACTACTACTACTAATAATAATGATGCACTGGATTTATACAGCGCTTTTCATGACACCCAGAGACACTTCATATTATCCATGATAAGTTACTATGATAGCCACAGCTGCCAGGGGACAGATTGACGGAATCAAGGCTGTAATTTTTTTTTTTTTTTTGCATCATCAATCCCTCTGACCATCATCAACCATTCACACTAGATTCATAATAGGCCATGTTGGTGAGGTCTTGCTTAAAGCTGCATTGTGCAACTTTTTGGCCAAAAATAAACTTCAATAATGCATATTTATGTCATTCAGATGTTCTAAATAATTGATAAAAATCTACATTTTTGCTCTTGTAGCTTGGATGACTACGAAATAGTCTATTATTTGGCTTGGAGGAGGGCCCGCTCATGTTTATTTCCATAGAAAAGTGGTTCCTTTAGCTGATTTTTTTTTTCATATTATGGCATAAAATGTATTTATCTCCCATCAATTATAATTTTACTGAATTGTGTAGACAACTTTTCACCCCCAGAAAGTTACATAGTGTACCTTTAATGACACGCTCCTTCAATCCCACTGTGGCACGGTGGGTTTTCCCATCCAAGTACTGCCCAGGTCCAGGCTTAGATTTTGAGATCTAACAGAATCTGGCTTTGACAAATTGGTACGGTCACTGCTTGTTGTCATCATTCATAGTCAGAAAGTACAATTTTATCCCTAAAAAAAGACTACGCTAGGAGGAAATTGTTTTATTTTTTCTATGTGTTTTGGTGAAAGGGGTAGTTCAACCTGCCATATGCACTTTAACATTTTCACAGTAAATGCATGAATACCACAGTCATTTCCACACACAGCCTACGTCAGTGGTCATGTGTAGGGCGGAGACAAAATCCCATTTTGTAATACAGTATACTTGCATAGTGTTGTTGTGATAGTTGAACTGAAGTGAAATCCGTGTATCTCAATACTTTAAATGTAGATTTCAGTCAAATGTAAAGCTTTTTATACACATTTTCAAAAGTTTTACTGCCAGAACAGATGTCAAAACAAGATATTGATATGTTTATTATGCCTGGGTCAGAATCAATGCACTGGGCAGCAGAAAAATGAGCATGAAATAGATACTTTATGGGAAATGAATCACATGTCTTGAGCTGAATCATTTACATTTTAAATCGATTATATTACGCAACTGATTCCTGCGAGCTTTTAGCCACGTTAACATGCTGTTATCATATCAATAACACATCTGAATACTTTATTTCATTCACTTCTTTGAGTAATACTACATTTCGGACTGTCAACATCTGCAAAGCCTAAATGCTCTGTCCCACTGTATGATGTCATAATGTAGACGTTTTGAAGTTATAACTGTTTGTTTTAGCTCTAAAATATGTTTCTTAGTTTAATGTTTGAACAAAATACACAGTCAAATGTAACAAAAATATAATAATAAATGAAGAACAGCTCACCTGATCTTGTGACACTGAAAACACGGGACGCTTTGCCTTGCCTGTCCAAAGTCTGAGGTGATTTTGCTGCGTCTTGGCTTTACCTGCACATGCCCACAGATGCCATTCTCTCTGCTTCTAATCATTTACACTGTGGGTTAATAACTTACTGTCGTTGTTTCCCTCGTCCACGACAGATAGCAGCACGTTTATGATGGAGAGCCCTGCCCTCACATTCCCCACTGTCATAAAAATACATAATGTAGGAAGGAGTGCCATATGATTTTAAAGGGTCGTATAAATGCCTGGACATTCACAGAAACCAGCGATAAGAGCTTCGACACAGGAGCACTGTTTCAACTTGTTTCTTTATTGAAACACACTTTTCAAAAGGAAGACATTCACCTTCTCATCCACACATAAAACTAGTTATCTTCTGAGAACAATATACTGATATTTGAACAGACATTATAAGGCAAAACAAACTCAAAACATATATTGCACAAAAAGTCAGACCATTCATTAAAAGCTTTCAAAGGTTATTTCTTGAACTGCCTTAAGCCAGCTGCACACTAGAGGAGTTTTTAGACGGCTCAAAAAAGCACAGGACACAGACATGAGGACATATAGCAATTATTTGCCTCAGTCGCTTCATGTCGCAGGAAGGACAGACGCCACAGATGCTCAGCTCAGTACAGACTTCATCTACTAAATATGGATTATATTTGCTTGTAAAGGCCACAAAAGAGTAAATATTCACTGAAGGTAAGAGGCGGGACACACTGATTCATTGTGTATGTCATGAAATGAAATTGTAGCTCGAAGTGTATTGGCTATTTAAAGGTGTACTGTGTAACTTTCTGGAGGTTAAAAGTCAACGACACAATTCATTAAAAGTAGAAACTTAAACTAGGGATGCATCAATCCAGCTTTTTCAGTTCTGATACCAATACTTTGGAATTAAGTATCTGTCGATACTCGATATCAACCGATACTAGTGTATGGACTGAAAGAGCTTTTTTTGTTTTCAAAACATGAGAAATTGATCATATTGTCTTATGTAACTGTTAATTATAGTGCAAGTCACAACTAAACAACTTAATCTGAATAAAATGTCAAACATTATGAGAGTAAATAAGTCTTATTATGCCCAATTAAATGAACAACCAGGATATCGGCTGAACCGATATAATGGGGCCGATACTTGATACAGCAAACTTCCTGGATCTGCACTGATATCGATCCTAATATCGGATTGGTGCATCTCTAAGTTAAAAACATACTTTAGGACATTCTGAAGGGGTCTAAATACATGTTAAGCCATAATAAAAACAAACTTGAGCTGTCCCTCCTCCAGGACAAATACAGTCCACATTGTGTTCATGCAAAGTGAAGACACAAATTTAGGGCAACAAAGAAATCTAAATGACAAAACATGCTTTTATTCATATCTATTTTTAGCCAAAAAGTTACACAGTGCACCTTTAAACTAAGAGCCGTCGCAGGGCAGTAAAGCCTGGCACTGTCTGGCTGCTCTGATTGGCTGTTGGAAGCGCAGAATCACAGTGACTCCACAGACATGACTAGTAACGTAATAAATAATCTGTTACGAGAATGATTCCATGCCTCGTTGAAGAGAGGCACATGGGTTGAATATTGGGGCAAAACTTCTCTAGTGCAGAAGGTTCTCATGCAAACACACCTGTCTTATTTACTGTAAAAAACAACAAAGGCAGAATATTACGCTATATTTATGATAATCCATTGCAAATCCACTGGCACGTGCAGGATAGAAAGGTGCAAAAGAATACTTATACATGTATTATTATATATTTCATATAAATTATTCTATTAGTGTCAATAACAGCTGCCAGAGCAAATAAAACGCCATACGTCTGTTCACTGTTGTATCTAATACTGAAGGGTAAATGTGCTCAACCCAGTACGACATTAGAGATAAGAGTGTTAAGTGCTGCTCTGTTGCATCATAGATCCTTTATCCTTTATCTTTCCTTTACAAAACCATGAGGTATTATAACAAATCATGTGAACATTAGTAACTCCTTAGTTTGAATACTGAACGGTGTACGCACATTAAAACAGCAGATTTCAGTCCAGTTTAAAAATGAGCCTTTTTACAGGGATTGTCAGACGTTTGGCAGCCCATGTTCGGAAACTTGACCTGAACTCGGAAGAGCATCCCGTCTGCACACATGCACAGCTTGTACCGCTCCAGACCCTCGTCGAAGTACACGTCTCCGGCTGAGTTTGGGATCCGAGAGGCGTTGAACATGACGGATCCGTTGAGTACAATGCTGTTCTCCTGCACAGAAGACAAAATATAACATGTTTGTATTTTACATCATGTATAAGCTTTAAAAAGTATACAGTAAGTTGGGTAATTGGGCTTGAAGAATATTTTAGAAACTGAAACAATACCGGAGAAGGAACATGTTAGCAAAATGTCTGCCATGTTTGCAGCAGCTTTTGTCAAACTAAGGCCTCGTCCATACGAAAACAAAACGATAATAATTTTAAAAAACATGGAGCGTAAATATGGAAATGTCTTTGAGAGTGTCCACATGAATCAGTAAACCAGCCTGAAGCCGGTGTAATGCCTGTAACTGACCAGAGTGGGGCGCTGTGACAAGGACACAGAAAGTCACAAAACTAGAGGAAAACCTGACACTGAGCATGTGTGGATCTAAAACCTACAAAAGAGATAGAGAAAGTGGATTTATGCTTTAGATGTTTTTGGAATATTTCAAAATAGATTTAATGAAGATTGTGGTGGATTTATTAAAATATTCCCTGTCTTCTGTAATTTACGGTGCAACAAGACGTCAGTACATTCTGCTGATGAAACTCTGGAATAGGTATGTCATGTAAAAAAAAAAGTTGCGGATACAGCGTTGCTGCGTAGACACTAAGCCGGAGTTTTGCAATCTTTTCACTCTGGGACCTGGTTTCAGGAATATTTGTTTTCAGTGTCCTGAAACTCCTGCTTCATCTTCATGATGTGTGGTTTAAATCAAATATTTGTTCAGAAACACTTGAGCACGGCTTTGTGTGGACAAGGCCTAACAGCTGTGGAACAACTCGATAAGATGCCAAATGATTTATTGTCAATAAATACATTTAAGACACTGTAGAATTTACCTATATAAACTTTATTTAACCAGGATATTCCTTCAGATTTAAAATCTAATTTTCAATAGAGTTTTGCTCCTAGCAGAAAGTAAACTATTGCTTGTATTTTTTAAGGTCGCTTATTTTTTGTACAATAAACTTCTTTATTTTAATGTCACCAGAGTCAATTTGAATGCCATCGCCTGCAAAAAAATTAAACAAAAATACATTTTTCTTTTTTGTGCTAATATGATTTCATTTAAAAGAATTTGTTACTAATGTTAATTGTTTTATTGTGTCACGCCAATTCTTGCATTATGCACTGGCAATGTTTTTGTTAATAGATTTTTTAATATATATTTTAATGTCCTACTATTATTTAATTATTTAGATAGATAAATACTTTATTGATCCCGAGGGAAATTACATTGCCATCTGTTGCTCCCATACAGTACCATTCATTTATGGTGCTATATGTATTTGTTTTTATTTTTTATGAGCACTGCTAGAGCATGTGATTGACTGTGCTTAGTATTTTCTGTGCAGCCCTTTGAGAACATTTTTAGTTTGTAAAAGCTGCTATATAAATAAAATTGATTGGATATTCTGAAATATTATATAGGCAAAGCTGATGTATCTCTAGAGAAATGGTGTATCTTCCAAGTTTACGTAACACAGTGCACCTTTAATTGCACAGATCTAAATCAGTTTTTACGCACAAAGACAATATCGTTTGTAGAGGATTGTGATTTGCTAACTGTGTCGATTGTGCTTGTGTTTTGGTTGAACAGCGTTACTCACAGCCCTAAGCTCGATGCCTCCGCCCATTTTAAACTCCACGGTGCGTCCCATGATGTTCACTCCCTCATTACCGCGAATGATTGCCTTTCCGTCCCCTTTGATGTTCAGGTCAGAGGACGCGCTGCTGGTGATCTGTATCGGAGATAAAAACACACACGGATTAAGACGTATAGTGTGACCTTATGTTGACTCACATTAGTGGCTGTTGAGGTTTCTGTAAAAACAACACTTTCCTACGGGGCAAAGGTTGGGAAAAGAGTCATATTATACTAATTATATGTCATGTTATGGTCCCTGACAGATGAATATGATAACCCTAAAGCGTTCTGTAGAAATATTATGACCTGCTGTGACTTTAAGAACTCCAAATGTGAAGCTTGTTTAGAGGATTTCAAGTCTGTAGAAGTGAGAGTTAATTTGCAGAAACTGAAACAAGTGTGTCTGTTTGTAAAGACAACAGTTTAGCTTGTTTACTGTTTCTGTTTAACCTTCATCCGCTGGTGTTGCATCCTGTAGGGTAGTGTTTGTATTTATGCTTCTACGTTTCAGTTATTTTTGAGTCGTGACATTATTCTCACATTTGCAGTGATCTGATATTGCCATTTTAGGTTTTCTGTCGGTCGCCGGATAGGGAAATATCAGCTGAAAAAGTGACACATGACTTGGAGATGGAAAATCACAATTATCCAAATGATTATTTGCTTAGAGTCAATATCTGCATCAGCACAGCTAATTTTCAGTCGCATAGAAATCTGTAAGAAACTATAGAAAACACATTTGTACAATAAAACAGAGTTACATTTACTTCTCACTGATTAACATGGTTATAAAAAATTGTGCCAATCAAAGCATGGTAATGACATTATTGATTAAAATCCCAAATTGAAAGATGATATAATGTAATTTTTCTAATTTTTGGACTTGTGTCGTCAAAAAGTGGTCAAAAATACAAAGACAATTTACACACAATTGACACAGTTAAAAGTGTTATAAGTCATAATCATTTCTCACATTGTCACTCGTGTGTTATTTATGTTGATTTTGGCCCAGATTTACAATGTGATTGTTAGGTAACATTTGTGGATTCGCCTCCCCATCTTACTGGACAAAAGACAACAACGAACTTGATGCATGATTCAATAAAAGTTATCATAAAATAAATAAACCATAGATAGATTTTCCTGATTTGTCTGAATTAGTACAAGAAACTGCTATTTGTACATAAACATAAAAAAAAAAAAAAAAAAGTTAATAAATGGTCCAATCTAAAGCAAGAATATGAAGATGCTGCCAGTATTTGTATCAAGAAACCTGTCTTTTTCCTTATATCCAAACTTAATTAGTTAGCAATATGACAACTTTTTCTATAAAACTGATGCAAGAAAACCAAAAGGATGAACCATGAGTGAAGTCACTGAACATGTCACTCTGTTCAGGTGAAAACACATTTAATATCAGTGCCTTACCCTTTCTGTGGAGGCCTTTTTAACGCTGAGAACCTTCACTCCTTTAGGCAAGTTGAACTCGTGGTTTTCAAAGTCGGTGCTGAAAAACGTGTTTTGTGTCCGAGGATCTGTGAAGGAAATGCCCACGTCACTGACAACCGAGGTCTTGTCCTTCTCTACGCTCAGCTTGGTGGTTCCTTGTTGAAACACAACCTGGGAAATTAAAACATAGGAATAAATACGACGAATAAAGATCAAATGAAAAGTTATCGCATTCTTGAATGGCCCAGCATCTGCATGAAAGGCCTTACTGGGTTGTTGTTGCCGACGATCACCAGGTCCTGGTCTTTGCGGCCTCCGATGGTGCTCTTGTGCAGCGGATGAACGATGCCCATGTCAGCTTTTTGTTTGAATCGAAGGAGACCAGACTCGTGGAACTCCATGCTGTCACAACCGTTTGGACCAATTCGAATCACAGTCCATATGACCAGCGTGATCTGGAGCAGGAAACCACAGATATTTTTTTATCATACATACAAATGATTTGATTAGTATTCAGTGCATAAAGATCATAAAAAATTCATAGAAACAAAACAAAAACACAAAATATTTTTTATTTTGTATATATAAGAACAGATGAATTTAACTGGAATGTAAAATCCTTGCGGCATAATTGTGTAAATATATAGCCACTCTTTTCACCTCTTTGCTCAACAAAAAAAAAAGTTCCTAAAATACACACATGGACAATATGTTGGTACCCCCGTTAATGAAAAAAAATACACGTCCTCACTCGGAACATACAAAAGTAACAATAGATAAAAAAATTATGAAAATAATTAATATCAGCCATTACTTTGAATTGTTTATCAAAGAATTAAAAAAAAAATAATACTGTAACAAGTCTGGACAAAATTATGGTGTCTGCAACTTAATGTTTTGTTGTACAACCTTTTGTGGCAATCATTTCAATCAAACGACTTCTGTATCTGCCAATGAGACTCCTGCAACTATCAAAAGTATTTTGTCCACTCAGGTTTGAAGTGTGTCTTCTCTAGAGCATGTTTCAGCTCCTTCCACACATATGTTCAATTGGATTGAGATGCTCATAGAAGACCAATGCAGAATAGTCCGGTGCTTTTCTCTGAGCCATAGTCTTCTTTTCTTGGTTTGCTTGATTATTGCCTCTATGAACATAAAGGTGATGTGCCATACCAAAAAGTCCCAGTTTTGTCTCATCTGTCTTAAGGACATTCTCCCAGAAGCTAACATGTATTTTTCGCAAATTCTAGCAATTTCAGTCACCGCTGTGAATATTTTAGAGGGGTACCAACAATTTTGTCCACCAAGAAAAGAACATTATCCCTACTGTGAAACATGGAGGAGGCTCGCTCCTGTGCTTGGGGATGCATTGCTGCATCTGGCACAGGGTGTATTGAATCTGTGCAAGGCACAATGAAATCTCAAGACTATCAAGACATTTTGGAGAGAAATGTGCTGCCTAGTGTCAGAAAGCTAGGTCTCAGTCGCAGGTCATGGGTCTTCCAACAGGAAAAAGATGAATGTTTACTTGTACTGTATATAGAAAACATTATACTTACAATAAGGTTTACTAATGCGAGGAGAAAGAGCAGAACAATGATGCAGACGGCCATGTTTCCTTTGCGTCCTCTCAATCCTGTTTTGTGCAGCGCTCTTCCTCAATGGGGACATAGCCCGCTTTGAAGTTACTGTTGTGTTCTTTGTTCACATTACGCCTTTCGATGGCCTTCTCCCTCATGGACTTCTTCATGGGCCCATTCGAACTTTCCTAAAATAAAAAAGCCATAGATTATGGAAGTGATAAAATGAAATAACATATTCATAAAGTACAACAAGTACCGCTATTTTAAGATATTAGGGTTACAGCTGGTTTGCAATCTTTATGCTGATTTTAATAAAGTTTTGAATAACAAATCAAGCATAGTGAAATAAAATCAAAGGGAGCATTCAAGAGGTATCATCACCAAAGAGTCAGGCAGAGTTTGTGGAAAAATCTTGGTTAGTGAGGTAAACTGGATTGGCCAAACGCTCACATTATGTGGGGAGAAACTGACAAACTAACGCAGAAAGGCCTTGTTTGAGTTTAGAGTAAATCCACGACCTTATGGCTGTAAGGTGAGAGTGCTAGCCACTCTGCCACCATGTCACATTATTATACGCACAGGTGCAGTATGTGTAGCTCTTGTGAACACAAAAGAAGAAGGTCCTGAGGTTATTACTGGAAGCAAAATGGAAGGAAAAAGGAAATTTATAGAGGTATGACAGGCTCTGGTTCAGGGGAAAAATGGGGGAAAAAAGTGGATAGACTGACACAGTCTATAATTGAAATGAATCATGTATCATCATTAGTTTCATGAAGACAGCTGGTGTCTGCCCAGTGATGATGACAAAGAAACACTAGAGCTGTCAGCTGTTAGTCATCTGTTTGATTAGTCAGTTAATCGGCTGATGGCGTCCTAAGTCTTCTGCACAAAAGGCTGATTTGCTTCTCCAGACCAGGACTACAGGCAGGTGTGGCCTGAGTAACATGTCATGCTTGTGGCTAAGTGCAACTCTGTTAGAACGATCTTAAGGTTTCAACATACTTTGAAGAACTTTAAAACATAAGTAAATCAGTGGGGACAGTGGGTTCAACTGCGTAGTGTCGGCAAAAAACACAACACTTACAAAGCAGAATGTTTTAACTTTTTCATGAAAGACCCACAAAATCTAGTGGTCAAACAGAGAAAAAAATCAAATGGAAACTTTCTGAAGTAAAATATATTTAGATATTTATTCAGGCTTGAAACCACATAGTATGTATACAGTAAAATGATTTTTTTAACTTAGTACCTCAGTGTTAAACCCATCACTTTTTGCTGTTTAGGCCAGTTCTTAGGGAGGTCTGAGGGCAAACCAAAATTGGTCTCAAGGCCGTATTTGCCAACAAGCAGCAGCTTTGGGCGGTTTGCCTGATCTAAAGTTTTTCTGTGACTTTGACACAAGTAATTGATGCAAATGGTCCTGCACAGTTTTGACATGTTTAAAGGACAAATATGATGCATTTTTTGTGTTGTTCTTGTCTTTTAAACAGGTTTGTAAGCATGTCCAATTTGGAACCTCAGGCACCAAAACCACTCAAAACAGTGTAGTAAATCACAAATGAAAGTCATGTGTTTCCCACATCAAGTTTTGAGTTAGAGCTCCATCTACTGACTTCAAAGGAATTTACACAGGGTAAACAATCAAACCGATCTTGCCTGATATGCTGCAGATGCAGAAACGCTCAAACAAGTCTGGATGATTTATGAACTTAAAATAATGCAGAAGCTCTCACAGAACTATCTATCATTAAAAAGGTATTTTGGGGGCAACGAAAAATATCTCACAGACAAAACTTCAGCAGTGTTTTTAATGAGGACGCAATTTTACAATTAAAAACTCCCAAAGTCAATTTGCATAATATGTCCCCTTTAAAATTGAGGAAGTTTTAACATTTTATAACCTACTGAACCTTTTTTTTCTATTATTATACACATTTCTATGAGACAACAACAGACATTAAAAGTAATAAAGTTAATTAATATTTTAGTTTTTTTTTCCATACACTGTTTCTGTGAATTCCCATACAGTTATTTATAGTACAGTTCTTTCTCGATATATGGACAGATAATAAATAAATGTCATTGTTTTGCTATCTTTTGTCACGCCCCTTTTAGTCTACTAATCAATGGACAGACTTGACTTTAGTAATAATTTCTACAGCACAAACACACATGACTAATGCGTTATTTACACAGATATGACTCTATATTAGGTATTATTGGCCTGGGCAGTGTGTGTGGTCCATCTGAGCTGAACTGGAATGTAAAAAAGCCCCAGCCTGCCAGTCTGCTGCCATAACTATAAATAAACTGCACTCGTTTAGCATGAGAAAGAAATAAGACATTATATCGGAGCTCTTTTGTGCCGTATCTGGGTCACTTTTAGCTTTAGCTTTTCCTCACATTAAACAAATCGATCAGTAGAAAACAAACGCAATGCTAGTTTTATATTTACGCAGCCTGCACGTAGCGGAGGCCAGTTTATTACCCAGGCTTTACCAAAGGAGCGTTTAGCGTCATACTGGCACGTCTACAGCACGAGTCCATTGTGTTATGAATTATACAAACAAATAAGCAAAAGCAGACGACAATAAACAGATAAAGATGAAATCATGCTAAAAATATTGTAAATAACGGACCTGTTCCGACGCCATGTTGGCCCTCCCTCTCTCTCTCCTGACGCTGGTGACGCTGTAGACCCGGAAGCTCCAGTCACACACTGCACTTTCACGTCGTGGTGGTTTCACAGTAAGTTACAACAGACCGAGGAAAAGCTTTTAGTCACATTTTGAGGGCCCAAATGAAAAGTGAACACATAGCTTAAATGTGCACTGTGTAACTTTTTGACCAAAAATAGACTTGAAGAAATTTAAAACATGTTTTTGTCATTCAGATTTCTTTGTTGCACTAAATAAATGATAAAAAATATAGTCTTTACTTGACAAGGCTTACATGGCCACAAAATTGACTATTATTTGGGCAGGTGGAAGGCTTTCTCTTGTTTGTTTACATAGAAAAACTATTAGTTTAGCTGCATTTTTAGTAATATGGCTTAGAACGTATTTATCCCCATAGAATATGCCCCAAATATGCTTTTAATGTTTATATGTACGAATTGTGTAGTTGACTTTTCACCTCCAGAAAGTTACACAGTGCACCTTTAAATTAACATTTATAACAATTTATCACTGTCATTTATTTCAAAAGCCTGTGTGACTTTCTCAAAGAAGGATAAGAGATGGATTTAAGTGAGCTTTAATTGAAAGAGAAACTGCATCCTAGTGAGAATGTCACAGTTTAATCTCACATGTCCACTCCTACAGAAACGATTAGTAAAGTTAATTTTCTAACATTAGCAATTAATCTCTTTCTCAACCTAACCTTTTTCCATCTTCTGCTTTATTCAATGTCAGATCGTCAACATATTAAGTATAGGGAAAGCCACGAGATTCCGAGGCATTCTCAGGCCATTTGAAAGACGCTGGTGAGCTGGGTCTTCCACAAAGCCTCCTTCCAGTGGGACATGCCTGGAATAGCTCATCATGGAGGCATCTTTAAGGTTTTCAAACAGGATGCCCGAGGCAAATTACTTCAACTTTCTCCTGAGGTGCAGGAGTAGCACTTCTTCTCCAAGTCCCTCTAGTGTGGAATGAGCTCCACACAAAGTTAAGTAATTGACTGCCTAAAAGAGCTTTGCCTTTTGACTCCAGTGTTCGTGTAGGAAGAGATAGATGAGACAGAGAATGTAGGAGAGGAGAAGGTGTCTGTGTGAGGGTGCGCAAGGAAAAGTGCTGTGGAGGCAGCACTGTAGTGATGAGAACAAATGCAAAGGCAGTGGAGGACTATGTATGAGAGCAAGATATGTCGTACTCACTTCTTCTGCTGTCCACACTATAGACAATTAGAGCAGGACGGAGTGAACTTGTGGATTTAAACCTAAACCAATGCGTTACTGATTTGAAAAGTAACTACTACAGATTGCCTAGGAAAGAAAACAAAGCATTAAAACAAATGCCATTTAGTTACCATTACGTTCCAAAAATAATTTGTGTAGTCTAATGCCTTACCAACTGATGCGTTACCCCCAACACTGATTGAACCTTCAAATATTTGTTTACTCAGCTACTATTGCTATATAGTTTATATGTAGGCTAAACAAAATATTGTCCTATGGGCTAAATTTTCACAATAATAAACCCAGGCATGCCACCTGAGTTTGGCTTATAAAACACATTGGAAAAAGACCCCATCTGCTGAAACATTATGTGACCCTGCTGCAGAATAGGAAAATCCTAGTCGCAGGTGTGAGAGTGTCGTGCCTCCGGACTCCAGTTTTACACTTTTGACGCTTCTACGGTCGAGTGACAGGACGAGACCACTCTGCTCCTTTAGGGGGCATTTCTGGAAAACGCTATATCAGTTTGGTAAAATGACAAACAAACGTGTGTGAATAAATCTTGCAACTTATACAAACTTTTTTTATAGATTTATTGTGTGTTGCTACAATGGTAAAAACTTGTGGGGAAAAAAATAAATAATAGCACAGTCCAGGATGATTTAGCCAATGGCCGTAGGTTCCTAGAATAGAAATACAAGCCCATTCATGCTTTCCATATAAACTCACCACAAGAGCCCACATCCACAAAGAGCTGGAAAGTTTTATAAACTATGTTTGTTTTCCCTCGTGTAAACCTATATTATTACAGTACCCCTGATTTAAGTGTTGATTTTAAAAATAACTTCATAAATGGATAGGCTTAGAAAGACTAAATAGGCCATAACCCAAATTCTGTGGCCTATATTAGGTACAGTAATAGTGTAGGTCTAGCTAGACAACTTATTCTTTTTAAATTAGGCCTACTTGTAATACTGGAAAAAAAAACATTAAAAAAATTGCAGTAACTACTTTTAAAATGTTTTACACTACTCTTCATCGTGGAAACATGTGAGTGCTTCTGGGCTACAGCCAGACTGTTTGGTGTCTATTACAAGTGTGACATTACAATTACATCCCCGGAAGGAAGGTGCAGAGCACAGAATAACTTCGTGAAGACAAGTGCACAGCTCAGACCTGCTGCTGCTGCTGCTGCTGGTTGTCTCTTCGTCTGGTTGCCACAACTGAGAGGTGCCATAAAGAGGCTGGAGTAAGTTACGACCAGGACAGGATTTTTTTTTCTTCACTGCTCTGCCCCTTTGGCTTAACCCCCCGCGCACAATTTTTAACCTCAAAAGGATTAAGCTACTGTTGTTTTTTATCCTGAAAAGCCATGGCTGATACTTTAAGAAGACTGGCTAATACCTCTTCATTCAGCGTTTTACAGGACAAGCTTGAAACCTGGCACAGTGACTACGACGTAAGTTCATCATGAATTAATAATCAGCGACCTAAATCTGACCAGGCCACTTCTGCACTTTGATCTGTTATGTTGTGCTAGCATTAATAAATTAGCTATTTTCCTTGGCTAGCTCAGCCGACATTTATGACTGTTTGTTTACGTTCTAGTGTTTACAAGTTAGCTTAAAATGTATTCCACAACGAGCGCACCGTGGAACCACAAAACTTCCAAAATATATTTTACGTTTTTCCCCCTATGCACGTTCAAGAGTTTACCGTTGTATATTACAGTGAAGGAATGTTTCATTAGCCTTGATTTTAGCTCAAGTTTGGTTGCCATGGACGCCAGTTGTCAGGACGACAGTCGGACCGTTCCAAAGATTTGACTTCACTGCGGCGATAGTTCAAGTCCTTTCACTTCCTGTTTTGTTTGTGGACTTGGACTAGCAGCTTCAGTGGTCTTAAATAGGTCACGTTCACGTTTTTAGAATGTGATTTTCCTATCAAAAATATTGTACTTTGCCTAAATAGCAAAGTGGCAATTTTTCTTACTGAGTAGACGATTCATAAACCTAGCTGAAATTAAAAAAAACTAAACAAAAACAAAATACATTTTGGCTGCCCTCTGTTTGTATTAACCTTATTGCCCTGAATTGCCCAGAGGTTATAGCTAAAAAGCAATGTTAAAATGCATATTACATTATGCCTATAGCGATGTATTTGTTCTAACCTTTTTTTGTTTATTTCTATTCATTCTTCCTCAATATCTCTACTTTGTCATTAGGTGCTCTCCTGTGACCAGAATTTGAACCGATGCTGTGAGGTAATTGAACTGACAGCTAAAATCCAAGGCCAACTCTTTGCTATTCTTAACCTGACTGCAGTAGAAGGTACAAAGAGCACTAAGAGATTTAAGCCTGATTTACAAATTCATGTTTGATAGCTGTTCTGTTTGTCAGGTGGACAATATGGTGGAGTGGATACACTCAAATCACGTCTTCTGCCGTGGCTTGGAAGCTGTTTTTCTATGGCAAGACCATCTGTTTCTGATGACACCAGTCTACAGCTTATGCAGGTAACAAGACACTTATTGTGAATTTTAAAATATAAAACACAATGAGATTAAATGTCATGTTTTGTATTATTCTTAGGACTCAAGAGAGAAGGACAGAAAACTCCGTGAGCTTTCTTTGTGTCATGACAGTGATATGCAGAAGCTAGAGGCACAGCTGTGCTCCACACGAATACAACTGGACTCAGCTAGAGCAGAGTAAGCTGGACAATTACAATTTATTATTTTTCATCATCTATAGCAGTGTTTTTCAACCTTTCTTGAGGCACGGCACACTATCTGGTTAAAAATAGAGGCGGTCTGCTCAGATTTTACCATGCATCTCTAAATAAAAGCACAAAGAGCTATTTAATGTCAGACTTATTACAGCAGGCCGTAATAAGTGTGACTTTCCTTATACATTGTAAACCTCGAGTTCTTCAGCAAAAAGTTTAGAAGTGCTTTTCACAATGCTCTGTCTAGACTTAGATGGGAACCTGCTAAATATTTTCATCCAAATGGTTACTTGGACAATACGTATTTCATATTCTAATAATGCAAGACTGAGATGAGTTTGTTTGCAGTGAAAAAAAAAATGTATTTAATCTTGAAAATGTCCATTTCTACAATCTTAGCAACATCTCAAGGCACTCTAGTGTTCCCCGGCACACTGGTTTAAATTCAAGGATCTACAGTATCATGTGACTTTAGACTCTAAATTGTATTGCAGTTTATTTATTTATTTTGTTTTTAATTGCTTTGTATATTATTTGATAGATTGGCTGATACTCAGAACCAACTGGATGACACTAAAAACAAATCTGCTACCACCCTCCTGGCAACAGAAGATGAGATTATTCAACTCAGGGCAGAGTGAGTGGATGTGCGTACGTATACAGATGGTTACTGGATAAACTAATATTGTACATTTTTCAGCTTACGTGCGGCTCGTGACGAAGTGGAGATCTACAGGAGGAAGCTGAACACCATTGATGACTACGAGCGGCAGATACGTTTACTCAGGGATGAAGTGTCTTACCTGACCACAGAGAAGGCTGCGCTGCAAGAGAGGTGCTTTAGACAGACTATTTATATTATGGAACATTCAAAGCTTAATCAAGTTTCACCTTTTTAGAACAGCATTATTTTCATTTTCATGTTCTTTCACGTTTAGTACAGACAGTGGCCTTATGACATCAAAACATCTAGATAAGAGCGTGAATTCAACCCATTTGTGATTCAGTTCATTTTTTAGTCACTAGGCAGCAGTGTGGTACTGTCAGGCTTCTCTCAATTGGTGTTTTCCCACATGAAAGTACCAATAACTACTCCTAACCATTCCTCCAGTCCGTGTTTAGTCAGAACAATCCTGTCCCATGTCTGTGTCACACAGCAGCAGTTTCTGAAAGTGGGTCCAACTGCCTTTAGCATTAGCATATGCAATTTTTCTATTCCACATAAAATTATGATTTACAAAACCTAAAAATTAACTCTGAAATTAACAACAAAACAAAATTACTGGTGTTTGCTGTAATTTCTATTTCTATTTACAAAAGAAATAACTATATTTTGTGAGTTACTGCTTAAATCATTGCTCAAAGTAATTTTTCTAAAGGTTAAGAAAAGGTTAGCATTGTTAATGTGCTTGTGTCACCAAAAAGTTCCTAGTCTGGGGGGACTAGAACTAAAAAAAGTACTAGGAATTGAGAAAGGTCCGACAGTGGGAAAAGGCCTATTGCCTGCATTGACGTTCCTCACAACATGTTGAAACTAGTGCTGTCAAGTGATTAAGAAAATAGAGAGATTAATTGATTACGATCTGTAATTAATTAATCTAATTAATCTATTTTTAATCTCACCTAAAAATTACTGACAAAAACACTCAACTTAAGTGTTTTGGTTTTGTTTTTATCCAATTTAATTAATTATATTATTGTTGCAGATGGGAAATAATAATATATTGCAAAAAAGACTTCAGGAAGTTTTTGAACATAAAATTCCAGTTCATCAGTCCAATAACTTTCACCTGCTTCTTTATTTTTGTCTCGTTGCTTCTCATCAAAGATTTCAAAATAGATTAATGCGATTAAAAAAATTAACTCGATTAATATGTCTGTAATTAATCAATCACAATTAATGCACTCATTTGACACCCCTAAATGAAACCTTACAATCTGACAAGTAGTTGTAACAGAGACATGTAACTTTGGCCACACCGCCCTGAAGACTTGGAGAGGCAAATCAAGCTAAAGATCAGACCTAAAACTGTGTGCAGAAGGCTTTGGTGTTAAATCCATGTGCTGCTTCTGTAACTGTCTTTTACAGGTTGGTGCGGAGTCGTTCACCCAGCCCTCTGCCCAGGCTGAGCCGCACATCCAGTCCCATTCGAAGTGAGTCCCCAACCAGGGCACAGCTCACACAGTCCTCCCGACACGCCCGCCTCGTGTCCCGCTTCAGTGACCTCTACGCTGTGGAGAGACTGGAGGCACAAACCATCCTGCGACGCTATGTGGACGATCTAGAGATGGTCCAAAAAATCATCTTCATTGCTGCTGTGGTAGGATGCGAACACTGAAGTATCTGAATTTGTTACTTGACTAAAATGAGGAGCAAAAAATACTTAATGTAAAGGTAAAAAAATATCAAACTAAAGTATTTTACAAGTGCAGCTTTTGAAACTTATTAAAGGTGCAAATGCAGAATGCAGAATGGTGCTGATTTTGGCTAATTTAACTGAACCAATAATCTCTTTTTTCTTGTGATTTTTATTGAACTTTTATCAAAACAAGGAAATCACTATAGTCTTTTTGCTTTTCTTTTCTAACTCTCACACAAGAAGCACTTGTGTGACCTCTCAGTCTGTGAAACTTAGCTTGCTTTTCAGTTAAGTTACAAAATGTAGTAGAGTACACATATCTGCTCTTAAATGTACTGACGTAAAAAAAAAAAAAATTCAATGTAAAATTATAAGCAGTACACTGACAGTTGAAGACTGGTGAAATTCACTATTATTTCTTCATAAAGAAATAAATTGGAATGGCTCAAAAGGGAAAAATTGTCTTCAAATATAACATGACAAAAGACCTGTGGAGGAGTAGAAGTTTCATGAACAACATTCATTTTTGATCATCTCTCGTAGGAATCCTTCAGAATAGCAAAACTGGCGTACCGTCAGTTTAAACTGCGAGTAAGAAAAACCTTGGCTTCGACTCACTTTGGTCCTGAGAGTCTGGAGGACGCTGCTGTCGATTACATCGTCAGAAACCTGGACTTATACGACGTACAGTCCAGCGTGAATGTATGACCGACGCATCATTAAATCACTGTTTAGACACAATCATATGATGTTTTCTTATTGATCATTATTATTTTTTATTCAGGATGTGATCAATGCCATGAATGTGAATCCTCGCATCTCGTTCCCTCCGGAGACAGACTTTGTGCTCATCAGTACTCTGATCAGGGAGACCTGCAGAGTGGCCTTTGCCATGCAGACGCTGGAGCCACCTCTGGACGTGGCCTTCGCGAGCGATGGAGAGCTGTACAATGACTTCAGGTCAGGACCTTTCAGACTGGGACTAGGGACCATGACTTGAGAGCACAGACGAAAGAATAATGCACTCCAGAAATACTTTTGAGGTGCAAATGTAGGAGCAGATGCAATAAAAAGTCAGATAGAACATTGCACATTCAGTTTGCTGTTGTCATAAATGTTTTATTTGATAAAGTTTCGGCTCATTCCTTCATCAGATCATTTTTATTTTGGACCAGTGATCTGATAAAGGCATGAGCCGAAATGTTATAAAATATTCATTTTCTGACATCGACAAACTGAGTGTGCAATGTTCTATTTGACTTTAGCACCAAAGTACAACCACAACTGAATCATCTCAGACTTTGAAGACCAAATGGCCTCCTGCTGGTGCTAGAGTCAGGACTAAAGATGGACCATGGCCTCCTGCTGGTGCCAGAGTCATGCAAACTAAACATGGACCGGCCTCCTGCTGGTGCCAGAGTCAGGACTAAACACGGACCGGCCTCCTGCTGGTGCCAGAGGTTTATTGTGATCCTAATGCATATTTTCCTATTGTAAAGCACTTTGAGTTACTTTATGTGTGACTTATGCAATACAAATATTTAAAATCTGGTCAAAACCATGTTGTAATAGACTTAATCCTAGTTTACTTTCAACTTTATTTGTTCATTTCTCATAAACTGCCATTTTCTCTTCCGTAGAACTATAATAAATGTTTACAACTGGAACTATTAGACAAAACTAAATCATAATTAGAAAAACTTGATAATCTGTGTTACTCCTCAGGTATCGCCGCAGCTATGACTCGGAGTTCTCGGCTCCTCTGGTCCTGTACCATGTGTGGCCGGCTTTAATGGAAGGAGAAATGACACTGGTTAAAGGCGAAGCTGTTACTCGCAGAGGTGCTATGGTAAGAATGATACTGCCGGGACGTTGCTTTTATTTGACATCCACTCATTACGATTTCTAAATTTACGGCTGCAGTGGACCAGAAGCCGCAGCAGGAGCAGGAGTACCAGCCCGGTGCGCTCCAGATCTCTCAGTCCATCTCGCAGCCTTGTAAGTTTTGGAAAATAGTTAAACAGAACAAGCAGAAAATACGTTTAAATTTAACTTGTGTTGTTTTTGTAACACGCACACCGAATGACTAAAGGGTATGTGACTAAACACATCACAAATCAGGGTATATGCAGGGTCTTAGAAAGTATTACAAACAGATGAATTAAAGTAACAATCACCTTTTTTTTTTTTACATGGAATGATATTGCTTTGTTTACAGCCAGAATTTTCAAAGGGTCTCTGGGATGGGTAGTTGCACAAGATGTCAGCACGTTTGACAAAATTAGGGGTTGTACTAAATAATGATTGTACAAGAGCTGTTTAAATAATGTTAAAAAGTAACGTTAGTGCCTATATTAGATTTCCAAACCAGAACTAAATCAGTACAAGTCTGAACCAGAGTTAAGCCAGGGCCAAATCAAATCTAAAGATGAACTGCACAAAGAATAAAAAAGAACCAAGTCAGGTCTAAGGCAGCAGCCCAAAATTAACCTATTAAAAAGAGAAAATTCATGGTCCCATCATTTTAGTCTTATAATCTAGTGTATTCCTTCCCAATAACTGGTAGCATATTTCACTTGTTTCAAATATTTCTGATCTTGAATGGATAGAATTTGCAATTTTGGTCATTAGTAGCAAAGTCAGAAACATTTCAAAACAAATTAAATAATCTAGGTCCATCAACTAAAACAGGCGTGTTCAAACCCGGGAGCCAAATACAGCCCTTTTGGCCCTCAGACTTCCTGCTAGTTTGGCCCAAATTACAAAAAGTGTCATTTTTAAGGTAACATTTGAGCAATTCTTTTCTCATAGTCAAAGTAGCAAACATTTTGATGCCTTTGAAGTCTAAAATGAATTGTTAAAAGTGTGGTGGTTTATTAAAATTAGGTAAAGGGCAAAATGTTGAAATAATTCACCTCACAGCCATGTATTATATGGCCCTCCGCTCCTTATAACCTTCAAAATGCGGCCCATTGTGAAAAAAGTTCAGACACCCCTGAATTAAAACCTTTTTTCGTAACCAGAAAAAAAGAATTAAATTCCAGATTTTAGGAGATTTTTTCTTTCTTTCAAATATTGAATTACATTTTTTTTTATTTGTTTTATTTGATTATCTTGGCTATAGCATATGTTTGTACTTGTGTTCTTAATATACTCAATAAACAGAACTAATAGATAAATAGCCTATTTTGTGTAGAACGTCCTTGCAATAATAACACATTCTTATATTAATAATTGTGGTTCGGCTTTGTCTCTAGTCTGGATTTGAATATGGCCCTCGGGGAAAAATATCTGCTAACCACTGGAATGTTACAAAGCATGGCTTTAGGCTTGATATCTCCATAGAGACGAGCATGTGGCGTTACCAGGCCAAGTTAAGAGTCAGATCTGTGGAGAAGAGCATCTTCTCACTGTGATAAAGCATGTTTTAAAGCAATAAAAACTCCCAAAGTGGAAAATTTCAAATAAAAAAATGTGTTTAATGTTGCACTAACATTCTCTACTCTTTGCAATAACAGTATGGAGTCAAGCTGGATAAGAAAAGACCCTGTGCAACATTAAATTAGCTGAAATTAAATAAAAAGTTTTAATCACAATTTTATTCATTGTATGGAGAACTTTTATAAATCCGATGTATGTACTGTAGACTGATTGCGTAGGTCAGTGTTTCTTTTTTCAGATTTTTTCAGTATCGCATAAGATTGTATTTGACTTCCTGAGTACCACAAATACAAGCCTGGACTTTATCAAGTCTAATTTCCAGCTCAACATGCTTTAAAATGAGACTAAACCACGTCTAAATAGTAGAAAAGTTAATTCTTTATAAAGATTTACCATAAAAAGACAAAGACATCTATATCTTTTTTTTTTAATCAGATTGTTAGACCAGGAGTTCTCAAACTTTTTAAAGTCAGGGACCACCTATCGATTCCAAAAATTTCCAAGGACCCCTATCGTTTTTCGCATTGGCATCACAGGATAGTTTTGAAAATCAAGCCAAGTTTACATCAAACTTTGAATAAAATGTTAGTTTCTTATCGTTACTTTTTCTGGTGTACTTGTTTCCATCCAAAACATTACATATTTAGAGTTATATATCATAAGAAAGTGTAATGTTGAAGAAATTATCCATGTTTTAAAAAGATTTGGAGGACCCACTACACATGGCCCAAGGACCCCCAGGGATCCCCGGACCCCACTTTGAGAACCACTGTGTTAGACTATAGAGGGGCCCTGAATACCACGAGAGACAGGTTTAGTACAAAACACTATGGCACCAAAATCCATAAAGTTAAAATCCAGCTGTTAGTATGTCCAAAAAGACAGGAAATGTGACCTGTTTTTACAAAAATTCTTTGGAGAAATTTTTCAAACACTCAATAATAAGAATATTTACTTTCATTTGAGGATCCCTGCATATACCCTGGAAATACAAGTCATCAAACTTGAGCTAAAACATACAGGTGACCTCATGTGTTGTTGTTTGTAGGCCTATAAGACCAGACGGAGCCTCTCTCCTGAGCGCCTCAGAGCCAGTCACTTGTGATCCTCGGCCTCTCCCTGTCTGCTGTGGGGAACCAAAGCACCAAAGCACAACATGATAAAGGATTACTGTGAGCATAATAAAGTTTTACAACATAAAGGCAGCATACAGTCACAGCAGTAATAGCAACGTGACACAGAGTGAGTTTACTTTGTTAGCTGGTGTAAAATGTGCAGTGTTTGATTCATTTACATCGTTTTTTTATTATCATTCCTGCACAGTAGCACTTTTAGTAACATTTAAACACTAAGGTCATTGACTCAGGACTTGACTTGGACTTGAAGGTCAGGGAACTTGGAGCTCTGTGACTTGATGCTTCTGATCAAAAAATATATTGTGCAAGTTTAATTAAACAAACTGTTCCTCCTCACTTCTTTTAAGTAACCAGAAAGTTGTCTTAAATTGGACAATTAATAAAAATCAGTGAACATTGAAGAAGATGTATTCTGTAATTTGATTAAAAAAAACTTGAAAAGTCAGAGAACTTGACTTGCTCTGGACTTGGACTTGTCTCTCTGTAACTTGGGACTGGACGTAGACTTGAGACTTTTTGAAACTTGCAAATCACTGAGTTGGTCCCACCTCTGCAGCCAATACAGATGTATTAAGTGAATAATATTGGTCTTGAGAATGTTGGGATATCACCTGAACTCAACCTATTGTCAGGGAAATGTTACGTTTGTTTTGCTACAATGAAAAAGTGATGGCGGTAAAAATCAGCCACATAAAACACAAAGGCCTAATATGTATCTTTATAAATCAATAGTAGTACCTAAAAAGCATATACAACAAGAAAGTAGTTCCCAGCCTTTTTTGTCCCAAGAGTTTGGTCTTACGCTTACACTCCCTAATTTGGGATTAGAAGTAAAGAAATGTTTTCTAGTTTATGATAAAATGATATTGTCCACTTTTAATACTCCAAATTCTCTAAAAATATCCCAAACTGACAACAAATAAATGTTTTAATTAAGAAAATATTAAATGTAACCATTCCAAGTGTAAAGTCTAAAGCCTAAATCTCAGTCATTTGATTGGACAGCTTAGATAGTTGTAAATGGTGCTATTAGTTAGTCGTAACTTTTAACTGTTTTAGTGATTCGTATTTTTTATTTTCACACATACAAACGTGATCTTTGGTGCTGTTTCGCTTTCATAAGTTTGTGTTTGTGTTCAAATGTTTTTTTAATATAATGAATCTGTACGTAAGGTGCACCATACTTACAAATAGTATATTTTGTAGTTTGTTTCCAGACGTTTCATTGATTGTGTTTTTCCAGTTTGTTTGTTTGTTTGTTTTAAATAAATAAAAGCACACATTTTTGTACAAAACTAACTGAACAGCAGATGGAGTCAGAGCACCAGTATTCAGCACGTCATCGTGTTAGGTGCAGATGTTGTGCAGCTAAAAGAATTCACCAAAATAAGTGAAACATGCTACATTTCTGCCGTGTCATGTTTCTTGCCTTGTTCTCTGCATCCAGCGACAAAGTAGTAGGGCAGTTTCACTTAAAAATGCCCAATACAATGTCTGCCTTAAAGTGTATGTCAATCATACTCATGTAAAGAGTTGTTTTCTTTCACTCACCTTTGTTTCTCTTTCTTGCTTACACTCCACCTCCTTTTCTCCTCCTCTGCCTCTACCTCCTTTCTCTCCTCCCCCTTCTTCTCCTCCTCTACTTTATCTTCCCTCTCTTTTCTCTCTCCTCTCCCTCCTTTCTCTCCTCCTCCTCCTCTACCTCCTTTCTTCCTCCCCTTCTTCTCCTCCTCTGCTTTCTCTCCCTCTCTTTCTTTCTCCTTTCTCTCCCCCCCTTTCTTCTCCTCCTCTGCTTTCTCTCCCCTCTCTTTCTTCTCTCCTTTCTCTCCTCCCTCTTCTTCTCCTCCTCTGCTTTCTCTTCCCTCTCTTCTCTCTCCTCTCCCTCCTTTCTCTCCTCCTCCTCCCCTCTCTTTCTTCTCTCTCCTTTCTCTCCTCCTCCACCTCTTCCTCCTCCACTTTATCTTACCTCTCTCTTCTCTCTCTCCCTCCTTTCTCTCCTCCTCCTCTCTCTTTCCCTCCTTTCTCTCCTCCCTCTTCTTCTCCTCCTCTGCTTTCTCTCCCCTCTATTTCTTCTCTCCTTTCTCTCCTCCCTCTTCTTCTCCTCTGCTTTCTTTCCCGCTCTCTCTCCTCTCCCTCCTTTCTCTCCTCCTCCTCCTCCTCCTCCTCTCTCTTTCCCTCCTTTCTCTCCTCCTCTTCTTCTCCTCTGCTTTCTCTCCCTCTCTCTTTCTTCTCTCTTCTCTCCTTTCTCTCCTCCCGTTCTTGTCCTCCTTGCTATCTTTTCCCTCTTTCTTCTCTCTCCTTTCTCTCCTCCTCTCTCTTTCTTCTCTCTCTCCTCTCCCTCCTTTCTCTCCTCCTCCGTCTCTTCCTCCACTTTCTCTTCCCTCTCTCTTCTCTCTCCTCTCCCTCCTTTCTCTCTCCTCCTCCTCCCCTCTCTTTCTTCTCTCCTCTCCCTCCTTTCTCTCCTCCTCCACTTTCTCTTCCCTCTCTCTTCCTCTCTCTTTCTCTCTCTCCTCTTCCTCCTCTATCCCCTCTCTCTCCTCCCTCTTCTCCTCCTCCTCTGCTTTTCTCTCCCCTCTCTCTTTCTTCTCTCTCCTCTCACTCCCTACCTCATTTCTCTCCTCCTTCCCCACTTTCTCACCTCTCTTTTTTCTCTCTCTTGCTCTCATTCTCTACCTCCTTTCTCTCTTCCTCCTCCTCTACTTTCTCTTCTCTATCTTTTTTCTTCGTCCTCCTCTACCTCCTTTCCCTCCTCATCCCACACTCTCTTCTCTCTCTAGTCTCAAAGTCTAACTTTCACCCACACTCAAGTTATATCAACACATAGATTTAATTATTGTAACTTATTGACTTTTTACAGTGTTGTGGCGTCACAATGCTATTTCAATGGAGTGTATTTGTTTCAATGTAAATATTTTGCCTTTAGTCTGCTCACGACACAATTGGCACCAAAATGACCAATCCCAAACAAGACACCTGCACTCCAACACTCATCACAAATCAAATCAGTGTGTTTCATTGATCAGACCTAATGTTGTGCAGAAACATCCACACCCAGTTATTCCCAGACAGTCAACACCCAGAGGCGACTCTCTGGCCAAAGCTGCATGTTGAGGTCATCCCATGAAGACAGGACCAGGATCTGGGATGTTGACCGTGACTAAAGGAAGAGAGATGTGAAGAGACTGTGGAGAAACTGTTGCTTCCTCTGTTCCTCTGCAGGCTCTGTGCCAAGAGATCAATGGAGATTGTTTGGCGCTCTCAGAGTTTGGTAAAGACAAAAAAAATCTGATCATGTTTCTTTTTTATTACTATATCATTAGGTTAAAACGCCATAATTTTTAAGCAACATAATCTTTGGAGAAAATGTATTTATGCAACAAAATAGGCACGTCTTCAAGCCTTTTTTTTTTAAACTTCAGTAGACTATGAAAAGCCAAAACGTAAAAAAAAACATACAATTTGGTTAAAGTGACATTTTCTTTAGCTTTAACAGGTCAATTTAGGCTTCAAGTTACTAAAATGGGTAAGTTTAGGTCTGGTGCTTGAGGTGGGTTAAGTCAAGCCCAATAAACCCAAAGAAAATGTCTCCACTTTTTTGGCTTTTCGTAACTTATTGGTGTAAAAAGATATGTGCTTATCATACGCTTTTGACATTTTGTTGTATATCTCCAGAGACTGGGCTGTTTCCCAATAGTTTTTCTTCTATGGTGCAGACCTGCAGTGATGTTGTACATCAAGACTTTTTTCACAGCTGTCTAGTCTAACTCTCTGTTTTCTAACAATTCTCCATTTACCACATGATTAAATAACATTTTATTACTGTAAAGCACATTTTACACTACAATGCAGCTAATATCAACTTATGTATTTTATTTTTTATTTCGTTACTTAAGTAAATTTGCACTGTTTTGCTTTTTACTCAAGTACATGATTTTGAGCTTTTACCTGAGTCATTTCTCAAACAAATAATTACTTTCCCTTGAAGGATTCATTGTGAAACTTTAGAGGTAAAAAGTCAACTTCACATTTTATGTCATAATATGAACAAGCTGCTTTTAGTGGAAACCAACAGGAATAGGTGTCACAAAGACACCTCAGCTTGAAAACATGCTTATATCTTAAGTTTATTTTTGGCCAAAAAGCTACACAGTGCAACAAGTAGTAAGTTTCATAACTTGTGCCACCTCTGATTCGTTCCTGGTATCGGATCGGTGCATCACTGCTTTCTTCAAAACATGTCTCACGGCAAGGGTGAGCTGCTGAAAACATATGCAGAAACTGTAATAAACTAAAAATATATAAGTAAAGTTTATGTCTCTAAATACACAAGTTCTCCATTGATTTTCCCCCTGAAGAGTTGCAACAAGTGCTCATATAAAACTATAATATTCAAAACATTCAAATCAAATATGTTTGTCAGTAAAAATGTAGGCTGCAAAATATGTTTTTATGGGAAATACTATAGTTGTGAGTATTAACTGAGCACATGTGGATTTAGTGATTGATGGAAAAAACATGTGTACATTCACAAAATCAGACTCTGCAGGTGTGAGTGTGTTAATACACTGCAGGGACCACTTACTTCTGAGCTCAGATTATAAAGCTCACATGGAAAAAGACACCAAACTCGTGTCGGACGTGAATCACAGACCCAACGGTGACAACAGGGAAAAGAGAGACACTAACATACAAAAGTGGTATTTTGTACTTCCATTTGTTTCACTCTATTTTAGAGCAAAGTCCATTCAAAGCTTTAAAAACAAACAATAACATTTTAAAATCATATCCAAAATTAACAGGAAGCCCAGTGCAATGATGCAAGCATAGTGTAAGACTGTTAAAAGTGCATAATGTCACTCACAAACAAACAAACAAAAAAACAAAACAAAAAACACAACGTTGATATGTATTTTTGTTGTTGTTGTTTTTATTGTCAACGCAGAGAAGCACGTGATTATAAACGGTCAACAGAATGCTTATGATGTGACTTGCAGTTCTCTCAGTCGGACACACGGTGGCGCAGTCAGACCACAACTTAACTCTTCCAAGGGACAGTGTTTTGTCTTCTCAAACAACTCTATTTTCCCCAAAAGAAGAAGCATTTGATCTGTATTACTTTTTTTTTTTTTTTTTTTTTTTTTTTTAGTTTTAAAAGGGTTATTCAGTGCTGCAGTCTTTTACTGTCCAGTTTAACTATATATTATTGTATGTAACTATATATTATAAGGACCTGCGTGACACTGGTGTAACAGCCACTTCAGCTGTTTTGTAAGGGTCTATAAATGATTTTATTCACAGTTTTGACCTCACACACTCCCAGAGTGACTCCTGATGAACCTCCTGATGCATCATGGTCCTGGTCATGTGACTTTGTTTTCACACAGTGACATTTCCAAAAGTTTATCGGCTTAACAAATCAAGCTTTCATCAGTGGAAATGCGGCGGTTTGTCACAGGATCACGTCAGTGTTTAGTGAGGAATATTATTTCATGTTTCTATCTGCTCTTTTCCATCTGGTTTTTGCCTGAGCCTGTGTTTTCTCTTGTCCAATCCCTGTGGTTCTCCTCAAGGTTTCTCTTTTTCCCCTCTATTATGTATTATTTTTTGAAGTTGTGTTGTTTTTCCTTACCGAGAAAGACAGGAGATGCTCTGGGACATTTATCCATTTGCTTCTTTACTGTCAGTCTGCTTCTGCATTATTGACCAATGACAATTTTATTGTCTGATTTTGTAACATTCCGCTTAATCAACAATCTTGTGACGCTCTCAGAGGCGAGAAACAGTTGTTGTAATTTACTTTCTACAGAAACAAATTAGTAATGTTTTCATGTTGTATTTGCTGCACAAAAAACGAGAGGCTTATTCTGGAAAGAGACTGCTTGTTTAATGCTTAACTCTCGGGTAGGTCAGTAACGTTACATCCTGCAACCAGTACTACAATTTCCGGTTTCACAATAAAAGACCTTCGTGTGCATATGAACATCACATTTGCCCTCTTTTTTTTTTTTTAACATAACTCTGGTTACCATATCCAACACTATCGCTTACATATGAAGTAAATATTTGAAACGTGTAAACTTTTACTGAAACATAGGTGTTGGTAGCGAACAAACATTGACCTATGTACTAAATAACTCAAAGTATATCTAGTATAGAAAATAAAAGACATTGCTCATGGGAACATCACTAAGCATAATAATCCTGAATGTTTAAACATTGGGTCTAACATAATCTCGTAAATGAGCAGGTGGACATCTATTATCTCTGCAGGGATATCTGGGCATAACAATGTCAGGAATGCCTTGTGGATTGGGAGAGACATTCTGAGCATCAGGTGAGATTGTCTTGAAGAATGAAGAGTTTCTGACAATCAAGTGTCCATCCCTTGTGGCTGTAACTGAAGAGCCATTCACTTTGGTCACTTTGTAGGGCTTGGTGTTATATGGTGATGACAATTTGTTGTGCTTTGGTTGACGATGTAGCACTGTGTCACCTGGACAGAGTGAATGAGGCGTGGCATGACGCTTTGCATCTGCTGAGTCTTTCATTTTGCTTTTTGCATTGCTGTCCTTTGTTCTCACTTCAGCATCTGAACTTTTCGTTGCAGTGACACTGAAAGAAGGAAGTTTAGTGTACATCTTGCGTTGAAACAATACCTCAGCTGGTGAGCATGCTGTAGTGCTGTGAGGTGTTGATCTGTATTCACGTAAGAAGATGTTGAGTTGTTGTTTCTAGGGAATACCTTGTGTTTCAGCTACACGCAAAGCTTTGCCTAGAGTTCTCATGAATCTTTCGGCTGTGGCATTGGCTTGAGGCCAAAGAGGTGTTATTTTGCGATGATGAAATCCCAAGTATTCTGCAAACTGTGTGAATGAGACACTGTTGAATGGTGGACCATTGTCAGTCTTTACCACCCTAGGGATTCCAAACATGGAAAACACTTTGTCCATGACTGGGATGACAGTGACTGCTGATGTTGATCTTACAATTTCAACAACAGGGTAGCGAGAGTAGTCATCAGTGATCACAAGAAGATATTCTCCACTGGGAAGAGGACCATAGAAATCCGCACTCACACTGTGCCAAGGTGCTTCCGGTAAAGGTGACATTTTTAGTGGCTCGTTTTGTGTGACTGGCGTATTTGCTTGACATGCCAGGCAATTACGGACAGCCGCTTCTGCTTTGCGATCAATGTCTGGGAACCACACTTTGGTTCTTAACAGTGCTTTTGTTTTCACAATGCCCTGATGTCCTTCGTGGGCAAGCCGTATAGCTTTTTCATGCAGTGCAGTTGGAATCACAATACGAGTGTCTCTGAGGAGGATGTCTGAAGCTGGGGATGCTGTTAATTCATTTCTAACATGTTTGAAGTGCTTCAGTGTCTCGGCGTTGCGTGACGTCTCAATCTGATGCCACGTGTTGTTTGTGACGTGATTGATAGCTTCCTGTAGAACAGGATCTTTCAGAGTCTCTGTTTTGATTTCCTGTAGTGTCATAGCTTTTGGTGTAGAGTGGAAGGAGAAAAAGTTTACATATTCCTCCGCGACTTTGCTTGCACGTGTGCTTTCACTTTCATGTGATGGTAGTGGATGACGGGACATGAAGTCTGCAGGATTGTCTGCACCTTTTCTGTACTCCACCTTAAAGTTGTATGGTTGAAGTCTCAGTCCCCATCTTTCGATTCTGGCTGGTGGTTTTGATCTTGGGTTGTTCCAAATGATCTCAAGTGCTTTGTGATCAGTGACAAGTACGAAAGGATGTCCATAAATGTATAAGTGGAAGTGTTCGCAGCTCCATACAATGGCGAGCGCTTCCTTTTCTGTTTGTGAATATCGCCTTTCTACATCACTGAGAGATCGACTTGCATAAGCAATGATATGCTTCATCCTTTGTTTATCTTTTTGACAGAGGATTGCACCTAATCCAACTGGACTAGCATCCACAATCAGTTCAGTTTGTCTGCTTGGATAGAAATAGGACATGGTTGTTTCACTTGTAAGATTGTCTTTCAATGCCTGCAGTGCCGTCTGCTGTTCAGGTCCCACAGCCACGGCGTGTCCTGTCGTGTGAGCTTACGCAGAGGTTCTGAGATTGAGGAAAAGTCTTTAATGAATCTTGAGCAGTAGTTTGCCATGCCTAACAGGCTTTTGATGTCTGCAGGAGTTTTTGGATTGGGTGCTTGTTGAATGGCTGCAACCTTCTTCGGGTCTGCTGATACGCCTCCTGCAGAAAAGATGAAACCAAAAAACTCAAGTTTTGTTTTGTTGAACTCACATTTTTCGCGATTCAGAGTGAGTCCTGTCTCCTTAAGTCTCTTGAACAGAGCCCTGAGATTGTTGTCATGTTCAGTTTGATTTGTGCCATAAACAATAATATCGTCACTGAGATTTTTTACTCCTTTGAGTCCGTGCAGAGTTTGGTGTATTGCATTTTGGAAGACCTCGACCGCTGAAGATATGCCAAAACTTAGTCGCTTGTACCGTCTCAGACCAAGGTGAGTGGTGAACGTGGTTATGTATCGACTATCTGGGTGCAGCTCCAGTTGATGATATCCTGCTCTGAGGTCAAGTTTGGAAAACACAGTCGAACCATTCAACTCGTGTATCACATCGTCTATTGTGGGTGTGATGTGACGTTCTCTTTCAATGGCTGTGTTTGCCTGTCTCATATCACACATATCCTCACATTGTCTGGATCTTTTGGTTTTGGAGGTGTGACAATGGGTGAGACCCATGGTGTCGGTCCAGTCACTTCCTCAATAATGTCATCCGCTTGCAGTTTGCGAAGTTCATCCTCCACTTTCTGCCGCAAGTGGAAGGGAACACGTCGGTGAGGTTGGCAGGTAGGTTTAATGTCAGTGTTTATGTGCAGCTTTACCTGAAAGTCTTTCAGTTTACCAATCCCTTTGAACAGCTCAGGGTGGCTTTCAACCAGATCATCAGCCACAGAGCGGTGCTTTTGGCCGGACACTGCGGTAACAATGTGAATAAGGCCCAAATCTTTTGACGTTTCATAGCTCAGAATGTTGAAACCATCACCTTTTATCACAAATACGGTGCACATTGTTTTCTTATCGTGTTTTTCCACACTACATTTGAATGCTCCACACACTGGCAAAGAGTCAGTAGAGTTGTAGGGGTAGATTTTGGTGTCTGTTTTGGTTCAGTGTGGGGCGTGGCAGTAGTTTGTTGTAAGTGGTTTCACTTATGCAGTTAGCTGTGGCTCCAGAGTCAATAAGGACAAGTGTCTGGACGCCCATCATTGTAACATTGGTTTGTGGAAGTTTAGTAGTGTTATCTGTTTTAACTACATAAACATAGGCCTCATCGCTGCTGGATGTGTGTCCTGTTTTCTCACCTGTGGCACTGTCTGTTATTTGATGTACACTTTTTGGAGTCTGGGTACGTTTTTTATTTGTGTGATGTTTATATTCTGTCTCCTTTGGTTTTGATCGGCATTGCCTTGCAAAGTGGTTCAACTTGCCACATGCTTTGCACTCTTTGTTTTTAGCTGGACAGTCACCATCATAAGGATAGTTCCCTCCACAGTTTCTGCAGCGATTTGTAGGTTGCTTCTAGGTTGCCAGTTGCCTCTGCTTGGATTTTTGTGTCCCGTCTTGTGGAATAACTTGTTGACTGTGGCCACACTGCCTGCTTCCATACCTGTAGCTTGCATTTCAGACAGCTCACAAGCACGACCATGGTTTAGTATGTCCTCAAGAGTTAAATCTGGTTCCCTCAGTGCTTTTCTGCGCAGACGTGAGGAGGAACAGCTTTGTATTATTTGTGTCTTGATTTCTGCCGTTGTGTCTGTAAACTCACAGTTCTTGGCCAAAATCCTTAGTCTGGTGTGATAAGTGTCCAAGTTTTCTCCAGGTTCCTGCACAGCCTTTCTGAACAGATAAACTTGATACTGGACATTTTTCTTGGGTGTAAAATAAGCTGATAGTTTCTGTTTCGTATCTGCATATTTGTCGCCCTCTGCTGACAGCGTGTCGTAAATGTCATGTACTTTCTCTCCGGCAACGTGCAGTAGCAGTGCTTTCAATCTGGCGTCTCCGGTAATGTTCATGGCAGTGGTATAATTCTCAAACCTTTGCAACCACTTGGTCCAACGAGGTCCGACTGAACCCGGCTCGCTCTCCAGGTCAAAAGGTGGAAGAGGTGAGGCGTGCGCCGCCATGCTTGTGTGTTAGCCGCTCCGGTTAGCTTCTTCACCGCGATGGCCTAACTTCTGTTTACCACTTTCGTCCGCACAAGAAAAATCAGCTTCCTTACGTGCGATGTCTTTGGCTTTATACTCGTCGCCAATGTAATGTTTTCATGTTGTATTTGCTGCACAAAAAACGAGAGGCTTATTCTTGAAAGAGACTGCTTGTTTAATGCTTAACTCTCGGGTAGGTCAGTAACGTTACATCCTGCAACCAGTACTACAATTTCCGGTTTCACAATAAAAGACCTTCGTGTGCATATGAACATCACAAAATTGACTGAGTGAATTAAATAAGACAATTCTATTGTGAACATTCTTAATCTCACAGTGTAATAACGATCCTCTCTTTGGTCCTGTTCTGTCGTCATTGACACTCTGCACACGTTCAGTCCACTCAAATAACTCCACAACATGTTCAACTTTGTCCACTTTGATTTTATAGCATATTAAAAAAAAGTTTCCAAAGAGCCACAAACTGAACATAAAAAACTAAATAAACAATCTCTATTGTATGAAACAAACACGCTCTTCATCACAAAACTATTATATCTTTAATATATACAATACATTCAGACAAAGATGTATATATGTTTGAATAGTCAAATGTAATAACCATACCAATGAAATGTTGACTCATATTAAAAGGCTTTTGTTTTGTGTATTTCTATTGTCACAGAAAGTCACTTAAGACTATTTGTAAAAAAAAAAACAACAAAACAAAAAACAAAAAACAAACAAACAAAAAAACATTGGATGGGACAAAACTTCTCAGGAAAACGTTATGAATTTGTCCATCAGAGGCGAGTAAACATTGTCAAGTGCTTCTCTTACCATGGAAAAGAGAGCTGACATTAGCAGGACTTGTTGGAAGAAGAGAAGTCTCAGTAGAACGTTTCTGACTAAATAAGGAATACAGAGAAGTGAAAAAATAAACAAGTTCTAATTGAGAGGTCCAGCAGTGGAAATACTGGAGAAAGCAGCAATAAATCAAGATGATTTGGAACAGTTCTTCTCAAACTTGTTCGATCTGTATTTGACTTTCTGAGCAGCACTTTGTTCATAAATGACACTAAACCAGCTCTAATATCTTAGACACTAATACACCTGCATCTGAACATGTAGTTGCCAGTTCAATGGAGGTCCACTTCGGCCAGACAAGCCCCACAGGAAGTCAGCATTTCAAGTTTAAATAAAAAAAAAAAAAAAATCAGTTTTAAAACCCCTTACATTCCCGTGGTCCTTCGAAGGGCTGTCCCACTTTTTCTTCAAACATTTTATTTTGTTCAGTATCTTGATGCATACTATGAAGAACCTGGAAAGTTAAATATAAAAATTTCATTGTATCAGTTTTATTTAGAGCAAAATCAGCCTCTGGGACGATCCAGACTCAGATTTCTACTGTAAACCTAAAAGTCCCCAAAAATTCAAATACAGTATTTCAATAGGACTTTTGCATTGGCTCCGCCTAGATTTTTTTTGAGTAATTTTGGGTCCCTAATACTCATTTTTACTACCTTCAGCTTTTACAGAGGAATTGTTAAAACCAAAATGCCAAATCTAGTGTCATTTTTCCAGGTTTACCATTTCTTATATATACCCCAAAAAAATTTAGGCAAATTTTAGATTTTGTTTTTCTTTTGCTTGGAGAAAGTTTTCACTTCTGAGAACTTTTTTTTTGCCTGTTGGACATCAGAAGAAACTACAGGGATACAGCTTTAAAAAGACCTCGGCCATTTGCCTGAGCTCCAAAGGGTTCAGGAACAGTTTTAGTTTGATTTTTACAGAGTTTAGTCAGGCGTGTGAGGGAAAAAAGGCCGGAATGAGAAGGGTTTTAATGTCATAATATCAAGTTTTTTTCTGATCATTTCAAGTTTAAACTTGGAAATTTGAGTTTCAAACTCAAAATTTCAAGTTGTTTTTCTTTTGTTTTTCTGTCTTTGGTGGAAGTTTCTTTATAGTAGATTTTGACTTTTTTTCTTTTTCGGTGAGCTCCGACATCCAGCCAAAATTTAAAGCCAATGAAACACGTTGGGAGAATTGGCCAGACCGGAGACACCGGACTGGACTGTGTGTCATGTCAGTTATTCTTGGACTTTTCAAGTGACGTAAAGACTGAGTTGTAATCTATGCAGAGGCCAGTCACACAATTTATAAACTGCGTAACTGTTGCCCTGTTGAGGTCACCTGAATGTAAGCTGCACCAATAGCTGGTCGAGATAAGCCAGATAGCTCTCGAAATATCCCCCAAAATGCTGGCAACCCTGATAGGGCCCTTTGTACGGTGCATATACCACTGTTTGAGAAACATTGAAATACAGCTTAAAATGACTTAAGGTGCATATGACAAAATGTTCTGTTTTTCTATTGAGGTTTCATGACGTTTCAGTAGAACATAATGATATAGGGCTGGGCAAAATCATGATAAAAATCAAATCGTGAGCTTGTCCCTGACAATCCGCTTTTTGATGAAATCGTCATATCATGATTTCCCATTTCTCTATTTAATGCAACTGTCTGTTCAAATATTGAGCAGTTTTTCCCACCTACTCATCTTATGGATCGGCTTTGGAATAGCCAAGTCCGCTTTTCAATAGCAATTTAGGTTTCTTTTTTGGAAAGTCGCTGTTGAACTTTGACATTGCAAGTTGTATTTTTAGCACTTGCTCCTGAGCTTTTACGTGATAGAATAGCTGATTTTTAGGCATTTTGAAGGCTTGACCCACCAAGATACATTAATAGAACTAATAAAATATTCTAGAATCACTGACACTTGTTTTGTGACGACACACAACGTTCTTTTATTAACCTTTTACTGAATGGCTGGAGTTGCTTGTTTTGGGCTTTTTTAGTGCTTAGTCACTTGTTTCTTTCTGAAAATCTGGCAAAGCTGGTAGTGAGTGACAGGTGCAATAAACTTTTTGAAAAAGCGGATGATTTTATTCACCTCAAAGGCAATTTGAAAAGACTAGAATCATGATAAAATTGAAATCGTGATCTGGCTCCAAGAAAATTGTGATATGCATTTTTTGCCATATCGCCCGGCCCTAATGATACCTTTTTACTTGTGCCTGTTTACTCCTGGTTGAACACGAGGTCACACTGTTCCATAAAGAAGAACTTGGTCAAACTTTATCTCTGCCCGGCAACAGCGACAAGCATTTAATCTGAGTTTAGATATGAGTTCACCGTGGAGACATTCATTCAGCAGCTTTTATGAGCAGTTATACAAGGCAACGTGGATCAAGCTCGTGAGTCTGAGGCGGCGCAGAAACAATCTCACTCACAGGAATTTACGTCCATTTTATTTTGAGACAGAAGGATCATTACCAAGGAACAGCAGGATGTTTGGCTTTCTTGATGCAGTTGTCACAAAAATAGCCATGACAACGATTTCAAAACTGCACACAGAGTGGAAAAGAGTTCAGGGCAGGTTTGTGTGTTTGTCTGAGGAATGTCACGTCATGGAAGAAAGTCTGTGTCTATCGCTATGTTAACTGGCTTGTTTATTTTATGTTTGGATTTATGACTCGATATTGTGACGCCTATTTATATGTTGTTCAGATTAACAAGATAGGTAAATAAAAAGGGTATGGGTTTATAAGAAATTGAAATAATACAAGTCAATACATAATCTAAATAAATAAATACATTTCAAATTGATTTTTACTAGCTGTTTGTGCCTGGGTTGTGGGATTAAAATCTTGGGTCGAACTAAATCAACTTCTCACAGTCTCACTGGGAGGAGTTTGCATGTTCTTCCCGTGCTACTGTGGGTTATCTCTGAATCCTCAGGCTTCCTCCCATCTCTGAAAACAATGTATACAATGAATGAATGGTAAAGTGAATGATTGTCTCTATGTGTTAACCCAGTCATAAGTCGGCCACTGTCCAGGGTGTGCTCCCGCCTAAAGCTGGGCATACACTGTGCGATTTTGCACGATTTTAATACGTACGAAATTATCTCCAAACTCACACTGTGCGATAGAATCGTATACGAGAAGAGCGCGACCTCACGACGGAGGTGCGCACACTGTGCGGAGCGATAAACGCATACGTTCAACCTGCTCAGACTGTGCGAGGGATCTGAGCCCGGGAAGTGTGCGCGCAGCAGCGCTGGGATACCAGCGGCCGTCACCAGCCACTCTCATTCAGAGCTTTTCTTCCCCCTGATCATGTCATGTATGCTAGCGTACGTCACTCAGCCACAGGTTTGTCCTGCAGCAACAAAGTTGTACCGGCGTCAGCAGAAGATGCGACAAGTTGTTTTAATATTTTGAGCTGGATGAGAGCGTGAAGCCAAAGTGTATCTTTGTGGTTTGATACACTAAACCTCGGACCTCGCTGGCCTGGTGGACTTTCAGTTTCAGCTGTGTTTTGGACTAAATAAACTTTTTTGGAAACGAAACAAAGGACAGCGCACATGAAGACGGTGTTTTACTTCAGTCTTTGAATAAGAAAGGTAAGAGCTCATGGGTAAATCTTAATAACGAGCGTCCGACTGCTGTATGTGCCCGTGTTGCGTGTGTTGCTTGATGTAGACTATGTGGGGGAAATCTGGCGCGTGTTGTTGAGAGTTGGGCTGGTGGCAGCACATGGTGTTATGATTGTGGTTTCATGTACATCGATACGCTATATTCTTCGTGAAAGTGGCTGTGTTGTCAATAGTTGCTGATGTTGATTGTGCACAGTGGACTGAGGTGTTTGGATGCTGCCGTGTAACGTTAAGCTTCATATTTAGGCTGTGCGCTAAATGGTCTGTTTGACACGGTAGAAGCGCATTGCTATCTTCTTATTCTGAATACACCAAAAACATAACAAAACTGTTAGCCCTACTTGTTTAAGTGTGTTGCACTTATGTCTTTGTGTGCGTGGGGATTTGTTCAGAACGTAAAGTTGGCCTCTCATTCACGGAGGTTTGTTCAGGTGTGCTTGTTATCTTTGTACACCTCTGTGCTAGCAAACACGCTGTTTTCCCTGCTTCAGCAGCGCCTGGACCCTGCGACACACGACAAATATCAAACATGTTTGATGTTGCTGCGATGCTACGATCAACTGTCGTGCGTTCATCGTGAGCAGGTTATCGCAGCTCGTAACCCCACAGACACTGCACGAATTACTCGTACGGAGGAGCCGAATTTTGCTACGATCTTGAATCTGTCGTGCGACAAAATTCGTGGCAAAATCGTTTCAAAATTCGCACAGTGTAAGCCCAGCTTAAGGCCCAATGTCACTGGGATAGGCTTCATCCAAGTCCAGAGGTTCTGAACCTCTTATTCCACCAAAGAAAAGAATTAACATTCTAAGCTCCACCGAATCTAACTGGGTCATCCCTGGTCTAAATAAAGGTTGGACTGAATTGGGAGAAGGAATGCACCTTTGCCACAGGTGTAACTAAGAAATGAAGGAAAATGAAGGAAACATTAAAACTGATAGCTATCCAAATACCACCCAAGAAGCTCAAATACCACCAGTGCATGTACCAGGTTACGAGTTCCAAATCCCGCAGCCAAGGCCTTTTTGTGTGGAGTTTGAATGTTTCGCACCGTGTCTGAGCTGATTTTCTCCAGGCACCACGGTTTCCCCTTACCAACCAAAAACATGCGTGTTAAGGTATAATATCCTCCAGCTACGCTAGTCCTGACCAAACCCAGTGGAACACATGGAGATGGGTCAAATGCACAGGACACATTTCCCTTCGGGGATAACAAACTATATCTTAACCTTAAAGAGGGGTATTATGTAAAATCAATTATTCAAAATTATAACCTTGTTATAATTGTCTTCCCTTACCATTAGTTTACTCAAAGTTGTATTTGAATAGATGTGTGAGTATTCTTGTATTCTTTCTACAGCTCTTGCTCGAGTGCTCACACACTTAGAGAGAATCTCTGTTCTTTGCCCCACCCACTTGTCTGCGATTACTTGTTGTAATTCAAAAATGAATACTCAAAGTAAAGCATGTATGGTTCAAAACACTAAAAATGAGTCATTTAAAGACATTTAAACTGAAGAGGCGGGGCTATGAACTTCTGCAGTTTTAAACAGGAAGTCACTGGAGCTGTTTCTATTTTTAAGCCGTAATAGATCAATTTTGTGTTTTGCAATTAACTAATTGTAAATTACTTATCTACATATGTTCTAGTTTATTACTAAATAATTTTAAAAAGCACGATACCCCCCCTTTAATCTTAACCTGAAATCACCATTGAAAATGGATGAAGTTACAATGTAGACATTCATGGCAAAGTACAATGTCATTGACTTAGTGTGAATGTAACCTCAAAGGTTGTGCATAGAGATAAACTATTACTATGCTACAGAGTTTTTGAATGATTCTGGAGGATTTATTAACTTAAAAACAGCACAGATCTCAAAGATATTAGTCCACAAAACTGGGAAATCATTTGTTCTGTGAGGCTCAGAGGGAAAAGAAAACCACACAGACACACAGCACTTTCAGCTGTGCATTAGATGAGGAACACATCAGTTTCACATATGTGTACTTTTTTGCAGTGGTTCTCAACCTTTTACAGTTGTGATCCCAAAATAACAAAGGTAGGCATTTGCACGACCCCCAAACACTAAATGTAAACTACTTCCAACGTGATAAAGAAGTCTTATACTCTTTATTTTAAAGACTTAGGACAATAGATCACTTTGGTAGGCTGGCAAATGAATGGACATTTATCATAACATTTGCACGGTTCTTTTTATGCTTCTTTCCTTTTGAATGAATGGCACTTTTCCACTTCCTTACTTTCCAGTGTTCAGTCTGACAGCAGCAGGAAGTAGAAAAGCTCTTGTTCACAGCGAGGACGGATCACTATTATCTATTGAGTGTTTGTCCTTCTTGTGGCTCTTGGGGGTCGACTGGTTCTGAGAAAGTCCGAGGGTGTGATTACAGAAGATCCACACGTACAAACCTCCCGTGGGTTTCACTGTAATGTTTTCAAATAAATGTCTACAAGGAAAACACGGTCAAGCCCAACTAATAACCACTGAACCTGCGCTGGGTCAAATCACTTACAGTTGCATAATGAATCGGCTTTGACTAATAACAGACAAATAATCTTAGGCAGGTTGTAATGCACGTCCGGCCAATCAATGAGGAAAGAGGGCTTAGCAAACTAATGATGAGGGCCCAGGTAATTATGCACAATTAGCCTAATTACGAACTGAGAGATTCCTTTTGAAGCGGCCGAAAGGGAAGTGATGACGTAAAAACACAACTCAAGTACAAACATTTAAAATCTTGTGCATAATTGCTTCTTTAAATCAGACGTAATGAGATGAATAACTTAGAGCATTACTTGCACAGTTAACTGAGTTTCGAGAATAAAAAAAAATTATTTACAGTCGCTACTTCAGTATCAGTCAATATCATGTATTGGCACACACTAAAGTAGAAATGATTGAAATCAGTACTGAACACAGACATTAAATTAGTAGATTAGTAGATTAGCAGCTCTGCTCTGTTGCTACAAACACAAACAGACTGACGCCATATTCCTCCGGTAGATATGATGATGCAAATCAGTTGTGTTTAATTGATATAGTGTGCTGTCTGTGCTGTAGCAGTTGAACAGAGCCGCTGATTGCAACAGGCATCTGGCTACAGACCTGTCTCAGGAGTCCCTTAGGCCCGGATGTTCACCCAGTATTATTTAGCTTTATCATGGTATTTTATGTGGTGCTATGCACTTAAAACATTATTTACAACCCACCAATAACGTTAAAGAAAACAAAGAGGAGCCTGGATGTTTATTGTTGACATGTGTTAACAAACCGTGGATGTATTATACTTCTATGTGTAGCAAACACGGTACAAGACGCCGGAGGGACTGAAGTGAGCTGGTTGCCAAGGTAATAAGTTTATTTCTGTTGCTAATTGGGCCTAAACGATTATATATTTTATATTAAAGGGGACCTATTGTGTCAAATTCACTTTTCTAAGTTTTTAACCTTGTTATAATGACCTTCCTTCATCATTAGTTTACTCAAAGTTATATTTGAATTGATTCATGCATGTTGGAGTAATCTTGTATTGTTCTTTAGCTGCTGCTCAAGTGCTCAGAAATCCCCCGCTCTCACCTTTTGTTCAACTTTGTGTTTTACAATGAACAAAGGTCAATTACTGATCTGTGCATGTTCTAGATTCTTACTAAATATAAAAAAAGAACAACAACCTTACCCAAACCCTTTCCCCAACCTTACCCATTATTACCTTAACCCTTTTACTAAACTTACCAGCGTCCCTCTGGACCAGACCAGTTATTACTAATGTTCTTAGGTTGTGTAAATAAAAACCTTTTGTCTATATTGTTTTTTACGTGTCAGTTCATCACTTCATGTCTTGTGAAAGTTATGGTTGTCAGAGAAACTACTACTTCATTCAGCAAATAGGAAAAGTCTTCTGTCTGAATTTTCAAGCATCTCAAAATCTCGCTGATTGCACGTCTACTAATTAGATGTTTATGTCTTGACACTCACCAAACAAACAGGAAATGTCTATATGACAAACACACACAGGTACAGCTTTTTTTTTTCTCTAAGATGTTTTGCTGAGAAAACCTCCACTGCACAATAGTCACAATAGAAGTGACTCACCTGCCATCCACCTACACAAGACAAACACACAACGTCAGCTTATAGTCTTTTTATTATTGAACAGAGAGAAAGCCCCAACATAGGTGTCATGTTAGTCCAACTGTGATCCTTCATAAAGCCTTCAAACTCCCCACTAATATTAAAACGCACTTTCACTTTTACAGCCAAATTTCTTCACAACATTTCAAAAATTTGTTCTGCCGCCCAAAAAGCTTCCAGTTGTCTTCACAGTTCCAGATGAAATGCGATGTGCGGTGGGCGTCCTATAGTGGAGGCTTGTGCATATGTTTGAATGGAAGATATCGGCCCCTCGAATGGTTCTGGATTGGCTTAAAGTATTTCTTCATAACGTCGACGATTTTGTGATTGTTGGACAGCACAGTTTCTTCGCAGAGCTCACAGGCATGTGTCAGTAAGTTATGATGATCTACGGTAAACGCTACATGTTTAAGTCATTTTAAAGCCTTGTACCCAATTATTATTATTTGTTATAAATGCCTTGCAGCCCATATGACAGAAAATAATTTTTTACATTTACATAAAAAAAAAATCCACACAACAGACACAGATTAAACAATCATTAGGCAAAATAGAATGGTTTATTTGTCAAATCATGTGTCATTTATGTGGATTTTTGCCCTTATACGAGACTATAGTGGCACAGACAGGTATGAATAGTAGTTTTTGGAGTAAATATCACTTTATTCTGCCCCGCCCACTTTTCTTGGCAGTGAACTTCCTGTTTTAGCTCTGTTAATGTAGCTAATGTTAGCATTGTCGCGGCCCCTTTCATTCAGGAAAGGAAAACCCGATTCATTCGGAAGTTCCTTTTTAGGCCAACATGCGCAGACCGAAATTATGCATTTTAAACACATTATTCGTAAGTGTACCGTTAATATTATGTATTTATATTGATATTTATGAATTTATCTTGAAAAAGTTTTCCCAAAACTTTGCCAAAACGGCACATTTATTTATCGCCATTTTAAGCTAATAGATAGCTTAATCAGGCATTTACTGCTTCAAACGGTAAAAATCTAATTTTCCAATCATTTGCTTTGTTGAAATCTTTAAGAGAATTTTGTGTTTAACAGTTTAGTTTCATCTGTGTTTAATTAAAATTTCAATACGAATACAACAATGTAAAAGAGGTAAAGCTAACGGTGCGAATCGGGTCTTCCGGTACGAAAGGGGCCGTGACAAGCATGTCTGTGTTGTGAAATGATGTTGAAAACATATAATGACAGTTAAAATAAACACAGCAACTGATTTCTACAGGCTAAATGCAGCTAACAGGAAGTGCACTGCAAGAAAAGTGAAGGGGCAGAATAAGGGGAGTTCTCATTAATTAATAGTGCGTTCCAGTGCTATCTATAGGATCTTCCGAGTTCTGACTTGAAAATTCACTCTGGACCAGCCCTTTAACTTGAAGTTCCCACTCGAATACGCAAAGATTTTCAGCGTCCGAGGTAGAAAATCAAACATGCATTTGAGAAAGATAAACCTCCGTCAGCTTCACTGCTCATCGTTTTTGTGTTTTTCTCTTTAGTTTGTCTCTACAGTTCACTCGCTTTGCTTTAATTAACTCAATATAACTAAAAAAAAAAAAAAAATTGCTCTGACAAACCCCAAGGACAATATTTTTCACAGCTTTTAAAAAGCTGCCTAATTCTGCTGGAAATTCACAGAACTGGCAACACTGAGCTTCCCTTACATAACGATACATAAAAACCGGGTACAGTGCCTTTAGTTCATTGTGATCTTACAATATCAATCAATCATTTAATTATTTCACTTTTTAATGAATCCCTGTGGAATTTCCTTGGGAAGTTGTATTTGTTTCAATTTAAAGGTGCACTGTGTTACTTTTTGACCAAACAAATGATATAAATCTGTCTATTTGGAGTAGGCTTGCATGGCCATTTTGTCACATTATAGCATAACACATGTTTATAACCAATCAGAAAATGCAAAAGTATGGTAGTATTGTGTAGTTTTCCATGTGCAGAAAGTTACACAGTGCACCTTTAAGCTTAAACTTGTATTTACAATTTAATTAATGTTCTGTGAGAGGAATATAATTTACTACACGTGCCTTGTGAGCTGCCATTTATGCAATGAACAGTAAAGATCATTAAAAAATACGTTCCTATTTCCAAGAGTGGTTTCCTCTAAGTTATATAGTTTATGTACAGTTTGCATTTACAAAGAAAATAAGATTTTGTCAAAGTGTAGGATCAGGTTTGGCACAAAATCCTTCATAGACTCAATGGAAGAGACATAAGTGCATTGAGCTCTCAAATCTGATTCACCAGAACCAACACACACTAGGCTAACGTTTCATACAATAATGAACAATGAGTCAAACAGGAATGTAAATACAGCGCTGGAAGAAAGACCACTGCAAACTGTCATTTAGTTAATAAGAATGTTCTGAATGGAGCTGAACAAAGAACGCCCACTTTTTCACGTTCACTTTTTAACAAGATGCTTTTTTTTTTTTAACAACTGTGCATGAACAGCTGTTTATCCACCAACTTGTTTTTAAAATGCTTTGAAATTAACAATAATTTGTCAGTTTATGTTTTGAAGTGAGCAGGGAACTCCATTGTGTTCTCCAGAGACAATAACATACAGTACAGACCAAAAGTTTGGACACACTTTCTCATTCAGAGTTTTCTTTATTTTCATGACTATGGACATTGTAGATTCAAACTGAAGATTTAAACACCATGAATGACCAGGAGGGAGTGTGATGGGGTGCTGCGCCAGATGAGCTGGCCTCCACAGTCACCAGACCTGAACCAATTGAGATAGTTTGTGGTGAGCTAAACTACAGTGTAAAGGCAAAAGTGTCTACCAAGTGCTAAGCATCTCTGGGAACTCCTTCAAGACTGTTGGAAGAGCATTTCAGGTGACCAACTCTTGAATCTGATCATGTACCATACTTCCACATGTGTTAATTCATAGTTTGGATGCCTTCAGTGTGAATCTACAATGTTCATAGTCATGAAAATAAAAAAGTCTTTGAATAAGAAGGTGTGTCAAAACTTGGGTCTTGATCTGTACTGTATTTGTCATACATAAAAACTTGATATATAGTTTTTGTAATCTACCAGTACTTTTCTTTCATTTTTTTTTAATTTTTGATTTTAACAGACAGGTTTAATCCGACCCAGTGAACAATTTTGAGAACTAGTGCTAGTTAGGCCAGTGATTCTTAACCACAGGATGGGCCCCAAAATTGGACCATGATTACCTCCTTAAAGGGTTGCACAATCAGCAAATACAATAATTTCTTATGAGATTGGGGCCCTGGTTTTCTTTGTACATGAATATTCAAGCCGTTAAGTCAAAAATGTTAAGAACCAATACTCTCGGCTGTTTCTTTTATTTGATTGACTTCGCTAAAGCAATGTTTTTCAACCAGTGTGCCGGGGAACACTGGTGTGCATTGAGTTGCTACCAGGTAGGCCTTTAGAAATGTGTCCAATATTCAACCTTTAAAAAGAGATTTAATAGATGATTTACAATTTGGGAGTGTTTGGAACAACTTTTACAGCAAGAAAGAAAGCCAAATCAGTCAACATTTATCCACCTAAAGAATCATTTAAAGATGTTCTATGGAAAAACGTAATGATTTTGCTTTCCAAAATAGCTTGATATGGCCTCATCTGAATAGGTGGTGTGCTTGCAATAAAGATCATTTTTGTTATTTTTTAAACCCTCCACTACGGATTCCATTATGGCCCTCGTGAAAAATAATTGCAGTCCCTTGCTCTATAGAGAAGCACAAAATATATCATGTTTTATCATGTTAACCCTTCTGGCTTTAAGAAGGGTCCTATCAACACTTAAAGCTGATTGGTCAGAAAGTCACAACAGCAAAAGAAGCAGAGAAATAAAACTTTAGTTAAATCCAGTTGAGTAAAAAAAAAGAACAGACTGCAAAAATAGTCTGAAATATGTCAGTTAGCGCTGTTGTGTTTGTTTTGGTCCTAACTTTTGGCTCCTCCCTAACCACAACGCTGCTCTGTGATTGGCTTGTGGTGCAAATTAAAAAACAGGAGAGGCCCAGATTCACAACTGACACATATCACATATCACAATAATCTATCTTTATCATAAGTACTATCGTGCTAAAACATGATGAAACATTTTTGTGTCACATTTTGGCCGGCTCAAACTTTTAATAAAAAGAAAGCTTAGGTCTGCAGTGGTCTCTCGTTTCCAGCAGTATATCCCATAAGATATGGTCGCAAACATAAAACCCTTGGAGTCATGTAAAGTCACCAACATGACAGAAATGATGCATTTACGTTTCACTTCGAGATCGTTTGAGCTGAACAGACACAGACACTGTAGTTGAGTGTAACACAATGATCTGGAGAGTGGAAAAAGAATAGTAGTTAAAGTATGATCAACAAAACAACAGGAAGGACCATCGAGAAAACGTAGTGGATAATCATCTCAATGGGAAATGATTAGTGTTCAGTCTTGTTAGTGCGACGGAAGTGATTGGAACATTCTCACATTTTTGGATCATAGAACAAGGCTGTAAGTTATTTAAAAAAAAGAGAAATGTAAGCAAACAAAATCATAATCAAGATAAATCGTTGCTAAACCAATCAGACACTTCTTATTATAATAATTTTTTTTAAGACGAGACACTACAATCAGCCCGCGAAGTAGCTCTATGGCTGTAAGACTTGGCAAAAAAAAAAAAGGCAAATCTTGGAGTAAGAAAGCCTAATTATGCCTAAAACAAAATACATTTTAGTTATTCAGGTACTATTTTTATATTGGCTTGTTCAAGTCTGTATTTTTACTTGTGCAATCCCATTTAAGAACATTCTGACGAAGTAGAAACTAGGGATGGGACAATATACGATATTATATACAAAATACAATAATTAGTTGTTCAAACTCATACATTATGTGCGCTAATATTTCAGTGATTTTGAATCGGTGTATTTTTACGTTTAGTAAATTATTGTGATAATATCGTTAATCGTGATTATTTTGATCACAATAATCTTGAGTGCAAATTCTAATATTGTCCCATCCCTAGTAGAAACAAGTGTTTACATCAAAAACAATAAACATAATTTTCATCGCTCGTCATCATTCATTTTGTTCAATCAGAGGTTTTCTCTGCACGTAGCATGCTTTGAAACCTAAATAAAACCAGTTACGATTATTTAAATAGTTGCAGATTATTTAAATAATTTATTAGTTGTAATTAATCGATTAACGTTCAGGCTTTTTGAAAGGCCTTGAAAAAATGATATGGATTGATGCAGAGCTCACGTGGATCTAATAAAAAATCCAGTTGTATTTGTGACAATGGAGGAGTACAGGACAGCCTTAAAAAGGGCATTGCCTCGAGGAGAGGAAGTTGTGCTGTCGGGTAAGTTAGTTACATTTTCTAACTGCAGCAAAGCCACTCTCTCCCTCTCCACGTGACCTGCCTACGTGCAAAACAAAGCATGCACAAAGCGGGAACGCTGATGGGCACGTTTAAAGAGGTAAAAGAGGTCAAATCTTCTTCTTATTTTTTAACCTTGTTACAACAAGGAACCTTTTTTTTTTCACAAAAAAGCCTAACTAAAATGGTCTAAAATTCAATCTGTGTGTGAACCCTTTAGAGCATAAACATATGGCTGGACTCTTTGTGAAAAAGAGGCTCTGTAGTTTTGCTCTCTGATCATTGACTGTAATTATGAATGAGAACTATACCTGTACAAACTAAACAGGATACATTTTCTTTTGGTAGATATAAGAAACACCTAGAGGTTCACTAGCTTGACAATTTCTCTTCAAAAGTTGAAGGTAATTTAAGTAAAAGTGAGTTGTGGGGACTTAAAAAGTGTGGGAGGTACCGAACATGTCCCCTTGGTGCTGTGAGGGGTTATTAGTTTACCCAAAATTGTATCTAGACTTATTCTTGCATGTTTGAGTAATCTTGCTCAGAAAAATGATTTGATAGAAAACTGGTTCCGTAAGTATTTTTTGTTCACATTATGAATGAAAATTTATAATTTCTATTAAGATCGTTCCAAAATTGATGTTTTAACTTTAGGAATTGTGCTGGTGACAGAAATAACAGCATCACGTTCATGTTTTTTGAAATTCACATGTAGTGTCTCATCTTAAACTCATCATTATATTTTAATCTCATTTAAATTATATCGATGGGTATCTTTTATAGATAATCTTCTATTTCAACAACCTGTTTATGATCCAGCAAAGTTAACCATCTTTTTCAACATTTTATCCATTATCATAGGGGTTTCAGTCCCAAAAAGAAGTGAACATATTCATAAAAACAAGTCCATTAAATAGTCTTCCTAACATGTTGTGTGAATGGTTTACACTTGTACCGCAACATCACAACAAATGGTTATTTATGCCTTCATCAACAATCAGTCTCTTTACATTAATAAATAGATTAAATAAATAGGGGTTTATTTTGTAGTGTCAGAGCAAAAATCCACATGCGCCAATGGTGTTTCAGATAGGCTTCGTCTGTCCACCGTTTTGAGTGTTCTTCATATGAAAGTAGACACAGATATTCAAGTGAAATATTAGGAGAAAGTGGACGACAACACTGTGCAAAAGTCTTATCTAGTGATTCCTCAGTTTAAGACAAATGTTNTCGATTAATATGTCTGTAATTAATCAATCACAATTAATGCACTCATTTGACACCCCTAAATGAAACCTTACAATCTGACAAGTAGTTGTAACAGAGACATGTAACTTTGGCCACACCGCCCTGAAGACTTGGAGAGGCAAATCAAGCTAAAGATCAGACCTAAAACTGTGTGCAGAAGGCTTTGTGTTAAATCCATGTGCTGCTTCTGTAACTGTCTTTTACAGGTTGGTGCGGAGTCGTTCACCCAGCCCTCTGCCCAGGCTGAGCCGCACATCCAGTCCCATTCGAAGTGAGTCCCCAACCAGGGCACAGCTCACACAGTCCTCCCGACACGCCCGCCTCGTGTCCCGCTTCAGTGACCTCTACGCTGTGGAGAGACTGGAGGCACAAACCATCCTGCGACGCTATGTGGACGATCTAGAGATGGTCCAAAAAATCATCTTCATTGCTGCTGTGGTAGGATGCGAACACTGAAGTATCTGAATTTGTTACTTGACTAAAATGAGGAGCAAAAAATACTTAATGTAAAGGTAAAAAATATCAAACTAAAGTATTTTACAAGTGCAGCTTTTGAAACTTATTAAAGGTGCAAATGCAGAATGGTGCTGATTTTGGCTAATTTAACTGAACCAATAATCTCTTTTTTCTTGTGATTTTTATTGAACTTTTATCAAAACCAGGAAATCACTACAGTCTTTTTGCTTTTCTTTTCTAACTCTCTCACAGTTGTAGACTGGTGAAATTCACTATTAATTCTTCATAAAGAAATAAATTGGAATGGCTCAAAAGGGAAAAATTGTCTTCAAAATATTACATGACAAAAGACCTGTGAGGAGTAGAAGTTAGGCCTGTAGGCAGCAGTGACTTACCTCAGTGTGATTGTTCATGAACATTTATTTTTGATCATCTCTTGTAGGAATCCTTCAGAATAGCAAAACTGGCGTACCGTCAGTTAAACTGCGAGTAAGAAAAACCTTGGCTTCGACTCACTTTGGTCCTGAGAGTCTGGAGACGCTGCTGTCGATTACATCGTCAGAAACCTGGACTTATACGACTTACAGTCCAGCGTGAATGTATGACCGACGCATCATTAAGTCAATGTTTAGAACCAAATCATATGATGTTTTTTTATTGATCATTATTATTTTTTATTCAGGATGTGATCAATGCCATGAATGTGAATCCTCGCATCTCGTTCCCTCCGGAGACAGACTTTGTGCTCATCAGTACTCTGATCAGGGAGACCTGCAGAGTGGCCTTTGCCATGCAGACGCTGGAGCCACCTTGGACGTGGCTTCGCGAGCGATGGAGAGCTGTACAACGACTTCAGGTCAGGACCTTTCAGACTGGGACTAGGGACCATGACTTGAGAGTACAGACGAAAGATTTATGCACTCCAGAAATACTTTTGAGGTGCAAATGTAGGAGCAGATGCAATAAAAAGTCAGATAGAACATTGCACATTCAGTTTGCTGTTGTCATAAATGTTTTATTTGATAAAGTTTCGGCTCATTCCTTCATCAGATCATTTTCATTCTGGACCAGTGATCTGATAAAGGCATGAGCCGAAATGTTATAAAATATTCATTTTCTGACATCGACAAACTGAGTGTGCAATGTTCTATTTGACTTTAGCACCAAAGTACAACCACAACTGAATCATCCCAGACTTTGAAGACCAATGGCCTCCTGCTGGTGCTAGAGTCAGGACTAAACATGGACCGGCCTCCTGCTGGTGCCAGAGTCAGGACTAAACATGGACCGACCTCCTGCTGGTGCTAGAGTCAGGACTAAACACGGATCGGCCTCCTGCTGGTGCTAGAGTCAGGACTAAACACGGACCGGCCTCCTGCTGGTGCCAGAGTCAGGACTAAACATGGACCGGCCTCCTGCTGTTGCCAGATTCAGGACTAAACATGGACCAGCCTCCTGCTGGTGCCAGAGTTAGGACTAAACATGGACCGACCTCCTGCTGGTGCTAGAGTCAGGACTAAACACGGATCGGCCTCCTGCTGGTGCTAGAGTCAGGACTAAAGATGGACCGGCCTCCTGCTGGTGCCAGAGTTAGGACTAAACATGGACCGGCCTCCTGCTGGTGCCAGAGTCAGGACTAAACATGGACCGGCCTCCTGCTGTTGCCAGATTCAGGACTAAACATGGACCAGCCTCCTGCTGGTGCCAGAGTTAGGACTAAACATGGACCGACCTCCTGCTGGTGCTAGAGTCAGGACTAAACACGGATCGGCCTCCTGCTGGTGCTAGAGTCAGGACTAAAGATGGACCGCCTCCTGCTGGTGCTAGAGTCAGGACTAAACCGGACCGGCCTCCTGCTGGTGCCAGAGGTTTATTGTGATCTTAATGCATATTTTCTTATTGTAAAGCACTTTGAGTTACTTATGTGTGACTTATGCAATACAAATATTTAAAATCTGGTCAAAACCATGTTGTAATAGACTTAATCCTAGTTTACTTTCAACTTTATTTGTTAATTTCTTCATAAACTGCCTTTTTTTCTTCTGTAGAACTATAATAAATGTTTACAACTGGAACTTTTAGACAAAACTAAATTATAATTACAAAAACTTGATAATCTGTGTTACTCCTCAGGTATCGCCGCAGCTATGACTCGGAGTTCTCGGCTCCTCTGGTCCTGTACCATGTGTGGCCGGCTTTAATGGAAGGAGAAATGACACTGGTTAAAGGCGAAGCTGTTACCGCAGAGGTGCTATGGTAAGAATGATACTGCCGGGACGTTGCTTTTATTTGACATCCACTCATTACGATTTCTAAATTTACGGCTGCAGTGGACCAGAAGCCGCAGCAGGAGCAGGAGTACCAGCCCGGTGCGCTCCAGATCTCTCAGTCCATCTCGCAGCCTTGTAAGTTTTGGAAAACAGTTAAAACAGAACAAGCAGAAAATACGTTTAAATTTAACTTGTGTTGCTTTTGTAACACGCACACCGAATGACTAAAGGGTACGTGACTAAACACATCACAAATCAGGGTATATGCAGGGTCTTAGAAAGTATTAGAAACAGATACCATTAAAGTTCCCAGGCCCTAAGTCGAATAAACCTGGTCAACAGCATAGAAAAGACTTGGGCAAACTGCGGCTCAGGGGTCAGATGCGGCATCCATCTTTTATATTCATGCCCGCACTCTTTTTTTTTTTTTTTTTTGAGAAAAAGCAATACTCTTTAAACTGCAAATCTATATTTCAATTGTTTCAAGATATTCCTGATCTTGAATAGATAGCTTGAATAAAATTTGCAAATTAAGTCATTTGTAGCAAAGTCAAAACAAATCAAATAATCTAAGTCTGTCAACTAAAACCATCTTAACCAGAAAAAAAAAAAAAAAATCAAATTCAGATATTAAGACTTTTTTTTTTTTTTTTTTTTTTTTTTTTTTTAGCAAATATTGAATTGCATTTTTTTTCCCATTTTTGTTTTATTTGATTGTTTTGGTTATGAAGCATATGTTTGTACTTATGCGTGTTCTTACACAATAAATACAACTAATAGATAAATAGCCTATTTTGTGTAAAATTTCCTTGTACTAATAACATATTCTTATATTAATAATTGTGGTTCGGCCCTTTGTCACTAGTCTGGATTTGAATATGGCCCTCAGGGAAAAATAATTGCTCACTGTGATAAAGCATGTTTTCAAGCATTAAAAAACCCCAAAGTGAAAATTTCAAATTAGAAAATGTGTTTAATGTGTTTAATGCTGCATGAACATTCTCGACTCTCTGCAATAACATTATAGAGTCAAGTTGGATAAGAAAAGACTCTGTGCAGCATTAAATTTGCTGAAATTAAATAAAAAGTTTTAATCACAATTTTATTCATTGTATGGAGAACTTTTATAAATTATATATTGATGTAGGCCAGTGTTTCTTTTTTCAGATTTTTTCAGTATCGCATAAGATTGTATTTGGCTTCCTGAGTACCACAAATACAAGCCTGGACTTTATCAAGTCTAATTTTCAGCTCAACATGCTTTAAAATGAGACTAAACCACGTCTAAATAGTAGAAAAGTTAATTCTTTATAAAGATTTACCATAAAAAAGACAAAGACATCTATATTTTTTTTAATCAGATTGTTAGACTATAGAGGGGCCCTGAATACCACAAGAGACAGGTTTAGTACAAAACACTATGGCACCAAAATCCATAAAGTTAAAATCCAGCTGTTAGTATGTCCAAAAAGGCAGGAAATGTGACCTGTTTTTACAAAAATTCTTTGGAGAAGGAAACAATGGTTACTATCATTCATTTACCTTTTTTTTTTTTTAATTTATCAAACACTCAATAATAAGAATCTTTACTTTCATTCTGCATATACCCTGGAAACACAAGTCATCAAACTAAAACATACAGGTGACCTCATGTGTTGTTGTTTGTAGGCCTATAAGACCAGACGGAGCCTCTCTCCTGAACGCCTCAGAGCCAGTCACTTGTGATCCTCGGCCTCTCCCTGTCTGCTGTGAGGAACCAAAGCACAACATGATAAAGGATTACTGTGAGCATAATAAAGTTTTACAACATAAAGGCAGCATACAGTCACAGCAGTAATAGCAACGTGACACAGAGTGAGTTTACTTTGTTAGCTGGTGTAAAATGTGCAGTGTTTGATTCATTTACATAGTTTTTTTTATTATCATTCCTGCACAGTACTTTTAGTAACATTTAAACACTAAGGTCATTGACTCAGGACTTGACTTGGACTTGAAGGTCAGGGAACTCGGTGCTCTGTGACTTGATGCTTCTGATCAAAAAATATATTGTGCAAGTTTAGTTAAACAAACTGTTCCTCCTCACTTCTTTTAAGTAACCAGAAAGTTGTCTTAAATTGGACAATTTATAAAAATCAGTGAACATTGAAGAAGATGTATTCTGTAATTTGATTAAAAAAAACTTCAGAGAACATGACTTGCTCTGGACTTGGACTTGTCTCTCTGTAACTTGGGACTGGACGTAGACTTGAGACTTTTTTGAAACTTGCAAAACATTAAGTTGGTCCCACCTCTGCAGCCAATACAGATGTACTACGTAAATAATATTGGCCTGGAGAATGTTGGGATATCACCTGAACTCAACCTATTGTCAGGAAAATGTTAAATGTTTGTTCAATGAAAAAGTGATGGCTGTAAAAATCAGGCTGCCCAGACACATAAAACACATAATATGTATCTTTATATAAATAGATAAATAGTAGTACCTAAAAAGCATATACAATACAATAGAAAAGTAGTTTCCAGCCTTTTTTGTCCCATGAGTTTGGTCTTACGCTTACACTCCCTAATTTGGGATTAGACGTAAAGAAATGTTTTCTAGTTTATGATAAAATGATATTGTCCACTTTTAATACTCCAAATTCTCTAAAAATATCCCAAACTGACAACAAATAAAATGTTTTAATTAAGAAAATATTAAATGTAACCATTCCAAGTGTAAAGTCTAAAGCCTAAATCTCAGTCATTTGATTGGACAGCTTAGATAGTTGTAAATGGTGCTATTAGTTAGTCATAACTTCAAACTGTTTTAGTGATTCTTATTTTTTATTTTCACACATACAAACATGATCTTTGGTGCTGTTTCGCTTTCATAAGTTTGTGTTTGTGTTCAAAGTTTTTTTTGTATATATAATGAATCTGTACGTAAGGTGCACCATACTTACAAATAGTATATGTTGTAGTTTGTTTCCAGACGTTTCATTGATTGTGTTTTTTTTTCAGTTTGTTTGTTTTAAAAATAATAAAAGCACACATTTTTGTACAAAAGTGAACAGCAGATGGAGTCAGAGCACCAGTATTCAGCACATCATAGGTGCAGATGTTGTGCAGCTAAAAGAATTCACCAAAACAAGTGAAACATGCTACATTTCTGCCGTGTCATGTTTCTTGCCTTGTTCTCTGCATCCAGCGACAAAGTAATACAATGTCTGCCTTAAAGTTTATGTCAATCATACTCATGTACAAGAGTTGTTTTCTTTCACTCGCCTTTTTTTCTCTTTCTTGCTTTCACTCCACCTCCTTTCTCTCCTCCTCCGCCTCTTCCTCCTCTACTTTATCTTCCCTCTCTATTCTCTCTCTCCTCTCTCCTCCTCCTCTACCTCCTTCCTCCCCCCCTTTTCTTTTTTTTTCCCCTCTCTTTTTTTTTTTTTTTTCTTCTCCTCCTCTGCTTCTCTCCCCTCTCTTTTCTCTCCTTCTCTCCTCCCTCTCTTCTCCCCCCTTTCTCTCCCTTCTTTTTCTCTCCTTTCTTCCTCCCTCTTCTTCTCCTGCTCTGCTTTCTCTCCCTCTCTTTCTCTCTCCTTTCCTCTCTCTTCTCCTCTCCCCCCCTTCTCTCTCCTCTCCTTTCTCTCCTCCTCCTCTCCCTCTCTCTCTTCCTCTCTCCTTCTTCTCTCTCCTTTCTCTCCTCCCCTCTCTCCTCCTCCTCCCCCTTTTCTCTCCCTCTCTCTTCTCTCCTCCTCCCCTTTTTTCTCTCTCCTCTCTCTCCCTTCTTTCTCTCCTCCTCCCTCTTTTTTCTCTCTCTCCTTTCCCTCCTTTCTCTCCTCCCTCTTCTTCTCCTCTGCTTTCTTTCCCCTCTCTCTTTCTTCTCTCTTCTCTCCTTTCTCTCCTCCCGCTTCTTGTCCTGCTCTCCTTTCTCTTCCCTCTCTCTTCTCTCTCCTTTCTCTCCTCCTCCTCCTCCTCCTCCTCCTCTCTCTTTCTTCTCTCTCTCCTTTCCCTCCTTTCTCTCCTCCCTCTTCTTCTCCTCCTCTGCTTTCTCTTCCCTCTCTCTTCTCTCTCCTCTCCCTCCTTTCTCTCCTCCTCCGCCTCTTCCTCCACTTTCTCTTCCCTCTCTCTTCTCTCTCCTCTCCCTCCTTTCTCTCTCCTCCTCCTCCCCTCTTTCTTCTCTTCTCTCCCTCCTTTCTCTCCTCCTCCACTTTCTCTTCCCTCTCTCTTCTCTCTTCCTCTCTCTTTCTCTCTCTCCTCTTCCTCCTCTGTCCCCTTTCTCTCCTCCCTCTTCTTCTCCTCCTCTGCTTTCTCTCCTCCTCTTCCTCTCTCTTTCTTCTCTCTCCTCTCACTTTCTACCTCATTTTTCTCCCCCTTCCCCACTTTCTCACCTCTTTTTTTCTCTCTTGCTCTCATTCTCTACCTCCTTTCTCTCTTCCTCCTCTACTTTCTCTCCTCTATCTTTTCCCTCTCCCTCTCTTCTTCCTCCTCTACCTCCTCATTCCACACTCTCTCTCTTCTCTCCCCAGTCTCAAAGTCTACCTTTAACCCACACTCAAGATTTAAATGAATGTAACTTACTGACTTTTATGACTTTTTACAGTGTTATGGCGTCACAATGCTATTTCAATGGAGTGTATTTGTTTCAATCTAAATATTTTGCCTTTAATCTGCTCATGACACAATTGGCACCAAAATGACCGATCCCAAAACAAGACACCTGCACTCCAACGGTCGACACTCATCACAAATCAAATCAGTGTGTTTCATTGATCAGACCTAATGTTGTGCAGAAACAACCCCACCCAGTTATTCCTAGACAGTCAACACCCAGAGGCGACTCTCTGGCCAAAGCTGCACGTTGAGGTCATCCCATGAAGACAGGACCAGGATCTGGGATGTTGACCGTGACTAAAGAAGAGAGATGTGAAGAGACTGTGGAGAAACTGTTGCTTCCTCTGTTCCTCTGTGCCAAGGGTTCAATGGAGATCGTTTGGCGCTCTCAGTGAAGTTTGGTAAAGAAAAAAAAATCTTTTTTTTTTTTTTTTCCTTTATTTATTGTATACCAAGTGAAATACAATATAAAACATTACATGTTGCAATTTTACATTTGCAAACAATTAATAGACAATACAAAGCAAACAAACAAATAAGGAACGGGGAAGGGAGAGGGAAACCTGTCTTGAACATGTGAATATTAATATATAGTAATGGTTTGTGATAATGTCCGATGTGTCTCAATGATGGATTACCTGGGGCTTCTGTTTAATAATAAATATATATATATATGCATAAAACACAATATATAACATTTGTAACTTTATATAAAGATACATTTATTTATGCTGACACATATTTGTTGCCATCATCACTACGCATTTCAATTCAAAGCTAAGGCATTTTTTCACGCTTTATTAGTTGATTTTTGGTCCAAGGACAGTCTAGTATTTGTTTTTTGTGTATTGAAGGTGCCAAAAGTGTCCGTGATATTTAGAAAAGAAAAAAAAATCTGATCATGTTTCTTTTTTATTACTATATCATTAGGTTAAAACGCCATAATTTTTAAGCAACATAGTCTTTGGAGAAAATGTATTTATGCAACAAAATAGGCACGTTTTCAAGACTTTGTTTTTTTTTTAAACTTCAGTGGACTATGAAAAGCCAAAACGTAAAAATAACCATACAATTTGGTTAAAGTGACATTTTCTTTAGCTTTAACAGGTAAATTTAGGCTTCAAGTTACCAAAATGGGTAAGTTTATTGCTGGGGCTTGAGGTAGGTTAAGTTTTGCCCAATAAACCCAAAGAAAATGTCTCCACTTTTTTGGCTTTTTGTAACTTATTGGTGTAAAAAAATCAAACGTGCTTATCATACGCTTTTGACATTTTGTTGTATATATCTAGAGACTGGGCTGTTTTTAAACAATCTAGACCGATAGATTCATCAAAATGATATAAACCTTCTTACAGGACTACACTGATCCAGCTTTTTTAGTCCCAATTTCAAATAATTTGAATAATAATAATTCAAACATTTGAAATATCTGCCGATAACCAATGTTGACTGCATGCTTTTCTATACCAAAAACTAGTGGGAGATGCCTTTAGTGCTATGTAACCTTATAACAACTTGGTTAAGGTTGCAACCAAGTTGTGGCTAAAATTTAAAATATTGAGAAGCTCTAGGTGAAAATCAGGCTGTAAATAGTAAAAAAAAAAAAAAAAGAAAAAAAGTATCCTAATAGTTTTTCTTCTATGGTGCAGACCTGCAGTGATGTTGTACATCGAGACTTTTTTCACAGCTGTCTGTCTGTTTTCTAACAATTCTCCATTTACCACATGATTAAATAACATTTTATTACACGTGTCTCACTGTAAAGCACATTTTACACTACAGTGCATTTAATATCAACTTATGTATTTTATTTTTTATTTCGTTACTTAAGTAAATTTGCATTGTTTTGCTTTTTACTCAAGTACATGATTTTGAGCAGGAATTTTACTTTTACCTGAGTCATTTCTCATACAAATAATTACTTACTTGAAGGATTCATCGTGAAACTTTCTAGAGGTAAAAAGTCAACTTCACATTTTATGTCATAATATGAACAAGCTGCTTTTAGTGGAAACCAACAGGAATAGGTGTCACAAAGACACCTCAGCTTGAAAACATGCTTATATCTAAGTTTATTTTTTGGCCAAAAAGCTACACAGTGCAACAAGTAGTAAGTTTCATAACTTGTGGCGCCAATATTTGACCCTGGTATCGGATCGGTGCATCACTGCTTTCTTCAAAACACGTCTCACGGCAAGGGTGAGCTGCTGAAAACATATGCAGAAACTGTAATAAACTAAAAATATATAGTAAAGTTTATGTCTCTAAATACACAAGTTCTCCATTGATTTTTCCCCCTGAAGAGTTGCAACAAGTGCTCATATAAAATTATATTATTCAAAACATTCAAATCAAATATGTTTGTCAGTAAAAATGTAGGCTACAAAATATGTTTTATGGGAAATACTATGGTTGTGAGTATTAACTGAGCACATGTGGATTTAGTGATTGATTGAGAAAACATGTGTACATTCACAAAAACAGACTCTGCAGGTGTGAGTGTGTTAATACACTGCAGGGACCACTTACTTCTGAGCTCAGATTATAAAGCTCACATGGAAACAGACACCAAACTCGTGTCGGACGTGAACCACAGACCCAACGATGAGAACAGGGAAAAGAGAGACACTAACATACAAAAGTGGTATTTTGTACTTCCATTTGTTTCACTCTATTTTAGAGCAAAGTCCATTCAAAGCTTTAAAAACAAACAATAACATTTTAAAATCATATCCAAAATTAACAGGAAGCCCAGTGCAATGATGCAAGCATAGTGTAAGACTGTTAAAAGTGCATAATGTCACTCACAAACAAACAAAAAAAAAAACAAAAAAAAAAACACAACGTTGATATGTATTTTTGTTGTTGTTGTTTTTATTGTCAACGCAGAGAAGCACGTGATTATAAACGGTCAACAGAATGCTTATGATGTGACTTGCAGTTCTCGAAGTCGGACACACGGTGGCGCAGTCAGACCACAACTTAACTCTTCCAAGGGACAGTGTTTTGTCTTCTCAAACAACTCTATTTTCCCCAAAAGAAGAAGCATTTGATCTGTATTACTTTTTTTTTTTTTTTTTTTTTTTTTTTTTAGTTTTAAAAGGGTTATTCAGTGCTGCAGTCTTTTACTGTCCAGTTTAACTATATATTATTGTTCACTTACAAGTGTGATTTAAAGGACCCACCGTGACACTGGTGTAACAGCCACTTCAGCTGTTTTGGAAGGGTCTATAAATGATTTTATTCACAGTTTTGACCTCACACACTCCCAGAGTGACTCCTGATGAACCTCCTGATGCATCATGGTCCTGGTCATGTGACTTTGTTTTCACACAGTGACATTTCCAAAAGTTTATCAGCTTAACAAATCAAGTTTTCATCAGTGGAAATGCGGCGGTTTGTCACAGAATCACGTCAGTGTTTAGTGAGGAATATTATTTAATGTTTCTATCTGCTCTTTTCCATCTGGTTTTTGCCTGAGCCTGTGTTTTCTCTTGTCCAATCCCGTGGTTCTCCTCAAGGTTTCTCTTTTCCCCCTCTATTATTTATTATGTATTATTTTTTGAAATTGTGTTGTTTTTCCTTACCGAGAAAGACAGGAAATGCTCTGGGACATTTATCCATTTGCTTCTTTACTGTCAATCTGCTTCTGCATTATTGACCAAAGACAGTTTCTGATTGCTCTAACCAATGACAATTCTATTGTCTGATTTTGTAACATTCCGCTTAATCAACAATCTTGTGACGCTCTCAGAGGCGAGAAACAGTTGTTGTAATTTACTTTCTACAAAAACAAATTGACTGAGTGAATTAAATAAGACAATTCTATTGTGAACATTCTTAATCTCACAGTGTAATAACGATCCTCTCTTTGGTCCTGTTCTGTCAGTCATTGACACTCTGCTGGAGGTATCTGCACACGTTCAGTCCACTCAAATAACTCCACAACATGTTCAACTTTGTCCACTTTGATTTTATAGCATATTAAAAAAAGTTTCCAAAGAGCCACAAACTGAACATAAAAAATCTCTATTGTATGAAACAAGCACGCTCTTCATCACAAAACTATTATATCTTTAATATATACAATACATTCAGACAAAGATGTATATATGTTTGAATAGTCAAATGTAATAACCATACCAATGAAATGTTGACTCATATTAAAAAGGCTTTTGTTTAGTGTATTTCTATTGTCACAGAAAATCACTTAAGACTATTTGTAAAAAAAAAAACAACAACAAAAAACAAAAACAAACAAACAAAAAAAACATTGGATGGGACAAACTTCTCAGGAAAACGTTCTGAATTCGTCCATCAGAGGCGAGTAAACATTGTCAAGTGCTTCTCTTACCATGGAAAAGAGAACTTACATTAGCAGCACTTGTTGGAAGAAGAGGAAGTCTCAGTAGAACGTTTCTGGCTAAATAAGGAATACAGTGAAGTGAAAAAATAAACAAGTTCTAATTGAGAGGTCCAGCAGTGGAAATACTGGAGAAAGCAGCAATGATTCATGATGGTTTGGAACAGTTCTTCTCAAACTTGTTTGATCTGTATTTGACTTTGTGAGCAGCACTTTGTTCATAAATGACACTAAACCAGCTCTACTATATAGACACTAATAAACTGCATCTGAACATGTAGTTGCCAGTTCAATGGAGGTCCATTTCTGCCAGAAAAGCCCCACAGGAAGTCAGCATTTTAAGTTTATTAAAAAAAAAAAAAAAAAAAAAAAAAAAAAAATCTGTTTAAAACCCCTTACATTCCCGTGGTCCTTCGAAGGGCTGTCCCACTTTTTCTTCAAACATTTTATTTTGTTCAGTGTCTTGATGCATACTATGAAGAACCTGGAAAGTTAAATATAAAAATCCCATTGTATCTCTTTTATTTAGAGCAAAATCAGCCTCTGGGACGATCCAGACTCAGATTTCTACTGTAAACCTAAAAGTCCCCAAAAATTCAAATACAGTATTTTAATAGGACTTTTGCATTGGCTCTGCCTAGGTTTTTTTTGAGTAATTTTGGGTCCCTAATACTCATTTTTACTACCTTCAGCTTTTACAGAGGAATTGTTAAAACCAAAATATGCCAAATCTAGTGTCATTTTTCCAGCTTTACCATTTCTTATATCTACCAAAAAAATTTAGGCAGATTTTAGATTTTGTTTTTCTTTTGCTTGGAGAAAGTTTTCACTTCTGAGAACTTTTTTTTGCCTGTTGGACATCAGAAGAAACTACAGGGATACATACAGCTTTAAAAAGACTTCAGCCATTTGCCTGAGCTCCAAAGGGTTCAGGAACAGTTTTAGTTTGATTTTTTACCGATTTTAGTCAGGCGTGTGAGGGAAAAAAGGCCGGAATGAGAAAGGGTTTTAATGTCATAATATCAAGTTTTAATCTGATCATTTCAAGTTTAAACTTGGAAATTTGAGTTTCAAACTGAAAATTTCAAGTTGTGGGTCTTTTTCTTTCTTTGGTGGAAATTTTCTTTATTGTAGATTTTGACTTTTTTTCTTTTTCGGTGAGCTCCGACATCCAGTCAAAATTTAAAACCAATGAAACACGTTGGGAGAATTGACCAAACCGGAGACACCGGACTGGACTGTGTGTCATGTCACTTACTCTTGGACTTTTCAAGTGTTGTAAAGACTGAGGTGTAATCTACACAGAGGCCAGCCTTAGTACTGGTTCTGTGGCAGCACACAATTTATAAACTGCGTAACTGTTGCCCTGTTGAGGTCACCTGAATGTAAGCTGCACCAATAGCTGGTCGATTGTTGCTTGCAACCCAGATAGCCCTCGAAATATCCCCCAAAATGCTGACAACCCTGATAGGGCCCTTTGTACGGTGCATATACCACTGTTTGAGAAACATTGAAATACAGCTTAAAATGGCTTAAGGTGCATATGACAAATGTTCTGTTTTTCTATTGAGGTTTCATGACATTTCAGTAGAACATAATGATATAGGGCTGGCAAAATCATGATAAAAATCGAATCGTGAGCTTGAGCAGTTTTTCCCACCTATACTCATCTTTTGGATCGGCTTTGGAATAGCCAAGTCCGCTTTTCAATTAGGATCGTGACATCATACAGCTGTAGAATGTTCAGTTGGTCTAATTTAAACTAATGGAGATTTTAAATAGCTAAATACCGAAAATAGCGTTTATTAAATCACATTTTGACACTATATAGTGATAGATAAAGTCATCAGTACTGACCCAGCAGTTTATTGGGCTGCTCCATGGCTGTTTTGTTTACTTTTTTTATCGTTTTGTCTAATGTATTCCTATGGAAGTTTTGCTAAACTATCAACAAACATGGCGGATTTGCCATTATTTCCATGGTAACCACAGACGCTTCCCGAACCTAATAGCAATTTTAGGTTTCTTTTTTGGAAAGTCGCACTTGAACTTTGACAATTGCAAGTTGTATTTTTAGCACTTGCTCCTGAGCTTTTACGTGATAGAATAGCTGATTTTTAGGCATTTTGAATAGAACTAATAGAACTAATACAATATTCTAGAATCACTGACACACAACGTTCTTTTATTAACCTTTTACTGAATGGCTGGAGTTGCTTGTTTTGGGCTTTTTTAGTGCTTAGTCACTTGTTTCTTTCTGAAAATCTGGCAAAGCTGGTAGTGAGTGACAGGTGCAATTAACTTTTTGAAAAAGCGGATGATTTTATTCACCTCAAAGGCAATTTGAAAAGACTAGAATCATGACAAAATTGAAATCGTGATCTGGCTCCAAGAAAATTGTGATATGCATTTTTTGCCATATCGCCCGGCCCTAATGATACCTTTTTACTTGTGCCTGTTTACTCCTGGTTGAACACGAGGTCACACTGTTCCATAAAGAAGAACTTGGTCAAACTTTATCTCTGCCCGGCAACAGCGACAAGCATTTAATCAGAGTTTAGATAAGAGTTCACCGTGGAGACATTCATTCAGCAGCTTTTATGAGCAGTTATACAAGGCAACGTGGATCAAGCTCGTAAGTCTGAGGCGGCGCAGAAACAATCTCACTCACAGGAATTTACGTCCATTTTATTTTGAGACAGAAGGATCATTACCAGGGAACAGCAGGATGTTTGGCTTTCTTCATGCAGTTGTCTCAAAAATAGCCATGACAACGATTTCAAAACTGCACACTGAGTGGAAAAGAGTTCAGGGCAGGTTTGTGTGTTTGTCTGAGGAATGTCACGTCATGGAAGAAAGTCTATCGCTATGTTAACTGTCTTGTTTATTTTATTTTTAGATTTGTGACTCAATATTGTATTTATATATCATTCAGATTAACAAAATGGGTAAATAAAAAGGATATGGGTTTATAAGAAATTGAAATAATACAAGTCAATAAATAATCTAAATAATAAAAATACATTTCAAATTGATTTTTACTAGCTGTTTGTGCCTGGGTTGTGGGATTAAAATCTTGGGTCGAACTAAATCAACTTCTCACAGTCTCACTGGGAGGAGTTTGCATGTTCTTCCTGTGCTACTGTGGGTTATCTCTGAATCCTCAGGCTTCCTCTTATCTCTGAAAACAATGTATACAATGAATGAATGGTAGAGTGAATTGATTGTCGCTATGTGTTAACCCAGTCATGAGTCGGCCACTGTCCAGGGTGTGCTCCCGCCTAAGGCCCAATGTCACTGGGATAGGCTCCATCCAAGTCCAGAGGTTCTGAACCCTCTTATTCCACCAAAGAAAAGAATTAACATTCCAAGCTCCACCGAATCTAACTGGGTCATCCCTGGTCTGAATAAAGGTTGGACTGAATTGGGAGAAGGAATACACCTTTGCCACAGGTGTAACTAAGAAATGAAGGAAAATGTACATTTAGGAAACATTAAAACTGATAGCTATCCAAATACCACCCAAAGAAGCTCAAATACCACCAGTGCATGTACCAGGTTACGAGTTCAACTCCTGCACGGCCAGGCCTTTTGGTGTGGAGTTTGAATGTTTCGCACCGTGTCTGGGCTGATTTTCTCCAGGCACCACGGTTTCCCCTTACCAACCAGAAACAACCAAAACATGCATGTTAAGGTATAATATCCTCCAGTTACGGTAGTCCTGACCAAGCCCAGTGGAACACATGGAGAAGGGTCTCTGAGCGCTGCTGCTCCTGAGGAGAGGGCCCAGAGGTATTGAAGAATGGGTCAAATGCACAGGACACATTTCTCTACGGGACAATAAAGTGTATCTTAACCTTAACCTGAAATCACCATTGAAAATGGATGAAATTACAATGTAGACATTTCATGGCAAAGTACAATGTCATTGACTTAGTGTGAATGTAACCTCAAAGGTTGTGCATAGAGATAAACTATTATTATGTTACAGAGTTTTTGAATGATTCTGGAGGATTTATGAACTTAAAAACAGCACAGATCTCAAAGATATTAGTCCACAAAACTGGGAAATCATTTGTTCAGTGAAGCTCAGAGGGAAAAGAAAACCACACATGTTGGAGCGACACAGCACTTTCAGCTGTGCATTAGATGAGGAACACATCAGTTTCACATATGTGTACTTTTTTGCAGTGGTTCTCAACCTTTTACAGTTGTGATCCCAAAAATAACAAAGGTAGGCATTTGCACGACCCCCAAACACAAAATGTAAACTACTTCCAACGTGATAAAGTAGTCTTGTCTTTATTTTAAAGACTTAGGACAATAGATCACTTTGGTAGGTTGGCAAATGAATGGACATTTATCATAACATTTGCACGGTTCTTTTAATGCTTCTTTCCTTTTGAATGAATGGCACTTTTCCACTTCCTTACTTTCCAGTGTTCAGTCTGACAGCAGCAGGAAGTAGAAAAGCTCTTGTTCACAGCGAGGACGGATCACTATTATCTATTGAGTGTTTGTCCTTCTTGTGGCTCTTGGGGGTCGACTGGTTCTGAGAAAGTCCGAGGGTGTGATTACAGAAGATCCACACGTACAAACCTCCCGTGGGTTTCACTGTAATGTTTTCAAATAAATGTCTACAAGGAAAACACGGTCAAGCCCAACTAATAACCACTGAACCTGCGCTGGGTCAAATCACTTACAGTTGCATAATGAATCGGCTTTGACTAATAACGCACAAATAATCTTAGGCAGGTTGTAATGCACGTCCGGCCAATCAATGAGGAAAGAGTGCTTAGCAAACTAATGATGAGGGCCCAGGTAATTATGCACAATTAGCCTAATTACAAACTGAGAGATTCCTTTTGAAGCGGCCGAAAGGAAGTGATGACGTAAAAACACAACTCAAGTACAAACATTTAAAATCTTGTGCATAATTGCTTCTTTAAATCAGATGTAATGAGATGAATAACTTAGAGCATTACTTGCACAGTTAACTGAGTTTCGAGAATAAAAACATTTATTTACAGTCGCTACTTCAGTATCAGTCAATATCATGTATTAGCACACACTAAAAGTAAAAATGATTGAAATCAGTACTGGACACAGACATTAAATTAGTAGATTAGTAGATTAGCAGCTCTGCTCTGTTGCTACAACACAAACAGACTGACGCCATATTCCTCCGGTAGATGTGATGATGCAAATCAATTGTGTTTAATTGATATAGTGTGCTGTCTGTGCTGTAGCAGTTGAACAGAGCCGCTGATTGCAACAGGCATCTGGCTACAGACCTGTATCAGGAGTCCCCTAAGGCCCGGATGTTCACCCAGTATTATTTAGCTTTATCATGGTATTTTATGTGGTGCTATGCACTTAAAACATTATTTACAACCCACCAATAACGTTAAAGAAAACAAAGAGGAGCCTGGATGTTTATTGTTGACATGTGTTAACAAACCGTGGATGTATTATACTTCCATGTGTAGGAAACACGGTACAAGACGCCGGAGGGACAGAAGTGAGCTGGTTGCCATGGTAATAAGTTTATTTCTGTTGCTAATTGGGCCTAAACGATTATATATTTTATATTAAAGGGGACCTATTGTGTCAAATTCACTTTTCTAAGTTTTTAACCTTGTTATAATGGCCTTCCTTCATCATTAGTTTACTCAAAGTTATATTTGAATTGATTCATTCATGTTGAGTAATCTTGTATTGTTCTTTAGCTACAGCTCAAGTGCTCAGAATCCCTTCTCACTACACCTATCCCTCCCTTTCTGTATTACTGGTATAATCAAAAGATCTCAATACCAAAGCTCTACACCTATGTTCAACTTTGTGGTTTTACAATGAACAAAAGGTCAATTATTGATCTGTGCATGTTCTAGATTCTTACTAAATATAAAAAAAGAACACAACCTTACCCAAACCCTTTCCCCAACCTTACCCATTATTACCTAACCCTTTTCCTAAACTTACCCAGCGTCCCTCTGGACCAGACCAGTTATTACTAATGTTCTTAGGTTGTGTAAATAAAAACCTTTTGTCTATATTGTTTTTACGTGTCAGTTCATCACTTACATGTCTTGTGAAAGTTATTGGTTGTCAGAGAAACTATACTTCATTCAGCAAATAGGAAAAAGTCTTCTGTCTGAATTTCAAGCATCTCAAAATCTCGCTGATTGCACGTCTACTAATTAGATGTTTATGTCTTGACACTCACCAAACAAACAGGAAATGTCTATATGACAAACACACACACAGGTACAGCTTTTTTTTTTTTTCTAAGATGTTTTGCTGAGAAAACCTCCACTGCACAATAGTCACAATAGAAGTGACTCACACCTGCCATCCGCCTACACAAGACAAACACACAACGTCAGCTTATAGTCTTTTATTATTGAACAGAGAGAAAGCCCCAAACATAGGTGTCATGTTAGTCCAACTGTGATCCTTCATAAAGCCTTCAAACTCCCCACTAATATTAAAACGCACTTTCACTTTTACAGCCAAATTTCTTCACAACATTTTAAAAATTTGTTCTGCCGCCCAAAAGCTTCCAGTTGTCTTCACAGTTCCAGATGAAATGCGATGTGCGGTGGGCGTCCTATAGTGGAGGCTTGTGCATATGTTTGAATGGAAGATATCGGCCACTCGAATGGTTCTGGATTGGCTTAAGTATTTCTTCATAATGTCGACGATTTTGTGATTGTTGGACAGCACAGTTTCTTCGCAGAGCTCGCAGGCATGTGTCAGTAAGTTATGATGATCTACCGTAAAGTTTATTCTGAAAAACGCTACATGTTTAAGTCATTTTAAAGCCTTGTACCCAATTATTATTATTTGTTATAAAATGCCTTGCAGCCCATATGACAGAAAATCATTTTTTACATTTACATAAAAAAAAAAAATCCACACAACAGACACAGATTAAACAATCATTAGGCAAAATAGAATGGTTTATTTGTCAATCATGTGTCATTTATGTGGATTTTTGCCCTTATACGAGACTATAGTGGCACAGACAGGTATGAATAGTAGTTTTTGAAGTAAATATCACTTTATTCTGCCCCGCCCACTTTTCTGGGCAGTGAACTTCCTGTTTAGCTCTGTTAATGTAGCTAATGTTAGCATTGTCGCAGCCCCTTTCATACCAGAAAACCCGATTCGTTCGGAAGTTCATTTTTAGGTCAACGACGCATGCGCAGACCGAAATTATGCATTTTAAACACATTATTCGTAAGTGTACCGTTAATATTATGTATTATATTGATATTTATGAATGTATCTTGAAAAAGTTTGCCAGTAGAAGCCAAACGGCACATTTATTTATCGCCATTTTAAGCTAATAGATAGCTTAATCAGGCATTTACTGCTTCAAACGGTAAAAATCTAATTTTCCAATCATTTGCTTTGTTGAAATCTTTAAGAGAATTTTGTGTTTAACAGTTTAGTTTCATCTGTGTTTAATTAAAATTTCAATACAAGTAAACAATGTAAAAGAAGTAAAGCTAAAGGTACGAATAGGGTCTTCAGGTACGAAAGGGGCCGTGACAAGCATGTCTGTGTTGTGAAAGATGTTGAAAACATATAATGACAGTTAAAATAAACACAGCAACTGATTTCTACAGGCTAAATGCAGCTAAACAGGAAGTGCACTGCCAAGAAAAGTGGGGGGCAGAATAAGGGAAGTTCATTAATTAATAGTGCGTTTCAGTGCTATCGAGTTGGATCTTCCGAGTTCAGACTTGAAAATTCCTCTGGAACAGCCCTTTAACTCGAAGTTCCCACTCGAATACGCAAAGATTTTCAGCGTCCGAGGTAGAAAACTAACGATTTTAGAAAGATAAACCTCCGTCAGCTTCACTGCTCATCGTTTGTGTTTTTCTCTTTAGTTTGTCTCTACAGTTCACTCGCTTTGCTTTAATTAACTCAATATAACTAAAAAAAAAAAAATTGCTCTGACAAACCCAAGGACAATATTTTTCACAGCTTTTAAAAAGCGCCTAATTCTGCTGGAAATCACAGAACTGGCAACACTGAGCTTCCCATAACGATACATAAAAACCGGGTACAGTGCCTTTAGTTCATTGTGATCTTACAATATAATTCAATCATTTAATTATTTCACTTTTAATGAATCCCTGTGGAATTTCCTTGGGAAGTTGTATTTGTTTCAATTTAAAGGTGCACTGTGTTACTTTTTGACCAAACAAATGATATAAATCTGTCTATTTGGAGTAGGCTTGCATGGCCATTTTGTCACATTATAGCATAACACATGTTTATAACCAATCAGAAAATGCAAAAGTATGGTAGTATTGTGTAGTTTTCCATGTGCAGAAAGTTACACAGTGCACCTTTAAGCTTAAACTTGTATTACAATTTAATTAATGTTCTGTGAGAGGAATATAATTTACTGACACGTGCCTTGTGAGCTGCCATTTATGCAATGAACAGTAAAGATCATTAAAAAATACGTTCCTATTTCCAAGAGTGGTTTCCTCTAAGTTATATAGTTTATGTACAGTTTGCATTTACAAAGAAAATAAGATTTTGTCAAAGTGTAGGATCAGGTTTGGCACAAAATCCTTCATAGACTCAATGGAAGAGACATAAGTGCATTGAGCTCTCAAATCTGATTCACCAGAACCAACACACACTAGGCTAACGTTTCATACAATAATGAACAATGAGTCAAACAGGAATGTAAATACAGCGCTGGAAGAAAGACCACTGCAAACTGTCATTTAGTTAATAAGAATGTCTGAATGGAGCTGAACAAAGAACGCCCACTTTTTCACGTTCACTTTTTAACAAGATGCTTTTTTTTTTAACAACTGTGCCATGAACAGTTTATCACCAACTTGTTTTAAAATGCTTGAATTAACAATAATTGTCATTTTATGTTTTGAAGAGCAGGAATCCATTGTGTTCTCCAAGACAATACATACAGTACAGACCAAAGTTTGGACACACTTCTCATTCGAGTTTCTTTATTTTCATGACTATGACATTGTAGATTCAAATGAGATTTAAACACCATGAATGACCAGGAGGGGGATGGGTGCTGCGCCAGATGAGCTGCCTCCACAGTCACCAGACCTGACCCAATTGAATAGTTTGTGGTGAGCTAAACACAGTGTAAGGCAAAGTCTACCAATGCTAAGATCTCTGGAATCCTTCAAGATGTTGAAGAGCATTTCAGGTGACACTCTTGAATCTGATCATGTACCATACTTCCACATTGTTAATCATAGTTGGATGCCTTCAGTGTGAATCTACAATGTCATAGTCATGAAATAAAAAGTCTTTGAATAAGAAGGTTCAAAACTTGGTCTTGATCTTACTGTATTGTCATAATAAAAACTTGATATATATTTTGTAATCTACCAGTACTTTTCTTTTTTAATTTTATTTTAACAGACAGGTTTAATCCGACCCAGTGAAAATTTTGAGAACTAGTGCTAGTTAGGCCAGTGATTCTTAACCACAGGACTGGGCCCAAAATTGGACCATGATCCTCCTTAAGGTTTGCACAATCAGTAAAATACAATACATTTCTTATGAGATTGGGGCCCTGGTTTCTTGTACATGAATATTCAAGCCGTTAGTCAAAAATGTTAAGAACCAATACTCTCGGCTGTTTTTTTTATTTGATTGACTTCGCTAAAGCAATGTTTTTCAACCAGTGTGCCGGGGAACACTGGTGTGCATTGAGTTGCTACCAGGTAGGCCTTTAGAAATGTGTCCAATATTCAATCTTTAAAAAGAGATTTAATAGATGATTTACAATTTGGAGTGTTTGGAACAACTTTTACAGCAAGAAAGAAAGCCAAACCAGTCAACATTTATCCACCAAAGAATCATTTAAAGATGTTCTATGGAAAAACTGGCTTTCCAAAATAGCTTGATATGGCCTCATCTGAATAGGTGGTGTGCTTGCAATAAAGATCATTTTTGTTATTTTTTAAACCCTCCATTACGGATTCCATTATGGCCCTCGGGAAAAATAATTGCAGTCCCTTGTTCTATAGAGAAGCACAAAATATATCATGTTTTATCATGTTAGCCTGACTTAAATGGAGCTCCGATCTCCACAAATCATCTGGACTTTGGTTAGATGAAAATCATCAACATAAAGCAGGCAAAAGTCACAGCAAGCAGAAATAAAACTTTTGTTAAATCCAGTCGAGTAAAAAAAAGAACAGACTGCAAAAATAGTCTGAAATATGTCAGTTAGCGCTGTGTGTTTGTTTTGGTCCTAACTTTTGGCTCCTCCCAACCACAACGCTGCTCTGTGATGGCTTGTGGTGCAAATTAAAAAACAGGAGAGGCCCAGAGATTCACAACTGACAAATATCACAATAATCTATCTTTATCATAATATACATCATCCTCAAACATGATGAAACATTTTTGTGTCACATTTTGGCCTGCTCAAACTTTTAATAATAAAGAAAGCTTAGTCTGCAGTGGTCTCTCGTTTCCAGCAGTATATCCCAAAGATATGGTCGCAAACATAAACCCTTGGAGTCATGTAAAGTCACCAACATGACAGAAATGATGCATTTACGTTTCACTTCGAGATCGTTTGAGCTGAACAGACGCTGTAGTTGAGTGTAACACAATGATCTGGAGAGTGGAAAAGAATAGTAGTTAAAGTATGATCAACAAAACAACAGGAAGGACCATCGAGAAAACGTAGTGGATAATCATCTCAATGGGAAATGATTAGTGTTCAGTCTTGTTAGTGCGACGGAAGTGATTGGAACATTCTCACATTTTTGGATCATAGAACAAGGCTGTAAGTTATTTAAAAAAAGAGAAATGTAAGCAAACAAAATCATAATCAAGATAAATCGTTGCTAAACCAATCAGACACTGATAATCTTTTGTTTAAGACGAGACACTACAATCAGCCCGCGAAGTAGCTCGTAGACTGAAAGGCTCTGGGAAGACTTGGCCAAAAAAAAAAAGGCAAATTTCGTGAGTTAACGAACCCATTTAAGAACATCTGAGAATAAACAAAATATCATTTATGTTATTAGCCGTGATATCGTTTTTTTTATATCTGGCTTGTTCAAGGTGTACTGTTTTAGCTTATTGTGCAACCCATAAAACTTATAGTTAAACAAAGAAAATTCTGCGGAAGTAATTAAGATGAGACAAGTAGTGATTGCACAAATCTTTACTGAATCATTATTATTTACTACAAATACAATAATTAGTTGTTCAAACTCATACATTATGTGCGCTAATATTTAGTTATTTTGAATCGGCGTATTTTTACGTTTAGTAAATTAGCGTGATAATATCGTTAATCGTGATTATTTTGATCACAATAATCTTGAGTGCAAATTCTAATATCGTCCCATCCCTAGTAGAAACTAGTGTTTACATCAAAAACAATAAACATAATTTTCATCGCTCGTCATCATTCATTTTGTTCAATCTGAGGTTTTCTCTGCACGTAGCATGCTTTGAAACCTAAATAAAACCAGTTACGATTATTTAAATAGTTGCAGATTATTTAAATAATTTATTAGTTGTAATTAATCGATTAACGTTCAGGCTTTTTGAAAGGCTTGAAAAAATGATATGGAGTGATGCAGAGCTCACGTGGATCTAATAAAAATCCTGTTGTATTTGTGACTACGGAGGAGTACAGGACAGCCTTAAAAAGGGCATTGCCTCGAGGAGAGGAAGTTGTGCTGTCGGGTAAGTTAGTTACATTTTCTAACTGCAGCAAAGCCACTCTCTCCCTCTCCACGTGACCTGCCTACGTGCAAAACAAAGCATGCACAAAGCGGGAACACTGATGGGCACGTTTAAAGAGGTAAAAGAGGTCAAATCTTCTTTCTTAGTTTTTAACCATGTTCTCATTAACCAATAAGGAACCCTTTTTTTCACAAAAAGCCTAACTAAAATGGTCTAAAATTCAATCTGTGTGTGAACCCTTTAGAGCATAAACATATGGCTGGACTCTTTGTGAAAAAGAGGCTCTGTAGTTTTGCTTCTGATCATTGACTGTAATTATGAATGAGAACTATACCTGTACAAACAAACAGGATACATTTTCTTTTGGTAGATATAAGAAACACCTAGAGGTCACTAGCTTGACAATTTCTCTTCAAAAGTTGAAGGTAATTTAAGTAAAAGTGAGTTGTGGGGACTTAAAAAGTGTGGGAGGACCGAACATGTCCCCTTGGTGCTGTGAGGGGTTATTAGTTTACCCAAATTGTATCTAGACTTATTCTTGCATGTTTGAGTAATCTTGCTCAGAAAAATGATTTGATAGAAAACTGGTTCCGTAAGTATTTTTTGTTCACATTATGAATGAAAATGTATACATTTCTATTAAGATCGTTCCAAAATTGATGTTTTAACTTTAGAATTGTGCGGTGACATAAATAACAGCATCACTTTCATGTTTTTTAAATTCACATGTAGTGTCTCATCTTAAACTCATCATTATATTTTAATCTCATTTAAATTATATCGATGGGTATCTTTTATAGATAATCTTCTATTTCAACAACCTGTTTATGATCCAGCAAAGTTAACCATTTTTTCAACATTTTATCCATTATCATAGGGGTTTCAGTCCCAAAAAAAAGTGAACATATTCATAAAAACAAGTCCATTAAATAGTCTTCCTAACATGTTGTGTGAATGGTTTACACTTGTACCGCAACATCACAACAAATGGTTATTTATGCCTTCATCAACAATCAGTCTCTTTACATTAATAAATAGATTAAATAAATAGGGGTTTATTTTGTAGTGTCAGAGCAAAAATCCACATGCGCCAATGGTGTTTCAGATAGGCTTCGTCTGTCCACCGTTTTGAGTGTTCTTCATATGAAAGTAGACACAGATATTCAAGTGAAATATTAGGAGAAAGTGGACGACAACACTGTGCAAAAGTCTTATTAGTGATTCCTCAGTTAAGGAAAATTTGAGTGAAAATTCAATATGCTTCTGACTGCTAATGAAACAGTTCTGAGCAAAGAAACATCGAGGACTTTAGTGTAAAATGTAATGTTTGTATTACATCACATCACATCTTTATCAAAAATAACCTTACAAAACTTTTTCCATGAGTTCTATCTGGACTACTAACTGACAATAACATTCTGAACTGTTTTTGGTAAAGCTAACGACTAGCATGATTGATTCACATTTGGTAAATGACTCAAATTGTGAATGGCATAAACTAAATGAATTTATTAGAATGAAAAATCTAAGCCACCATGCTCATCTCCAGAGTTTAATGGATGTGAATTAGAAACACTATTTCCAAGATAATTCCAACAAGGATTATATTTATTCATATTTTGTTTTTTGGCCACTTTGTTAAGTTTAGGACAATCGGAGTATAACGCACCCATGGCAGAGTCAGAGTTTACTTTTCTCAAGGGGCCCGAAAACTTTAAAGTCATAATCACAAATATCAAAATGTGGGGGGTCTGGGGGTCCTCCTCCAGGAAAATTTGAACCAAAATTATGATATTCTGATGAATAAAAGCAGTCTAGTCAGGTGGTCAACATTTTGGTAGCCGGATGTATCAGTCGGTTTCTTTTCACTCCGTGGAAACCGTCTGACGTCTCTATGGTAGGCGGGTCCTTTTTCGCATTAACCAATCCCTGCTGTTTGTTCGTTGCCGGATATAAAATAAATTTCAACGGAGTGAAATGAAACCGGATGATACATCAGGCTAGAGTGGCACCATCACATCATAAAAAAGGTGATAGTTAAATCAAAAACAGTGGTGCCCAAAGTGAAGACCGAGGGTCAAACTTGGCCCACAAAAGGGTGATCAGGTTTGTTAGGACCATCTTTTTTATTTAATTTTGTGATTTATGTCAAATGAAAATATAATAAGTATAATCTCCCAGAACATATAATAAAAGACAAATTAATCATTATCTCTTCTCAAAATAACTGTTTAAATGCAAAACAAAATTAGGCCTGGCTCTCAACACGCTTCAACATCAAAGATTTTGGCTTGCCGAAGAAAAAATCTGCTCATTTTGGCCCACCGAGGAAAAAAGCTTGGGCAACCCTGATCTAAATTTATGGCCGATACAACTTTAATGGCAAAATTGCAGAACTACAAACTGACGTTTGAATTGGACGTCACAGCTTAATTACTGTTCGCTGATTGGTCGATCGTCTCTCAATCTTAATTCAAGCAGCAACAAACACTGAAATTCTGACCTAGTTGTGGAGAGAAATGAAATGGAGCGGAGGCACTAGGTGGCACTAGCCTGGCTAACAGTTTGGTGGAACAAACAATAGGAAATATTTTCTGTTTCATTAAAAAATAACTGTCATTATAGTTTTTACCAAAATTTTGCTCAGAACATAATCTTATTATAGGTCAGCTTATATTTGAGAGGAGGCTGTAGGCTAGTTTGGTCAAATCTGGTTCATTTGTTTGCGCGTTATACATTTCAAGGACATTATATTTTGCATCAAATCTGGCTGTTGTTCTCATTTTCCATGGGCTAATTGTTTTCCAGTTTTTGTAACAATTTCTACACTTCCTGGAAAATGTCTTCATGACTGTAGTCTGCACTCAACACAAATTAAAATCTCTGACATTTTAAAAAGCAGTTTGCCTCAACAACCAAATATAGAATTTTATATTTATTATTGTGATATATTAAGGATCTATTTTTCCCTCAAAACGATTCTTATAATTTTTGGTAAAAATAATCAGAACTCAAAACTTTTACTAAAACTTTTGCACAGTGCAGTCAATGAAATCTTGCTATTTTATTAGGACACAACCATAATAGATTTGTTACAGTGGTCTCTGTAGATTAGCCTACATCAAGGGTTTCTTTTTTTAAAGTGCAGTCCAGATGCAGGTGGCTAAAGACGCGTTAACTCACAACACCCAGGGCTGATGTAAGGATTGGCACCCATTCCTTCAGACAGAGACAGTGGAGGTGAAGGTATAATAGAAAAATCCTATTCAGTCCTGTCTGCTTGTCTACGGTCACTCCCGGGACTGGTAGAAGAGGATGTAACCGGACTCAGAGTTTTTGGAGATGTCCGACGTGAGCCCGTAAAACTCTTCAATGGCCTGTGCATCGATTTTCTGAAAGAGAACAAGTGTCGGGTTAGGTTTGATAGTAGTTTAAGTCATCATGCTTAAGCCCTTTGTCCATTGCCGATTATTACTTCTGGAGGTCACATTTTAAGACAATTTGAGATTTATACAACTTACAACAGTTAAGGCTAAATTATGCAATGTTTTTTTTTCACAATGAATCATGGCTGTAATCCAAAAATATCTAAAAGAACATCAGGCTGTATGTTCTGTGTGGTTAAGTTCTCAAAACTTTAGCAGTGATTTTGACTTTAATAAGGCCTGTTCACTAGGGCTGGAGTCAAACAAAGAAATTCTTGGTTGACTTAAGACATTGACGATTAGTGGACTAAAAAGGGGTGGCTAAAGCTCTGTATTCTGTATTAAATTTTTTTTTTTTTTTTCTGACCATTTATCAAATCCAAACTGATCTCAAAAAGACTAAAAACCCAATGGAGTTAATGCAAAAACAATGCATACTAAAAACAAACAGGAAACACTGTAATGATGTTAGACCGGGGATCTCCAACCTTTTCGCCAGAAGAGCTACTTTTGCAAAAGACTACTGTAGTTAGCGATGTCCATAAATGAAGTTAACTGTGGAAATTTAGCCAATATATATTTAGAAGTGGACACAATCAGGCATTAAAGATACATTTACAGTAGAAATAGGAATGTAATAAATTGATTTTAGTACTGATTTGAGTTATAAAACATAATTTGCATAATTCTAAAATCCTTAGGTGAGCTACCTGGAAGGTGGTGCTGGGACCCCTGTCTCTCTCACCTGATGACTAAGATTCAATGTTATCAGACAAGTTTGACGCAGTTACAACTGACTAGACCAGGGGTCTGTGACCTGCCACTCCATTGAGATGATTGAGAATGAGGAATTACACTATAAAAAGTTGAGAGAAAAAGAAATTCTGTGATCTGAGCACAGGTAGCACTACCAACTGGCATTTCTGCCTGACACACTTCCACCAGTGCCATTTGGACAACTGCGGGTCATCATGTGTGTAACTGTGATACTTGTCTATGTAATGGAAGAAGTGTTCTTCTGTACTGTTATTAGCATAATAAAACATGCAAATATATGTGTGCAGTATGAACATGACATGTGGCACAAAAACAGAGACAGTGAAGAAACTCAGGGTTGGGCCTCCTAACAACAAAAAAATATGTTAAATATTCCAATCTTTTTAACATTATGCATAGTTATTTACTTTTTTTTGTAAGTGGCAGATTTTGCTCAAGATTTTCAAATAGATGTACTTTGTAAAAATGTTGTATATTCATCTTGTTATGTATGTTTTAATATTTGCGGCTCTTTCATTTTTTTTTAATTGTGGCATTTGGCTCTTTTGCTGTTAAAGATTGCAAACCCTGGACTAGACCCATTAACCTCCAACTGATTGAAATTACATTCACCTGTGAACGAAACCTACATTTATTTATCAGTGCACAAAGTTACTCATCTAAAGCAAACATTTACAAACATATAGGCAGGTAATGAATCAAATGTGACCCCTGATCTAAGTATTTGGTACAAACACTTAGATTTTGGAAAAGAGGATTTTAAAATTGGCTTACATTCTTTTATTTTATCGTAATTGAAATTCTACATACCATCTAAATAAAAAATGTGAAAAATTTGCTGCTGGAAACCTCAAACAAAAATAACTGTAATGAAATGAATATTCTTTTGAACACCTCCTCCACCACCACCACATCTACTCAATGTACTGTATGACCACAGTAAAAGCAGCGTTCACAGCTGGAGAGAAGGTGCAGGGACTTAATGAGTACAACAAACAGTCCAAAGTGAAGATAGGAGGAACAAGATAAGGGACAGAGTGAGCCGAGTGACGCACCTCCACAATGTCATCGTCGAACAGCAGCCAGAAGCCATGACTCTTCACTATGGTGATGTAATGACCTCGGTTTGGACCGCTGGGAACAAACAACAACAATTAGGCTTGAGATACAGGTCCATCACTGCTCTGACTGTGAGAGGAGTCACACTGAGTCAGGGCAAGGTTTATTCTTAAGGAATTATTATGGAAAATACCACTACGAGAAGAAACCAGGTATTTGTCTGTTTTTATTTTCTACGCAAAGACAAAAAGAACACACTTATCAGGATTATCTGTTACACAAGCTCGATCATTCTCAAACTTGAAATAAACTGTATTGCTAAAGGCACTGTGTGTAACCAATTAGACAAAATTTTACCTATCTAAGTTTTTGTCACTTGCGTTTTTACTGTGATGTGGCTTGTATCTCAACATTCACTTTAATATAGCTTTATGCTGACAGTTTCTGAAAGTACAGTCAGTCAATAAGCAAATAGGAAATGACTTACAGTTAGGATAACTAACTTTTTACTTGTAAATTAGGAAACTTTGTGTTTTCCACTAAAAGTTTATGATAAATGCATTTTGTGAAAAAATAGACCCCTGCTTTGTCTAAACTGAATTTTAGTTCTAATCAGAAGCTGATGGTTGGGTGGTCTTCTACAGTTTCACTTTGCTCTTTGTAAAAACAAGTTTATAAGCAGTAATTGCAACCAAAATAACTACATGTCAATATTAACCATGTGTCGAATGATTTATGAGAGGAAGTACAGTATTTTCCGGATTATAAGTTGCACTTTTGTCATAGTTTGACTTATGGTTAGGTGCGACTTATAAATAACTAAATAAATAAATAAATAGTAAAATTTGTGTGTAACTATTAATATATTACAGGTCCGGACCTAACTGCAGTTCTCCCTGCTTCTCAAACGCAGCGAGGGACAAATGCCGCTTCATGTGCGCTGCTATTCTGCAAAGGAGACTGTAACACTGACACCTGCAAGGTGCAGTCACTTGCGTACGTGCAGAGCTAACATTTATAAAACTACAGGCTGCAGTCTCATGAACGGCACTGACGCTCATGAGAGCGCATAGGGCAACATTCAACAAAAATAACGTGATAGTGTTAATTCGGTCTGATTTCAAGAGGATTAGTTCACTTAACCATCACATGAAAGACAAACACTGATGTTTGTCTAGTGACTGGTACACGATGAAAACTCACTGCCTGCATTTCCTTGTTTCTGCGTTTAATATCAGCTGAGGGCTCGCAGATCAACAGTAGAAGCAGCGCAAAGAAATAGTTTCCACAGATTTTTTTATGCACAAATAAAATTGGATTTAGCGGAAAGAGATGTGTGGAACTTGCTGCAGGTAAGAAACACACTCCGGTCTCATCACGATTTGTTAAATGTCCAATGGAGACAATACTGCAAATTATTTTGTGATATTTTATGCAAAGTTTAGTCATGTTTCGAGCTGCATCTTGTAGTTTTGCCTCATGCAAACGGCCCTTGGCATCTGTGCAATCTTCGTTTCACAAAAAAGCTCGAACAGGATAGTAAAATATATCTCGCCTCTGTTCTTAGTGTTGGATTATGTATATAAATTTCCCCCCAACAATTGTGCCCTATATTACTACATTATACAATTTTTCTCCTATAATATGCATTTTTTGGCTTCTGCGACCTATACTCCGGAGCAACATATAGTCCAGAAAATACGGTAGTCCGATTTTAAAACTTAGAATCATGACCCATGTATTGAGACAGCGGCCGTTAACCTTCTTCTTAACTCACCTCCCGCAGTGCACCACCACCGCCACCAGGTCGTACATGCGGTCCAGGTTGACGGCGTCCGAGGATGTGTTGAAGAGGCGGAGCTCGAGGGGGAACACCACGCGGTACGACAGCTTTGTGTATCTGTGCAGCTGCTCCATGTACTTAAACCTCTTCAAGTGCAGAGCCAGGATCATGGGCAGCTTCTTTACACGCATCCTGAACGGAAACCAGATCAAGTTAAGTCTCCATTACGAAGTGCATGTTGATTGCTTTTGCTCCAGTTTGTTGACGTTTGCAAGAGTAATTCCTGGTAGGACATGTTTAGTAAAGAAAATTCATTCTAAATAACACAGGACCAGTTATTAAACAAAAAAAACAATGGAATTCAGTTGATAAGTTTATTGTAACTGTTATAACATAAAATTGAGATCGCCCAGCAAGACAGACAAGTGAACATGTTATCTAACTTAACAGAGCTAAGCAGGAAGTGTGCTGGCAACAAAGTGGGCGTGTCAGAATAAGGTGAATTTTTAAAATTTTGCCTTTCGTGTAATAGTCCTCAAAGTTTCTTGTCAAACGCTGAATCTAACGAAAACAAAGAATTTTAAATGCCTATAAAAAAGGAACCTTTTATTGTAGAATAACAATCCTTTTTAATTTGTAGCTCAACATGTCATGATTCCAGTTGCACTATGTTTTGTAAAGTTTTGAATATTGTTTAAAATGAGCAAAAAGGCCCGACGGGGAAGCGGGTTCAAAGCCAGAATAGGGCTGGCAGTGAAAGAGTTAAGTTGTCTTTGTATTTCTGACAGAAATTCACTTTAGATTCTGTTTTAAAGCCCTATGTGTAATTCAGATGTTTTCTGCACAAGCAGCAACTTGACTTGACAGCAAATGAAGCCATAATTAAAAAAGCACGGGGTATATTGTGATAATGCAATGTAATTCACAAAGTCATAGTAATTTATTGAAAGAATAAATGCATAGTATTTTCTTTTTTTTTTCATATTGGCTGCTATTTCCATGTCTGTTAATAATGGGCTGAAGTGAGCGGGAGCAAAGGATCATGGTCTATGTGTTGAAAAGGCTATTTTCACTCAGCCAATGATTATTTGACCCAGAGCTAATGGAGAATTCTATAGAAACATTGTAAGGCTTTAGCCTCTATTATGTCTCATTCCCAAAGACAGATTTAAAGTGAATTGCACTCTAAGGTCAAGAGCAGAATAAAATACATTTTTTTTCTCAGAAATCAACATACTTACATTGAACTGCCTACTAGCCTTAACCTGCTTTACAGACTAACTGAATTGAGTTCTAGTGACTTATCAATGTGGAATAATTGTCACTAAAAACAGAAGTAAAAAAGCACATCTTTCACTCCACAAATGCACAAAGTATCTATGTGCATGTACATTCATCACGCTGCCATGTTGACACTGCCACCACACAGAGGCCATCTTTAAAGTTGAGGTAGCTAACTTTTTTAGTTGCAAATTAGTGAACTTTGTGCTTTCCAGTAAAAAGTATGTAGTAAATACAGCACTTTGTGAAAAAAATGAGACCTCTGAGTACTGTCTGAACTGAATAATAAAGATTTTTGGTTCTAATCAGGAGCTGAATGCTGATTGGCTGAGCTTGGTCACTGCAGTTTCACTTTGTTGTTTGTAAAAAGACGTTTATAAGCCATAAATGCAACCAAATGAATACATATCGATATTAAATATGTGTCAAAGGATTTATGAGAGGAAGTTGTCAGATTTAAAACCTAAATTGTGTTTGCAGTGTAAAAATCAGCTACTCCATCTTTAACTGTATGATGAGGGTCCAGGAAGATTCCCAAGAGTTTGTGAATTCTTAAATATTCCAAGAATTCGTCTAGCAGAGTGAAGTTTTATGACAGGGTGTTGTTAATTCAAACTACTGAATGTACTAGAGTATATATACTTAAGGCTGTGTTTAGGTGAGAGGAAGACTGACCGTTTCTGTGCCTCCTGTTTGCTGCAGCACATCTCACAGTAGTATTTGTATTCACTGCACAGCGTCTCTGTGTTGCTGAAATCCCTGGAAAAGAGAAAGACAGAGAGTCAAAGAGAGAGTGAGGGAGAGAAACGCCACGGGAGGCATTGGTCAGTCAACTCGATAAAGAGTTCCGTCTGAAGCGGGGAGCAGTACCTGAGACAGTGTGTGATGGATGTGTTCTGCTCCACATCCACAGACAGGTCCAGGAAATCCTCATCTTTACTGCTCACCTGCGGAGAACACAGACCAAACATTTACGGCTGATACAGACTTAGAGAAACACACAGATGGCTATAAGTAAACACTGCCATTTTCAGCTGCTGTCATAGTAATACAGGGTTGGTACAGATTTGAACTTCAAATTTCCCATGACTTTTCCAAAGCAATTCCCTACATTTCCATGACCTCGTTTAACATATTTTTCAATCAACAGCTTTCACTAATTGATTAAGACAAAACACAAACATTTCAGAGAATTTCTAGACATAAAAGAATGAACATACTTTAAAAAATACTGAATTATATTACAGTTTTTCAGTTTAATGAAGTAACAATGCAAAGAATGACATTTTCCCAAACTTTTACAAAACCAATAGATTTCCAAAACTTTTTCAAGGCCTGGAAATTGTAAAAGAAATGTCCATGATTTTTTCAGGTTTTCCGAAGACTGTACAAACTCTGGTAATAACAATTTTCTATTTACATTAAAACAAGCATATTCTCAATATTAGTTTTTTTTTACATTACGTTAAAACGAGAATTTATTAACATTATAACAACTACATTTTTTGTGATAACAACACATTTGGTGGTGTTTGCATTTCATAAAAAGGCAAACAATTGATGCTTGGACATGACTGAATCCAAAATCATTTAGATTTTTAGAAAACTTTTCCAAAATCCACAGAACTCTAAAACTTTCCAGGGCCTGGAAATTAGAATCAAATTTTCCATGACTTTTCAAGGTTTTCCAAGACTGTTCAAACCGTGAATTTAAAGAAGACAACAAATCTCAAAAGGAGAAGGCAGAACAAGATAGAAGTATTACGTAAATAAATGCATGGTATACAACGCTCAGGCTGTTTGAAATAAGCTACCAAGGCCACTTGATTTTAACTGGCAGCTGAATCTATAAATACAGAACGTTTTTAGCAGCAGCTTATACTCAAAAGAACTAAATGGCAAGTGGAAAGTTTGTTTTGTGCTATTGCTAATGTAATTATAGTATTTATATTAGTCACATTTAACATTCAAAGTCGGCTAAAGAAGACTGATTTCAGCTCGTTACATTCTCAGTTTGAATACAGTCTGATGGAGAGGTGGTGACACAGAAACCCTGCTGTGAGAGCCTGATTGGCCGTGAACATATGACTGATGTTTAAACATACAATTTACTGAGTCAGAGAGGAGAGTCCAGCGCCCACACACACGCTGTAACGTGTGGGTGATTTCACAGGTCGTTCAGAGCGGCCCGTCCCACTGCCTCCCTCCGCCGTGTGAGGACAAAGGCTCTCACTGACCTGACATCGACCCGAGGAGGGCTCTGTGCCTTTTGGAAGCGGCTGCAGAAATCGGTAAAGGATCTGTTCACGTTTATTTCAGAAAGTACTGCTTAAAAAAGACATGTAAAATTCACTTTTCTGAGTTTGTAACCGTAATGAATAGAGACAGTGTGGGTTCTGTTGCCGTAGAAGTAAAATTCTATGCAAAGGTTTTGAAGGGTTTTCTCACCTACTTACTTCCTTACATTGTAGATTGTTGTTGTTTCACACATGTAGACCGATAGTTTTGTTTACAACTACAAAATAACTAAAACAAGATCAATTTTAGCCGACAAACATCTGTTTAAAGTTTAGTTCGTTTTTTATTTATGTTCTAATCTTTTGCTTGGTATTGTCATCTTGCTGTCTCTTTTCCTGTTTTGTAAAGCACTTTGAGTTGCTCGGAGTATGAACTGTGTGTGTTTTTAATGTTATTGCGCATTGTCCGTGTCAAATAAACTAATAAACTAAAAACTAACTAAATAAATTGGCCTTGCCTTGTCACATAAAGAAGAGTTATTTGAAGTGCGTATGACAGGTTAGACTACATTTTAATAAAACATAGTAAACATGATGATGATTAAGATTTCACTAAACATTTAGCTTTGTTTTTTACCCAATTTGGTTGTTTTGGTGAAGTTTATTATCGTCTTTTGTCCACAAACGTTACCTAGCAACCGCATTGTAAATCTCGGCCAAAATCAACATAGATCACACAGTAGTGACAATGTGACAAAGTATTATAACTTGTTGTAACACTTAAATTGTGTTAAATGACTGTTTAAACAGAAATCAGTGTCACTATCTGTCATATGGACTTTAACATGATCCTAATAATACAGCAAACACCTGTCTGTGTCTGGGCATTTTTTCTCTGAATTGTGAATAAAAATATTCTGCCTAAAAACATTGAACTGGTGATTTGTGCAGAATTAAAGTGTTAACTAACTAATAGTCCCTTCTGCCATAACATTGCTAAACAAACAGTAACCGTGTCTGAGCAGGTGTCTACATCTGTGTTGTCTTGTGTTTTCTTGTCTTGTGTATATATTTTTGTGTTTTTTTTTGTTGTTGTAGCTGCTGGCTCCTCAGCCCAAGACAAATTTCCCTCACAGGAAAATAAAGTACTTGATAGATTGATTGATTGGTAGACTACGTGGACGCAATTACTATAAAAGAAGAACGTAATACCTAAAAAAAAAGGATGTTTTTTTCCGTCTGAATATTGTAGACAAAAAATTTCCAAAAATGATCGAGATATCTATTTTGTCACATCGACCAGCCCTAATTTTTGTTTCACATTTTTCTCTCTTCCTCCCTATTGACACTCGTGTATTTTTGCCACTACCTGCTGACATTTAGAATGCTGTAATGTCCTCTGCCTTCAGCACCTCCAGCACTAAAAGCCAGCTTTCCCTCTCACCGTCTCACAGTTGAGGCAGCGGGTCTCGTTGGTCAGTGTGCCCTGGAAGATGTCGTGGACCCAGGTGGGCTCGGTCTTGTTCTCGGAGTCGGATTCCGTTGCCGTGGTGACCGCCGTGCCGTTGTTCTTGAGGCGTCCGTTTTGTTTCTCTTGCTTCTTCTCCTCCTGGAGGATGTCGGCCACCGTGTTTAGGAGGTAGTTGAGGAACTCGTGGGCGTCCTGCTGCATGTAGTTATCGAACAGATCTGGGAAAAGAAAGTCAAGGTCAAGTCTCTGAAAGTACAAGAGTTTGAGGTGATACTGAAGATAAAATAAATAGATCTCCTTGTCTCGCAATAACGCTCATATTGTCTTTAGTATAGTTTATGTGTTGTAAATGTGGCACAGGATTACTATATGTTATGTGAACAGTATGATAAAGAACTAGGGGTAGTATATTACCGGGAACTAGTGTCGTAGTACTCGAGACCGGTCTTGGCCTCGAGACCGGTCTCGAGACCGTTTTTTAAAGGTCTTGGTCTCGTCTCGGACTCGAGCGTTCCAGGACTTGGCCTCGTCTCGGACTCGAGCGTTCCAGGACTTGGTCTTGGTCTTGGTCTCGAGCGCTCCAGGACTCGGTCTTGGTCTAGGACGCTCTGGGACTTGGTCATTTTGGAGCGGAACGGCAAGCTTAGTGCCTCGTGCAGGCAGCCCCAGGCTCATTTCACTTACACGTGGGTCAGATCGCGCACACAGCACGCCAAAGCGCCGAGCAGCCACGCGCCCCGAGGCCCAGCCAAAGCCGCTCGTCAACCCAAAATACGCTCCAAGCTTTCCCGCTGGAGACTCCATCAAGCAACCCGCTCACCGAGGGCGCGCGCCTCTAGCTCACGCGTGAGGTTTGTTTAGGTCATTACCTGTTCGGTCCTCCACTTCTCGTTCCTCCTCACGCTGCCAGCCTCCGCCGCTGTTCATTTTCTCCCGTTTGCTTCACTTCTGTCCGTGCGCGCTCGCGGTCCTCGTGCACTGTGTGACCCCAGCGCTGCGCTTTCACTTTGTTTGCGAGTCGAGTCAAGAGAGATCCAATTCTGTGACATCCGTGACAAACAAAAACATCCTACTCTTCTCCCACGGCTGAGGTTTACGTGCAGATGCGGTGCGTGGATGGCCGAGGACAGTCACCAGTGTGCAGAGGAGCTGAGGACACGGGGTTTGTGGAAATCCCGTGTCAAACTATATTTTTAAACAAATAACCCTGCACTTAGGCCAGACATTTTACAATGTTTGTGCTTTATAACATAACTATCCATTTCCCATCATAATGTCTTATTTAAAAACAAATAGCCTACTGAAAGCATCTCATTGCAGTTGTGGAAGCTTTTCAATTCTGGCTGTGGCCAAACAATACATTATCAGAATTCTCTAAATGTACACAGTGTCTAAATGAGTAGAACCCTCACAACCTGTGATGATCAGTTTAGGCTACTTTTAATATTTGTGCAAATAATAATAAAACCTTTAGAGTAGAGCTACTGAACATTTCTAATGTAAAGATCAGTTGTGCAGCCCTGTTACTGCTGCTTTTCCTTTCACAAAGTAGCCTATGTATAGTTATTTTAACATTTTTATTTTTTGTTAGTTTTTGTGCTTTGCTTTTTTTTTAGCCAACATACAATTTTGTAGCAAAATAAATTAATGGATTATAAAATAAAATAACATTGCATAGTCAATTATATTTAATTGAGCAATAAAAAAATGTCAATTATCAATTTACGACCAGTGCTCCTAAAGGTTTCCCTGTGCCCCTAAGCTGAATCAGTTACAGTGCTTCCTGTGAAAAAAATTAGTATGGAGCCCAGACTTTCAGTTTGTTAATAACATTTTTTTATACTGTTGAACTCTGTCTATGGTTTATTCTTGAACAATGTTTATCTCTGGGCACAGTCATAATTTTTAAACTGGTCTTGGCCTGGTCTCGATCGGTCTTGGTCTTGGTCTTGGTCTTGGTCTCGACACTTTGTGGTCTTGGTCTTGGTCTTGGTCTCGACATTTTGTGGTCTTGGTCTTGTCTCGGTCTCGAGATCTTGTGGTCTCGGGCAAGTCTTGGTCTCGATTAGTGCGGTCTTGACTACTACACTACCGGGAACATTACAGTGTTCTCTCGTCATGAGTTCACTCACAGTTTGATCTAGATTCATGCATGTTTGTGTAATCTTTTATTGCCCTGCAGCCCTGATGCTCCTGTGCTCAGAAAAGTTCTGTTTTCACCTACCACCTGTCCATTATCTTAGCTTATCTTATCTTATCTTATCTTATCTTATCTGTATTTACTTGTGATTACTCAAAGAATTCAGATTCAGAGTAAAACGTGTGGGGTTCAAAATTGTGATGTGGCCTCTTCACACCTAAACTGAACAGTTCAGCATTTGTGAACATGAAGTTAATAAACCCTGTTTTAATTTCTAACCTTTTTAAATGAATTTCATGCTTTACATTGAATGGTTTATTATTACATGGTAGATTACTAAATAAAAAAAAAATAAAAATAAAAAACATCAACTACATGATTAAACTGAAATTAGTAAACTAAATCCATATGTTTGAGCATTCTTAGTGGGGAAAAATACATTTTTGCCTAAATGTGCAAAAAGAAAGCCAAAAGTAAACATACAAGAGGAGGCATTTCACCCAGCCAGAAAATACTCAGTTTTGTGACTCTGCTGGCTGCTCAAAGTAAAACTTTTATTTAATATTCTGTGCAGGATTCAGTTAGATTTACCGGTGGGACAGATTTTTTGAAGGACTGTGACCTGAGGGCCAAGTAATAAAAATGAACTACAAATGTATTTTACATCCAACATCTACAAACAACTTGTAATGGTACTATCTACTAGAAATCAGCTCATTTCACTGTGATAAAAATAAAATAAACAATCACACTAGGGCTGGGCAATATTGTGATAAAATCGAATCGTGAGCTCATCTCTATGACAATCTGCGTTTTAGGTGAAATCGTCACATCGTGATTTTTTTTTTTTCTCTATTTGAAGCATCTGCCTGTTCAAAAAATAGACTATTTTTTCCAACCTATTACTCTTAGTCTCAAAGTTGCCAAATCCAAGTCTTCATAGCGACTTTGGGTTATTTTTTTAAAGTTTCTTTTGGACTGTGCTCTTAAATCATAAAAGATATGATGCTTAGCAATTTTTCAAGTTTGATGATTTATTAAAATGTATTAATTTATATAAATGAACCATGGATTTTAACATATTTTTATGTCTAAAAGTCGTAATTAATGTAAGAAAAACACATGATATGGCAAAATCCCTCACACCTTTTTGCAGCAGCAACACACAATGTTCTAATTAATTGGTTCTTTAAGTAATTTTTTTATTGAAGGGCTGAGGTTGCTTGTTTTTTTTCTGAAAATCTGGCAACACTGGTCAGATTTTGACGGATTTAGCTGTTGATAAATTGTAATTACCTCAAAGACAATAGGAAAATAAACTGTCTACAAGAATCGTGATCAAATCGAAATCGTGATCTGGCTCCAAGAAAATCCTGATATAAATTTTTTGCTATATCGCCCAGCCCTAAATCACACAATCACATAAAAAAGCATGAAGACAGGACTAAACTAACGCAAAACCAGTGTCAATCAACAACAAGACTTGAATCAGGGCACATCAGAGCAGCAGTAGGTCTAGACCAAGTTCAAAACCAAGTCAAAACATAGGACTAGACCACAACATGTGGGCCAGGACTTTAAGGTCTTAACCACTAGAAAGCCTGACAGAATTTGGTTCAAATGATGCATAATGTGAAAGAAGAGAGCAGCAAAGTGTCCAGTCCATGGCCTATTTTATACTAGGCCAAAACATACAGCTTAGTGGACCATATCTGGCCCCCGGGCCATCATTTGAATAGCTGCTAATGTCATTGTCAATATAAGATTACTTGGAATTGTATAATAAAACTTTACAACATCACGGTTCATGGACTGGACAGATGTGTCCATGGAAAGAACAGACACTCTGTGCTCCACTTTCAGCAAAGATTATTACTCTGATCTTATGAAACCTGGAGGCACGCCGACTTTTAGACACCGTTAATAATAAACCAACAAGTAGAGCTGGGCAATACTTAGAAAAATGAATATCGTGATAATTTTTTGACATATCTCAGTAACGATAAATTTGACAATATTGACAGTCCAATATAAACATTTAAAATCTGTCTTCAGGTTTGTTAGTACACTGGAAAAATGACAACCTTAACTGTGCCGATAAGATTCAAATTGTTTATTAGAAGTGTTAATTGTGATTTGAGCAGGTTTTGACTTAGTAGAACATAAGTAGAACAAGTAAATTTTGCTGATTTCAAGAATAGAATCACTTTTTTTTCTTTTCATAATTTCAATTAGTGTATTTTTCTCTGTTCTTGTTTTTATGTAAAATTTGATCTTTTATGCTTGTTCCATTTGCAATCTTAGTTCAAACCAATGAAAATCTACTGAAAAGTTGCAAAATACGAATTATTGTTATCTACATATTTATCTTTTTTCATGTTAATTATCAGATACATAGTCTAGTGTTATACTCTTGTTTCCTGTTTTGTGAAGAACTTTAGTGTACAGATTCTATGTAATATTTATTGTAAATTAGCTTTTCTTGTAGCATGTTTTTATACCTATACAATAACTGCCCCCTGCAGTAAACGTTTAGTGTAATAAACACATCTAAATTCAAACATATTTGTATTTAAGTGTACTTGGCTGAAAACCGACGCCGTGGCCCTTTAACTTGTCTTTCAGATTTCCATATAAAAGTGTCTAGAGTAAACCCTACACCCCTGAGATAACACCTGCACTCTCATGTCACAGACCTCCACGTAAAAAGTGAAAGAGGAGAATGTAGAGAGACAGAGTAAGAAGGGAGAGTGAAGGAGGGAGGAGAGAGAGAGAGAGAGTGAGATGAAAGAAAGAGCAAAAGACAGAAGAAGAGAGACTGAAAAATGAAAAGAGAGAGACTTAGAAGAAGAAGAAAGAGGGAGAGAAAGAGAATAAAATGAGAAAAGGGGGAGAAAGAGAGAGGAGAGACACACACACACACACACACACAGAGAGCTNTTTTTTTCCTCTATTTGAAGCATTGCTTCTAAAAAATAGACTATTTTTTCCAACCTATTACTCTTAGTCTCAAAGTTGCCAAATCCAAGTCTTCATAGCGACTTTGGGTTTTTTTTAAAGTTTCTTTTGGACTGTGCTCTTAAATCATAAAAGATATGATGCTTAGCAATTTTTCAAGTTTGATGATTTATTAAAATGTATTAATTTATATAAATGAACCATGGATTTTTAACATATTTTTATGTCTAAAAGTCGTAATTAATGTAAGAAAAACACATGATATGGCAAAATCCCTCACACCTTTTTTGCAGCAGCAACACACAATGTTCTAATTAATTGGTTCTTTAAGTAATTTTTTTATTGAAGGGCTGAGGTTGCTTGTTTTTTTCTGAAAATCTGGCAACACTGGTCAGATTTTGACGGATTTAGCTGTTGATAAATTGTAATTACCTCAAAGACAATAGGAAAATAAACTGTCTACAAGAATCGTGATCAAATCGAAATCGTGATCTGGCTCCAAGAAAATCCTGATATAAATTTTTTGCTATATCGCCCAGCCCTAAATCACACAATCACATAAAAAAGCATGAAGACAGGACTAAACTAACGCAAAACCAGTGTCAATCAACAACAAGACTTGAATCAGGGCACATCAGAGCAGCAGTAGGTCTAGACAAGTTCAAAACCAAGTCAAAACATAGGACTAGACCACAACATGTGGGCCAGGACTTTAAGGTCTTAACCACTAGAAAGCCTGACAGAATTTGGTTCAAATGATGCATAATGTGAAAGAAGAGAGCACAAAGTGTCCAGTCCATGGCCTATTTTATACTAGGCCAAAACATACAGCTTAGTGGACCATATCTGGCCCCGGGCCATCATTTGAATAGCTGCTAATGTCATTGTCAATATAAGATTACTTGGAATTGTATAATAAAACTTTACAACATCACGGTTCATGGACTGGACAGATGTGTCCATGGAAAGACACTCTGTGCTCCACTTTCAGCAAAGATTATTACTCTGATCTTATGAAACCTGGAGGCACGCCGACTTTTAGACACCAGTTAATAATAAACCAACAAGTAGAGCTGGGAACTAGAAAAATGAATATCGTGATAATTTTTTGACATATCAGTAACGATAAATTTGACAATATTGACAGTCCAATACAAACATTTAAAATCTGTCTTCAGGTTAGTACTGGAAAAATGACAACCTTAACTGTGCCGATAAGATTCAAATTGTTTATTAGAAGTGTTAATTGTGATTTGAGCAGGTTTTGACTTAGTAGAACAAGTAAATTTTGCTGATTTCAAGAATAGAATCACTTTTTTTTCTTTTCATAATTTCAATTAGTGTATTTTTCTCTGTTCTTGTTTTTATGTAAAATTTGATCTTTTATGCTTGTTCCATTTGCAATCTTAGTTCAAACCAATGAAAATCTACTGAAAGTTGCAAAATACGAATTATTGTTATCTACATATTTATCTTTTCATGTTTAATTATCAGATACATAGTCTAGTGTTATACTCTTGTTTCCTGTTTTGTGAAGAACTTTAGTGTACAGATTCTATGTAATATTTATTGTAAATTAGCTTTTCTTGTAGCATGTTTTTATACCTATACAATAACTGCCCCCTGCGTAAACGTTTTAGTGTAATAAACACATCTAAATTCAAACATGTATTTAAGTGTACTTGGCTGAAAACCGACACTGTGTCCTTTAACTTGTCTTTCAGATTTCCATATAAAAGTGTCTAGAGTAAACCCTACACCCTGAGATAACACCTGCACTCTCATGTCCACAGACCTCCACGTAAAAAGTGAAAGAGGAGATGTGAGAGAGAAGAGGAGAGTGAAGGAGGGAGGAGAGAGAGAGAGAGAGTGAGATGGAAAGAAAGAGCAAAAGACAGAAGAAGAAGAGACTGAAAAATGAAAAGAGAGAGACTTAGAAGAAGAAGAAAGAGGGAGAGAAAGAGAATAAAATGAGAAAAGGGGGAGAAAGAGAGAGGGAGAGACACACACACACACACACACACACAGAGAGCTTGAAAGAGTGAAAGAGAGGGCAGTGGACCAGAGCCACAAACCAAACACAGACATCATTGTTTCGAAGAATAAAGAGCTGACTCAAAGCGAGAGAACAGGCCTCGTCTGTGTCGGGTCCACGGCACGAGTGACTTTACCACCAACGCACACACTGCCCTTTACCTCCAGACGCACTACAGCAGCAGCCATTAACATTGGAAAAAAACACTACTACACTCAGTTCAATTCACACAGGACATTTACCAAAGCGAGGATGTGGTCCGAACAAACTGTGAGGTAAATGCTACAATGGGCAACATCGGTCATCTTTTTAATATCACATTTTTCAAACAAGATTTATCTTTGCATCATGTAAACTGTAACAATTCTGAACAACGCTTGTTTCTCTAGTCTCGCGTGAATGATTTAAGTTTCAACCTAATTTCAATCAAATTCCAAACTCACAGCTCCTTGGGAAATTCTAGATCTGAATGATATATATTGTTTTATATTGTTTAGGTCTATTCAATTAAAGTCCCAGGGACAATATTGGCCCTCCAAAGATCTAATCTGGCCCTCAACCCATCTTCCAAATATTGAAACATATATTTCTTGTTTATTGGAGCTTATATATCTGAGTTGGTCCCTTTCAAGTTTGGTTTAATTTAGCTGTAGACCTGATGCTAGTGTAGTCCTACTTTAATTCTGGTTCTTCAACTTGAACACTTTGCAGAGCACTTCAATACAAACAGAGGCGACAAGCAGTTTTGATTAACATTACTGAAACGGATGGATATAAAAAAAAAAAAAAAAAAAAAACATGCTATGGAACTTCCCATCCCTGTGGCCATGGCTGTCTGAAAAATCTGACCCTCAGGAAAAATGTGTTGAAAAGCCCTGTTCTGTGGTCTTCATAAAAATGAATACTACTATTGGATCATTCACCAGTATTACTAAAATAAAAGCATTAAACACTAAGCAAACTCTAGTAAAAATGTGACCTGTTGTTATGGCAACGGAGGGAGGGGCAGCGGAAAGATGTTTTTGAGGAAAGCTTGCACTCTGATTTCATACAGATTTACTGTTACCTCCATGAACTTATTCAAACATGTGTTTTACTATTACTGTTCACTTGATTAACTGGTTTAGACAGAATTACATCATTTTAGGAATTGCCAAACATAAATAAATGAAATGTATAAACTAAAAAAAAAATCAAGTGCCTTTAAGTCAGTTTCAAACTGTCATGGAAGAGATTTTTATTTAACAGGGCACTATTTTATAAACAGTTTTTTTTTTCCATCTTAACATTAAGCCAATTATGCAGAAATGTAGTTTTAATTTCAAAATGTTTCCCAATTTTCCAAAACTTTTCCAAACAAGTGCAATTTAAAAACTTTTTTCCAGGGTCTGGAATTTGGATTAGAATTTTATCTGACTTTTGCAGGTTTTCTGTGACTACCATCCCTGTGGACTGCCAAGTTCTGATGAAGAGGTTTTATCATCGTCAATAGATAAAAAGTGAATCTGCAGCTGTTTGGTGAAAACATAAAGTGGGATGTGATCTTATTGACGATAAGCATCTACAGCAGATACTTGAAACCTAAAACATAATAATGTTAACGTCATGATGCGCTTTAATTACAGAATAAAGTTTGGTAAAACAAGCAACGCCCCACTGTTTCGAATGCACAGAAAAAAGCATCAAGGTTATTTCCACAAAATCTAATCCTTTTTTTTTCAAAATATCATGTTCTATTCAAGACATTAGAATATTTTTAATAAGAAAAACTATTTTGCTAAAGAAGAACAATCCGTTAGTTATTGGAGCGTCTTGCACCTGCCATGACTCTACACATACCTGCTGTCCAGCGCACCACAAGAATGTGCTCTGGGGTACTCGGACTATTTTGATCGAAATTCCACTGAGAAGAAACCTTATTATAATGTTGAAACGTGCAGTTCAGACTTAGTGTGTGACGCAATGAAGAAGCTGAACAATTACAACCATATTTAGACTCATGAAAGGAGAACTTGTTCTAGGATCATGTTTATTTGGATGGACTACAACTGTGGACAAGACAACACAGGAGTATTTGGACAGTATGATGACAAAGTCCTGTTCACGTGAGGTTAGTTTAACTCAAGACCTCAGGTAAATTGTACAAACACCTTTGTTTCAACAATTGTGAAAAAAAAAAAAAAACGTCCATGTCTGTAAAAGTTCTCCTAAAATTTCACCAAAGCCAGACATCCTTTGGTAAATCTAGTCCTGTGAAAGGCTTGTGTTTGTATTTTTACTTTGTGAATTAAATGCGCAGTAAATCAAAATACCTATATGGTAAATTTTATTCTGCAAATTCAAATGAACAGCACCAAAGAAAAGGTGAAAGGTGTTTTGGGAAACTTTAGACAAAGCCCTGTAAGTATGGATGGAGCTTTTTCTATGTAAATGGACTAAAAGTGAAGTTATGACTGTTTTTATTATGACCATACTGATATCAAAAATGTGTTGTGGGCTGCTACACCACATGTACTAGCAGAGCCAGATCTAACCTTTCGGGGGCCTAAGCAAAAATCAGCTTCAGGGCCCCTTGGGCCTATTCTACGAATAGTCAAGTGAAAGCAGCATTTCAATGGGCTTTTTTATTATAATTTATAAATAAGCATAAAAGCAACAGACATAAATAGGCTAAATAATATTTCCCACAATATCATACCCCAGAAACTTATAAATAAAACTGAAGAAATTTCCCTAAATCTGGAGTAGGCTCTTTTAAGTTTATGTTGAATTTTAAGTGTGATTTTATGTATACTATATGATGGTACTTCTGATTAATTTTCACTTGGTGTCAGTAATTCCCAGGGGGGCCCCCTCCCTCTGTTCCCCCCTGTGCGCTCCGCCTCTGTTCCCTCTTCATGTGTACTGCTGATGCTGAAACAGCTGATAAGCTGCATCGCGCTGGACTTGATGGACAAATGCTAACATCTGAAACTTTTTCGGGACATATAGCTTCATGTTTTATGTGGCTTCTATAACAATTCAACTTGACCTATTGACTAAAAATAAAGATTGGCTGAGAGCTTAAGAGATGTAGAACATATAGGTGGATTTGTTGTCCAAACTGAATGTTTGATTGGCGCCCTATGCTGAGAACGATCAGACACACGTTTCTGCTTCTGTCAGTGCTGTGTCACAAGATCGGAAGAGGAGGGCTGATCACTTTAAGCCTTGAAGAATTGGTCAAACAGGGATTATGTGCAGCACAAACCGGAAGGTAAAGACAGTGGGCATGATAATTGATGGACTGATATTAAAGAGGAAAAACTCAACGCTCAGAAGGCGGGGCCATCCACAGATGCGAGTCCCGACACAAATTGCGTCTCAGAAAGTCTGGCACTAGGTAGTAGAGACCTGCACGGGACTAGATTTTCATGACCGCTCCGCCCGATCCCGAAGCATTCGTGACCGTTCCCGCCCGATCCCGACGCCCCCGTGTGCCTGCCCGCCGAGAAACCCCCGCGGGTCCCGTCGGATCCCGACTTTTTTTTTTTTTTTTTCACGGAGGTTGCGTGGCGGCCCCAGGGCATAACAACATGGACACAAATAACTAAACTCTGCATAACTCTCTGCATCTCGTTTTAAAATGATTTGGCACCAGCCTAAATAATCTGCAACAAGGCGATTATGTTGTTTGACACATTCAATCATAAAGCCATGATGTCTGTGTATTTCTTACCTGAAATACAAAGCTCCTCACACTCCAGTTTCTGCTAAACAAACACTTTACGCAGGGTTCCCACTACATGCAGCTGCACTCCGCTCCGCCTCCGAAAGTTGCTGCAAACTCCGTGTGTATTATCTCCATCTCCCCGTGCGTAAAAGCCAGTCCTTCATTCATTCCTCTGGGCCTGTCCTGCTGCTGCTGCTGCTGCTGGCGCGAGGACGCACAGATGATACGCACGCTAGACTAGGAAATACAGCAGTGAGTTTACGTGTCTGCACCTCGCAGGTGTCCGTGTTGTGTCTCTCTGTGACCAGCAGCGCGCACAAAGCGGTATTTCTTTCTTGCTACGTAATATTTTTAAGACAGCGGAGAGAGCGCGAGTTCGTTCGGGACCCGAGGTGTTTGGCCTGACCGCCCGCTCCCGGCCCGAGGCAACGTTAAAACCGCCCGATCCCGAGGGTCTGCTCACGGGTCCCGTGGGTCCCGCGGGAATTCCCGCCCGATGCAGGTCTCTACTAGGTAGTACACTCTAAGACAAACTTAAAACAGAAGAATGCCATCGCCGTGAATGAGTTAAAATGTTTGTCATATTATTTACCACCAGAACACTTACTTTGAGGAAGTGTTGGAGCGAGACCAAAAAAGAGCAAACTAAACTGTTCAAATGCACAGAAAAACCTTCGTACCATTCTCTTTGCGTAGTCGTGAGATGAACTTTTTGGGCGGTATGACTCCCACTTTCTTCTTCTGTGTGGCGATGGAGTGGAACAGGTCGGCCAAGCACGTGAGCAGGTTCTCCTTCTTCTTCTGCTGGGCTTTGTAGGCCAGAACGTTCTCCCGGAAAGGCCTGCAGAAGTACAGCGCCTGCAGCACCGAGTTGCAATAGCACGTGTTTCCAAACTGGGAGAAAAAAGGAAACAAAGACACGTGTTATCAGCTGATCAAGCACAACTCATGACTGTTACTGGTGATTCATTTAACGCTTGTCACTAGGAAGGATCAGATCTCAGCTAAGATTAAACTGACACAGAAAATTGTCTGCGTTTACCTCGAGTAAACTCCATTTTTAAAGATACACTTCCAAAAATTACAATGAACTAGGGCTGGGCGATATGGCCAAAAAATAAAATCTCATTTTTTGGACCACTTTGGACGATTTCGATTTTAATCGATTTTATTCGACGTCATCGATGACAGCCGCTTTTTATTAGAGCTCATAATATTTAAAGCATCTTTAAAGAATGAGCCAATGAGATTAACTCGTTTTACAGTTTAGCTTAGTTTAGTTTTATTACTTAGTGTCATACACCATTTTTTAAGGGTGCCCACGCACATAAGCTTATAAGACAAATAAATATAAAGCAGACAGGCTTATCACAATCAGTAAATGTCATATATTAAAACTAATAATAAGTGTTTGCTGCTGCATCTAATGCATAGGCCTACTAGCATTTGTAGCCATTAGGCCCTGTTAAGATCATTATTATGATTTAGTTGTTTCATATCTAAAAGTTTTAAGTTTGCGAGCGTTCAACTCTCACTCCTGTCACTCAAATTGTGTTGCCATAGTTACTCACACACGGAGGGGAAAGGGGCGGGGCTGCTGGCTGCTGCTTTTTGGGAGAGAAGGAGAGAGCATGGGAGAGAGACGCTGTGGACGGCTTTTAACTTTATCAGAGAAAACCTGACAAAAGCACACGCGGCAGCTCGTGTAACAGCAAAAACAAATCAAAAAGACGCTAGATTTACCGCGGGACTTTTCTAGAAAGTTACCGCGAGTTACCGCGAAGCGCTGAAAGCGGCTGACTCACCCGCGGAGAAATAACAAACTCGTACTTATAGAGATTAAGCTATAACCACCTCCAAACGGCTACGCACGGCTGTTATCATGTGATTAAAGGTCTGCTAAACATGCGCAAGGTTTCTGTTCGTCTGTTATTTGTGAGAGTCGAGGGAGAGCTCTACAAAGCCGCTGAAGGTGTCCAGGGCGCGCGTCTGGATGACAGTGGACTGAGCTCGATTTTACGATTTGGCCATTTTTCACATCGTCGATTTTGAAAGTTCCGAATTAATCGAATTAATTCGATTAATCGCCCAGCCTACAATGAACACTCTAAAAAAACTAAATATAACAGATTTTAAAAAAAAAGTACAAAGCTAATCTGGTGGATACAAACTTTTCTTGTGTAAAACGAATCACTGTTTATTCATCTTATTTTGTCCCACCCACTTTTCTTGGCAGTGCACTTCCTGTTGAGGTGCGTTTGACCTATAATTGGGATCCATGGGTTTATTTTAACTGTCATTATATTTGTTTGAGATTTTCTCGCAAGACGGACAGGAAAACATGTCAATCAGCCTTTTCCTATTGACCCTATTTTGTCCCGCCCACTTGGCTTGGAAATGCACTTCCTGTTTAGCTCTGTTAAGGTAGCTAACATGTTTGTTTGTCTGTCTTGTGGGGCAATTTTAAATAAATATAATGACAGTTAAAATAAACCCATCGACTGAAATCTACAGGCTAAATGCAGCTAAACAGGAAGTGCACGTCCTAGAAAAGTAGGCGGGACAAAATAGGGTCAATAAAGCTGTCAAAGAGTGGAATGGGCTCAATTCTCAAGAACATGGCAGACTTTCCCAGTTTTTTGTGGGCCGTCAAAGACTGGCACTTGGAGCACCAGACCTGTGCACACTAGAGTACCAGACGGGTATACGGCCATCAGATTATCAGATAAATGGTGTAATAACACTGTCACATGTACATCGGTACCACTTGAGTATGCAGCTATCGGGTGCTACCCTCGGGGTTACACCCGGTGTTGCACTATTGTCTTTGACGCACTAAAACAAGATGAAGCACTTGATTCATATTTTGCACTTTTGAAAATTGCTGCTATTTTACTGTACTGTTACTACTTGTCACTTAATGTAATTACTCTTTGCACTCAAAATTGAATATTTTGCACTTTGGCATAGTTGAATTTAATCTATAATGTTTTATCTAGCATTTTTGTGTATTGAATTTAACTTGTAATGTCTTATTTATACATATGTTAAATGTTTGTATGTCGAGGACTGCAGATGGAAAGTAGCTTTGTGCTAAATCTGGTGCAGCCATCTTTTTAATGTAACTGCACATAGTCCTTCAAATAAATAAACTAAACTAAATATACAGTGCACAGTCAAGAAGTTTTTTTTCTTAGTACGATTTAAACTGAACATTTATGACAATCATCAAATGGAATATACAATTTCTGTATGGTGAATAATAAACCCTTTGCATGTTAGTAAACTTTGAATCAAATTCTGGTGGGCGGAGCTTAGCAAGAGGCAGAAAACAATCCTGTATGACTTTTTGAAAGTCATGCTGTTTATCACGACGTCATTAATATTATTACATCACGAGTCACTGATTAAAAGCCGCTAGAAAAAATTGCTTATCTTACATGCAAAGTAGGCAATCAAGGTAAGAGTTCTCCTAGATTTTTAATCAAAATCCAAATCCGGCTTCCTGTTTTTATGGCTTTGCTTTTTACAATTTAGTGTTGTAGCATTTTCAACTACATTTAAACTACTTACTCTATTCATGCTATATGCACCAAGTCCATTTATATATTCATATTTTTAAAAGTCCATTTTAAAGGGGACCTATTATGTCAAATTCACTTTTCTAAGTTTTTTATCTTGTTATAGTGGAATTCCTTCATCATTAGTTTACTCAAAGTTATATTTGAATTGATTCATGCATGTTTGAGTAATCGTGTATTGTTCTTCAGCTGGAGCTCAAGTGCTTAGAAATCCCCGTTCTCACCTACCACCTATCCCTCCCACTAAAAAATAGTTTTTAAAAATCTGTTGCTTTTTACAGTCACATTTTAAAGCGAAGAGGCGGGGCTTATCAGATCTGCAGTTTTGAACAGGAAATCAGGAAGCTGTTCCTATTTTTAAGTTGTTTTAGATCAACTTTGTGTTTTACAATAAACGAAAGGTAAATTACTGATCTGCAGATGTTCTAGTTTCTTACTAAATATAAAAAAAAAAACACAATAGGAACCCTTTAAAAACTTTCAAGCTCCTGTACATCTTAAAACAAAGAAAGTTGTAACTCTTTTATTTTCAGTCAAATTAACCACTTACTCAATATACAAATTTAAAAATATCTAGATCTTAATCAATCTTTTTACCTACTTTTTCTGTATTTGAACTATCAGACCTTGTATATACCCCGATTATAATTTTGGGTTTGTCCTGAACAGCACGGTTTGTCCAGATCCGTCTGCTGTGTTCGTGTTTGTTTTGAAAAATGACACCTCTGTTTTCTGGAAATGACCCAGTGTGGATGCATGAGGAGATTAGGCCATGCTCACATTGACCAATCCGAAGTAGTGCTCATTGATGGGAAACTGCTCCGGGCCGATGTCTTTCTCCAGAGCAGAGGCATTGGTGCCCTGTGACAAAACAGAACAAAACACAGCTGTTAAGCATACGGTTGTTTTTTTAAAGTCAGGTTTCAGCACATACTGTAGAAAAACAAATTGATCGGATAATTAGACAAACAACTTGGAAGCACAATGATATAACAAAACACTACAAGCTATTATAATAACTCTATATGTTAAACACTGATTACTCTGATCGCCTTATTCAGCCCAATTCACTTTCAAAACAATAGCATGTCTACAGTATAGGCACTGTTTATGATCATTGCAACATTTGGTGTTTGTGGTGGTTAATGTAACTTAAAATAACTGGAAGTGGGTGTCCAAAAAAAAAAAAAAAATGTGTGTGTTGGAATAATGCAGACAGCGGTTATGCACGACATCATTTTATATGAAAGATGCTCCTCAACTTTCTATCTGAGGCAAAATTATCAGAGGAACATCTGATGACATGTGGTCTTTCTCTTTTTTTATTTTGGCTGTAGCGATTTTGCTTGACAGAAGTTAACTTTAAGTGCTTCCTTGAAAATGTTAAACCTGAGCCTCCGAATTGGTCACCGAGATGTTTTAAAGACTTTTCAAAGCTTTTCAAAGGGAAGTGGGTTGGAGTCAAAAACAACCACCACCAACAACAGCCACAACAACAACCACCACAACAGCCACAACAACAACCACAACAACAACAACAACAACCAACAACAACCACCACCACAACAGCCACAACAACAACCACAACAACAACAACAGCCACAACAACAACCACAACAACAACAGCCACAACAACAACCAGTTCTGTTCAGTTCAGTTGACTTTATTTGTACCCATAGGTAGATTTGTTGTGCAGCAATTTCAGGTTTGGTGTCAAAGACAGCAACATAACAGACACAAACAGACATTCGGACATTCACATTGGCTCGAAAGTTAAAAAATCAATAAATAGAAAGGTTACAATAGTTAAGATAAACTCTCATACAAATAAATAAAATCTTAATATTTATTAAGAAGGGTTACTGCAGATGGAACAAAACTGTTCCTATAACGCTTTGTCCTGCAGCTCGGCACCTGGAACCTGCGTCCTGAAGGGAGAAGATGAAACTCCTCAAACAAAGGATGGGAGTCACAGCTCACAATATTAGAGGCAACACGCTGTACCTGCCTGGTGTACAGGGCCTCAAGACTCAACTGAGGCTCACCAATCAGTCTACTGGACCATTTAATAATCTGACTGACTTTATTTTTGTCTTTCAGCGCCAAATTACCAAACCAGGCCACGAGGGAAAATGATAAAACTGATTCGATAAAAGATCGATAAAAAAGAGAAAGCATTGTTTTATCAATATTAAAACGTGACAGTTTTCTGAGGCAGAAAAGACGTTGGTGTCCTTTTTTTAACACAACTTGTGAGTTCTCCTCAAAGCTGAGTGAGCTGTCAATCACAGTTCCCAAGTATTTGTAGCTCAAAACACTTTGCCGGTCGCTGCGTGCGCATGCGCCTCGATCCACATACAACATCCACCACCACAACCACCATCAACAACCACCACCACAGATGTACTTCGTGTTTTTTAGTGAACAAATGGGACATTTTTGGATAAAGAAAAGACTCTGCAGGCCAATTTTCACCTGAATAGATTACGGCTGCAACTAACAATAATTTTGATAATCGATTAGTTGAAAGGAGATTATTTCTTTCTTTTAATTGATTTGATGTTTAGAACGCTAAAGTCACGTGACTACAAGATTTTTGCAAATTTTGATCCAGACAAAGTCTAAAAGTTATTTATTTTGTTACAGACTTATTTAAGATTTTACTTCTATGAGCACATTTCATTTAGAATGATCAGAATCACTCTACTTCAGACACATTTACTCATATCGAGATCAAATTTGTGTTTACTAGTAACACTGACATATTTCAGAATCAGATTGCTTTTTCGATTCAAACTCAATATTCAGAGTTGTGGTTGTTTATTTTACCCTCCTTTTTCCTACTTTAGATGTATTTTAGCTCTCACATGAGAAAATGTCTTTTCTCATCACTGACACCTGCATAACCTCTATAATGCATGTGACAAGAGAGACTGCCAAGAGATGTTAGCGATCATTAAACAGGTCCACAGATTTATCAAGAAAGTAAAGATTAAGTAAAATCTACTTTTTAACCATATTATAACAGTGTTTTCACATTAGTTCACTCACAGTATTTGGTTTGATGCATGCATGTTTGTGTAATCTTGTATTTGTCCTGCACCTGATACTTGAGTAACTAAAAAGCTTAAGACACAAGAAACTTTCTGTTCTTTGGCTCCTGAAAGAAAAACAAAAAAACAGAAACAGCCCATTCTCCAATAATCTTTCTGGAGTGTCACGTTTCCTGCAGAAGAAAGCCGGAGTTTGTCTCTCCACTGTAAAGCCCGTCTGAGGAATAACTTCCCGTCAGCTTTAAAAAAAAAGGCCCGTCCTGTCACACATCCACAGGCCTCTGGAGTGGACCGGTTATCTCCTGTCAGTACCGCTCTCACCGCTCGGAGCTCAGAGCCGCTCAAATCAAACCCGGCTTTGTTGAGCGAACAGAGGGGAGCCGTTTGGGGCGAGGAGGGTTTTTTAGCTCTGCGTGATTGTCAGTTCTGTCTGTCGAAGCAAAATATGTCTTTGTCCAACGTCTACTTGTGTGACTCGCGCAAAGACGGCAGTGACAGGACAGGGCGTTTATTACGGCTTCTGCAAAAGAACGCGCAGCAAAACATTAGACAGCAGAGGCTTTCAAACAACGCCATTCAAAATAGGACATTGTTTTAATCTTCAAAAAAGGGCTGGGTGATAGGCATATCTCGATAACGATATTCCCTATTATTACGCCAATAGGTTGCGTTCAAGTTGTAGCTATGGTGAACAAGATTTTTGATTAACAACTAGGGCTGCACGATATTGACAAAAAAATCTAATTGTGATTTTTCTGTTTGACATTGCGATTTCGATTTGATATTTATTAATGTGTATAAATATGTTTGTTTTTTTTCTGTTTGAATAAAATTTTGTTAACCATGGATAATATTAAAAATAAACTGCCCTACTAATTTTAAAAGTTTAACTATGCGTGCATTTTAGACACTAATACTTCTGATGCTACAACCAAGATTGACTGGATGTTGTGCTTGGTAATTCAGTTGGCCTGTATAAAAAGTAACGACATATATCTACGCAAATGGCGCCAACTTCCCCTGCAGCTCTGGCGCGTCAGTTTTTATGGACTAATATCAGTCATGCAGCTTTTATTCACTTGGATTTTATGTTTGTGAAGAAAACCGACTGGATTTGCCTGGGAAACTATAGATGTTTTGCCTGTTCAGGTAAGCGGCTAACGTTAGCAGCAGCTTTAAAACTTGACTTTTTTCATGGTTTTATTGAATAAATCAGTGTTTAGACTTCTGTTCAGTTGTGTTGTGCAGTTCAAAAGCCTGTCGCTGTGGTGCTGCTCTGTCTCTGCCTTCGTAGTGCGCGGTGTCAAAAAATAAATTAAAAAAGGAGGCTAATGCGTAAGAAAAGGAGAATAATTGCAGCTTTTGCGATTAGCTAATCGCAGTGGTCAATATAAATATCAATTCATTCATTTTTGTACTACAACAAAAAACTGACTAAACAAGATTTATTTGGGCTGAAAAACATCTGTGTGACGTATTATTGGCCAAGAGATTGTTGTGATGTCACGTGAACGCAACCTATCGTCAGACAATTGTGAAATGTTTGCAAATGAATTCCAGAAATGCAGACAAATTACATTTATTCCTAAAATGAAAGACGGTTTTGACGGTTTTGACGAAGCTCATTCACACCAGTCGTGTAACTTTTTGTTGAGAAGTTCTTGTAGCCACAGCTTTACTAAATAGTTGTTGATACAAAGTAGTAATAAAAGCCATGGTTTTGTCAATGTTGCGTTTCATGAGAGTGACATCTCACAAGGTCGTCCTCTATGCTCTTCAACAGTTTTTCATTTCTAATCCAAGCAAGAAAATGAAAAAAAAACATAAATAAATAAATCCACAAACAGAGCAAGAGAAGAATTTCCAGGATGAGCCACAGTTTACAGAAGTACTAGAGAGTCATTTTATGTAAAGTAAATAATTCAAATGTCTACAAAACATTTTTCCACTTTCAAGGCACTTAAAAAACTTTATATCAACCAGTTTATATCACATCAGTGTTACAAACTGAAAGTGTTAAGTGTCTTGCTTTTATGTTGAGAGTAAGAATCAAACTACTGATCTTTAAAAAGAAACAAACTTCTTAACTTTTTAAAAAATCATTATAAACGTCAGTGGTTTAGTCCTTAGTCACTCAAACAATTGCTTATCCTTGACCGACTTTGAGAAATATTAAACTTATTTAAACTAAACCAAGTCTGGAACATGATTTAGTTTTACTTTTGAAGTTAAAACGCTTCACATTTCGCTCAACCTTGACCGTCTTTCAAAACCCAAATCTAAAGTGAATTACTGTTGAGGTCAACGCGGTCAGCTCTTATAAAAACACTGACACACACATTCATGTCTCTTCATAACCTGATTCACACTTGTGAGTGGGTTTCTTTGGATACTTTTGGAGCAAATCCAGTAAATATTATTAAAATTTGCAAAAAGAAAATTAGTGAACCCACACAATGCACTTTAAAAATGATTCATAGATGTTGCCTCAATTACATTTTTAACTACTATTAAGCCAACTCAACACATAACAGAGATTATGCAGTGATCAAACATGCTTTTGGAATATTTTTAATCTTTATTGATTATTTGTTATCAACACGGGCGATGCGCGCGCACCCTGTATGCAGAAGAGCTGCTGCTGATTGACCAAGCTGTAACAAAAAGTCAAGCCAGCGCTGTTGTCAGCTAACTACAAGAGTTTATCACTGTGCGAAACAAAAGTTATGCAGCTAAATCAACATTTGTGAATGAAATTTGACTCTATGACCCTTACACTTCATATTCAGGTGAGTGAAAAAATGTAAAGAAAAACTTCAAGCTTCAGGAGACAGACGTCTGTCAGACTAGTTGCTCCAAACAGCTAGCTCTCATCCCGTTTTGTTGTTTTAATCAAAGTAGTTTCCCCAGCCATCTAGGTGACAGCGAAACTTTCTGTATGGGGCATGCGCAGTAGAGCGAAAAGTGACGTTGACCGATAATCCCTCTATATTTCTCAGAAAATAAATTAAAATAACAAATGTAACTTTTTGAATGGAAAAACTCAACTGCACAATTAATATGAACAGAAAGTTAAACTCATACTTTAGAACGTTTTTTATGGGAGCAAACATTTACCTAAAAGAACCGCTTTTCCTTGGAAACGAGGAGAAGGAGGGCCTCTTGATGGGCATTTAAAAGTTAGTGTTAAGTTTATTCTAGGGCTGCAACAAACGTTTATTTTTATAATCGATTAGTTGGACGATTAGTGTTTCGATAATCAATTAGTAGTTAGAATACAAAAGTCATTTGAATACAAGATTTCTGTGAATTTGAGCTGAGATAACGTCCCTTAAGAACGTTCTAGGTGCAGATTTAGAGACAAATTAGTGTTTAGGTGAAAAAACAATTACACAATTTTCATTGCTCTCTGCTTCTGCTTACCTGATTTTCCTATTTTACCATATTTGATATTCAGCATAGTTGTGAGATTGTTATTTTTGTTATCGGACTGTCTGCTTTTCAGATTTTGGTTGTGTTTTGAGTTAAACCTGCTCAAATAAAGACACAGATTTCAGTGTCCTTACTTTGACACAAAAATCAAGTGAGGGCAGAGAGTCAGTGGTAAGAAGGAAATATAGAGTCCTGATGTCAGCTATACAACATCCAATCTCAAGTAAATACAGTTTTACAAGTCACACTACCATCTGCACAAGCTACTACAAAAGGCCTCAAGTGAAAGCCTAGTATTAAGCTCACGCATGTGTTTCCTACTCCAGCTCTGTCCCTGAACACGACATTAGTGCAGATTAGTGCTGCAGATCTGTGCTCTCTTGTTGATGTCCTCCATGCGCAGTCCCATTACGCAACAACCAAAACAAGAGGCAGCTTGACACCTGTCACTCATCACTGATCAGGCCAGAAAGTGATCTACTGTAGTGTCTGTACAGTGTTTGTGCTTCACGTGCTAAACTGTCACGTATAATAAATGAAAGTATGCTTATAGACATACGAAATAAAAGATAAACATGTTATTTTGCATTTTTCCAAAACATGTTAGAGCAAACCCGGTTAAGCCAAGAGGAAAGACTTATAACCTAAAACAAGCAAGTATGATAGCAGCTAACTTACCATATTACAAATGGATGCGATGTTTCGGACTGTCATTTAGTTTACAGTGTCCCCCTCACCGCCATCTTCATAAAATAAACATAATTTCGGGGTGGAAAGGTAGCGACGAGGAATGAACTTAATTCGCAGCAGGAGCAGAAGCACTAGCAGGAGGCCAGACTGACTGCAACAACCCCGGGCGACAGCAGCAGGAGACGGACACACGGAGCAACATCCAAGCCACCGAGCACCGAGCGCAGGAGCGTAGTCAGTGCGGGAACCGTGGCATCTTCCCCGGGCAAGTTCGATCACAGAAAAGCGCAGCTAATAGAGGAAATGCATTGGTGAATATTGGACAGGCGAAGTTACAGGAAGCAGGTTGTTAGCAACGAGAAGCGAACTAGCCTGCTGGAAAGAGGAAGTGGTTAAGCCCGCCCACTACGGAAAACGAGGCACGTGATTGGCTCATGTTGTCAACGTTTTGATTGACGGATGTAAGCGGCCAAACACAAAGCAGAATAATGTAGCTTCAGTGAACCGTAAGAAATCAGCTGAAAATATACGAAGCAAGGCATTGTGGGAGGTGAAGTTTGTTTATAGACAACAAGCTGGATCACATTAAAAAAGTAAATTAAACAAGCCTATGTTATACACGTGAAACGTTTTCTATCGGTTGTAAGAATATACATATCACAAAACAAACAAACAAACAAACAACGAACAAACAAATAAATTAAATGATAAATTCAATGTTTTTACAATTACATAAAGCCTATTATTATTACCAGAAGTTCAATTCAATTCAATTCAATTTATTCTTATATAGCCCAGAATCACAACAACAGCCGTCCCAGTGGACTTCACAAGAAATATAAAACAACAATACTTAAAATCAATAACAGTTTTGAATTAAAAACAATTAAATACAAATACAAATACAACAATAGTTAAAATAATTAAAATGTCAATCCTCCCCACCCTTTCCACAATTAGCTAAAAATAGTAATTAATAAAGTTACACCATTAAGTTTCATTTAAAAGTCTGGGTTTAGGAAATTAAAAGGCACTTGGCTAGTGAATTAAAAAAGAAAAAATAATAAAATTTGTGTGAAACATCCATCTGGAGTTTGCTGATTAATCAACCAGGACCAAAATAAAATAAATACATTAAAAAATAATAATAATATTTATGATTGGTCTTAGAAACATTTTTGGGTCAAATAGTAGTAAAACTTTAGGTACCAGTTTTTTTTTTGTTTTTTTTTAAGGCATGTGGAATGTGAATTTATTCGACATTAACATTTCAGGACTAAGCCGTCTTCAGGAACACGCCATATTGAGCCCAAACAATAAAACAACAAAGCTAGTAATGAAACACGTCTCTAAAAATATTGTTGGAAATTAGCTTTTTTGTTACAGTTAATCAAGCCTAAACAAGAAGAGGATTCAGAACCACTAGTGCTATTATGCCCGATTACTCAGGTACCCTCCCAAATAAAACAAAACAACACCTTCCGCAGACTGGGTGGAGGTCTTCAGTAGTTAACTGTCCCGTGTGTGTGTGCCGAGCTCTGTGGGACGCCTCCCCTGGACACTTCCATTCACCTCTGCCTTTGTTCACGCTTACACAACAATCTCTGTCGAATTTACAGCAAACAGAAACAGGTAAAAAAAGACAACAACGACTGATTGGCAAACTTCAAAAGCATGTGAGAGGTGGGAAAGGTTATATGTTGATTTGGAGATAACGCTGCTTGTTTTATCCGTTTTTTTGAGCCTATAGGGCAGCAGGATGGGGCTCTGTTGATAAGTTGTTAGGTATGCATCTAATTTAAAGTGTTGACCACCAGTGCTTCTGCTCCAGTTGCTTTGATTGTGAGAAAAAATGATTACATGTTTGGGGAGCCTGTAGGCACTTAAACAAAGCACTCCCCCACAATGACTTTCTATTTCTGTTCGGGTTGTTTGTAATAATGACTATGGGGGATTGTAATGTTTGAATAGGCTATTCAGCTACCTCATTTTGAATTTGTGTCTAATTTGTGAAAGTAGCCTTTGGGGTTACCGGGATATTTTTGGCTGTAAATGCATAAAACTAAAAATGGAAAGTAGATGATCAAATGCTACAGTTTAGAAGTAAGTAGTTCTGCCTATAGCCGCTACTTTTTTCACAAACTTTGAACTCTGCGCTTATACGGCAATGCAGCAAAATATAGATTCTCATAGACTTACTATTAACAAGTGCGCCTATGTATGTACTTTGTCATTTTTCTTTTTAAATCTAGTTGGTGCGGCTTATGTTCAGGCGCGCTCAATAGGGTGAAAATACAGTTCTTAAAAAAAAAAAAAAAAAATTACATTTCACAATACTTTACAAACAAATAGGGGGTCATCACTTGCTCTGTCATGTCTTGAGTCAAATCCACAGTATACAGTGCAATCAGGTTTGAATATTTTTGTGATGCACTTCTGTTAACTCACAATACAATTGTTTTGTGTATCTTTTTCTGCAGGTCTCTAATTGGCTAAAACACCTCTCAATCACACCCACTAAAACTTGGGATATAAAGGTGATGATCGAATGATATATCATCAGATGATATCATCTGTATTAAAATACGAAGTTTGGATTTTCCAGGCAACTAAGCAGAATACTAAAAAAAAACAACAATAATATGACAATAATATAACACAACACAACACAAATGAGATATTAGAAGGTCTCATTTTTAGTGCAACATATTTACCCCAAATCTTAAAGCCTATATTACAGATTATCACAATTTTTTTACTTTGACTTAGTTTTGCATGATAGTAAATATTCATTTTAAATTTACCAGGGTTAAGTTGTGTCATCTATGTGGATTTTGGCCTACATTACAATGTAGTTGTAAAGTAACAGTTGTGGAATGAAGCCGTCATCAGGAAAACGCCACATTGAAATGGGTTTACAAGACCACATACAGTATGTCAAACTAAAGGTGAGGGTCGCATCTGGCCGGGGCCAGATGCGACCCTCCACCTCATTTCATTTGGCCCTCAGGTCTTAAAAGGTCTGCTTCATTTTTATATTAGTGCTAGAGGTAATCTGGGTGTCTTAACCAAAGAAAAGATTTGTTTAAAACTTAAGGAGTAAGTCATTTTTCAGACTAATCCAGATGTATATTCATAACTGTCCCTTCAAATAAATATACAAATCAAATGCGCTATTATGTCAAAGATTAGTAAAGTTCATTTTAGTACAAGTGGCCCTTCGAGGACAATGAAGATGCCAATGTGGCCCTTTGTCAAAATGAGTTCAACACCCCTGTAATAGACAAAAACAATTTTAATTCTCATTCAAACAGCCAAATTGACTGTTGAAATGATTGCATTAAACATTTTGCTATTAGTGAAATTCTAAACATAATCATGTTCACTGTTTTACTGACAAATGCTGTCTTCTCTGTCATACAACTTTAATGGTGTAATTGTCAGTTGACAGGCAATTGGTGTAAGGACCACTTCAAAAGTCCAGTCGACCACAAATAACTAACAACACTTCATTAAAACTTGTAAAAACTCAACACTGTACACTCACTGAATGACCACTTTACCAGACTAAACACGAACACACAGAAAGTTCTCTCAGCTCATTGTTTCCACACACAAACCCAGCCCTGCTCTTTGCTCTTCTGGATTTATAATGTTCCCTTTTGTCTGTCTGTTGTTATTGTTGTGTTTTGTTGTCTTTTGTATTGTCATAGTTGTTTTGTTGTACAATATAAAGAGTACTGCTGTTTTGTACTCAAAGTGTTCATCATGACCTGTCATCACCCCTTTTTTCTTTCTTTTCATTGCCATTCCTCAGCCAATCAGCTGCAACTACAGATAGATTGGGAAAACTGACAGAAGTCGCTTCATTAGTAAATTCAAGACCTGTGCAAACAAGTGCTAGTACTTTCTTCTATCAGACAAGGGTTGGTAAATAAAGAGATTATTGGTTGACGTCACTTTCCGCTCTACTGTGCATGTCATCTGCAGAATGATACACTGTCTGTTTAGTTGGCTGGGGAAGCTTCTCTGATAAAAACAATGAGGGGGATGAGAACTGGCTGTTTCGAACAGGTATGAACCGGTATGACGTTTGGCTTCTAAAGATTGAGACAGAGTTTTTCTCATCTTTTTTCACTCACTTGAATGCAACATAGCCATAAGAAGAAATGTTATCAACAAATGTTGTCTGGTTGTGCCATCCCTCCGTGTTGATAAACAAATAATTCCTCTTTAGAGGGATTTTTGGTCAATGTCACTTTCCGTCCTACTACGCATGCTCCATGCAGAAAGAGACGCTGTCCATCTGCTTAGCTGGGGAAACTTATTTGAATAAAACAACAAAACAGAACAAGAGCAGCTGTTTGGATCAGGTATGAGCCGGTCTAATAGACGTCTGTCTCTTGAAGCTTCAGATAGTGTTTATCTCACCGTTTTTTCACTCACCTGAATGTAACTTTTAAGGGCCGTAGGGTCGAATTTCATTCACAAATGTTAAATTAGCAACATAACTTTTGTATTCGAACTGTGATAAACTCTTGTAGTTAGCTGACAACAGCCCTGGCTCGAGTTGTTGCTCCATGCTTGGTCAAGCTGGGTGCATCACCAGTGTTCATAAACAATTAATCCCTCTTTACCTTTACATGTTTCGACGGTGACTTCCATTTTTGTTAGAAGTGCCACACAGTGGTTGGTGTGTGACAAATTTAGTTCCTCTAAAGCGTGGTCAACCTGATGAACCTATCAGGCTGACCGATTAACAACCAAGAGACAAATAAGTACAAACAGTGGATCAAAGAGGCAATAGAGATCACAATGCCAAAAACACAATAAGTCATGACGAAGGATCGTAACAGTTTTCTCCCACATAGAATGCACTTCTTCAACAACCACTGACAGGAACTTTTGACAAACATCACACTGACCATCGAATGGTGCTTCAGGTGAAGACGGAAGTCACAAACATGTGAAGGTATTTGTACCAACCTTTGTGCGATATAAAAGAAAAGTACTAAACCATTTCCATTTACAGTCAAGACTTAGAAGTAAATTCTGGTAAGTTGAATGTACAACAACATCCAGAAAGCCCAAGATAGTCTTCTGTCAAATCAGTTGCATAAGAATTGAAAAACATCACACTGTTTCTTACACTTAAAAAATCTTCATTTTTGTCCTATTTCTCTTGTGTTGACAGTTGACTAACAATGAAAATAAATAAAAATCCATAAGAGTTTCCAGCAGTCGTCACTAGGCGGGTAACTAAAAGCATTTCCTCTCACTTTTGCCAAGTACAAAGAGAGTTCAGTGAATGACACGTGCATCATTTCCGACAACAACAGTGGTTTTGTTATGAGTACATTGGTTTACAGACGTTTTTTGACTTATTAATGGAAAATGGTTGGTACCTGGTGGAACTAAAATGGATGAGTGACTAATACAATTCAATATGAAGCCCCAGGAGGTTAGCATCAGAGTCATAAATGCGCATTACGACAGGTTTCAGGAAAATGACCTATTTAGTGCCATGTAGTCAGATGCTTCTGCTCAGAATGCATTAGGTAAGTGACTACACAGCTGTAAAAAGCTTAAAATTGAATAGTTTTACATTTTCACAGAGGAAAAATTGGTTATAGCATCTTTAAAAGGATAAAAATTAGGTAAGGAGCCTTCGGTATGTTTCATTATAGTATATGGATCATATAGAGACTTAAATATACTATATATATATATATTACAGTATAATTGCTAAGTCTCCGGCTCAACAAAATAAAGTTTTCATCCCTGGAAAGGCGGTGGATTGTCACAGGATTAAGTTAAGATTATGCTATTAACAAGTTCAAGACCTTGTACCCGGAACATTAACCCATGTTTCCATCTGCTTTTTTCCCTCTGGTTTTCAGCTGTATTTTTTCTTGTCCAATCATTGTGTTTAAAAAGGCCTCCTTCAGGGTCCACTCTGAAAGCAAGGCCCTTAGCAGTTGACTTCGGACCCTTCAAACAGGGCGGTACGGGCTGTTTAGCATCGTGGAAACAGCATAGAACCGTACTGCCTTGAACTAAGCCTTCGGAAATAGGGCTTCTCTCTCTTTTTCTGTCGCTCTCTTCGGCAACATGGAGCATTGAGTTATTCACAGCGACAGGTTAAGAAGTCTTCACGACACGAGTCAACAGCAGAGGGAAGAAACTGTTCTTGTGACGAGACACCAGTCCAACTGAACCACAGCCTCCTGAGCAACCACAAAGTTCAGCAAACAATAGACCAACATGGCATAACAAACTTTTGGTAAAACATTTGAGGTGGTGCATATCTGTTTTCATAAATTAAGCACAAAACACTCACAAATAACATGCTTTTTTCCCAATTCTTTTCCCGATTTTTCCAACAGCCCACTGCCTCACGTCCAACAGCAGATTTAAGATGGCTGATCTAAAATAGACCTTTAAAAGCAATAACCATGTGTTTTGGGTCTGGTTTTCTTATCTGAGGAAAACAAGTCCATATCCATGACGACCAAATACTTCTTGATAAAACATGGAGATTATGCTTACTGTTTCACACAAAAATGTACCCAATTTCTTGAATGGAAGTCCGTTTATGCCAGGTTACGACATGCATCAATATTGTGGCTGGTGGGAGACATTGTTTTTACAGGAAGTGATAAATGTTAACCTTTTTAGACTTATTTAAAGCTCAGTCAGTGCAAATTGGAGCAAGGCTGTTTGGACTTTAGTCATTTTCAAGCACTATTTTCTCTGTTTTGACTAAAGAAGTACTATGGAGAGGTGTCTAAGTGGTAAAAAAAAAAAATTCTAGATAACCGTCTTGTGTAAAACTGGTCAGTGGTTTCTGATACTTTTGTTGGGACCTGGGACACAGGTCTAAAAACTGGGACTGGTACGTGTGGTCAGCCTAACGTCACCATCACTGACTGCTGCTGATTTTGGTCATCTTAAAAATGTAAACAAAAAGAAAACTGTAATTGTAAACTTTTTACAAGCATCATATTTGTTTGTTTGCCTAATGTGTTCTGATCATGGTGACAGTACAAGAACTTTTCACAACTCCTAAAGCCAGTTTAACCGTGTCAATATTCTAACAACATTAAAGTCTCCCATACACAGACTGCGAGGTGAGTTCAGTTCAGGACACGTGCTAGTTTGTTGCAACGTGCCTTGTACACCAGCTCCAGTCCACTGCGGTCCGTAGCCTGTTTGCTCAAAAGATTCCCGCGAGAATGTTCGTATTATGACTTGAAAATTGCATCAGATCGCTGCAACCTCTGAGAAAAACAGACTCTTTACGGATTCTTTCCGCACACTTGCGCGACTCTCAGACATGCATATGCACTGCTCCAAGTGTGTACCAGGGTGCAGTGATCTTAAGTACTTTTTATGTATTGCGTGACTCACGTGACTCTCAACCCGCACCGAACTTGCTCCCAGTGTATGGCAGAGGTTAGCCAAATGCTAACACCATTGCATTTCCTTAGCCTGACTCACACCAGATGGATCTATGTTGAATTCCAATTTGAGTTCTTCCACAATATCTATCTGGAACTTGACTCGCTGATAGCATTTGGGAAAAGGTGGGACGTTTAGTGAAATACATCAAGCTGATTGGGTGTGGGGCCTACCATTACAATTACAGCAACAAATTGTAATGATGTATCCAATGTCTGTGTGGGATAGAACAAGTACGTGTCACAAACACTGATCTTCTTTCAAAAAGAAATTACTCCATATTTCTGCTCAAGCAGCATCAAAAGCAGCAGAATGTATGCATCCACGAGAGCGGCCATCTTTGTTTAGCTTGAATCAGACTCGGCATTGACTGTTTTGGTCTTAGCCTGCCCTGCTACAATGTGATGTGAGTGGGCGAAACATCGGTGGTTCGGACTCCCAAACCAATCGGGCTGCTGAGAGGCCAGATGGTTTATCTTGAGTTTCTTGAATTTTTCCTTAACATCTACAGAACAATCTGTTTTCTTTTCTGAGATACCACTTCAACAACATCCATTAAGAGTTAGTTGTGACTCGACCTGAAAAAGGTAAGGTAAGGTATACTTTATTGTCCCCGTAGGGAAATTTGTCCTCTGCATTTGACCCATCCTTCAATGCCTCTGGGGCATCTCCTCAGGAGCAGTGATCGCCGCAGTGCAGCGCTCGGGGACCCATCTCCAGATGTTGTTGCTTGGTCAGGACTACCGTAGCTGGAGGATATTACCCTAACATGCATGTTATTGGTTATAGTTGTGCTTGAAATACACTTGAGTCACCAGAAAGTGTCCTAAAAGAGCGAGAAAGTTTCCAACAAATTCTTATGGATCTTTAACCCTTGACAGACCACACTCCCAAATATAACACGTTGTTGACTCTATCTTTAGCATCTTTAAATGGATACAAATTTGACTGTAAAAACACATTGGACCCCACGTCAAAGCTCTAAAAGAGTGTATTCCTCACCTTAGCCAACCTTCAGGGAAGCCTGATTATTGTAATGTATTTATGATTTCAAAAGGGCCTCGGACGGGAACAGTCCAAACAGAGGGAAATGAATTACTGGCTGAACTCTGAAGAGATTTGGCTGATGTTAAGCACAGGATGTTCCGATGAGACTCATGTGGCTACCTGTTTATAGTGGATCAGCTCCTGTAAACAGCAGAGCAGGGCATGCTGGGTAATGGCACAGAGGGAGTTCGAGATGGAGAGCGCACGAGATATCAATATAGAGTCTTGGGGACTGACAAAGAGGAAAGACACAGTGGTTATGATGAAATAGTATAGAGATCAGACGGGTCATTCAACAAGAGCTTATGAACGCTGCCAAAAATAAGTCTAAGGTTCTCCAAGGCTCTAGAGAAGAAAGTAGCCCATTATAGACTAGTATAATGAGGTAGACATGGTTTTGTCCACGATGCATGTCCTCTTTTCTCAGGTATAGAGCTCCTGCAACACGTGACTATGGCAACATGTGACAGGAGACTTCATAACTTATATTAAAGGTGCCCTATCAAGTTTTTTCCAGCTCTTTAGTAATAAACTAGAACATATTTGGATCAGCAATTTACATTTTTTTCACTGTAAAACCCCAAAATGATCGAAAACGGCTTAAAAATAGAAACAGCTCCAGTGACTTCCTGTTTAAAACTGCAGAAGTACTAAGCCCCGCCTCTTCATTTTAAAATGTAACTGTAACAGATTTGACATGACTAATTTTTATTGTTAGAAAGTGACTCTGGGACAGTTTTGAACCACACATCCTTTGCTTTGAGTGGTATCTTTTGAATTATAACAAGTAAATACAGACTAGTGGGCGGGGACGAGAACAAAGAGGGCGGAGTGAAGAACAGGAAGTGTTTGTGTAACCGGTGTAGGCCCACACGAGGTACCAGTATGGAGAAGTGTGTGGTGGTATGGGATAAACTCACCCCCTCAGGTATAAGAACCCACAAACGAAATGAACCAAGGGGAGTGTTCCCTTTGGCTCAATGAGTTTGTCGGTCGACTACCACGTGGGAGACCAGGGTTCAACTCCCGCTCAGAGCAAATGCAAAACCCAACCGGTCATATTTGAACACTCGAGCATGAGCTGTTAAAGAATACAAGATTACTCAAACTTAACATGAATCAATTCAAATACAACTTTGAGTAAACTAATTATGAGGGAATGTAGTTTTAACAAGGTTCAAATCATTGAGTCATTGATTTTACATGAGCCCTCTTTAATATTTTTTTACAGGCCCTCTTTAATAAATTGTAGTTACATATTAACGTCAAATACACATGCAAACTAGGCTCTACATCTATAATATTTAAGACACTACATAAGTTATGTTTGTCTCTGTGCACAAAGCCCAGTAAAAGAGTAGCAAAAGACAGAAGACAAACTTATTTTCCAGTGTTCGAACAAGAAACATTATGTTCCCACAATCCAAACATGGATGATTACTCATAAGACACAGAGCTTTATAAAATCCTTCCAGGTAAGTGAGTCTTCTACATCAACATTTAACAAGTCTTAGACCATATTTGGAATGAAAAATGATCAGAGTGACATGTAATCTATATGTTTATGTGGTGATAACATGTATTTGGGTCAAAGAAAGAGAAACTGGACCAGAGCAAGTTTAAAAATAGTCTTGTATTAGTTCAGGTGACCCTCTTCTTGGATGGACCCATTTACCTCTCCAAATACATCTGCTCAATTCCCCTCTCAATTTTCAGCCGAGGCGACACAAAAGATTCATTGTTGTCATCTCACGAAGGACCAAATCCAAGACTGGTACGCGTCTCACTTTCTCGCAAAGAAGTGAGTTGTATTCTGAATGATCCGTGACTCAGTGCCAAAAGGTAATTATATAAAAATAGACAAGGGTCAGAGATATCTTACTTGCTATCGTTTGGATAATAGTGGTCATTTCTCTGTCTATGGAACTGACCTAGTTTTAAACCGGCTCCATACAAAGACAGTGCCTTTGATGAGTCACGTTTGAAATAGATCGAAAGTAACACCGTATATAAATAGCCTGGTATTGGTCGCCTCAAAGGTTAAAGCATTTGTACATATGGGATTTGAAGAAAACTGTTTGAGGTTTGCAGAATGGCTTTCCTTTGTGTCTGTGTGTCTTCCTATAGTTGCATCTCAAAATTCTATTCAAGTATTCATCACAGTCAGGTCCAGGTGAACTCTGGAGACACGTCACAGTCAGGTCCAGGTGAACTCTGGAGACACGTCACAGTCAGGTCCAGGTGAACTCTGGAGACACGTCACAGTCAGGTCCAGGTGAACTCTGGAGAACGTCCAGTCAGGTCCAGGGAACTCTGGAGACACGTCACAGTCAGGTCCAGGAGAACTCCGGAGACACGTCACAGTCAGGTCCAGGAGAACTCTAGACACGTCACAGTCAGGTCCAGGTGAACTCTGGAGACACGTCACAGTCAGGTCCAGGTGAACTCTGGAGACACGTCACAGTCAGGTCCAGGTGAACTCTGGAGACACGTCACAGTCAGGTCCAGGTGAACTCTGGAGACACGTCACAGTCAGGTCCAGGAGAACTCTGGAGAACTTTAAAGAACTTATAAGAAGCTGAACTTTTTAAGTCATAGTTGCAAAGTAATGATAAATGGTTGTGTCTATACAGTGTAATGACAGACAACTCTGTATAAAATAAAGCTGTTTTAAACTGAATATTTATATTCACAATTCAGAAAAAAATTCAGTCACAGACAGGGTTAGGGTTAGGGTTAGGGTTAGTTAGTTAGTTAAGTTCTCTGTGTTATTTGAACAATAATTTTGAAAGGTGTAAAAGCACCCTGTAGAGATCATGTATCTTTCATAACTATTTTATCTGTATCTATATAAGATAAACCTTGACTGCATGACTCAACAGTACAAGGATTCCTATGGGCACCTTTTTTCTTTCTATCTCAGTTCCATAATGGCTGACGACAATGCCTGTTTGTGTGATTGCATGTGAGTAGAACTATTGAAGCAGTGACCTAGTTTCCAGCGTTTGAAGTGCAACAACACACTGCACAGGTTAGCACAGTCATGTGCTTACTGACAACATGGAAAAATAAGTGGCATATATGGGCTACTTACAACACATACTGTATAGTGTAGAAACAGTGTCGTTATGCAAATGTACCATTGTTCATGATGGAAACAAAACAAAGTGTAGCCCTATAGAGGGTATGCCATTGACCTACCAGCAGTGAGAAAGACCATTTTCTCCTGTAAGAACTCAAACGCAGCTACAATATATAACCAACCACAACTCGATTGAATATAAGGCTAGATAGAATGTTCAGAAGGCCAAATGGATAATGAAAATAGCTTTAATCAAAGAATATTCTAACACTACAGAGTTATAGAAATACAGTATTTAACAGTATTGATGGGGTTGTTCTGTGGCTGTTTTGCTCACTTTTTATATTGTTTGCTAATGTATTTCTATAATAACTCTGGAAACTAACTCTGGAAACCCTACAACAGGGACAGATTTGTCATTAGTTCCATGGTAACTGTTGTTTTTGTATATTGCTTCTTCATTTTATGAAACGCAGAGAGAAAATGAGACAACTAGACAAACACCTGCTGCAGATATCTGTTCTGACTAATCTCACTGTTCTTCATAACTTCAGACTCCACCCCTCTCTTTCACTTTTAGTTCTGCAACAGTTTGTCAGCGGTCAGTAACAATGGGAGTATGTATGGATATATCAATCAATAATCAAGAATGACTCTGTAAAATGTCGGTATTGATACATGTATGCAAATATCGATACAAATCTGCATTATGTACATGTTGGGTAAAGACTTTTTACACATATTATTTTACATTTTTTATTTGAAATGCCTTAATTTCCTCGACACCAAAATCTGTTGGTATCACACACTGAGGCTCTGTCAATAGTATTGAGGCATAATGGCTGAAAGCTGCAAGTTTGACTAGTTTGTTCTGTCTATGACACGCTATGAAAAACAACGTGCCATGATGCTGCTTCTGCCTTTTGTGGTCTGTCTATTACACCCATTTTCTTGGCGCCATAGACACACGTTTTGGGTGAGGACACACAGGAGGATTAGGACTTTACATTGTTTGTCTTTAACATTTGGTTTTCATGTCTTGTTAAGTTGTGTGTGTTTGTGCATGTATGATGTAATGGATAGGAAAAAAATGAATGAAATATGATTAATTTAGAATCTAATGTCAATACAGTATTAACAAACAAAAAATACAATGACCCCAATGCTCTCTATTACTTATTGGACCATTACTTTGTATTTTTACTTGTGTAGGCTAATATTAATGTGAAGTTACTCAACTAATGTACTTTTACTTGAGTACATGTACCTTATTCTACCCACCTTAGTCTATCTGGACTTAGTACTGTCACTGTATCAAATGCAAAGAAAAGTCATTTCAAAACTGTGTTAAGATCAGGAAGGACTGGCAAATTTTGTCTGCCAGTTTGTACGGCGATTGTGTGACCAAGGTTTGCATGAAATACTGTAAAAATACATCAATAAAATAAAACAATTTGTCATAATCCAGAATGTAATGTCTTATATCAGGAGGTCATGTGGCTTGGTGATGCAAAGAGTCGTCATTTCTAATGTCTGCCTCAGTCTAAAAGATCTGTGTCTCTGTGAGCACTGCTTTGCCCATCAACCAGAAGTTCATTTTAAACACATTTACAATAGCCACATCAACTCAGATTCAACTATGGGCCTTAGGTGGATAAATCTGTTATGAATTTTGGGTCGCATAACAAAGTCATAAAAACATTATAGAGCTTTGGAATGTGACGTCACTAAATCCGCCCCGCAATGGCTGATGGGATTGAAGCCGCCATGTTGCTCGGCAAAACAAAGCGCGGCGCATTAGAAAGCCGTTCGGAAGTACAAACCTCGGAGCATGTAAAGTGCCTTTTATCATCACATATTTGTTCTAAAAACTTGGTCACATGTTCGAGTGGATAGATGGACTATATTTTGGCGAGTTTTCTCTGTGGTAGCCTCGTTAGGAAGACTTGTGCTGGATCTAACTAAAGCACAGAGCAGGATTAATTTACAGCTGTAAGGACCAACATAAACTTCAAAAACGCCCCAGGTTATCTCCAAGAATTTTTTTTGTGACTGCTACAAATATGACATGATTTAATGTGAATAGAAACGTTTGTCCTCCATCACAAACACATGAATTGTGAAGTCACTGCCCATAAAAGTCAATAAATGTATACATAAAATGTTGATTTCGTAATATTTTTGAAGTTATTAATCCAGTCTTCACATGAATCTGTACATGATAATATGTAGTGTCTTTAGATACTCAGACCAAACACAAAATGGGAAATCACTTAGCCTTTAGCTCAGATGCAACTGTTTAGAGCTACTCATCATTTCAAATAAAACACGGAAATGTTTGCACACTTAAAATTACTTCAATTAAAGCTTTGAACTTTTGTAAATGTAGTCGATAGGTCTGGATTAGCCAAAAGCCTCAGATTTGTTCATAGTTTGCGCTTGTTGATGGCTAATCCTGATGGCTACAGGTCCAATGCTGCCGTATCTACCATGCTGAGACTAATTATGGCCCTGCACGACACATGTCAGTATCTCGGTTTTAAAAGCCAAATGCAAACATGGCAGATTGGCCATTTAAAAAAAAGAAATGAATTATAATAACATATTTTAAAGCTAAACGTATAGCGCGGCTCCTCTTGCCGTGTTTGTTTTGCCGAGCAACATGGCTGCCGCGTAACATAATGCATTGCGCAGTGACGTAGGTTCCAATGCTCTATAAACATTTAGCATATTTTAAAGTCTAAAAGTCACTATCAATATATGCCAAAATGATCAACACTTGTTTTGAGACGATGGACAAAGGGCTAGGGATTATTTGTTCTGCAATTTATTTTCCCCCAAAGACTTGGTCGCTTGTTTCTCTCTGAAAATCTGGCAACCTTGATCAGCCCAGTCTGAGTGAGTCACAGCTGGAATGAGCCATCGACAGTGAAAAAACAGATGATTTTATTTTCCTAAAAATCATAACCTGTCTCGATTAGAATTATGACAGAAATTTGTTGCCATATCGACCAGCCCTAGTTACAATGCCTGGAGTTTATCATGTATTCACAGATAAATAAATTCATACTTAACATGTTTTTTTATTTTGCCAACCTCTCACTCACTTAAAAGTCTACATCCTCTCCATAGTCCTTGTTTGGAGTTCTCACCTGACCGACTGTTCTTCAAGTGCTGAAAAGTGCCAATGATGTTTTGCGCCAAGATGTATGACGCACCGGCCTTTTCCTCCGCTGATTTTTGTTACTTTGAGTACAGTGTGTCCCTTTCCTCGAACATCGTCAGGTGGTATGGGTCTCCAGCAGGAATAATGGCTTTCTGAGAGTATGAACTGGGAGGACAGAGAGAGAGAGAGGTGGTTAGTGGAAACTTGAAAACAGTGTCATAAAGTTGGTGTTTTGTATCTTACACTGGTAACATTTGTGTCTGTAGTTGTTGCTCAAGGGCAGATAAGCTTAGAAATGTACACTTGTTTTTTTTTTTTTTTTTTTGTAGGCCCGACGCAAGATTTCTCATTTAATTGTTAAACAAAAATAAATAAATAAAATCACAAATTAAATAGATACAAAAAATTGCACTTTTTGTAGTACTATGTTTTCTTCCACAAACAACTAAATTACATATTTGAAGTGATATTTTTTCTATGTACAGTAAGTTTATAATTTGACATTTTCCAACAAGTAGAAAACGAAATGGATCACTTTTCTCTGTGGCAGAGACCAACTGGTGTTTCTTAATCAAGACTAAATTGTCCTTGACGCCACCTAGTGCCTCTGCTCTATTTCATTTCAGTGCAGCTACTAATCAGGTATCACAGGACTGCAAACAGCTTCCAAAAAGCAGGAAGTAAAGTTGTCCAATCAGTGAGAAAGAGCAGTGTAGTGCATTAGCCAGGACTAACCGGAGAGGAGATAACGACCTTCTGTGAAAGATTATATTGTATCGTTTAATTTGCAAGTGTGTGTATATACAGTATATAAAGCCCAGCTCTACAGTAAATATCATATCTCATTCTAGACGAAAACAATTGGGTCAAGGAGTAAGGTTTTCCATTCATTTCCAACAGAACCTGTGCTTCAATGTGAAAATCTCCACTCTCTCCAGGGAAAGAGTGACACTTGAGCACGTGGACGTGCACACACATGCCTGTGACGCAGTTCTGAAAATGTCCACTTCTACTGAATGTGCTATAGCCAGTCAGAAAGAGACATACAGAGTAAAGAAGAAGTGTGCACTCTATGTGTCCAGTTTGTCCATATTTTCGTCTTACTCTGCCACAGTCAGCCTTTTCTTTTGAAGTGAAGCACAGTCAATAAATGAATATTCCTTTTATTTTGTGCAAACTGAATGTGTGAAGTGACATGACATGTGTTGTGTTTAAACATTTCAAATTTGAACGAATCCTGCTTTTCAAAATTTACCAACTGTAACACAGCAGTCAGATGCATGCATCATAGGGCGGCGCGGTGGTAGAGCGGATAGCGCTCTGGCCTCACAGCAAGAAGGTCCCGCTCGGGACCTTTCTGTGTGGAGTTTGTATGTTCCTCCTTGTGTCTGGGTGGTTTTCTCCGGTTTCCCCACCAACCAATAACGTGCAAGTTAGGGTGAACACTTGGTGATAGTCGGAGGTTGAGGCGCCAGGTGTTTGGTGAATCACCTCGCCAGGGCAGTTTACTGTCACGGAGTGGGGAGGGGAGGGGTTCATCTCATTGTGAAGCGCCTTGTGACTCTGTGTCTGTGAAATGCGCTTTACAAATAAAGATTACTTACTATAGTGCCTAGCCGGCACATGGTCCAACAAGAGCTTTTCACAAACACAAGAAAAATACAGCAAATATGATACACAAACAGAAAAGATAATAAACATGAGAGTACAGCCGTTGCTTCTACATACAAGAAAAAGACCGAGCGTTGTTACAGATTTTAAATGAACAGGGAGCATGTTCCATAGACTAGCACCTCTCACAGAAAAGCCACTTTACAGTCGGCAGAAGAAGCTGCTCATGTCGACCTGCCACAACAACTTTGTAATTTGGTTATATAACTGTTCAAAGGCTTTGGAGCTAAACCAGTAACACATTAAAACAGTTTAAGAATGCTAAGATTGATACAATTTAAAAATGATAAAAAGTTGTGCTTTGATAAAATTTTACAATGATGGAATTGAGCGTGGACTTTTTTCCCCAATTGGCATTGGTGGTGAATGCCAATGCTCTGAAATGAATTCTCCTATAAATAACATTGTAGTTTTCCAATTTCATAATACTACACTAGTAACTAAATTCTGCTTTTGCCTTCTGTGCTAAATATTTTCAACCTGTAGAATGACAAACACAACCTTGTACTATTATTCTAATTATATGATGTAGTGATTAAAAAATGCTGACAATGTTAAAGGCTTGTCCTCGATTCAAATCTTTATTTTCATGTTTACTTCCACATCAGGATGAATCAGAAGTCCACTCACATCAAGGCTACAGCTAGCTCAACTTTTACGAAATCAGAAAATTGGAAAATGCCATCACAAATGAGCGACAAGTCACAGCCGCGCCACGCTCTGATAATGACATCTCTTCGTGGGAATCCAAAAAAAAAAACATCTTTATTCCTACGTAAGCACTTCCGGCGAGTCTCCTTCACAGCGGAGCCACAGCTGTTTGCTCACCGACGCAAAAGCCCATTTATTCTACAGAAAAGGACGACCTTGCGAGGAGCCAGACAGTGATTATTTCTTAGCTGAATGAATCATCGCACCTTCTTAATTCTCTTGGCTTTATTGTTCAGTGAGTCCAGTAAAAGGTATGTATGTGGTCTTTTTAAACGTCAACGACAAGAAACAAAAGACTGACGCCTGACAAAGAACCGATAAAGGGACAGTTTCTTTGTAAAATGTATTTCTGCTGTTGGAAAGTTGAAAAGGATAAAAAGAGATTATGCAGATATCAACACAGTGTTTCAAATGCTTGCAGTGAGTGGCAAAAATGCACAAGAGTCAAGAAATGAAAGCCCATGCAATTCGTAGATTAAAGAGCCACTAAACGGCCAGAAAAAAGTTTTCTCCGCCCAGGAGCTACATTCAAAAAATGCAGCTTTAGGGGCGGTGCCTGGAGGACTAGAGAGAGGTGCGGGGGGAGCGCGGGGGTGTGTCCGCGGAGGAGTGTTCCTGAACCGGTGTAAACAACACATTACAACATGGCGCCGCGCGCGGATCACGGCCAGGTCCAGCTTCTTAGTGGAACGGACTTTTGCGGTTGGAATATCATCTTTTTCGGACCCGACGGGACATCGCGGAACCCGACGGGCCTGAGTGAAGCCTGGACAGGCCGCTGGATGAAAGCCAAGTGTCCAAATGAACTGAAGCGGCCGCTAAAAGCTAACGCGCTAACACCGAGCTAATGCTAAAGCTACCATGCTCCATATACTGTATTTTGATAGATAGGTTTGGCTACTTTCAGATGTTTATAGTGTAAAGTTACTAAGCATAGCACTGAAGGTTCGTTCAAAGGAAAACAAATGTAGTCAGTAATATTAGTGCTATTATCAATCATTATTTTTACAGGTAAAAATATGCTACAAACAAAAGCAGCTACAACATTGTTTTAACATGCACATTTGCACTTCTGTGGCTCTGCAATCCTCAAACATTATAGCATTTGTTTTGCAATATGATAGAGACACAAAGTAATAGTCTAAATATATTTTATTCATTCATATTCATTACTGAGCAATGATTTCTGAAGCAGTTTATCACTTCATGCAAAAAAGTCTAAATACATGTTTCATATTAACACAATTTATTTTTAGATTGTGAGTACAATGACAAAATAACAATACTTGTGATGAAGAGTTTATTCTACAGACTCCAGACCCTTATTGTGAACTAAACTAATGCTGTACAATAATGTCAACATGTTTGTGCCAACTTTACAAATGCAATAAAGGTATTACTTGAATTTGGCATCATTATTTAATTTTATTGAGCTTGATATTTGTGATGAAATGTTTGTGTGCACAATCTGTATTTGAGATGATCTGAAGATGTCTGGTCACAAAAGATGAAGCCACAGAAAGGAGCTGAAGCCAGATGTACAGCAGGACAACCAAGACCAGCTTCTTCAGTTTGGAATCTGGAAAACAATTTGGAGTTTTGTTTAAAAAAAATATGACATTAGCAAATCTGTCTTTTGAGGCTTTCACTACTGTTTCAACAACCCTGGTCAATGTATAACCCATCAAGAATGGATTCATTTTCATTGGTGTTTGAAAAGATTTCATCAATTGTAAGCACAAGTCAGTGGCGGGCCGTGCATTTCTTGCCTAGGCCTTCAGTGGTGCTCCTTTTAAATATATTCACATGTCAATAACCAGCTGATGGCTATTAAACTATTCTATTACGCAGGCACGTGATAAAGAGCAAAGCATCATTACTTCTATAGTCAGAATAAACGTATTTACACACACACACAAATATTTACTCACCAATAGTCTGAATTACTTGTACACCAAAAACGCAAATGGTCCTGAATCTGGAGCTGGTGGTAGTGGGCGCGCGGATCTTGCGCTGGATCCCGTCTCGTCCCTGAGGCACCCGGCGCCGCTTCCAGTGGCCTCGTAGATTTTCCTCATATCGGCTCCTCTCTCGCGCAGATGTTTCCCTCCACACTTGCTCGTTTAGCTGTAAATCCACTCTGGGTATACGCTAGGTTTTGGAAAGCACCTTGTAAGTGTCCCGCAGCACAAAAAATCCTTTTCCCGCTTGTGACAGGCGCTCGGAGAGCTGCTAGGTTCGGAGTTGCCCGGTCTTTCTGAACAATGTCCAGCTTTTCTTGAAAAGTCCGTCTTGAAAAAGGCTTTACCAATAAATTTGCAACCAAATCGATCTCGTCTCTCCCTTTAGCCACTGTGACAAAACTGCTATCAAAACAACATTAAGTACAGACAGCCAATCAAATGCCGTAGTTATCCTGACGTTGCCGGTGGCCTGCTCGAAGGCCTTAGCGTCGTCAACGTTAAATCTGATTGGTTAAAGCAACAGCTTGATACGCGCTTATGTTAAGAGACGGGAGCCTTCAAAACTGACTGTGAAGGCCTCGGGCAGATTTCACTGACCCTGACAACAACTGATGGCTGAAATATGATTGGTTAAGACAATATATTATGAAACACACGCCTGAAAGCTGCGAAATGATGGGAAATGCTACGAAGAAGCCGATGAATAATTATTGAATTATTATTATTATGCATGCGTGCACTAAATATTAGTTATATCAGTTTGTTATTTAGATATTTTTAGGCCAGCAGAGAAGGCCTTGCAGGCCCTGACGGTCCGCCACTGGCACAAGTACATTTTTACTTACATTTTTGTTAAGCCTTATAAGATATGAGTGTGCAGATCTAATACACTTCTGATACCGCTATACTAATCATGTAGGCCTACTATATTATACCTGGTGTTGTATGCAGCTCTAATACACTTCTGATACCACTATACTTGTACTAATCATGTAGCCCTACTATATTATACCTGGTGTTGCTGCTCCTCAGTCACAAGGTCAGAGAAGTCTTCCTGATGCAGCTGTCTTCAAAGAACTGACACAACTGTTGTATGAACGGAGACAATATTCAATTAAAACTACCTTATTCTAGCATTTGCACATTTATAATTAGAAATGTTACCTGATTGGATTCTGGTGAGATCATCAGCTTTTGGCTTTTGTGACTCTGCCATCGCCTTCATCTTCTATCAGTTATTAGAATACAACCTGAAAATGTAAAAAGCAAAGTCAGTTATGTTGGATCTATTATGTACTGCCTCTGGTCAGACATACATCCTGTTTAGCTTTTCTAACTTGTAACTTATAATGAAATGCACAGTCCATCTAGTTCACAGGAACAAAGTTTATCTTCTATTTATTACATTCTCATTTCTCATGCACAAAGCACTGACTCACTTGGACAACTACCTATTTAATCAGAGCCACAGCAAATGTTTATACCGTTACAATCTTTTTTAACAAAAACAACATGTTGTGTGAGTGAAATGGTGCAAACTTACCTTCAAAAATAACTCGTCAGAGCAGCAGAATCCGTGTTTGTAGAAGCAGATGGCTAACATGAACAGTCATAGGCCAACTTCTGCAGAAAAGTTCGCTACAAACTCCGCTCAGCTGACGAGCAAATGTAAAAGCGTTTGTTTCAGGGCCTAAACAGAAGCTATAGCCCCAACAGTAAAAATAATCTGCTACAATAGAAGAGTGAGTCGATGCTATGATGCTAACAACAACATAGCTTCCCCCGTGCTCCGCTCTCCTCTCTCTCCTTGCACACTGACTGCTGCACATGGAGCAGCCCCGCCCTCAGGGGGAGAAGGAGCACCCCTCCCCCTCGCAAAGACCCGTGACGTAGTTTGCTGATTTTGCGTAGTTTGAATGAGCTGCTCCAACCGCGAAATTCAAATGTAGTGGCCATATTTAAGCCCAAAGAGGACAATACAGCCACAGTTTTAGACCCAAAAGTCAGATTTTTAACAAATATGCACCAAATTACCAAAATAAGACCAGGGATGTGTAGATTCATCTATTTAACACCCATTTACACAGTTTATCAGCTAAAAAAAGTGGTTTTGGTGTTTAGTGGCCCTTTAAAGGGAGTAATTCAATATGTATGTGTGGCACTAATAAAGCAGAGAGCCAGTTGTCTCACTACATTTGGCTGTATTGGATGAAGAATTAAACCAGATTTCTGTTTCATGACACAAATACAAAATGTTCAATTATTAAAGAAGAGGGATAATTACAACACAAAATGGCTGCTGAAACCAGACATTTGTTGTAGCTAGGCTCTGCAATCTTGCCGCGACAAAAATTTTCATTTTGCAGCATAAGGTTATGCAGGGTGGACAGAGTGTCTTGCCTGTTATACCAGCTGGAGTCAACTGAAGTCTGTATTTGCCCAAATCCAAACAGATTCACATGGATTCCTGCGAGAATGCTTATGGAACCGTTCAGAGACTACTACGTCATGAAAAGGAACGGGGCCTCACTGGTGCCCTCTGCTCAATTTCTCCACAACTTTCTTTACAAAATGAGTAAGTAGTACTAAAGACACTAAATCATTAGAAAACTAAACAGTGACTTCTAACGAGGCTCTGATCTCTCCTAATGTGCTTCGTAGGTTTGTACCAGTTGACAGTCTTTATAACTTGTGATTTCTACGGGCTAGTTAGCTAGCCGCTGAAGGCTATAGAAACAAATATATGCCCAGAGTCTTTCATGCAATAACCACTCTGTTGATAATCAATTAACACAAATTACACACAAATCTTTATCAATTTTGTGGTAACTCACCTCCTGTACTTTTCTGTAGGTCATACTCATCAAGGCCTTTGTATGCTTAGTGCTTTTCTCTTGTGTACACAAGGTTTTTTTCCACCAAATAGGCCTACAGGTAAATATCAGGCCACTGAATATCACAACACCTGTTAATGTTACGCTAACATTCAGTAGCTAACTCTACATGGACCTAAAGTTGCTTCACCGTTCATTAGTTTCTTCTTTAATTGATAATGCAGCTGAGTAGCTTTAAAAGCCTGGGACTGCCGCGTCACTCAGTGCACCAGTTTGTGCCATGCAGTCATTTTTGTTTACAGTAAATGAGTCAATAATGACCAAAAAGCTACACCAGACTGCTGCTGTCTCCAGGAAAAACAGGTTTCTTTTTTATTAACTTTGTTCTGATTCGGCTTGAATTAGTTGCGCTTAAACTAGAGCTGGGTAATTAATATAAAAACCAAGAGATTGAATCAAATCGAATGGATTGGATGTGGTTTTTGAAATTGAAACATCAAAAATCCATCCTATGTCATTAAAGGAGCTTGGAGCAAAAACTTTGAAGTTGAATATTAATCTATTAGGTAAAAAAAACAAAACAAAAAAAAAACTAATAAATGGGACATATTATAAAGTATTAAAGTTTTTGTTCATTAATGCCATTCTTTTGTTTTGGAAAAGTTAAACAAAATCAATATGATGGGAAAAATTATAGTTTGTCCCAGATTACAGTTTGCCTAAGATTGTGCAGTCCTGGCTAAAATACACTTTGCTCACCAGAAAACGTCCTAAAAGAGGTAAAAAGTTCAGTTTCCCATAGGTCTACTCCTCCAAATATGGCTGTATGTATAAACCCTTTTCATGCCATGTCACGGTGACGTCACAGCTCTAGCTGGAGGCAAAAAACACGAAAACTCATAGCCGATGCATTTAAAGTTCAAACTTTTATCGTGGTTAAAATGTCGTTTAGTTGTGAACTGTGACTAGGACCTTTGTATCTAATGTTAGCCTGACCTTACCCTGACATGCAGGTGCAGTTTGATGTTCAAACTGATCTGTTTTATTTAGAAATCTAGCTAAAACTGTACTGTTGTCAATCATTCAGTTTTACTTTATTCTACTTTAGCAAAGCCTTTGACGAGAGCTAACAGATTTCCAAAGCTACATGCAACCAATTTTGTTGAACTAAGTTAACCATAAAATAATTACTAGTAAATGTTGTGTCTCTGAAGCACTAATAATGGGAGGTGCACACATTAGCATATTTAGCATTAGCTTCAAGACATGAATGAACCATTAAAAGACAAGCATTTTAGCCACGACTAGGTTTAGCGAAGTAAAACGGACCTGAAACAAATGTAAAAATCACCTCTTAAGCCTCACGAAAGAGCAGATCCTGATCCAAGACGAATCACACAAAATGCTTCTATCCGTCAGAAGTAATTCACCAAAGCTTTTGTCAGGTCCCACAGAATAAGTTATGATATATATCCTGACAGTTCCGACCAGAATCTGACATTTTTTCTGCTTTTGTGTTTAAAAATCCCTCCAAAAATGTACTAGTTTACACTGGTTTAAATGGAGGCAACGTCGTCTTTTGCCTCCGGCTAAGCTCCGCCCACCAGAATGTGACGCAATGTTTACTTACATGAGAGGGGTCTATTAAGAGGAAATTTCCACACAAATTGTTAATCGCTATGGCAACTATCCTAATCTCTCATCACTCTGAAAGCCATGAACATGTTATTCAATCTGAATATGCTTGATTCAACAGCACAGTGAATGAAAACATTTAGGAGCTCCCTTTTTCTGCTCATCTAATTAAAAAACACATTTAAATACAAGGCGAGGATATTTTCAATTTCAAAAGCATAAGAAAAGTATGTGATCATCATCTATTCAACAGGTTCGTATTAAGATTCCTGTCAGCGCCCCACGGAGAAGACAGACAATTTTATCACAGCGTTGAGAAAACTAGCCAGGGTCGCAGCAAATTCTTACAAAACTCTTACACAAAAAGAGATTATAAACACATTAGGGCTACGGAGATTTTGTCCTTTTCAGACGTGTTACCTCACCTAACTCCACGTCAGCCAACCTCAAACAACCTCGCAAAAGGCACCACTTCAAAGATAAACTGAGGGGAAGAGAAAAATACAATTGTGTCCTTAAAAATCCTAAAAATATTCTGTCCGATTACAGCTCAGTAGTGGCACAAAAGAGCCTTAAGCAGCCAGATGCAAGACTGATACAAAAGTCAGTGTTCTGGCAAAATGAATGTAACAAGTTCTCGTATTTTGAAGTGTCAGTGTGGGAAAAATAATTGACAATTAGCTGTTGAAAATTACAGGAAGTTTTAAAAAGAATACACTAATTTAATATATAAAATCAAGGACAAAATACACACGACTGGCACAATTTTCAGATTATCTAAGTTAGGAAAAAAACTGTAATCAGGTAATATTTGTCAAATCATACTACAGAGTAACTTCTATTGATTTTAGCCCTGGTTTACAATATGTTTTTTGATAACAGTTTGCAATATGTATGTTTTGGGGGCGTGACCTGTCCTGGGAGAAAGGTCTATAGACATTTTTGCACTTTAACTTTTTGTTGTTCCTGTAACCTTTTTAGCCCCTGGCCCCTTTTCTGGCGTGTTCCCACAAGGACCAAAAACCAGGGAAGCCAATGTGGGGACCAACTTCTTGTTACGAGGCAGAAAAGAACCCAGGTGCAGACACAGGAGGCAAGTTTCAAAAAATGATAATTTATTACAAAAGTAGGATTTTTCCAGGCAAGGCGACAGGCAAGGTGATGAGGACTGAAGCAGGACCCAAAGAAGGCTGGAGCGTGGATCTGGAGCAAAAAGGAAAAACAGGTCAGAACTAATGGCAAAAATCAGGTAAGTATAAACAGCAAGACGTTAAACTAACTCAAGTGAGTATTACGATCTGGCGCCGAGGAGCTGGTCGGAGAGGTCTTTGTCTTTGTCTTGATTGCCGAGTGATGACAGCTGGGTAGACTCTGAAGACGCTCCCACACACCTGTCTCCAGGCTGGGAACAGGAAGAGGAGGAACCGACAGCGTCTCCAGGGAGAGCAGAGGAGGGCAGGACAGCAGGCGGAGCTACTGTGTCAGTACCCCTCCCCCTACGGACGCCACCTGGCGGCCAACCACGCTTCTCTGGGTGCAGGCGGTAGAAATCTCGGATCAAGGAGGGGTCGAGGATGTTCCGCCGAGGCACCCAACACCGCTCCTCCGGGCCATAACCTTCCCAGTCCACCAAAAACTGCAGGCCACGACCACGGCGCCGGACATCAAGGATCTGTCGCACCGAATAGGCAGGGTGGTCATCAATCAACCGGGGAGGAGGCGGGGGCGGACAGGGAGGGAGCAAGGAGCTGGACTGGACAGGCTTAATCAAGGACACATGAAAGGTAGGATGAATTCTAAGCGAGGAAGGAAGTTTCAACCGCACAGCCGAGGGATTAATCACCCGCTCCACCTCAAACGGTCCAATGAATCGAGGGCCAACTTCTTAGATTCAACCTTAAGTGGCAGGTCCTTGGCAGAGAGCCATACCTTTTGTCCAGGGGTGTATGTAGGTGCCCTGGTACGGCGACGGTTGGCTTGGGTCTGAGATCTGGCTGAGGCACGAGTAAGAGCTGAGCGGGCTCTTCTCCAGACTTTGTGACAGCGACGGAGATGATCCTGCACAGAAGGGACAGCTAACTCTCGCTCCTGGTTTGCAAACAGAGGTGGTTGGTAACCATAACAACATTCAAAAGGGGACATACCCAAAGAAGAATTAATCAGAGTGTTGTGAGCGTATTCCACCCAAGGAAGATGAGAACTCCAGCTTGAGGATTGGCAGAGGATACACAGCGTAGTGCTACCTCCATCTGCTGGTTAGCCCTCTCGGTCTGCCCATTAGTCTGAGGGTGATATCCAGAAGAGAGACTGACACTGATGTTCAAGGCATTACAGAAAGCTTTCCATACCTGTGAGGTGAACTGGGGACCTCTGTCAGATACAATGTCTGTGGGATGCCATGCAGCCGGAATACATGGTTCACCAGCAGGTTGGCAGTTTCATTAGAAGATGGTAGTTTAGGGAGCGGAACAAAGTGAGCAGCCTTGGAAAACCTGTCGACAATAGTGAGTACCACAGAATGCCCATTAGAGGGGGGAAGGCCAGTGACAAAGTCTAGTGCTATGTGGGACCAAGGACGACTGGGAATGGGTAACGGCCGCAGAAAACCAGCAGAAGGCCTGTTCGATGTCTTGTTTCGAGAGCATACAGAGCAGGCAGAAATAAAGTCTCTCGTATCTCTGTCCATGGTGGGCCACCAAAATTTGCTTTGAAGAACTGCCAGAGTGCGGTTAACTCCGGGGTGACATGTAAGATTGGTGAATGGGCCCATTGAAGAACATCAGAACGGACAGCATTGGGGACAAACAAAGAATTTAGGGGCCAGTGCCAGATCAGGTTCATTTTGTTGTGCCAGACGGACACGAGACTCAATCTCCCAAGTGACTGCAGCAACAATACAGACTGGGCAGGATAGGATCACATTCGGAGCAGGGTTATCAGCAGAAAAAACTCGGGACAGTGCATCTGGTTTTAAGTTTTTAGAGCCAGGGCGGTAAGTTAAAGTAAAATTGAAACGATCAAAAAACAGGGCCACCTGGCTTGCCTGGAATTTAGTCGCTTGGCACTCTGAAGGTAAGTCAGATTCTTGTGATCAGACCAAACGATGAAGGGGTGAATAGCGCCCTCAAGCCAGTGTCGCCACTCCTCCAGTGCGAGTTTGATTGCTAGGAGTTCACGATTGCCAATATCATAATTCCTCTCTGCAGATGAAAGCTTGCGAGAAAAATATGCACAAGGATGCAATTTTTGATCAGAGGAGGAATGTTGTGAGAGTACAGCACCTACCCCCGAGTCTGAAGCGTCAACTTCGACAACAAACTGTAGGTCTGGATTGGGTTGAACCAGAACAGGAGCAGATGTGAATCGTAACTTCAACTCCTTAAAAGCAGCTTCAGCCTCCTGCGTCCAAACAAAGGGATGAGAAGTGGAGGTAAGTGCTGTCAGAGGGGCTGCGACGCGGCTGAAGTTGCGAATAAACCTTCTGTAGAAATTTGCAAATCCTAAGAAGCGTTGCAGCTCCTTACGACTGGTAGGGATGGCCACTCCCGGACTGCGGTGAGTTTTTCTGGGTCCATTTGCACCTTGCCTTGGCAATGATGTACCTAGAAAGAGACAGAGGGAGCATGAAACTGGCATTTCTCGGCCTGACAAATAATTTGTTTTCCAGGAGTCTTTGAAGAACCTTGCGGACGTGAAGCTTGTGGGTTTCCAGATCCTTGGAGAAAATCAAAATATCATCAATATAGACAAAAACATATCTTCCAATCATGTCCCGTAACACATCATTGACCAAGTTTTGGAAAACGGCAGGGGCATTTGTCAGACCGAATGGCATCACGAGGTATTCAAAATGGCCAAGTGGTGTATTAAATGCTGTTTTCCACTCGTCTCCTTCTCTAATGCGTACCAGATGATAGGCGTTGCGGAGATCTAACTTAGTGAACACTGTGGAACCACAGAGAGGAGTGAAGGCTGAACTGATTAGCGGAAGTGGATACTTATTTTTAACAGTGATCTTGTTAGGCCTCTATAATCAATGCATGGTCGTAGTGATTTGTCCTTTTTATCAACAAAGAAAAAACCAGCACCCACCGGCGAGGAAGATGGTCTAATGATTCCAGCTGCCAAAGATTCCTGGATGTACTTCTCCATAGCTTCGTTTTCTGGACGCGAAAGGTTGTACAGGCGACTACAGGGCAGGGGCGCACCAGGCAGAAGGTCTATGGGGCAGTCATAGGGCCGGTGGGGCGGCAGGGACAAGGCATGATGTTTGCTGAACACGGCTCCGAGGTCATGATAAACAGAAGGTACGGCTGACAGGTCAGGCGGATCTGGGAGAGGGGCAGATTCAGAAAAAACAGGAGGCAGGGCAGACTGCAAACAGTGTGAATGACAGAATGTACTCCATGAAACTATTCTTTTAGCGAACCAGTCTATATGTGGATTATGCACCCTTAACCATGGTAACCCCAACACAAGTGGAGAATGGCTGCAGTCAAAAATGTGAAAGCTAATAGATTCTTTGTGGTTACCTGAGAGGTGCAAAAAGACTGGGAGAGTCTTTTCCGTCACTCGAGCCAGAACTTGTCCATTTAAAGCTTTAGCCTCCAGGGGTGTGTCGAGAGGTTGTGTCTTAATTCCCAACTGCTGAATAATTTCCTGATCCAAAAAACTCTCATCAGCTCCAGAGTCAATTAGCACTGGCAAAGTTAGGGTCTGGTCGTGTAAAATTAGAGTCCCTTCAAAGCAAAACTTAGTGGAGAGCTGCTCATGGGCTCAACAGTATATCTCCCACTACTGCTGAGCCTCCCCTTTTGCTGGCCGCACGGGACATGTAGAGATAAAGTGCCCAAACTGACCGCAGTAGAGGCAGCTCCTGGAGTTCATGCGGCGTTGTCTCTCCTCAGCATCCAGACGGGCACGGCCAAGCTGCATAGGCTCTGGTTCAACAGATGACTGCAGAGGAGGAGGTGGAAGCGCAGGAAAAGCAGTGGAAGAAGAGGTAGATGGTGAGCTGAAAGATCTCAGAGACGAAGGTGCTTTACCCGATCTTTCACGCCGGCGTTCCCGAAGACGGTTGTCTACTCGAATAGCAAGATCAATGAGGTCACTGAGGTCACAGGGAACATCTCGAGAAGCCATCTCATCTTTCAAGGTGTCAGACAGAGCATTCAAAAATGCCCCATGAAGAGCTTCATCATTCCAACCGCTTTCAGCGGCGAGCGTGCGAAACTCAATAGCAAATTCCGCAACGCTACGACTTCCTTGACGTAGGGAAAACAGTCTCTTGGCAGCCTCCTTTCCACTTACAGGGTGATCAAAAATTTGCTTCATTTTAGCAGTGAACTCTGGATACGAAGAACAAACTTCATCCTGCTTCTCCCAGACAGCTGAGGCCCAATTAAGAGCATGGCCACGAAGACATCCAATTAAATATGAAATCTTAGCACGGTCATTGGAATAAGTTAGGGGTTGTTGTTCAAAGATCAAAGAACACTGAGTAAGAAATGACTTACAAGTGCCTAGGTCCCCACTGTAAGGTGCTGGAGGTGGAACAAAAACTTCTCTTGTAGGCAGAGGCTGGGCTGGGGGAGAGGCATCTGATTGAGCAGAGGAGCTGGCAGAGGGTCTGGTGTTGAATGACGTCACCTGAGTACGAAGACTGGCTAGACTAACAGAAAATTCCTTCATGTGTTCCATGAGCGCCTTTAAAGTGTTGTCATGCTGCTCCAAAAGAGACATCTGAGCAGCGAGAGTCTGGTTCAAGGGGTTTGAGTCTGCTGGTTCATGTCTGGCCAGATCGTACTGTTACGAGGCAGAAAAGAACCCAGGTGCAGACACAGGAGGCAAGTTTCAAAAAATGATAATTTATTACAAAAGTAGGATTTTTCCAGGCAAGGCGACAGGCAAGTGATGAGGACTGAAGCAGGACCCAAAGAAGGCTGGAGCGTGGATCTGGAGCAAAAAGGAAAAACAGGTCAGAACTAATGGCAAAAATCAGGTAAGTATAAACAGCAAGACGTTAAACTAACTCAAGTGAGTATTACGATCTGGCGCCGAGGAGCTGGTCGGAGAGGTCTTTGTCTTTGTCTTGATTGCCGAGTGATGACAGCTGGGTAGACTCTGAAGACGCTCCCACACACCTGTCTCCAGGCTGGGAACAGGAAGAGGAGGAACCGACAGCGTCTCCAGGGAGAGCAGAGGAGGGCAGGACAGCAGGCGGAGCTACTGTGTCACTTCTGCTATGGGCAAGTACTTTTCCCTTTAGACGAGAACCTTTCAGTGACGCATCAACGTTAATTCGTGACGTCGTTGACGCATGTTGTACGCAGACGACGAATATCAACAAGTTTTTGTTAACATAATAATGGGGATTAAAGTTTCTGATGCCGGTGAACGAATGCAGAGGTACAAAAATCTGCTAAGTCTGCGTGCTAATGAGAAGGTTCGAGGCTTTAGGGACCCCAAAAAACTTCTTCAGAATCTTCAGCAGGCTTGCTGATGAGCTAGCGCAAGTTGGCGTTTATCACACAGCTAAACAATACCGCAAGAAAAAAAAAAAAAACTGAAACAGAACTATAAGAAAATCAAGGACCACAACAGTGGGGCAAAGAGTGTGAATGCTAGCAGTAGCAGGTACTTGTTCCTAGGTAGAAATGGCTAAAGGAAAGAAGGGGTGAAGAAGTGTTCCTCATGCCTGGTTCTTGGCACTTTCATGTGGTAAAACGCCGTTTTTGTCTCTCAAACCTCCTGAACAATTGGCCCAAAAAGCAAGATGTACCACATTTTGGAAATCTGTCAGCTTTTGAGTCAGCGTCAAGCATTTCACTGTGTACTATTGTGAAGCTAGACCTAACTTAATATATTGTGGTTCAATTTAACATTTAAATCAGGAGTCTCAAACTGGCGGCTTGGGGGACAAATGCAGCCCCCCAGACGATTTCATGTGGCCCCCAGGATGGTTTTGAATATTATTGATAGTGGTCCATTAATCAAATATATCATTGAGATGCAACTATAAAACTTAAGAAATGCACCAGAATACAGCAAATTACCTACAATTTATCAAAATTTTTCAGATCAAAATGGCTAGATGTAGACATATTAGCTTCACATAGCCTAATATGCTTATTTATTTAGAATATAACATAGTGAGTCCTGTATTTTAAATTGACCATCAAACAACTCTGACTTTGATTATTTCGGCCCCAGTTCCATTTGAGTTTGATTTAAACAAAACCATTTTAATATTTTATTTTGTGGCCACTTCCATGTGGCCCAGATAGGCCCTCCGTTCAGTCTGTGTTTCAACATTCGGCTCTTGATGAAAAAGTTTGGACACCTCTGGTATACAGTATGTTGATTCATTGGAAACACAACTTTTGCTCTTTCATGTTTCCTGCTGAATTAAGCGTATCTTGTTTTAAGCACAACTTATTAACGTCGAGTCACAAAATCTTAATAGAAATGTGTGATGACAAATTGTTGTAGATGTTAAAATAAGGCAGACAGCACTATCATGTCCTCATTCAACTCAGAGCTGTCATAATTAATGAAGATATATTTACAGATTTGGACAGTTGAATAAAGATTCAACTGTCTTGTTGACTTGTTTCCACAATGGAGGGCTCTCAGTGTGAAAGGAAACTTGCAAACATCATCAAAAGGGCTAAACTGGGGAAAAACAGGAAAAATAACAGACAAAATATGATCATATTCAGCATGTTTTACTGAAAAATGTTGTCTGACCTGTCATGAGCACTTTGAAGAAGGTTTGGCCGAGTGTAAAATATTGTTAAGGAGCACAACATCATCCTGGTTCCAGATGTTCAGAATTCTATTTTAAACTCCAATGAGGATTTTTTTTTTTAATTCACATTGCAGGGCTTGTGCTCATTGATCACTACAGGAGCATTTTTGTTTTTGAATGGGAAGTTATAAATGGAATCTGTACTTCCAAAACCAAGAGATGGGTGGCCACTGTAACGCTCAATTATGGTAATGTGATGTGATTGTGATGTCATCATTTATGAAATTATATAAAATAAATATGTACGTATAATAAATATATGAACTGCACAACTGTAGTCAGGTGGCTCCACATAAGTTAATCAGAAAAATAAAATTGAGTTTGCTCAAATGAGCCATACCTGACTAATATATACTCAAATTAGTCCAAATAGTCAGTGCTGAAATAAAGAAAGCTGTATCAGGGTGGAACATATACGAAAAACAACAAACTTTATATCGGCAAACTGGGGCCAAACCACAACCACAAAGTTACACAATGCAGCTTTAAAAACAGTCTCAAAATAGTAATTAGTCACTGGTGTTCAGTTATTCTTTTGCAGACAGAAGGAGCCAAGGGAATGCTTCTCTTTCTCAGACATGTTACCTCACCTAACTCCACTGACTAGCCTCACAGCACCTCTTAAACTGCTCCACTCGCTGCGTTAAAGGGCAAAACAACTACCACCTAAAAGTACTCCAATAGAAGACTTTTTTGGGAGAATTTTCAGACACAGAAAAACATACTGGAGCAAAAAGCAGCAATTTGTCACTAAAAATAAAGTACGTTAACCCAATAGACAAGTTTTTATAGACAGATAAAACATTTTCCTATGTAGCTGTTAGCATTAGCACACAAACAAAAACAAGTTATGTAGGATCTGCCAGATGGTGAAAACTTAGCAGAGGTTATATTCTTGCTATAAATTTTTGACCTTTTAGTGTAAAAAATAATATGTACTAACAGTTAGCAAACTGCAAAATCTTATAATATAAATCGATGATAAAAAAATACATACAAAAATGGATAGGTAGATCTTTGAGCCTTGCCTCAACTAAAAGTAGATTGCAAGCTGGAAAAGTGTGAGCACCCCTTTTCTACACTCATAAAAAACATTCAATTTAACAATAATGTTGGTGACCTTGAAGTTTCACTGCTGTTTGTTTAAGTTTATTAACAGTTAAATATTGTGTGTTTTCACAAGTGTTAAACTCTATGTAACCTAAAATAAACATATTGAAAAAGTAGATGATAAATATAGCATATTCTATGTTGTTTGTCCTCCTAGGTGTTGCCGTAGTCAAACACTAATGTTAATGCGCTTGTGCAGAAGCTTCTGGGCATGCGCACATCCACTTTTGACACTAATTTGGCACTGACTTCGATTGGGGAATGACACGCTCGTTAAGCTAACAGCTAGCAAACTTCAACTCCAGCTATGCCATACAGTATACACCATCACTTTGCATTGGTGGGAAAACTAAAGACATATTCAGTTCAGGTGACAACATTCAACAGGCCAATAATAGTTCAGTCAGATGTTTTGCAGCTAAAATGAATATTGTTTAAATGTAATTTTTGTTGTGATACAAAATGCTGACAGGGAGTCACAAATCAGAACATTTATATTAAACTCTGAAACTGCCTGTTTTAGTGTGTTTAAAAGTAAAATCAAAGTGCAACTTTTGTTATTATGATCAATTGATTTGTCTCATCAAATACACAGGAGGAACATGGCGGTGCACTGTCCATACTGTAGCAACTAACCGTGCGTCAGTAAATGTAGATGTCAGGGATGGAACAAGATCTTGTGCCACAAAGTCTCTCAAGAAATTGATGTTGAAAGATGTTTTTACCCATGTACCTTTAACTTAAACTAAAAATAGGCCAATGCTGGTGAAGTAGTCTGAAGTCATAGTTCTGAAAAGCAGTGCTACAAAAGCCACAGTTTCCGTTTGCCTTCATTCACTTGGAGCTGTTTGAGCAGCTTATGTTAATGATGGTGAGCATTTCTACTGCAGGTACAGGGTCTGTTACCTGAGCAGCTGACGTCACTCACACATTACACATGCTTTCTTAAATAAATAAAATCGAAAATGTATCTGATTTATACTTTTTCTTCCTGGCGTCAATCGGAGTGATTCATAATCTGAAAAACTGGGCGGTTTGTCACAAGATCAAGTTAGCATTTCCGTCTGGTTTCGCCTGAGCCTGTGTTTTCTCTTGTCCAATCATCGTGCCTAAAGGGGGGACCACTGTAAGGTCTGCTCCAGGGTTTCAGGGTGAAAGCTGGCCCAAAAGTGGCTCGCTATGGACCCAGCAATCTGGGCAGAACGGGTGGCTTTGTGCAGTGGAAACAGCATAAGAAGGTGACTGCCCTGACTCGAGCCAATGGAAACAGTTCTAAACACAACAAATAAAGAAAAACATGCAACTTTAGTTGCTCATCCTTTTAAATAAATTGTGTACTTCAGGTTTAAATGCATTTTTATTATCAACCAAAGTAACGTTTTTGCACTACTCTTGTCCTTTGTCGACGCATGTGTTTAATACAGGGTTATTATTTTTCCTCGTGGGCCAGATTCAAACATGCACAAGTTGGTGGAGGGCCGAAATTCGGTCATTGGTGCGACAAATTGTCATTATTTTAGGCTTACCAGCTTGCAAAAGCCTTATCCCATCAGATCTCAGAAGCTAAGCAGGGTTGGGCCTGGGCAGTACTCAGATGGGAGACCGCGGAGGAACCTCAGGTGCCACAGTGGGACGAACAGAGGAGAAACTCGTTGCTGTGTCCTTAGGCAAGACACTTCACCCACACTGCCTATGGTTCTGGTGTGTCTATGAATGGTTGGTGGGGGTCAGAGGGGCCGATGGCACAAAATGGCAGCCTCGTTTCTGTCAGTCTGCCTCAGGGCAGCTGTGGCTACGATAGTAGCTTACCACCACCCAGTGTGGAATGAATAATGCAGAACATGTAGCGTCTTTGGGTGTCTTGAAAAGCGCTGTATAAATCCAATGCATTATTATTATTATAGATCATTTATTATGATAAATATTAGGACATCAAGCAAAGACACATGCTCCACAGCTAAATCAATAAAATAAAGTAAATTAAAAGAGTAACAAGAGTAACAAGTAAAGTGTTGCGAGGGTCAGATCAAAACAGTCAGAGGGCTGCTTCTGGCTCCCAGGCTGCAGTTTTCCCAGTTCTGGTCTAATATGCATTCACCAGCATAATCTTGAAACAAGCAGCTAAATGTGTGAGCTCATCTCATCCTCTCACAGACTCTGCTAAAAGTAGAAACACTGAGGACGAACAGTGTAATCATAATATTCCCCTGATTACGATCATTAGCGAGGAACTCTTGTATGAAGCGAAGGTCGGGAGGATAAAACTAGATGTAATCATTTGTACAAGGTGTTCCTGTTGCTTGTTCTGCTTACCAAAAAAACAACACGTTGGAGAGCGTGGATCCGTCTTTGTGTTGAAGTGTGTGAGCTCGCTGGGTCACACTGTCCCATTGAGGAGTCTGTGAAGAGGCCTGGAGAACATCAGCACCACCATTTCCCTGGGACAAAAGAAAGATTAAACAGAGGCTTGGCACTGTCTGTTCAGTTTGACGCATTCAAAACACATTGTTAGTTCTCAAATGTTATTTCAAGCTTGACAATAGAATTTTGAGTATATTTCTGACAACTAAATATAATAATAAGAGTGAAGCAAAGCAAAGTGAATAAACAGATCTATAAAAACATAATAACAGGCTGGGCTGGAACAAATTGTACCTATCCTGGACAGTGGGAACGTACAGTAGGGTATGAAAATGTTTCATTCTCTGCTCATTTCATCATGTTTTCACAAGCTTTGCAGTTCCAACAACTGTAAAATAAATCAAGTAAAAGTGACACTAAAAGTCATGAAATGTGCCCACAAGTACATAGCAGAGGGTGATGACAAACTGGAAAAAATATTACCATTATGATTTAAAGCAAGGGTTCTCAAACTTTTTCAGTCCAGGGACCCTTTAGCGGCTCGAAAATCTTCCAAGGACCTTCTATCACTTTCACACACATCACATCGCTCTGGTATCACATTAAAATTCGGAAATTAAAGCCAAGTTATAAATCAAATGTGAATAAATGATTCTTTTCCTATGGTCATTTTTACACTGAGCGCAATTTGGTGTGGGTCTGAAGACTGACGCCTCCTGTACACTGACTGCGAGGCGAGTTCGGACCGAGACACGTGCGAGTTTCTATTGAAGTGCTTTTTCATTGTTTTCTTTCTCGTTGCTTTGTCCCTCACCTGAATGTAACTTTATATTTCAGGTTCATTATACCTTGCAATAATAAATAAATAAAACGTTACAAACTATTAATTTTACTTGAATGAAGCAATCCTTTGGCAGATGATTTTACTTGACAAAATCTGCTCAAACCAGGATAATCTGTATATGGATTACAAGAAATTACCAAAACAATCGTCAGGTGCTCGCAGTGATACAGCCAAACTTCTCCATGTAAACGTCCTGCTTGACCTCTCCCACAGAGCTCCACTGGCCCTGTATCAAAGCAAGAGAAAGCAGTTTATCTGGATTAAACCTGTTAAAGTGTGCACAGCCTCAGGTCAGTCTAACACAGCCTGTCCCGAAAATCTACAAACCCCACGTCCCAACACAAACTGTCCTCATCATCTGATTTACCTCCTCCCTTCGCCAAAACACAAACCCCATTTCCAAAGAAGATGCATTTGGAGCCAGGATAATGACAATTACAGAGGAAATGAGGTGAGGTTTTCTTCACAAGACGTGACTCTGTTAAATGGGTTTATGAGCACAAGAGGTAAAAGCAGAGTCACAGAACAGAATGTTTTAAAAGCAACTAATGACACGAACAACACGATACAAAGTGAATAATCGTAATGACTTTGACCAACTTTCATATGTTCTTTTCATTTGGGTTTTGAATGTCGGCTGGTGGTTTTGACAAATTAGGAGGATGTTTTTTTCCTCTTATGACTTTGATGTAATTGGCAATTACATAATTTTAGTTTGAAAAGTGGGACGTGGACAGCAAAGTCTGTGTTATGCAATGCAAATATAGAGTATGTGTGTTCTTTAAGTAACATTTGTCTCAGTGAGGTTTAAACAGCATGTTTGTCTGATTTGAGAATATGAAACAAATGTGATGATACATAAAGTATTGTCACATTTGTTTTATGTTTTAAAGTATACATTTTCATTGATCGATATGTTCTGCCATTTCTTCCTTCCCGCTGAGAGAACCTACAGAGTCCCACAGTGCATCATTTGTTTAATGTCAGAGTAATTAAGACTATAGACGAGTTTATACTAGTAAAATATAACTTCAAGCCAATTTCCCCCAGCACAAATTTCTTGTAGGGATTTTTGGTCGACGCTACTTGCAGAAAGAGCTGCTCTTCATCTGCTTAGCTGGAGAAACTTCTTTGATAAAGACAACAAAACGGAACGAGAGCAGTTGTTTTGATCAGGTATGAACAGGTCTGACAGACGTCTGTCTCCTAAAGCTTGTGACAGTGTTTGTCTTGCCATTTTTTCACTCACCTAAATGTAAGCTTTAAGAATTCTAAGGTCGAATTTCATTCACAAATGTTGATTTAGCAGCATAAGTTTTGTTTTTATGATAAACCCATTGTAGTTAGCTGACAACGGAAGTTTTTCGACTTGTTTCCACTGTTTGTGTCTATGAGCGGTTGCTCTTTCTAGAGGCAGGGTGTGCACATTGCCGGTGTTAATAAGCAAAAGAAAAACCTCTATACACTAAGATATCAGTGCAGACTATAAATTAGTCCACACTGTCCTGTCTACATCTAAAACGTCTCGTTTCTTCATAGACATTCAATTAGTAGACGTCTAATCTGTCGCTCTGCTGAACAGCGCAACGCCATAATCGTCCGGTTGATGTGATGATGCAAATCAATGAAACACAATATGGATAAAAAGAGCTAAAAACAAACGATTTCTGCAAACCATGAGCAAACTGACTGATTTGTGTCTTATGAAGCTCTATTAAACACTGGTAATGTTATATTATTTTTCCCAAACTGACACATTCATAGGCAGAAAATAGCCTACTGTACAAACTCTATCACTTAGTTGCCGATGCAACCTCTACACTCCTCCACAGAGAAGTGAAGCTGTATGTACAACTTTAATTTGATGATGTTTATGTCATTTTTCTGCTGTTCTCACAGTAACATGTAAAAGAGGACGCTTAGTGTCATTAGAGTCTTAAATGATGCACTTGATCAGAAATCTCTTGAAGTTTGCTAGCCTTTAGCAGTTTTATACACAAATTTGACCTAAAAAAAACACTAAAAAGTTTTTAAACTCAACAGTAAGTAGTAGTGAGGCTTTGACCTTTGCTAAATGTGGTCGGAAGGTTTGTACCAGCTGACATTCTCCAAATCTTTCATAACTTGCGTATTTTAAAGGCTAATGCTAACGGCTATACGAAAACAAACAAGAGAACGCTCCGAAGTTCTTCAAAACATACTGGACTAGCTCAGATGTTCAGTAGCATCAACTGCATGTCTACTAATTATATATCTTTATGCATTTCTTCACCAAACTCCACCAAGTTTGTTGTTGTTAGCATTGTTGTTAGCGTACTGCTGTTAGCATACCTGCACATCTTACTCCTAACAGCTGTGAAAAAAAGCTAAAAACACATCATGATAAACAATTCGAAAGCTCTGAGGGCTTCAGGTAAGTGAGCAGATCATGTAGACTGATGTAGGAAGTTTGAAATGAATTAGTTCTGTTTGTTTACATTTTTAAGGAAGAAAAAAAATGAGTGGGGATGATCCTAGAGTCAAAAACACAACGTATTGTGCAATCAGATTCAGACGCAAATGAAACAAAGAAGCTCTTCAGTCATTTAGGATACAAATACATTTTTTTTTCTCATAAGCAGCCATTGGGTAATTTGTCAGTTGCGCTCACTGAAACTCAGAATATAGACGATGGGATATGGTGACCAGACCTCGACTATATTCTAAAACAAAGACAAAGAACTTTCTGATAAGGGAAATCAATAAAGTATATAATAATCCAAACAAAATAACTTACTAGCATTACGTTGATTAAAAATAATTACAAAACATAATAAAAAAGGCTGTATAAGGACAACAATGTTCTTGCCAGGTTAATGCAGTGAACAAAAATCCACCGAGCATGAGCTGAAGGTGCTGTCTCTCAGTAAAATAAGTCTTACTGAAAAAAAACTTGTCCTTGGGTGTTCAGCAGATCACATGGCAGCACATTTTTCTTCTATAGACACCTTTTCTAAGACAGAACATTCCATTAGAGAGAGAAATACAGGGCTATATATGTGTAAAAGGTACTGCAGAGTTTCTAGGAATTGTTGTGGCAGTTAAGGTTGTACTGGATTCCCAAGCATGCTAATAGAAGTTAGGCACAGACTTCATTTGAGAAAAAAAATCTTAAAAAATATATATTTTGTACCTTAATACAGGGCAATAATGTGATAAAATAAAACCAAGAGCTCATAAATGTGACCGTCTGCTTTTCTGATAACTCATTATATCATTATCTCTCATTTCTCTATTTATCAGCTCAAAAACAAAATTATTACCAGATTCACTTCTTTATAGCGTATTTTTCTCTTCAAGTCATAAAGGATGTGAATTTCAGATTTGAGTTAAAATAATAAATCCGTGTATGACTGAAACGTGGATTGTTTTTGATTGTATTTTCATATTTTCTAAAAGTCGTTAACCTGGCTCACACCAGATGGATCTATGTTGAACTCTGATTTGAGTTCTTCCACAGTATCTAGAAACGTACTCGCTGAAAACGTTTGGGAATGTGGGACTTGTAATGAAATACATGGAGCTGCTTGGGTGTGCAGCCGACCTTATTTGAGCTTAGCCAATCACAGCAATGAATTGTAATGGCATATCTAATGTCAGCGTGGGATAGAACAAGTGTCTCACACACCTCTCTGATCTTTAAAAAAAAAAAAAATAATAATACTGTATTTCTGCCTAAACAGAATAAATGCAGCAGAAACACATACAACCACGGGAACTTAGTTTTGTTTGATTCAGTCGGTACTTTCTGTCATCATTGCAACCAACCCTCCCTCAACCTCCCCTGCTGCGATATGACTGGGTCGTTAACCTCCTGAGTCAGGCTCCAAACCAATCGGGCTGTTGAGTTGAGTTTGTGAATTCACAAATATCGCAAGATAATCCATCTGGCTGGCCAGGTTAAAAAGTCATTTTTAAAGTTTGAAATTCTATTAAAATATGCCAAAATATTAAGTGTTTTGCAGAAACAGAAATTGAAGAAACCTTTTATTGAAGGGCTGAGCGTACTTGTTTTGAGATTCATTTTGAACAGCTTGGTCGCTTGTTTCTTTCTGAAAATCTGGCAACAGTAGTCAGTCTTTAACAGCTGGATTTAACCACTGAAAGTAAAGCACAGACTTCCTGAAAAAAGCAAACGATTTTATTTACCTTTCAGGCAAAAAAAAAAAAAAAGACAATCTAAAAACAATCTTGATAAAATCCCAGTCATGATCTGGCTCTAATAAAATCGTGATATTACTTTTTGGCACATCGCCCAGCTCTTAATAAACTCCTTATTGGTTATCAGACTGGAGTTTCTTTTTTCCCATTTTACAGAAAATAAAATCTGGATATTTGACTTTCATACACTTTTGGCACGCACCACTAACATTTAGAACCTCATTTATCAATCCAGGTGCTAAATTATGAGTATAACCTGAAAAAAATATTTGAGACTATTTCGTTTCCCCTAACCAGTTTTGCACATGAGCAAATGCTTGATAAATGAGACCGTGATGTCAACTGTATTTCCAGCAGTGCGTCATTCTTATAATTCCACTTTTTAAAATGTGTATAATACTGGTTAGATTGTCACTTACTGTGCAGCTCTAACACGACCAAATTTCCCACCGATGTCATAATTTACACGTGAGGGAAACTTGAGTGAAAACAGGATAATCCCAGAGTTTAAAGTCTTACCTTAACCACAGGCAGTCACATGAGCTGCAGACGAAAACACGTATTACATCTGAACACTGCTGTCTGGGCCACTTCAAGAGTCAGACCAGAGGCTCGCTGCACGTGGAGCTCAGTCCTCTCAAATGAGCAGCACACAGTCATCAGAAAGCAGAGATAAGCCTGTAAACAAGAAAGCCAGAGTGAGCTGGTGTGTTTGAATGAGATGACTCAGAAGAACCTCAATGGGAGATTCACTGTTTTAGAACCAAACTGAAAGTAAACTTCTGCTTGTTTTTTCATGTTTTAGAATTAGATGATGTTAGAAGGTGAGATAGAGGGCAAGCGGCAGTTTTTCCTATTATTAATGTATTACTTAAAACACACACACACACACACACACACACAAATAATTGAATAATTATAAACTAAAAATAATATATACTGTATATCTCAACTTTCCAAGCTCAGGTCCTCAATCAAAGACTAGATTATTTCTATTTAACATATATCTAATTTAATTTATTGTAGAGACATAGATCCCTGTTTCAAAGTGTTTTGAACAGATTTCAAGACATTGCTTTTCATTTCGAGCCAAATTACTGTATTTGCCAATGGATCAAGACCACTCTTCAAATTTTTGTTCTTGTTTTAAGCCAAATACTCTTATAACCAGTTAAAAATGTTTTGAAACCAATGAAACATTCTACTTTAGCAATTAAATCTTATCCAGTTAAAAAAAGCTCAAATCTGGATTCAAATTCTCATTCCAAGTCATATTAAGCAAGTTTAGATATATAGCAGTGTATTATTTATTTGTGCTTTCCCATTTAAATTGTGGTCTTTTGATACTTTTAAAAATGTGTATTCATAGACTCTTTCTAATGGATTGTACATATACAGTATAGCAGCATCTATCCAGACTGATAAAGTGATACAGTGCCACATATCAATCTGAATCGAGCTAAGTTATTAGATTGTAGACAGACAAATTGTACAGTGGACATAAAAGAACAGTGAAACAATGCCAAATTGTCGTGCTAATTATGAGTCAGAGCTCTTGCCCTGAACTGAGTGTTCAATTGTTTACCACAAACCAAAGCAACAGTCTCTGAAGAAAACGTAGATTTACAGCAAAATGTCAAAAACGAACAATGAGCAAGTTTTCACACCGTCTTTACGCCAATATGTTACGAAAAACCAAAACGCAAATAACACGAATTTTGGTTGGCGACATTTTCTTTGAGTTGAATGGGTACGTCTAGGCTTCAGGTTTTTAAAATGGGTAGGATGACATGTCGCCATTTTACTTTTTTGCTTTTCGTAACATATTGATTTTAAAACAGCGTGAAAACGACTACTTATCAAATACTTTTGACATTTCGTTGTATATTTACATTCTCTCCGGACACTGAGCTGAACCAAAGACATTCCAAAAAGTATGGCAGTGTATCCAACTGTATGTGCACTATAATTTATATTTTTGATAATCTATGTAAAGGGGTGCACGGTAGCAGAGTGGTTAGAGCTTTGGCTTCCCAATAAGAAGGTCGTGGGTTCGACTCCTGGGTCGGACCATATCAACATCTCACGATCTCTCTGGGTGGAGTTTGCATGTTCTCCCCGTGTCACTGTGGGTTTTCTCCGGGTACTCCGGTTTCCTCCCACCTCCAAAAACATGCATGTTTAGGTTAATTGGGCATCGCTGTAAATTTCCTTTAGTGAGTGAATGAGAGAGTGAATGGTTGTCTGTCTAACCTTGCGACGAGTTGGCCACTGTCCAGGGTGTTCCCCGCCTAAGGCCCAAAGTCACTGGGATAGGCTCCAGTCACCCGCGACCCCTAACGGGATTAAGCGGTAGAAAATGAATGAATGAATGAATGAATATGTAAAGACTACATATTTAGTTCAACCACGCACCGTAGTAGCTCATTACAGCGATAACCAATGTAAGAAAAGATGATTGAAACTGACCAAAGATATGTTAAAACTAAATCTAACTTTAAGCCAAACTAAAAATCAATCAATGAAAGAGTCATTTTTTCCTCATACTGTCCACACTTTCTCATGTCTCTACAGGGGGAGAAATGGTCTCTTTTGTCATTCCGGTCCCACACCCGCCTCAGAGCATTCACACCGATGCAAATGCTCTACAAGTCTTTAGCTTTACATGTGAATGGGCCAAACTGTGTGTTCTGTACTTCTAATGTGAACAGGCCCGGTCATTAAATATGGAAATGTACGACCAGTTAGGCACAAACAAACAGCGAATGAGGCCGTCTTTGTACATCTGGGCTTTAGGTTTGGTAATAGGCCATTGAACAGACTTAACATTAGTGCCTTTGAATAATGATTAGGTTCGGACTTGTCAAGACAAAGTAAGAGTTTGTAGTGACTTTGGGCTTCTTTTTTGGAAAGTTGCGTGTGAATTTTGACAAATACTGGTTGCATTTTTTAACTTGCTTGTGAGCGCCACGTTGACGTCATAAACAAAGTTATTTTTTCCTAGTTTGATTCACCGAAATATCCCCACTATTGAATGTTTTAAAGTATTGATTAATGATAAAATACTATTAACCCTCGTTCTGCTGTGACAGATAATGTAATAGTTCAATGAATTGTTCACTTGTTTGTTTGTTCTTTTTTTCAAAGGCTTGGTGACTTGTTCTTCACAGATACCGCTGCATCAAAGGAGTGGAGTAACTGATGTTAAGTGATTCAAATTTACTTTTCTCTTACTTTGTTGTGTCCTTCTTGTCAAAAAGATCTAAAAGTCGTAAAAGGACATTCTGGATAAATAAAGTTTAAATGAATAAACTTTCATTGATGATTGGAAATGCACTGATACTGATACTGCCTTTGGTTTTGGTTCAGGAGATTAATTAACTGCCAATCAATCAGTTCATCTAAATTAATGACTGACTGATCAATGAAGCTAGTTATTCTCTTATGTCTGCACTTTTTTTTTTTTAACCTGAGTTAACATTACATTGTATTTTAGCAATGCATTTTTTTACACCAGCAGTTCCCAAACCTTTTCTGTCCCACACTGTCTTACATTTCAAGTACCCACTAGTTTATGCATGATTTTAAATAAATAAATAAATATGTTTTCAAGAGGTTTGTTGTCATTTTTTTCTTTTGTGTTTCTGGTCAAAGTAATATTTATACTCCAAATCACAAAAATGATGACTTTTTAATGCAGAAAACATTGAACACTGAAATCATTTAAAGTATAAGCTCTAGTATGTGTTTGTGTACCCTCTTGGTTCCTGCACCCCTGGTTGGGAAACATTGATTTGTACTGAAGAAATTATTGGTCACCAAAACATAAACACCTCTATTTCCTTGACAAAACAATACAATTGTGTAACTTTGGTGTGTGAAACAACTGTTGCCAGATCTCAATGAGTGTTTTGACGTGTTTCATTAATCCTGTTATGGTCACGATTTGTTTGTGTGTATTTATTTCAGTAATCACCTGGTTATGAGAAGAAGTTATTCTCACGGGGTAATTCCAGTAGTATCCAGAAAACGATGGCATGTAAACAATATAAACTGATTTCACATCACTGGAGCTAAACTGAGTATGTGCAAACCAAACAAACGTGTATGGCAGGAGAAGTTAACTTCCTCAAATGACTGAAAAGGATTGTCAAAGTGAAGATACTGCTCATAGTCATAAGTTGGCTATGACGATGTTCTGGATTGTTGCTCATATGCACTCAGAGAAAACACAATACTCATGCCCTGTGTACAAGTATCTGGATATCTAGACTGGTAACATACTATGACACCAATAGATACAGCAACGCACAGATACAGTCGGCATCAGAAGCCACGCCCACTAACAGACCTCTGTGGGGGAAAAATATGTCAAATATAAATATGTAAATATATCTAACAGTAGCTGCATGCTAAATGCTTCTGTGATGCTCACGCCGCCCTGCGTGTTTTAACATCTTTCTTAAACTTTCTGTTTACTTTTCTAACATAACAGCCTCCATTTAAACTCGGTTGTAACTTGGCTTGAATTAGTTGCACAAAAAATACACTTAATTCACCAGAGAATGTCTTTAAAGGGGTAAAAAGTTTAGCTTTCCAGGCATTAGCATTAGATTTCCCCCACAATTTTCCCCCTCAGCAGGCACACCCCAAATATGAAGCGTTACTCAATGTATCTATTATATTTGGGGGTCTGGCCTGCTGTGGAGAAAGTCCAATGCTATAGCAATGGGGAGTTAAGCTTTTTACCTTTATAAGACGTTTTTTGTCAAATTACGTCTAGGTATTTTTAGCTAATTCATGTTGAGTCACAACAAAGTCCAAAAGGAGGTTCTGTAGATGTAACAGCATGCCAGGCCGTGCTAGCATAACATTAGCATTTAGCTCACAGCTACTGTTAGCATTGTTGGGTATATTTACATATCTGTATCGTTAGATCACTTTATTCATCTCCATGTCTTTGTAACTATATTTGACATCTGCTGTTGTTCTTTACATTATGTTTCCTTCACGGAGGTGAGTTTGTGGGCATTTCCTCTGACAAAAAAAAAACAACCAAAGACAGCTTTAGAAATAGTTATTTTAGGTGGAAATAACAGTAGATTACTTTATACTATCGTTTTATACTGACAAATGTTTCACATAGAAAAAGTTGTAGAAGTAATTTGGGGAAATGAGTTGCTTCTTCCATATTAGCTTCTTGTTTTGCACATGCTCAGTTTAGCTCCAGTAGAACCAGGATACTCCCATATCCACAATACTGAAATCAGGATTTGACCTTTACATGGCTAAATCAGGATCAGGATTTAACCAGGACGCTTAAAACTCCTGATCATAAGCGGGATTTTCCAGCACATGTAAACTCACTCATTGAAAACAGCCAATAGGCCAGATAAACATCGTTCCTAATACACAGACAGGACCCCGTGAGGCCGTCCCGAGGCTGCGCTAAAGCCCTGTTCTCTCTGATATCCTGAATGATTACCTCTCGGTGGGTTTGCGCCCCGGGGCAGGTGGGCAGTAAAAGAAGCCTGTGTATCCTCGTCCTCTGCCCCTTCGCCAAAACCCCAATTAAGTCTTCAACATTCCACTGTAAATAGCCAGGATTCCCCCAACACAATATCTCCGCAGCTCAGCCAAAGATTAGCCTGCTGTTTTCTGTCATTCTAATCGACTCTATCCTGCCCACTGATTACTTGTAGGTATTTTAATTAGGGCTTCAAAATAATGTCAAGGAACAAGAGGATGGTTATTCTGTTACAGTGACACTCGTAACTGTCCATGATGTGTAGTTTGTGTGAACTCGAGAAGCAGAGAAGAGTTGGTTTTGTTTTCTTTTGTAGGTCAAGTTAGGTTCACTGCCAGTAAGCTTCACAATGCTCCATAAGGACTCAAAATAGTTTCAATCCTTCATACTTTTGCTTGTGCTGTTATTTTTTTTAGGTATTTCATGTCAATGTACAATGTTATCCAAACAAAAACCATCCACCATCTGGCCTCATGATATTCTACAATGTAGGTGCAAGCTACTGTTTGTGTTTGTTTATGGACAAATCATTCATAAGTGTGACCCATTACTTTTTGTAAAACTGAAAGTGAACCAATTTAACATTTTTGGTGTCACTTTTTTTAATTTAAGTAAAAAAAAACCATATATTTACATTAAACTTGTTTATTTTGTAGGGAAAACATTGTTTCAAATAGATTGATTCCAGCCCCAATAACTATCTTTTCAAGCGTGTTAAAATATTATTTTAAATCATTAGTCAATTTTAGCACAAAAAAGTTACTTCATATTTATATACAAAGAAATTAATACTTTCAAAAAAGATAATTCCAAAAATGCTCATGGAAATCTTACATCTAGTTAAGTTTGAAGGTGCTCGTTGGTGATTGGGAACGCAGAAAGGGGGGCAAACCCAAGGCACTCTTTATACAATACAAGTTTTTGATCTGGGCTATTTCATTGTTAAAATACTATATGTTTTAAAAGTATGTGCTGATCTGCAGATAAATAATTTTGTGTAAATTTATATTAAATTGAATCTGTTAGATAAATTCAACTGTAATTGTCAGGTTATTTCTTTCTGCTGGCCGATGATTCTGAACTCTCGATGCTAATGACAATATTTTGACAGTTTAATGATTGACAACCCAGTGTGAAAATAAAGTAATGGTCCATTTAATAGTGAAGTTAAAAAGCACAGATTAAATATTAGTTTCTGATGTTAGTTAGTTAGTTAGTTCGTTGATTACTTGTCAAAGATGTTGATTACTTGTCAAATCTTAGTAAGACGTTATCGTAGCCTAACAGTGGAGCTTTGGAAAAAGGCTACGTTTAGAAACAGGCCAAGGTAATGGCTAAGACTAGGAAAAAGTTTGGGTTATGGTCAGGTTTAGTGTTAGGAGGCAGATTAGTTGAATTTTTAGAAGAATTCACGCTAGAATTAAAAAAAAAAAAAAAAAAAAAAACATATGAAAAGAAAGGCTTTCTTTCATTTTTTTGCTTGTTTCTTACGCATTACCATGACAACCAGGAGGACTGCAGAATAGCAAAAGGATTTGATAGCCGTCGCTGGTTCAATTGACACTGCCTAAGGGAAAAGAGGTTGAAATAATGATAAAAAATGTAGCAGAAATACATTATTATACCAGAAAGACCATTTGTTCCAAGTACCTCGAAATATGGTAACAATTACAATTTCTTGATCCAAAAGTCATAACAAACAAATGAAACAAGTCTGAACCTCCTGATGGATGTACGACTGATATCACGAGACATAAGTGGTTTCACAGTAGCAGTTCCAATTCTAGAGATTATGCTATTTAGGCCAAGATATGTAGTTTTAGAGCAATCAGACACCACTGTACTAACACCTCGGAGAAGGGTACAATCTGCTAAAACGCCATTAGAATGAAAGATATTTAGTATTACTGCCATAAGCACAAGTAGTCATTTCTTTTTTTAGTTAGATATAAGTGCGATTCAAGCTTTAAGTCTATAGACCTAAGCTAAGCGACGTTTGTGTGTGGTGAATATTGCAAGTCAGTGAGCAGAGCCGGTGTCCCTGTGAACATGTGACCTCTTCAATACAACAACAGTGACACAGATACACTCTCATTATTATCTATCATCCTCAGCGCTGCCTGGGAACACCACAAAGGACTGAGAGAAAGAAATATCAAGCTTTAGTTCTGGATTCTCGCAAAATAAGGTCAATCGGCCCTGTTTTTATAAGAAACAAATAAGCATGTAATATAAAGCTTCCTCTGGCAATGTTGAAATCTAGGGTCAGTTTGTCTGCATATGACTGAAATGGTGCTTTTCTTTTATGTAAATTTGATGTTTTTTTTTTTATAATGTATGATATTGTAATAGTTGTTTGTATCGTGACATCATCATTTTCTGTTATGTAAAGCACTTTGACTCGTGACAGAACGTCAGTTGGCTTATTTATTTTCAAAAATGATAACTTCCTACCGCATGTTCATTTCCTGTTTAGTTCATTTCTAAGGTTCTTCACTACCTCAAAATGAGAAAAAACAAACAAAAAAAACTTTCAGATTGGGCAGTGTACAGTGATTTGATAGTTTAAAAATGGCCACCTCAGTAGCTCCCAAAAGATTTTCATTCATTCGCATCACACTTTATTACACAAATTTGACTTTAATACAAGTCTATTTCTATTGCAAATGTGCCTTTAGATACTATGTGTCCATTCTAAACTAATAATGGCTAATGTTTCACATAGACATCTAACTGTGCTGCATTTAACTTCAGTTCCATGTCATCATTAATAAATCTAGCTAACCATCGAAAAAGGTTGGAGACCGCCTGGTATATGATTTCTGCAGTGTTACACTACGTGTACACTGAGTAAGAGTCAGGTAAAGCTAATGATTCGCAGGACTTAGAAAATGCTTGAAACCAATGCGCGAGGAAAGAAACCACAGGAAGTATATTTTTCCCAGAGGCTGCAGCGGACTGGCTTTAAGGTCATTATACTGGCTTTGGACAAATACAGACCAGCGTGACTTGGAGCTGGTGTAAGAGGCAGTTTACAAGACTCGCACGTAGCCTGACAGTTTGAGTTTGGCTTGACAGAGCTGTTAAAAAGCACAAAGTCGCGTGAAAATGATTCAGACGCGATGCAAAAAAATATACTTAGAAGAAAATATTCCAATCCAATTGCTTGGAGTCCTGATTTGGTCTGTAGTCCGCCTACAGGAGATCTAGGGTCTACGCTGATGCAATTGGTGGCGATCAATAACGATCAAAAACATAAAAAACGTGTCATATTCGTCAATCAGATTTGCACAACTTTCCTCATGTTGAACAAGTCTACTGTCCCAAACCCAAACTTGACTGAAAATGAATACGCATATTCAGCACATTAACTACTGTAGTTATAGTTAGAAAAAAAACTGACTCTGACATATGCACTTTAAATTAAATGATAATCATAATTATCATACTCTTATTTATATATTTTGTTTGTTGTTTAGGCACTAGACTATTTTAACCGACGTATATATATTTACATAGTAGTAATGACTAGTACTGATTAAATCAATAATTGCAGTAATTTTAAGAGTAGAAACCGAGGAGTAGCAATATTTTCTAGAATTACAAAACTAAACTAAAAGCAATATTTTTTTATACTGACATCTGGATGATTTAGTAAAGGTCTTTTCTTCCGTGCTGTATAATTTAGTACCCCTATTTGGACTAAAAATAACAAAAACATCATCAAAGCAAGCAACAACAAAATAGCTTGAATGAGTCTCTATGATGGTGTTGTATTGATGTTTATGGCTGCAGTCTCGCACATAGTAACTGCAGTCTGCTATTTGACTAATTTCATATTTCAGCAGCGCCGCAGCAGCCTGTCATCAGCGTTCTTATCAAAAATACATACCGGAGAGTAATGGCAGAGGGGCCTGAGCCAAAATACCTGCAGCACATGAGCACCACTGACAGACAGCAGAGGGCGGAGCCAGGCACTGAGGAGGCACAGGGACAAAGAAGTCAAAAACAAATCCAAATATTTGAAAAATGAATGTAGTTTCATTATACAAGATGTAAACATTAAATTAGAAGATGTGCAATCAGCAGCTCTGTTCAGTCTGTCATCAAAAATAAAAAAAATTTGTAAAAGTATAAAAGTAAACGTGTGAAAATGCACTTAAGTAAAAAAAAGTAATAAGTACAATCACAATCACCTGCCAAAAGTGTTTATCTAGTCTCAGTTAAAATTTTAATACTAGAAAATTGGCAGCTTATTTTGCTTGTTGGAAGATATTTCTGATTTTTTTCATTTGACTTGATTCAAATTAGTAAAAAAAAAAATGTCTTACATCAACAAATAATTTGACTTGAAATAAGAACAAATTTATTGAAACTAGGCAAAAAGCACATCATATGATCAAGTAAAACCATTAAAAATAATAATAATAACGCAAAAATAAAGATTACAATCTAGGTTTTAGGACATTTTAATCAATCTAGAAATACAAAGTTTGTAATGTTATGAAGTGTAAAAGAAGCTTTACAGTAAATCCATTGTAAATCATCTGATTTTTATTGTATCACAAACTTAATATTTGTCAGAAATCATACAGCTTTGACGATTTTACTTGTTCATTTGTTCAAAAATCTATAATACACAGCAGCAGCAGGTCTGACCTGGTCTTTCTGGACTAGTAAAAGTAACTTGATTTTAAAATGTAGGGAGTAAAACGTACAGATACTTCTTGAAAAATGTAAAAAGTCACCAGATTTTGTGATACTCAAGTAAAGTACAGATACTCAAAAACACTACATAAGTACAGTACTTTAGTAAAAATACTTAGTTACTTGCCAACTCTGGCGGTTAGTGGTCATAAGAGTCTAAAAACATGCACACAAAGACAGAAATCTCAGTTGGCTAGCAGTTAGCTTAAAGACAGTTTTACACGCTAATTTTTGTCTACAATAAAGCACTAAAAGGTTGGTAAACTCAGCAGTCATTCATGGCAAAGCTCGGACCTTTTCTGAAAAGGTCGATAGGTTTGCACTAGCTGACACTGGATCATTCAGAATTTGCGCTTTTTAGAGCTAATGCTAACGGCTATAGGAAAAACATGGAGTTCTCCAGAGTTCTTCAAAACATAGAGACTAGCTCAGATGCTAAGTGTTTTGTAGCATCAGAGAAACAATTAATAGTTTTGTGCTTTGTATTTAAGCTCATGTTTTCTTTTTACATTTGCTAGGGCTGAGCAATATTGAAAAAAAAAAAAAAAATACCTTTTTGGGTTGAGGGATCTTGATAACATTTGGTCAGTAATTTTGTCAGTCTAACATCAATGTGTTCAATTGTATTAAGGATTAACTATCACATAGCTGTGACATATTTGTTAAATTAATCTAAAGTGCATTTTGTAATTTTTTATACCCCAATTGTCTTGTTCTACAAACCCCTTTGAATTACTTATGTACAAATTCTGCATTACATATACAATGAGTCTTTTTCACGCTGCAGCTCAGCTTCGGACCTTCACATTAGAGGTAAATACTTTGCCTATGTGTTTATAAAAGTGCAGTGATGCATTGCTAAATGCTAACTAATAAATTAACTTAAAAGTCAAGTAAACAATTTGATAAAAATACATTACACAGCATTGGCTTTGAGACACAAACAGCTAATTTTATAAACACATGGGTCTTCCCTGGTGAAATATTTACCTCTTATAATATTTTTTAACATGCTGCCAATGATTATCTGGTTGTAAACTGTTTGTCCACTTTGCATCAATTAAATATTCAATTATTCTTCATAGGGAATGAATGGAACAACAGGAACTAGCCTAGCCGCAGTGTGAAAGGGGCGTATTGCCTTGTATTTGATAAAAGTTAACCACTTATTTTTTAAGGTAATTACCTCTTTTTACCCACACCTAACTTTTGGATGCATTTGCTCTTTCATAGTTCATATTTTTTATTATTATACAGTGTTTAATGTTGCACCATCTAGCACGTTTCTAGTTTGTGAATTCCAATCACTAACGATGGCATTAAAACATTTTCTGATTCTAACAACAATGTAGTATGACTTTTCCATACAACAGCAAGTGCATACGTCTATCTGTTTTTGTTGTTTTCTTTCTTTTACAAAGGTGTAAACTCCAATCTCATTTCATGACAATTACAGCCATTATTGTCATTCCACTTGGCATAAAAGATAACTCCTCCCCACCAGTTTTGAGTCCAGTAATGCCACCTGCATGACTTGGTGTGAGGCATGCCTGGGCTCTGCAGGGGGTGCATTACATTTGAATCACAACATGACTGGTCATTAGAGCGCCCTGTGTGGTGGATGCACCGGAGCGAGACAAGCCTCAACAAGGAACTACTGCTCTGCTGGGGAGCCAAATACCACAGAGCTGCATTTAACTTACTCACTGAGGTTATGCAGCATTCAGCATCAACAGCGAGTGGCAAAAATGCTGTGAAATAGGAAAAAAGTAGCTTCAGTCTGATAACACACATTAACAAAAACATATCTGCAGAGAATTTAGTCAAATGTTTAAAAAAAAAGTCAAGTAAATAGTGATAGAAAAGCAGATAAACAACAGGAACATTTCTCCAAATACTTGTTTTTAATCTTAGCAGAGCATTTTTTTGGAATATAATTTGAAAATTTTAACTTGAGTAATTTTATTCTAAAGTAATTATATTCTTTCTTGAGTAAAAATTTTGGCTTTACCTACCTCGGGCTAAATTTCCAACTGTCCTTTGCGAACAAGCTAGTCAAGCTCTGCACAGTGGCTGCGAAAACAAAAAAGCTACTTTCATTTTCTATTTTGCTTCTTAGACTCTGCAAACCAAAAGTTCCATGAACAAAAAAAAAGCTTCTTATTCCCAATCTGAGTCAGTGTGCCAAATTTGAGTCAAAAGTTGGCATGCCCATGAAGCTTCTGCGCAAGCGCATATGACACCTAGGAGACAAACAACATGTCTATATTATTGCTAACATTTTAATGTGTTTACTTTAAGTTAAATATGAGCTTAACGTTGTGAAAACACAGTATTTAACTGCTAATAACTTATCAACAGCTCAGAAACTTCAAGCTCACTGACATTAGTCTTATGTTTTATGAGTGTAGAGAAAAATTTACGCAACTGATCAAAAATTAAAAAAAAAATAGGCGTCTCTGCAGCTTAAATAAGGAATATATCAAGCTAGCAACTAGCATGACTAACTCAGTTTTGGCTAGTGACTCCGACGGTAAAAGGTTTTTATTGGGTGTTTTCTCATAATTTTCCCATTCAATCAGAATGTGGAGATTTTTTTAATGAAATGCTATGGAGCTTGGATCTTGACACATCAGAAAAATTTACAGTTGCTCTAATGTTAAACCGATAGATTTTACTATTCTAAATACCAAAAATATAGTTTGTTTAGCCTACATTGTTTGGAGAATGTCTTTCGATGAAAAGCGTCATAACCTGCAGCAAAAATGGTGGATTTGCCATTATTTTCACGCCAACAGTGTTTTACCATTCAACCCGAGCTACATACAGTAAAACATCATCAAAACAAACGTAAAGGACTATTTCTGGTGAATTGCATAGACTCGGAAGTACTATGGCATAATCTGCTTATGTTTGTTCGTGCTAATGCAGCAGCGGTGAAAAATAGGTCTTAATAAGGAGTTTTTTCTTCGTCCTTCTTGGAAATAAACGGGGCTTTGTTGTAAACGCACGCAGCCTGTGGACCCACCTGTTGCCTGCTGCAGCTCCGCAGTCCACGTGTGGGCGGGGCCAGCGCACGAGAGCCGCACTGCCGACCAATCACGCGCCACCGCAGCTCCAGTCCTATAAAACCAGCGCGAGCAGCCTTCTCACAGCATTCTCACTCGGATCAGTGCATCACAACAACTATTCACTCCAACACACCGGGAACACGTCTGATTGTGGAGTTACTTTAAAGCTTTGACGAACATTTTTGGACACGTTTCTTCGATTTTTCTTACATTCGGTTGTGAAAAAAGCTGCAAAAATGCGTCTCATTCACAACATGAGCACCATCACGGAGTATCCCGCACAGGAATATACGGCTCCAAACCGGACCATTAAAATAGCCGTGATTGGCGGCAGCGGCGTGGGCAAAACAGGTAAGAACAAAAGAAATCATCAAATACACACTCGTGCAAATGGTGTACAACAGAAATCTAGCTAAAGTGCGCGAATGGATGTGTAATCGTGTTGTTTTTCCTCTATTGCAGCCCTCGTTGTGAGATTTCTAACCAAGCGCTTTATTGGCGACTACGAGAGAAATGCCGGTAAGTTCGACAAAACAAACCAACATGCGTCTAAATTAAAACGAATAACTCAGTTGTTACAGTGTAATGTGATTTCTAATGGTTCATGTGTTCATTTCTGCAGGTAACCTGTACTCTCGTGAGGTCCAAGTGGATGGGGACCAAGTGACCATTCAAGTCCAGGACACTCCAGGAGTCGAGGTAAGAAAAAAAAGTATTTTATTGTGCTTAGAGATGTAAGAGCATGCATGTATCATCAAAATTTAGACTGCACTGCACAAAATGACAAAAACAGAAATTCGTCCAGATAAAATGCTTTGTTTTTAGAATTTAATCCATAACTTTGACCAGTTGTTTGGAAAGTACTGGCTGTGATCGATAGACTACAGTACTTATTTCTTCAAGCCAAATAATTTGCCAATGATTTAAGAAAGTTTACTCACCATAATGGCATATTTACCTACTTATTTTAAAGGTGCACTGGGTAAAATGTTTGGCATCACTGTGTTCTTTTTAAAACTAAAATACAGAATCCAATAAATTTTAAGTAGTGTGCAAAGTGCCCAAAAGCAAATAGTCTTTGTACATTGAAAGATTCAACTCCTTGTGTTGGCCTGTCTAATCTCCCATTTATGGAGCCTAATGTATGTCTGAGGCCAAAGAAATAGATGTTATCCAACAGTGTGTGCTCAGTCACCCACACCTCATGGTTCAGAGGAGCAACCGTGTCTGTCTCCGAGCACATTCCAGTCGTAACTAAAGATCAGTGTAGAAAGTCCTGGGATATTGGGTTGACTTTAGTGAAGGGGATTATTTATATAAGCTGAGTAATGGAACAGAAGGAACAGTTTTGTAACCTTGTGTTTTTTTTCTTCTTTTTTTTAGTTGACTGATAACGGCATGAGTCTCCCAGAACACGTCTCCTGCTCCGTGCATGGGCAGACGCCGTCGTCCTGGTTTACTCCGTGACCGACCGACACAGCTTTGACCTAATTTGCCACCTTCACCAGCTTGTGCAGCGCGCAGGTGGGCCAACCCTCCCCCCGTCATCTTGCTAGCCAACAAATCCGACCTGCTCCACCTGCGCGAGTCGATTCCCAACAGGGTCCTCTTCTGGCCACGACCTGGGCTGTTCCTTCTACGAGGTTCCGCCAGCGAGGACTACAATCAGGTCCACGGCGCTTTTCACAGACTGTGCTGCCAGCTCGCCAAACAGCCAGCTCCGACCGCGACCCCGGCAGCAACACTTCCGCCAGCGCGCCGTCCGAAAAGAAGCGCTCGCCTCTCATCCCTCGCCCCAAGTCTCCCAACATGCAGGACCTGAAACGACGCTTCAAACAGGCGCTGTCCGCTAAAGTGAGGACTGTGACGTCGGTGTGAATGAAAATTTTGAAGTGGTCCTGCGCGGCCATGTGAGAAATAAGAAAGCTTTGAGTAAGGACGAAGAGGCGCTAAGTGCTTCTTGAGGCGTCCCGAATCTGGCGGATTGAGACGAAAGCGCAAAAGAGGTGAACGGGCTCCTTTTGTGAATGAAAGGAAGGAGCAGAAGGAGAAAGAGGAGCAGTGAGAAAGAGAGCGCCGAAAGAAGCTAGCAAGACGATTTACATTCTGAACTGTAAATGAACTCGCCTGGCGCTGACACCGCTGCGAAGGACTCTGTATTTTTAGCCTCTGCTCATTGTGTGGTCTGTTTTAGTCCGACGCCACATGGCAGAGGTAAATGCTGGTGTTGTTGTAACCAGACACTCGAGCCGCAGACAGTGCCAGACTCTAATGTGAATAATAGTGTGTTGTAAACATCGTTTGTAGAAAGTAGGAGGAGGTGGCCGCAGCAGCAGGCTCAAAATGTAGCATGTGAACTTTTTTTTTTTAATCACTAATGCACTTTAAAACAAAGTCCAAAGGGCCAGTTGTTATTTATTTGTTAATGTGTTGTCACTCTTTTTGGACACAATAAAGAAATGATTTTGAACAGTTTTCAGTGTTTTATTCCACACATGTGATCGAGTTTGGGCAATATACTGATAAGTCTAATACAATACAGAGATAAGGTTTGGAAAATTTGAAAACATAACAAAAAATAAGAGGTTGTGTTGTAGAACACTCAAAAATGAATGTAAACAGTACCATATAAAGATACAGTAAGACCCTAACTGACTACTGGATAAACCAAATGTATTCACTAAACAGACATCGCTCACTCATATTTTCTTTGTAGGTTCTGTTTACTGGACATTGTAGTGTTCCATAGGCCTATAGGTTGTGTTCATGTTTTAGAACAGGGGTCTGCAACCTTTAACAGCAAAAGAGACCCAATGGCATGATTCAAAGAAAACTATAGTCAGAAAGAGCTGCACTAATAAAATTGTACAAAACAAAAAATGAATGTACACACATTTTACAAAAGCCTGTTTGATAATGCTTGAGCGAATAATCTGTCACTTTCTGCGTTTTAGATGCAATATTGATCATATTAAAAACAAACAACTCAATAATAATTGCATAATTCTGCATATATAAGTCTTGGTCTGGAGAGATGAGATTGGCCAAGACTGGAATATTTAACGCATGTATGAATTTTTAGACTTACCAGAAGTCACAATAAAGAAGAATGCTTTTGCAAGGCTCCTGGTACGCAGACAAGCATCACATTTACATACATTATGTGTAAATGTATGCCCAACCATAGAAAGTTCTTTCTTTTTGTCTTAACTTTTTATAGTATAATTCTCAATTATTTATGTTTATGCGTTTCTCTCCCCTCCCCCAGCATTCCCCCGCAAAAAAGATTCTAAATCTCAGGGTCTTTTGTTAAATAAAGTCAAAAAACAAACCGTCTCTAGATCTGAAGTTTGCAGAACCCTGTTCTACAATGTAATAATAATGCATTGGATTTATACAGAGCTTTTCAAGACACCCAAAGACGCTTCACATTGTGCATTATTCATTCATCCCACACTGGGTAGTGGAAGGCCACAGCTGCCCTGAGGCTGCTATTTTGTGACATCAGCTCCGACCACCACTAACCATTCATACACACACCAGATCCATATAGGCAATGTGGGTGAAGTGTCTTGCCTAAGGACACAGCAATGAGTTTCTCCTCTATTGCCCCATTGTGGCACCTGAGGTTCTTCCATGGTCTCCCATCTGAGTACTGCCCAGGCCCAATTCTGCTTAGCTTCTGAGATCTGACAGCATCAGGCTTTGGCGAGCTGGCATGGCCAAGATGTAACGATGTCTTGTCCAAACGAAGGGCATAAGTAAATTATTTTTCCTAAGTCCATTAATCTTTTGTATTACAATAAAACTGCACATAAACAATATAATTTTCTTTATTGTTTATAGCAAAAAATAAATAAATAAAATTAAGCAAAAATAAATTATTGACACAACCTCACAACAATCTATAGGTCGATTATACGTATTTAAAATGAATGACTTTCCTTAAATAAAGGTTTTGCTGTTACAGTTACATCGTCTAGTTAAAAAATAGACAGAAAATTTGCAAAAATTAGAAAATAAAATGTAATTTCTTGACTATGATGATCTCGGGAGGCCAGATTTTGAGAATGAGAGATTTTTTTCCTATAACATTGTACATTTTATTAACTCAAAGATAACACCACATGTTTTTAATCCAGTAGCTTGTTTTCAAGCCTAGACTAATTAACTTTTTGTATTTTACAAAAAGATATTTAATTTTAACTGATATTTGTATTTTGCCCAACTTTAACTGTAAGCATTTGTTACTATTTAGGTTTTATGTTGTGCACGATTAGCTCCAGTATGTTTTACCAATGTGTTGTTTTTTTGTTTTTTTTCCAGCAAATGGCAAATAAATCAACTTAAACTTAGATTGTGTGTATTTTGGCATTATAAAGCTGCAGATAATTTCACACCTGCATTGACCATGTGAGGAGATGTCCTTGGAGCTGCAGTGAATAGACTGACGCACACAGCAGAGGTATCGGAGAGCCTCCATGGCTACATGGAACAGTGAAGAGAATAGTATATATAAAGCATTGTTAGCAACACATTATCAGATTCCACTAAGACCACTACAGTTACCCCCTGGCATTTTGTATCATCTATATGCTGATAATACTCTTTATTTGCCCTTAAAGATGCTATACCAGATTTTTACAATAAAATACCTTAAAATCTATTTTCCTCTAGCACAGATTTCTTGTTAATGTATCTATTCAGATGAAAATGAGTCTGGAATGTCCTGTCTCCGTCTAATAATACCTCATTTATTCACCAAACTCTACAAAGTTCATCTGCTGTTGTTAGCATTGTGGCTAAATTGCTAATCTAAGAAATAAAGTGGATTAAATAGGATGAAGATACTGTATGTAATTAACTTTACTAAGAGAGTTTTCACACTGTTGATTCGGCTTGGTTGTTTTCTTCCACAAGAAAGACAAATGAAATTAAGCGTTGGAGCCTTTATTAAATTAGTGAGTGTTTGTTCACAACTCTCACGGCAATTACAAGACAATTAATGAGTATTTGCTTTGCCGTCTCAATTATGTCAGTCAACAACAAAAACAAGGCTACACAAGACTCTAGTTAGGTGTCAAGTTATTTTCTACACCTTTAAAATGAGATGCTGTTTCGAAGAACCATTAAATATAAATGTAAATAAATAATACCATAGTAAATATAACAAAGCATAAGAACCACTTTAGCACCAAGGCCTTTCATGCTACAGCTAGGCTAGTTCGGTTTGCGTAATACCTGTGGATAGTTCCATCTGGTTCCATTCATTCCTTAGGGCATTTGCTGAGATGTGCTAAAATTAATCAGTATTTAAAAATCTCAAAGCAACACATCCACTGCAGCAACTTCAGAATTACATATGAGGTAAACACTTCATATCAGCGGGAAAACTGTGTTAAATGTGTTTAAATAGTGCACATTTTTGGTGCAATGCTAACTGCTAGCAAACAAATTAACTTAAACATAAAGTAAACAATTTGATAAAAATACTTTAAATGCCAGGCTGATTGTTTAGTAAAAGCTAGATCAGTTTGTGAGTTATTTTAACATTAATAATTAACAATAGGCTCTTTTCATGCCGCGGCTACGCTAGCTCGGTTAGCGTGTACCGGGATAGTAGTAATTTCAACTATATCACTGGCACGGTTCAGACCAATAACAGGTAAATACTTCACCAGGGAAAGTGTGTTTATAAAAGTGCGTAATATTGGCACAATGCTAAATGCTAACAAACAAATTAGCGCAAATATAATCAGACCAATTTGATTAAAAAAAATGTATCCTAGGCCGAGTGTTTTTGTAAAAAACTTGTTCAGTTTGTGCTATTATTTTAACAATAATAAAACTAAATACAGGTTAGCACTAGCTTCAGAGACAGAACGGCACATTTTATAAACACACGGGTTTTCCCTGGTGAAGTATTTATCTCGTATGTGAAGGTCTGAACATGCTGCAATGATTTCTGGCTGTAACTTGTTGTCCGCTTTGTGTCAATTAACTATTTAATTCATTTACGGTATTTGAGCTAATCTCCAGAGGAAATAATTGTATTAACTTAGCCTATAGAATGTTGTGATGTCATCTGAAAGCTAGCAATGTATGACAAATGCCTGTAACATGTCTGGGGGGCCCCAGCAATGACCCTCAGGGTCCTTTGAGAACCACTGTTTTAATGAACGCTCATTTCAGGATTTAGCATTTTAAATCTTCTTTGATTAACACTAGGCCCAGGTCTTCAAGGGTGCAAAAAGGTGCTTTACATTCTCATTTAAGAGTACTTTCCCATCATTTAAGACATGTAAAATAATGACAAGTAATGGAACATTTGAATCACTGTCAGTTTGGTTTGAACTCAGGTCTCACCTTAGGTCAACTGAAAAGTATCCATGTAACCACTCTAGGGCAATAGATACAGGCGGAAACGCTCATATTTGGGGTGTGGCCTGCTGAGGGGAAAGGCTCTCAAACTTTACCATGTTACAGAATGGGAAGCTAAACAGTTTACAAACATATTGAGTTTTTTGTCATATTTTGGTCTAAAAAATGGTTTAAGTTTTTTTTTGTTTGTTTTTTTTTTTTACAATGAAATAACTTAACATTATTTCCCCCAGTAGGTGGAAATAGTCCACAATATCCTCACTATGTTTAATAATATCTAATTTGTTCACCAAAAAAAGTTTGTCTGTTGTTGTTGTTAGCACTGTGGCTAACTTCTGTTAGCATACCAGCACATTTCGCTTCTAACAGCTGTGAAAAAGCTTATAACACGTTGAGGTGAACAATACAGAAGCTTAGAATTCATTAGGTAAGTGAGCAAACATATGGACTAATGTAGGAAGTTATGATTATTTTTGTGGGTCTAGTTTCTTTATGTAGTACATGGTGTGAAAAGCATACGAATCACTGTTAAATTAATTTTCCGCTCGTAAATTTACTCTTTAATGGGTTGATAAATAAAACACTAGCTGCAAAAAACGGGCATATTTCTGTTAACAGTTGTTTTTAAGTGATGTTGTTTTACGCTGAACCACAGCACTAAAGCACTTCCCAACTTTGTGAACTTTATCAATGGCAATGGCAACAAAGCTTTTATTTCTGATCCGAATCATGTAGGTGGTTCCATTGTGCCTGCCTAGGTTGATTCACTTATGAGTAGGAGCAAACTATTATGAGCAGAGCCACACGTGGAGCGGAGCATGTGGGCGAGCCGGCGTGGTGGAGGAGGTGAGAGCGCGTGCTGTCGCTGGGAGCAGACGGTGAGAAAACCATTTACTAATTATTCTGACCTGAGCGGGATAAAGAGGCTGAGACTGCGGTGTGGATGGAGTTCAGCTGCAGGCCCTGTCAGTTCACACCTCCGGCACTAATGAATTCACACTTAGCCCCGGGGTTTGACACCTCCAGGCTCAAAGCGGCTAACATCTCAACTTCCTCAGGCCACACGGAAAGAAGAAGCAGTGTTATGTATGCGGATTTAGAAACACGTTTATTTGACTTAAATACACATTTATAAGAAATGTTGTCAACTTTACAGGACAAAAGTAGATCTCGACAGACACATACACTGCAAAAAAGTGTATTTCAGGCTTCCTTTTAACAATAAAATACCTATGAATGAATTTTCCCCAGCACAGATATGTTGTTTAAGTTTCTATTCAAGTGGAGATAAGTCTCCAATAGATGACTTGCAACATACGTCACTTCCTGTACTGCAAAAAAGTTGCCACCCTGTTTTAGGTGAAAACAAAGCCTGCGTACATTGAAATGAATGTGAGGTTATTGTTGGTAAACTTCACATACATGTCAGAAAACTACATTTAGTGATTTGTGTCGTGCAGTAAAAAACAAGAGGAAGGCAAAGAACCAGCAGCTTGACTTTAGGGTCTTCACAGACAGAACGGTAAACGTTATAAACTGAGCCACTGGACACAATGCTAATTATATGTGTCTGTAACAGACACATCGTATGTATAAATGGCATCTATAAGTGGTTTGCAACATGAGTACCCGCCCACTTTTAGCTGAAAATATTCCATGCAAGTCCATGTCAGTAGATACAAATGTTCAGCACTTCTCTCCTTTTTGACCAAATGAATTGAAAACCAGCCGCTGGAGCTATAAAAAAACAACAACCACACATTTCTAAGGATGTGTGAGACTAACTTCTAACAAAAGATTGTGACTGGCTGTCTTTAGGAATAAGTTGTTTATTCAGATTAGTCATTTTATGATGTACATTTTTGACCAGGTTCTGTTTGTTTGATATAGATTATATCAATGTCCATTATTGCAAGCCATAACTAGTCTGCTAACTATAGCTTGAGCCCACAGGCATGTACACTAGTTTTATACTTTTTGTAGATCATAAATGTCCACATTGCAGTAAAGAACTCAGACATTTAACAAAATCCAACACAATAAATTACAGACTTAAAAACAAACAAACAAGCAAGCACAATCTTAAAGGTGGGGTAGCTGATTTTCACACTGCAAACACGATTTAAGGTTTAACTCTGACAACTTCCTTTCATAAATCCTTCGACACATGGTTAATATCGACGTCATGTATTCATTTTGGTTACATTTATGACTTATAAACTTCTTCTTACAAACAACAAAGTGATCAGAACTAAATTCTTTGTTATTCAGTTCAGACAGTACTCAGAGGTCTAATTTTTTCACAAAGTGGTGTACTTACTAGATAAGCACAAAGTTTACTAATTTACAACTAAATAAAGTTAGCTACCCCACCTTAACTACAGAAAAAAAACACAGAAAAAAAGAATCATGTTTTGGATTAATATAGGCCTATATTTATTTATATTTTGATTGTCAGCTCATTACTCATAATGGTACAGACTCATGTGATTAGCTTTGTGTCTGTGAAGCATATAAAGTCACACCGCTGGTCCATTGCTTCCATGCCACGTCTAAACACTACCTGTATGTACGTGTATCTGAAGCTTACCATCGATAACTTCCCATTTATTTCAATGTACACCTGCATTGTCTTCAGCAAAAATAAAGCGGCACCCTTTTGGCTGTACAGGAAGTGACGTATGTTGCAAGTCATCCATGGCCAAATGTAATATACAGTTTGATCATCAAACTCCACTTAGTTCAGGTAAAGGATCTTGAAATTTGGAATATTCATATTGTTTTTGAATAGTTTATTTTATAGGTAAGAATCACATTTATCACATTTTGCAAATTTTGATTTAGTTTGGTGTGATAGCATATATTGATGATAGTTTGCAAGCAGTAAAGTTGCAACTTATGAAGAAATTGAGAAATAAAAGTTGAAAACTACAGGAACCAATGATTCATATTTCTTAAAAAAAAAAAAAAAACAGAATACCTTTGCATATGTCAACAAAAAACATTTCCACAAAAGTGGGAGTTTAAACCATCATTAAACAAAATTAAAGTGTTGCATGGCATTATCATTTGTCAAACTGCATCGTATGTGTCATTTATGTGGATTTGGTCTATATTTATGTTGTAGCAAACAAGAAACAAATAATCTAGTTAAACTCCTCCAGTGTGCAGACTTAAGGAATGTTTCTCCTTTACCCATTTAAACTGATCACCAAAGCAAAGCTTGTTTTAGAGGAGTAAATCAAGAAAGAATTAGGCCTACCAGGCTAGTTTCAGTGAAAAATAATGAAGCATGTGATTTTTGGTTCTGCAGTCATCTCTTCTCTGTGGAGATGAAGTTGCGTCGCCTGTAGCTTGTCTTTAAACTTAGATGTGACTAGCATGTGAGCCAGGTTCAAATCAGATCTGTGGAGAGGCACCTGCTCACTAAAACAAAAACATCAGATTTCTGAGGCTGTTCAATTGCCAAATTTAAATCATATAGCAGTTTTGACATTAGGCCCTTTTCACGCTGCAGCTAGGCTAGTTTGGGTCTGAAAACACCTGTGAATAGTTCTTTCGATCCATTCATCCTGTATACAGAATTGGCTGAAACGCCCCAAAATGACATATTTAATTAACACACAGCAGACAACAAGTTACAAACAGATAATCATTGTTCATACATTCACATATGAGGTAAATATTTTACCACAAAAAACTCATGTATTTATAAAATGTGCCGTTTGTGTCTCAAAGCTAATGTTAACCATTATATTATTGCTAAAATACCTCTACAAACTGAACTATCTTTTACAAAAACAACCAGGCATTTAAAGTGTTATTCTTTTATTAAATTCTTATTTTAAATTATATTTAGGTAATTTAATATAGCTAGCACTTAGCATTGCGCCAAAATATGCAACTTTTTTAAACACAGACGCTGTGTCTGAATGTCCATACTCGTTCACTAACCACTCAATCACTACATAGTCCTGCTCTGTTCAGTGGACTAGTGAGTGCTTCACTCAGTTTGTCTTTCGGACATGAAGACATGCTTTTATTCAACTGTATTTTTTGGTTAAAAAGTTACACAGTGCACCTTTCAACACCTGACGCTGTCTGCTTTGGTTCTCATTTTTGCAATGCTTTGTGGTATTTATTGACCATTCTAGTGACCATCGATGCTCACTACTTTTCCAGATGCATTGTGGGACGTTTTGAGTGCACTACCTTTTGACCTGGACATTTGGACACTGCTACTAAATGGTGTGATGACTATATAGTGCACTATAGAGTAATTAGGGTGCAGAGTCTTTCCCTGATGAAGATTTAATCTCAGTACAAGTGATTATTAACCAGGCTGATGCCACCTAGTGCCTCCACTCAATTTAATTTAACTCCAGTTAATGGTCAGGTATCGCAGAATTGCAGACGGTTCCCCAAAACCAGGAAGTACGGTCATCTAATCAACGAACAGGAGCTGATCATTCTACTGCTTAGACCAAATGCCAAAATATGAACTCAGAATATATTGTACCTTTTAATTTTACAAATTTACCAGATAGAAATGGCAACAATCAGTGACACACATTTATGCTCTACTTCCTGCACTGCTAAACCAAAATACAGCGATTGGTTAAATCAAAAAGTCATGGCCTACTTTAAAGAAAACAAGCCCCAATGATGCACTTATTTAGTTAAAAACTGCTTTCTGCTTTGTGATTTTTAATTACTGATTACTTTTAGTGCATCAGAGCAAATTCTCAATATAAAATGAATTGAATGAACTATTCACCTGAACCTGAACTAGCCTAGCTGCAGCACTGTGAAAAGGACCTATAATGACTAAACCATCCCATTTAGCATTTAACATTTTAGCATTTCATATTTTGTACATCTCTGGCCTACAGTTTTCTTCATACTCCGATGTCTGGGGCGAGTCTTCGTGTGGCGAAGAGCAGTTCTGGTAAATCTGTGGGTCTGAGAAGCCTCGTGGCCAAAACCAGCACCTGTAATCAACACATAAGAGTGAAGTGGGTCAGTGACACTTTGAAATGAGGCTCACAGCGAGGTCACAATGGCCCATGTGCAAAAATCTACAGTCAACACAAATCAGCAGACTTAGCACTCTCCAAATGTCACACCTAATTGTTCTGCCAAAAGGAAGGAAGAGCCGTTTCCTGACTAGTCCAATTTGAATTTTATTTTTAATACAGTAGTTGGGAGACTTGAGGTCCCAGTTAAATATAATGAAAGATGAATGGAAAACTACGGTATTCTATGCAGCACTGTGACAAATCAGACTGCTGTATGTCTGAACTGAATAATAGTGTTTAAGTTCTCATATAGAGTTAAAAGCAGATTGGTTGTTCTTGGGTGGTCCATTGTAGTTTCACTTCCCAGTGAAAGGTATTTTTAACTTGTAATTTCAGCTAAAATGAAAATATATTAACTATGTGTCGAAGGATTGTATGAGATTGTAAGGAGACCTATTTGATTTTTCCGTATATTTAGGAAGAAACCATGGCAAATGTAAACCAATAAATCATCATTATTTATGTAAGACCAAAATTATCTAAAACACCTCATTTTTTGGCCCTAACCCAGTTGTGCCACACTCCATCAGTTTGCATTGCTAGGCAAATATTTACCTCAAAAATTTGATTAAGATTAGGTCAAGTTAGTTTGATTTGGGAAAGGTATGCTAACTTGGTCACTGCATAACTGTGTTGGGGGAAATAAAGATCTAAAACCGCTTAGAAATAGAAAAAGTTCTTTAACTTCCTGTGCAAAACTGCAATACGGATAAACCTCGCCTCTTCGTTGCAAACATTTACTTTAACAAGCCACAGATTTTATATTACTATTTTTTTATTGTAGGAAAGTAGCTATATGACCATTATGAACTCTACCTGTTTTACCCGGAATCTGAATTTGGAGTAGTAGTATTAGTTGTAAGTAAATACAGACAATACAGGCTTTGAAAAAACTTGCTGTGCAGTTCATTGAACGTTACCTTTGTGACTGAAAACAACTGGTGTATTATAATGGCTGTTACTCAGATATTCAAAATGTAAAAATGTAAGACATGGTGTACCTCAAGGAAGCTGCCTAGGGCAGCTGTTTTACTAATCATTTACAGTCAGTATTAGACAAAGCACACATTTTAATGTTGCTGACGATACAACAATTTACTCGTCAGGCAAATTAATTAGTGGTGTGATAAATGGGTTGAAAATAAACTAATAAACTAACTTTCTGTACATACATTTGTGACTGTCTGAGTGAAATGTGGCTTGTATTAATGTTCTGTTCTTCTGTTGTGTATCTCAGAATCTGTTTTGAGTTCATCGTCCCTAACTGGGCCGCACTTTAACCACCCCAGACAGACTCTTTGTTGTAACCTGGAAATAATGAAGTACAGTGCAAGAGTGAGACGACAGACACGATCAAGGACAGGCTGTGCTCATCTGACACATGTCCAGACCTCCCTTCAAAAATCTTCCCCAGAGTTCAGAGCAGGAAAGGGCCTACAAAAGTGTCATTTTTGTGGCTCTTTTCAGTGAGATAGATTGTTTTTCTAAATACAATTATTTGTGAAATCAAAGCGCTTTGTTTGGGGTTTGGGGTAGGTTGAGATTAGGATCAGGATCGTTAATATTCATAAAAAAGAAAACATGTCTTAATAACCACCATAGAAATAAACTGGAACTGTGACACGTATCATATTTACGCAAACAGCCGTGAACTCGAGCTAATCAATTTACATTTCCTGTAATGTCGTGGTAAATGTACACTTTCTTGTGAGATGGGGCTCGTCCTCCCCGTGTTTGTGTCCAACTGTAGGCGATCTTCTGTTTTCCCCGCTTACTGGTTCTTGGTCCTCTATGTTTGATTCAGGTGATCTCCCTCTTTCCTTGCGTTCTGGTCCTTGTTGCTTCCATCGCCATTTTACTGAAATGAATAACTTGTAAACCTGTCAATGCCCGTGTTATTATAGGCTGCATAGGGTCACTGTAAGGTCATCTAGACCGGTGCTGCCTGAGAGCACAAAACGTTACGACTGTGACGGTTTTCTGGGGAACGTTGTCTTGTAAACTAGGCCTCAGATCCACAGTCTATAAAACTAGTGCTGTCAAGCAATTAAAAATTGAAGAGATTAATTAATTATGATCTGTAATTAATTAATCTAATTAATCTATTTTTAATCTCACCTAAAAAATGCTGAGAAAAACAAGTGTTTTTGCTTTGTTTTTATCCAATTGAATTGATTACATTATCGTTGCAGATGAGAATATAATATATTGCACAAATGAAGACTTTAGGAAGTCTTTTGTTGCTAAATTGTCAAGTTTAACAACCCTTATGTCACTTTGCAACTCGCCAATGGAAACAATGAGGTTAAAGATTTCAATTAATGCACTACTTTGACACCCCTATATAAAAACACAACAATAACTTAAAATTCTGCAAAATGTCTTTGTAGTTTATAAAGCTGCAGAAACACATTTAAACATAAATGCAGGTCTTATACTTCTGACTCAAAACAGGACTGATTAGCCATTTTAAAAGTTAATATCATATATAATTTTTCGAAACCCTTACTTAGATTTAACATGTGAGCTCACGCTTGTTGAACCAGGAAGTGGTGGGCGGTCCCTGTTGAGCTCTTTGACACAAAAAACACATCAAAGTCTTGTTTTGTAGTCGATTACGGCAATCCAAATCTTCAGTTCGATCTGCAGAAGGCCTAGCTGTACTGTACATGTCACACACTGGCCTAAAGCTGGGGTCAGGCTTTGCTTTGTGCAGTATTATATAAGACTCTTTCCTCTTTTTACTTATTACACACATGCAGCGCTTTGATCCTTCACAATCCTTTCATTGCTTCTCCCTTTAATAAAGCAGCCCACTTCACCCACTTTGCTCCCCTCGCGTTTCTTCAGCGCATGTATCTGCATATTTTACACCCATGTGTCGCTAAACCCAGGCCACGTGTGTCTCATCGTGTGAAGCTCAGATGGCGAGGTCGTCCTTATACATCTGACGTGTAGGGTCACTTTATGTAGGTCGGCGTTTACGTGAGACGCCCTGCCACTCAAGTGAAAGTGTCTAGCCAGCCTCTTATGTACGTATGTTAGACTCTTCGGATAACAATTAGGTCAAGGATTCATTTGTTATAAATTACAAATGACGTTTAAGTAGCAGCTTTATATAAAATACAGAGGTTAGGTTGATGTACAGCGTTTAGGATGAGAAAGGTTTTATTTTCACACAATGGGAGAAAATTGAGTCCAAAAGGTCAAGACAAGAAAGACGTACTTACTATCTCGTCTTGACCTTAAGTTTTCAAAAGATTAACAGCACAGACATGTAGTCATTATCCCAGAATTATGAGGCAAAGAATATCATTATGTGAGCAAAGAATGTGAACTAGAAAAAATGTGTAATTAAAAAGCTCTGTTGAAAGATGAGTATTGTGCTTCTTTGTGTTAAAATCATCATGGTACACTTTGTTGCTGTATTGCTGTAGAGCTACAAGATTAGTCGAGGCAACCGATTTAGTCAATTAGGAAAATGTGTCATCATCGATGCGTCGCTTTACCAGCCGTGCCTCAGAATAATGCCCACATGCGCTGTGAATATCTGCAATGTATTTCTACTAGGGATGGAAATCGATCGAAAACATCGAAAATCGATCGAGGTTCGCAGAAATCGAATCGTAAGGCCAGAATCGATCAGTTTTTTCATGCAGCCACTGACTTACACACACACTCTGTATTTGTATAATACACACAATAATACAAGAATATTCACAATGTTTGAAGAAACAAAGCCTGAACTTGTGCCAGACCTGACTGAATGTGCTTTATGTTGAGTTAACAAGTGATGTGTTAACAACTCTAAATATGGACGCTAAATATTACTATTTACTGTTTGAATGTTGACAAAAACACTAGTTCTAAACTCTAACAACAGTGACTTTGTTTTAAATGTCATGTATTATGGTTTATTTTGTGTCTTAAGATAAAAAAAAGTTAATATAGATAAACTAACAAAATCGAAAATCGTGGCTACAAAATCGAAAACTGAATCGAATCGTGACTTAAGTGAATCGTCCCATCCCTAATTTCTACCCAATGTGCATCAGTACATGAGAAACAAATTTCAAGAGAAAATGTTCAGTTCAGGAGAGTGATCTAATGTGAAACTAGAACGTGTACATTGTGTAAAAAACGCTTTGACGACGTGGCCTAGCTTGATTTTTCTCCGCAGCAACACCCGCAAATTTCATTTGTTCGCACACGTGCTCATCAACCAGTGCCAGGGACTCTCCACGCGCTCGTCACATCTCCACGGACGCCTGCGCGCACGTGCCATGGACTGTACACACACTCGTCAATACACGCACAGATTTTTATCAGCTGTTTATCAAACATGTTATCAGACAGGAGCTGTATATGTGACGATGGTGTGTCTGTTCTAAACCCTGTCATGAAACCTAAAACAATAGATGCACATCTTAGTGAAAGAAATACACTGATTCAAGTTTTGCAAAACTCAACACAAATAAATCATATTATGTCATATTAGGCGTAAAAAGCCATAAAAAGTAATCATTAACTCATCAATTAATTGAAAAATGTGTTTATAGATTTATATAATTGATTAATTGAAAAAATCAACATGTTAATTGTTAGAAAATAAGTTAGTTGCAGCCCTAAATAGCTGTTTTCTCTCCTGCTCCCTCATTAAGCCCTCCTCCTTTTCAAATGCACCAGTTTAACCCAATAGTTTTAAACTGGATTCTCTATGTCTCTGTCTGACTGGTCTTCTCTTTAGAGTTCGGAGAGAATCTTTCTTTACAGCTATAGTTCATAATCTTGTAAAAGCAGTCGTCAGTAAAAAGTGAACACAGCACACACCGATGAAAATCTGTCACAATCTTTGTTGAGTTTCCTCATCCCTGAAGTGTGTCTTCTGCCATAATGCACTTTATGTCTGGAAACATTTTTAGTAAAAAGCCCAAAAGAAATATAGAAATAACTCAACTACAACTCATGTCCCATCGACAGATTACTCTACTAAAAAGTGAGTGTGGCTTAAGCTCTAACAGAAAAACAAAAATATTTTTGATCTGATCCAATCTGTGCTAAAATTGTCATTGTTGTCAACATGAATCTTTATAATGTAAATCAAACAATTAGGTGATTAATAACAATTTTGGTCGACAAAATTCTATCGACCGATTAATGGACTAAACGACTGAAGAACTACAGCACTAGTGGTGTAGTGGCTCTTGGCTGGTTGAGTGGTGCTCAAAATCTGTAGCCACGCTAGACTCCCAAAAGTAGATTTTGCAGAACCAGATGTAATACTCACTTGTGTGGCAGGTTTGTGGGCGGAGACAAACTCTTTGATGAGGCGGAGCTCTGAGGGAGTGACTCCTCCCACCAGGAACAGGAACAGCACCGGGTTATCACTGGGATGAGGACGACTAACCTGCAAAACACATTTGGTGTATTTGTCACGGAGGAGTCATCTACAGATGTAAGAGCAGTGTGATTGGTCAGAACAAATATTGAAGCAAGTTTTGATGTCACATTTATACAGACTATTTTCACCTGACAAAATGCAATTTGGTTGATTTGCACTATAACTGCCAACAATGTACCTGGTTTGGGAGGAATTCTATTTAAAAACTATGTACACAAATTAGGAAAAATAAATAAATAAATGAAAAACTGAAATGTGCAAGGTGGTGATTGACAAATAGTCACAAAGGTGGTATCAGTTGATATCGGGTATCAGCAGATACTTAAAGACAAAGTATTGGAACTGAAAAAGCTGGAGGTGCATCCCTAAAATACACAGAATTTGCCAGAAAATGTATTAAACAGGCTAAAAGTTTAGCTTTCCATACCTTAACATAGCATTTCTCCCACGACTTTCCCCACGCCCCCAAATATGACACGTTACCAACTGTATCTATCTGTCTTAAGCTTTTTTCAACCTCCGACTACTACCAAACGTTCCCTAACATGCAGGTTATTGCTAAAAACAGTTAGCTACAATGGTAAAGACAACAATAGACAAAGATGGTGGAATTTGGTGAACAAACAGGACATTATTAGATGTAGACAGGACATTGCAGAGTATTTTTTTTTTCAATCTGAATAGACAGATCATCAACAAGATATCGGTTGTAGCCGGTATGAACCACCAAAGATATTTCGGACTGTATTTCTCATCTTCTTTAAAAGGGACAAAGGTATGCAGCCCTTCCCCCAAAGTGATCGGGTTTTACGACTCTCTGTCCCTTATCAACGGCCTGTTGATTCTACCTCAAAGCCCCTGCTGTGACTTTACAGACACTGGCAGGACAAAATTCTTGTAACTCATTGACTTTCATGTGTGTTTTCATGTGTTCTCATGGCTGTAACCTTGTTGAAATATGCATTTGGAAATTGAGATGTCAATATGATTCCAATTGCATGTATGTTCTTGTTAATTGAGTAACTGAATAACAATCTAAATTAAGTAAGGACATATTAAGCCTAAGCCACTCCCAGGCCACGAGAGTCCGCCCCTTACCAGGACTCCACAAAGCCCACACACACACGGTGGGACACACTTCTACTTGGAACTTCCTGGCTTCTTGACATCTACCTCCTTCACGTGCTGAACGGGGGCTGGAAAAGCCGTGAGGGCCTCTGGCCCTTGGTGGCCCCCTGCGGGGGTCAGCCACCCTGCTGCAGGAGCTGATCAGGCCTTTGGACAATTCTCCAACCAGCATCAACATGCTACAGAATGGGACTCAACTGCTGCTAAACCCATCGAACAGCAGCAACTGCACCCCTTCGATCATGGCCCAAACAAGGAAAGGCCTCAAACTCGGTGGACACCAAGGAGCACCCCATCTTCTGGGACGTAAGACTAAAATGGTGGCTGAACAGAGTGGCTCAAGGGTAGTTAGGAAAGTCTTGTTACTCCTAATTTAAACCAAATCAGATCTTACCATTGAAACTAGTGTTTACTGTAACTGTTTGGAAATGAGTGATGAATGTTTATGTTTGTTTTTGTTTATTAAACCACACAAAATGTTACTGGTTATGGTTTTATAATTAGGTTTTTGTCACTGTAATGAGAGAGCGCGCCTTCAGACAGACAACGAGGAGTAGGTTTCTTTTTTAAAAAAAAAATTGAGTTAGACTTTAAATGTTAACTCTGGTGCCCCAAATTTGATTAATTTTATTAATCGCCTACACAATATAATAATTAATAATCAGCAATTAGTGCGCCATGCCACAATGAGCCGATTTTAGCATATTATATTAAAACAAACCACTACATATCTGGTGCCGCGTGAGGCTGGTATCACACTAATGTAGTAATAAATAAATCTGTTACACGGTGCTGGGAGGAAACAATGTTATTGTTTCCTCCTGTTTTATTAAAACCATACTGTGAGACAAATGCATTTTATGCAATAATATGGAAAAGATCAGCTACAGAAACCACTTCTCTATGAGAGGGCCCTCCTCCAAGCCTACAAAACAAACAAACAAACAAACAAACAAACAAATTTTATAATTTATTTATTGCAACAGAGACATCTAACAAGAACATGCTTTTAGTTTATTTTTGGCCAAACAGTTACACAGTGCACCTTTAATGGAGATTGGTGAACAAACAGGACATTATTAAACAGAGACAGGACCTAAGTGCATTTTCACCCTTAACAAGATAGATTAACAAGATATCAGTGCTGGAGGAATAAGATTTTAAGTTATGTTATTGTAAAAAATAAACTTTGAAAAACAGATGTAGATAAACCAACATCATCACGGAGTCAGACAGGAAGCAGACAAGTTACATAGTGCACCTTTAAATACATACTGTTTCTACACCTCTATTCCTGCCCTGGGTTTTCTCTGACTCACCGCGCCGCTTGACACCTCCATCTCTCTCTTTCTTCCCCAAATGTATAACAGCTAGCTTACGGCACCACGCAGCAGCGGCAGCCTCCCGGTGGTGCGACACGTGGCCTCACAACGCTCCTCACAGGTGTCCAGCCCCCAAACCACTCCCCCTCTGGCCTCCCGTACGTCCCCTCACCTGCCTGCCCCCACAGACACCTCCTATCAAACACATGGGGTCTTAGCAGCGGGGCGAGAGCATCTTCATGATTGGCCGTGGCGGGGGTAATAGGCAATGTGTTATTGGCTGTCGAATGTGAAGAATCTCAAGCAGCGGGGAGGAGAATGGAGCTGCAAACAAGGAGGCTCCGCTCATACGCTAATGCTGTTTCAAAAATGTGGTTCTTTTAGTTTTGCCAATAATGACGTCTCTTTCTTGACCTCTAGATATTTTTTGATACTGATAACTGGAATTTTGTCTCACAGCAAGGCTCACAAAATCACAACTTCACTTTTCATTGTAGCAAATAACAAAGACAAATGTATTTATCTGGGTTAAAACCAAATATCAGCATTCTTTTTCCTGTAAATTTGATATTTTGTTCACCCTAGTTTTTATAAAGTGAACTAAAAAGACTTAATTTTTCTCCTGAAGCTGCCATGGTGTTTATTTGTGCCACCCAAAGAGTGGCACAAATCAAAAGTCAAATCAAGTGTCAACACAGCCTGGTTTGTTGGTTTGTGGAGTTGGAGAGAAGACTGGGCAACATCGAGGTACAAACTACAGTAATGTGTCACGTACAGTCACTGGTCTGACCATGACACTGGATGAAATGTCAACATCACTCCGTGGTTTGGTGCGAGCTTGACACTGGGGGTCAGGACTGATGAATACTTTTGATTGGAATAAACTGACCAGAAGATCAGCCTAAAATGAATTCAAATGTAATTCTAATTGTGCCAATTCCCTTGCTTTTATTCCCCATCACGAGCCAGTAGAGTAGATGGTTAGCAGTCTTATCTTTTCCCGAAGGTCACTGGCACAGACTGTTCTGTAAACCACTTGGACTGTCCTTCCATCATTTTTGTTTTTGAAAAACCACACAGACCACGTGCACTGTGTCTGTCTATGTGCTGTTGTCCAATTGTATCGGGGGCCTTCTACGTATTTTCCATGTTCAGAAGAGTTAGTGGTGCCCCGGAGGCTCACTCCAAAACGTAATTTGGTTGTACTCTGTGACAGTGAGAATAAATGTTTCTGTTCTGTTCTTGTTCTGTTCTGAAAGGGTCCTTCACCATGTTACACATGGGGCTTGAAACATGGTGAAGGACCCTTCTCATCCTGCTCACAGTCACTGCTCTCTCAGCAACTAAGGAGCTGTTTCTTTCCCAAGGCTGTCTCACTTTAAACACTGTGATCTTCAATATTCTGAATGTAAAATGGAGAGGTAGTGTGTAACTAATATGCTTCAAACCCTATAATATATGATGCAGTTTTGTGTAAATGTGTGATCTACTTCTTTCTTTGTTGCACCTCTGTTTGATGTTAAACTACATTTCATTGCCCAGCACTTCAGTACTCAATGTACAATAACAGAAAGTTGAATCTAATCTAATCTATAAAAGCCCTTAAAGAAAAGCTTACAATGTGATTCTGCAGACGACACTGTGAAAGTGCGGCAGATACGAGAGTGTTGCTCCTCCGACCTGCAGCTTCACCCCACAGCAGCAGCAGAAGCAGAAGGAGGAGGAGGAGGCGTTCCCGACGAGAGAATGGCAGTCCACGTGAAGCACAGCAGGAAAGCATGGCCGGCATGAGTCAACGTGTGTTTGTTGTGATGCTAATAAAGTATATCGCAGCGTGTTAAGGAGCATGTGAGAAAGAGGAGGGATTTGTCGGACCAAAAGCGAGGATTGGGCTGTGATGTAGAGGGTAAATAAAATGATACATGATTAAGAAAGGCCCACACGCTATGAAATAACCAGGCAGAGCGAGCATTTACCGTTATTTTTAGATGGACAAAAATAACTGGCATTTCAATTTTAAGAAGAAAGACCTTTGAGTGTTTGAGGTTTAGCATAAAATAGACAAATAAAGGACGGCTAAATATTACCCGGCGAAAAAAATCAGGAAAAAAAATAAAGCCGCTGTTTGATGAAAGCAATTATCAACAAAAGGAATGAAAGGGCTATTCATGCGCTGCAGTCAAACAAACTCAAACATCACAGCTTATGCAAAGAATCAGGCAATTAGGCTAAGTGTTACATCCTTAGGTTTCCAGTGCAAACTCAAGTCCAAACTGTGCCATTACAGTTACAGGGCGGAATTAACTTTAAAGACAAATAAGATGTATTATTTGTGTTGTTCTTGTCTTTTATTATGGCATCGTTTGCATTAGCAGTCAATTTCATTCACTGCAGCTACTAGGTCAAGTATCGCAGAACCGCAGCCGGGAATTACAATCTGTCAATCAGTGAACTGAGATGAAGTGGTGCGTTGGTCAGAATCAATCTGAGGTGAAATAGCAGGCATACATATCAAATATTAACATAGAAACATGTCAAACGCACCCAACATCATTTTAATCAGCCTTTAATCATAAATTAATGCCAGCAGTATTCTGGGTGTCTTAACTTAATGAAATGGTTTGTCTGAAGTCATTTTTCAGACGAATGCAGATGTAATGCAGATTGTCAAGTATAAAAATCAAATACAGAGAGTATTATTTGTAGTATGTCAAAGATTAGTAAAGTTAATTTGAGCTAAAACCGGCCCGTTAAAGACAACCACGATGCCAATGTGACCCTTCGTCAAAATGAGTTTGACATCCCTGATTTAGAATATGATATTGTACCTTTTTATTCATAAGTTTATGGCACAGAAACAATAACAACTTTGCACTCTACTTCCTGGACTACACTGTTAAGTTCAGGCACAGCAACTGGTTAAACAAATATGTACCCACTACCTATACCGTCGAGTATAGCGCCGATCCCATAGTTGCCGCGGGGCTTAAGCAACATCGTGAATGTCTGAGCACCCATGCGACTTTGTCCTATTTTCATTATCAGGCTTGTCTAAATGTGCGCATTTGTTTCACACTCTCCTCTCGCTTTCTTTGCGCTGCATATGCGCATATGAGCATCTCTCTTTCCTTCTCTCTCAGAGCATGCCATTAGAGTCGTGACCCTGAAGTCTTGAATCTGGAGTCTGAGCGCTGTGTTGCTGCTATGTCCCTTTCTTGTGAGATCATGGTTGAATCCACAACTGTGCGCAAAGCAATACGGGAAATCAAGTCCGAAAAAAGTGAGACGAGAATGTTGAGGTGCGTTGCGATTCAGAACCGGACAAGAGATGTATGAAGTGACAAACTGACCTCCTCCTTTGTACGCCTGTACGCAAGAGCTGCACTGAGAGGCAGGCAGACCGGAGCTCTGTGAGGCTTTTTGTAGGCGACTAAATGGATTCTAATAACTGGGAAAAGAGTGCGCCAGAGCGAGTCAGAAGTTGTTGTTGGAATAAAAATGAAAGGGAATGAACGCGGGAAATAAGAGACATGTGCAAGTGGAGTCGTGCACGGTATGTGCGCGCACGTATTGTTTTGGACACCTAAAAAACATAAATTGACTGCTATGCGGTGGAGAAAACAAATTGAAACGATGCAAGTCAGACGATTTCCACAAAGTGAAATGAAACGACTGATGCATCAAGCTTCAGATGTTCAGCTCTGTTCATTTCTTAAACTGCCTGTCAGAAATGTTGTCTCCTGATGCTCCAGTGAGAGCCCTGAGGTCATGTGACCACTGCTTTTAGAGTGCCCCAGGTCAGTGCATAAGACCAGAAGTGACAGGGCGTTTGCAGTGGCAGGACCAAAACTCTGGATATTAGTTCAGCCTCTTCTGTTCAGAGTTTTAGGTCACAAGTTGAGCTGAACATTTTTAAAATGTCTTTAAATTGTCTTTCATAATGTTACATCTTGATGTGTAATGCACCTTGATTGTGTACAGAACTTTGGGCAGTGTGACTTTGAGCAGTGTGAACTGTATTGTAAAAGTGCTATATAAATAAACCTTGACCTTGACCTTATAAATCTTCTCTTCTCATTAGCTTATATAGTTGTATTTGGACAGATTCATGCATGTCTGAGTAATCTTGTATTGTCCTGCAGCTTAAGCTTGAGGGGTCAGAAATGTTTTATTTTCAACCACCTATCCCTGCCCTCTTGTCTGAATTTATTCATTCATTAATTTTCTACCGCTTGGGTGACTGGAGCCTATCCCAGCGACTTTGGCCTTAGGTGGGGAAACACCCTGAGCATTGGCCAACTCGTCGCAGAGTTAGACAGACAACCATTCACTTTCTCATTCACTCACAGGGGAAATGTGCTGTGATGCCCAATTAACCTAAACACATGTTTTTGGAGGTGGGAGGAAACCGGAGTACTCGGAGAAAACCCACAGTGACACGGGAAGAACATGCAAACCTCATCTAGAGAGATCGTGAGATGTTGTAATAGTCCGACCCGGGAGTCGAACCTATCTTCTTATTGGGAAGCCAGAGCTCTAACCACTCTGCTACTCTGCACCCTGTCTGAATTTACTTGTGATTATTCCGAAAAATGTTATTCTGAATAAACCACAAAAGGCTCAAAATTGTTATAAAACCGCTTTCCAACAAAATGAATTAGTAATTTAAGCTCTGCTGCTTGCTAAAGTTATTTTACAAACCTGTTTCTACGCCATTTTTGATCAATTTGGGGTTTAAGAAAGAACAACATAAGGATTATTAATCTACATATTTTTACTAAACACACTAGGTCTCTTTTAAACTTAACAACCTGATTTAAGATTTTAAAGAATTCACAGAAGGATTTGCTCACAAGAATACTGTCGATTCTTGCTGCTTTTGAGCTTGTGTGGAAAAGAGAATTTGCAACACTTCGGTCAACCACGATTTTCTGAGCAAGCTACAATTATTGGGAAAATCCAGTGTGGAGAGAAATAATACAGGTTGTAGTGTGCTTTACATGGACTGTCACTGAACCTTGGTTTTGTCTACGTCAATGATGGAAATATGAAATGATAATTAAAGTTTATAATGTGATGTGGCAGCAGTGGTTAAAGGATTTGGGATTTATTGGGCTGGAAAGTCTTGACCTTAATCCTCTTGGAGTATTGTAAAGTGTATAAACGCTTTGCTATGTAACTGTAACACATAATGGGACAGAAACAGTAGACACGGGCTAATAGTTTCATAAATAATGTTGAGATCACTGATAAGACTGTTGAAGTTTTTATGTGCTTTATATATACACCCATTACTGAACTAAACCTATTTGCAGTTCGTTTGTTTTTTCTATTTTTAGAGGGATGTTAAAAAAGTAAAATCAAGGCAGAAAAAATAAAATAAAAAATTAATAAAAAGTGCATTAAAATGTAAAATGAAAATGTGTTTTCTGTGTCCAGACTCTAATAATGTCTAATAATATAGTGGTTCTAAAATGTAGGAAGTGTCCTTGTTTACGTTGTTAGCATTCCAACCCATTCTCACAAAAATGCGTACTGTTACGCTGATGTATGAGCTGGTTTCATTTCACTTCGTCAAAACTGTCTGATGTCTCAGCATAGGAACTTGTTTGCTCTATGGTAGGCAGGTCCTTTTCACATTAACCAATGTCTGTTTAATCAGTTGTAGTTCAAGAAGTACAGCGTAAACATGAACGTTAGTGATCGTTGCTGTTTCTACAGAGTGAAATGAACCCGACTGATACATCAGGCTAGGGCAACTCCATCATATTGTAACACGGATGTTAACTATGACAATAGCAATAGTAGATTGTTGGGCTAGGACCAGAAGGCTAGAAACGACTCACTAAGAGAGAGTAGACAGAGGCAAGTATTTTGCTTTTAAATAAGTGATGTATATTAAATATTTTGTGGACAAACAGGACACAGAAAACACAAATTGAATGGCCATTCACAAACAAATAAACAATATGCAAGATGTGCAAGATTTCATCAAGTGGTTCACAATGATATTACACGATCCGGCAAGTAAAGTTCATTCGCCCACAACCCCCCACAGTTCAGTTCATAGGCGCGATCCAACGTTACGAAAAGTGCGAAAAGTCCATTTAAGGCTGAGGTATGATGTTGTATTGAAAACCGAACAAGTGAGGTGCGAGGCAAAGAGGAAAAAAGGCTACTGTGAGCCGCCTACCCGGCCCGACCAGGTCAGGTGCAGTTCAGTTGCAGAGAGCAGTCTTCAGATTCGGGCTCAAGGCTGATTCCATAGCTCGCCATCGAAGAATGAGAACCTGGCCTGAATAAACACAGGACCACAGGCTCAGTCATTTCATAATTAAATAGTGTGCACACAATCAAAATCTAAATTCCAAAATCTCCAAATTGCAATTAATAATACTAGCCGTATTGTTAATAAATTACTGATTATCACAAATATCATTTAAAGTGCAATAAGTATTTATAAATAAGTGCATATCATTATTAATACACAGAAAGGCAATAGTAAAAATGGCACAGAAGAACCTCCATACATAGTACTCAAAGCACTGTTCACTTCAATTCATTATCACTACAAAACAACTAAATAGAGGCTTTAAGAGGCTTCTAATTAGGCTGTACATCTTTACACAAGTCCAATAAACACTCGACATAAATATCAGAACATTTAAATGTAAAACATTGGAGAAAACGGGTGTTTAAAACCCAATGCTAACCGCCCATTGAAAATGAATGAGGCCGGCTAGGCTAACGTTAGCGCAACAAACAAACTCACCATTTCCCCGTAATAGCTCAGAATCGGATCTCATTCCCGACACACTAAAGGCCTGGTGGTGGGCACCTATGATTGAACAATGAGTTAATAAAGTTGAAGCGTTGTTATTGCAAAATAAGGCCAAATCAGCACTTTAAACCTACCGGTTTCACAGGCTCCTAACACTAGCCTCGCACCTGCAGACTGAATTGTGCTACCGGGTAATATTGTGCCCTGATTGGCTGCACTAGGTCATGTGATCGGGCGCAGGGAAATCACATGAGATACAGCAGGGAGGGAAGAGATGAGAACAACTGATGGAATAAATCTGAATTTTTAACCTGGGCTACACCCTCCCCCTTTAGACCATGCAACTCCCGGTGCATGCTAAACTTCTTGAACTAGAGGTTGGGAAGGGGAATTCAAAGGGGTGCTACTCAATGCTTCACTGTAGGCATCAGCTAAGCTGTGGAACAATGTCTGTACAACAGAAATTAGTGGATTACCTAAGGTTGAGTATTGAAACCGCTTAGGTGGCTGACGCTGTCTGATGGATCGTCGAGGATAACTTGTATCGTCTGAAACAGTAACTTGAACTGGTTCCTCAGCTTGGTTGACTGATGTTTCAATCAAATTTGGGGATGTCTCTACTTGGGCTTGGGGCACTGGCTCCGATTCAGATTCTTCATCTTCAGCCCCACAGGTAAGTGGACTTTCTTCAATCTCAGGTAAGTGATTTTCTGGTTCGGGTTCAGTTTCTTCCACAAGTAAAGAGACATCACAAGGAACAGAACGATCACCATCTGCGTCAACTTGAGGTAAGTGGTGGGGAGCAGGCGAAGGAGGCTCTGAGACTACTGGATCTGGCAAAGCATTGGACAAAGATGCATCAGGTGCTATAGATCTGGACTCACAGTTTGGCAGAACAGGTACTGTGTTTACATCCTTGATTGTTGGCGGGATGTAAAACTGGGGTGTGTCCAGCTCAACATCTTCCTCTCCCGTATCACCATCAGACTCATGGACTACGGGCTGACTACGAGTCCGAGGCCTTCGAACAGGAGTAGAAGCTGGAGAGTCTGAATTAGCAGCAGCCGGGAGAAAACCACATGGGAGTAATAGGTCACGGTGCAAAGTTCTAGTTGGCCCAGTTGCATCATGTTCTGGCCGTACTGTATACACAGGTAAATCACCAGCACGCTTAATGACCACATAGACATCTCTCTCCCACTTGTCCTCCAACTTATGCTTGTCACGGAGCCGCACATTCCGCACCAAGACTCTGTCTCCCTCCTCAAGACTTGATGGAGTCACTCGTTGATCAAACCGCTGTTTGTTTCGTTCAGCATTTTCTCTGCCATTTTGAAAGCGAGTTGATAGCTCTCTTCCAATCGGGATCGTAAATTTTGCACATACTGAGAATGAGACTTGGAAGCTGGTTCACGTGCAGGCAAGCCAAACGCAATATCAACTGGTAGTCTGGGGAACGGCCAAACATAAGTTCATATGGTGTAAAGCCAGTTACCTCGTTACGAGTACAGTTGTATGCGTGAACCATCGGTCTGACATATTCCTTCCAGGTGGCCTTTTGTTTTTGTTCCAGTGTTCCCAGCATATTAAGGAGTGTCCTGTTGAATCTCTCGACTGGATTACCCCGCGGGTGGTAAGGCATGGTGCGTGTCTTTTGAATGCCAGAGATTTGACAGAGTTCCTTAATTAGCTTGGATTCAAAATCCGGCCCTTGGTCCGTGTGCAATCTTTCAGGGATGCCGTAATGCACAATAAAGTTTTCCCAGAGGCACTTTGCTACTGTCCGCGCTTTCTGGTTGGCAGTTGGTATAGCCACCGCATACTTTGTAAAGTGATCCGTTAGAACCAGGACGTCCTTGGTGTTACTTGTATCAGGCTCTAAAGTCAGATAGTCCATACAAAGTAGCTCGAGCGGACGAGTAGTCTTGATGTTCACCAACTGAGCGGCCTTCTCTGGCAAAGCTTTCCGTCGCACACACCGAGGGCAGGTACGAACTTTTGTCTCCACATCCGCCGCCATCCGTGGCCAAAAGAACCGCGAACGGATGAGGTCAAGAGTCCGTTCCATTCCCATGTGTCCCATATCGCTATGGAGTGCATCAAAGACACTTGAGCGGAGTTCTTCTGGAAGAACCAACTGGAACATGATCTGCTCACCGTCTTGTCTTCTGCGATACAGAACATCATTACGCAGCTCAAGACGATTAAGTTCTCGTAACAGGAGAGAGAGGTTTGGCAGCTCTTGCTTCGCTGTTGGCGGGATCTTTTCCCCCGTCTCGATTTGATGGATGATTTCACGAATACAGGGATCAGCGCGTTGCCTCTCTTTCAGGTCCAGATGGGACAGGGTTGAGATGACAGGCAACCCATGCTGAGTCTCATCTGCGAAGCATTCTGGCACTGCAGTCGCTGTTACACTCATAGACTCAACCAGAGTAAATGAGCAGTTAGCAGAGTCAGGAGAAGAACTTCTGGTCAGCGAACTGAGGCAGATGGCAGCAACAACCTCTGGAGAAACTTCCACCTCATTCTCAGTGCTATGGTCTCTGGCAAACTGCCTGACAAGGTCCCACTCCTGTTGTAGATGCTTATCTGATTGATGTTCATGTGGTCTCCTCGAAAGAGCATCTGCATCAAGGTTCTGTTTGCCAGCACGGTATTGGAGCTTGAAGTTGTAGGTTGACAGGGACGCAAGCCATCGATGGCTGGCTGCATCCAGCTTCGCAGAGGTCAGTATGTACGTCAGGGGATTGTTGTCAGTTATCACGACGAATTCAGCACCATACAAGAAATCGTGAAACTTTTCTGTCACGCTCCATTTTAAAGCTAGAAACTCCAGCTTATGAGCAGGATATCTTGCTTCGCTGGTGGACAGACCACGGCTGGCATATGCAATCACCCGCAACTGACCCTCTTGCTCTTGGTATAAAGCTGCTCCGAGCCCAGTAGTACTGGCATCGGTATGCAAGATGTAGGGCAGCTTCGGGTTAGCAAAACCCAAGACAGGAGCGGTTGTCAGCTTCTCAATGAGCATGTCAAAAGCATGCTGGCACTGGATGGTCCATCGCTCTCCAAATGGCTGTCGGCTGTCTAGACCTGATGTGGTGGTTGAGCGTTTCTGAGCAGAGCGGCGGGAAGGGGTATATCCCTTGGTTAGGTCATTAAGTGGCTTTGCAATAGCAGAGTAGCCACGTATAAACCTTCGATAATACCCCGCGAATCCCAAGAAAGACTTAAGTTCTTTCAATGTACGGGGAGTTGGCCAGGATTTTAGAGCACTGACTTTCTCGGGATCGGTCTCCACGCCTCTCTCTGACACCACATGACCCAGATATTTCACAGAGGTTTGGAAAAACCTGCATTTGTCAGGCGACAACTTTAAGCCATATTCTTTGAGACGATGCAGTACCCTCAACATCGCCGCTCATGTTCTTCAAGTGAGTCTGAAAAAATGATCAAGTCGTCAAGGAAGACAAGAACTTCTTTTAAGTGTAGGTCTCCCATACACTTCTCCATTAGGCGTTGGAAGGTCCCAGGGGCATTCGTTACACCCTGGGGCATACGATTAAATTCCCAGAAACCTAATGGTGTCACGAAAGCTGTTTTTGCCTTGTCTGCCTCTTCCATTTCTATCTGGTAATAACCAGATTTGAGGTCCAGAACACTGAACCAACGGGATCCATTGAGCGCAGAAAATGACTCCTCTAAGTTCGGCAATGCATATGCGTCCTTCACTGTCTGAAGGTTTAGTTTTCTATAATCAATGCAAAGACGCACATCTCCGTTCTTCTTACGAACAACAACAATGGGCGACGAGAACGGAGACTCTGACTCGCGGATTACACCGGCCTCCAGCAAGTCCCGAAGATGGTTACGGACAGCTTCGATGTCATTTGGATGAATTGGACGAGCTCGATGTTTGAAGGCTGTTTCGTCGTGCAGATGTATTCGGTGTTTCACCTTGTCAGTTCGTCCGAATCTAAGTCATGATGTGCAAACACTTCCGGTAGAGTCTGGAGTGTTCGAATGACTCTTTCCTTCCATTCAGGAGGGATTGGTGAGTTCCAAAGTCGAAATTTATGGAATCGTGGAGATGATCTTTAGATGGTACCGTTCAGGAGCGGCATGGAGAGAGAGGATCTGTGGTGACACTACGAGCTCGGCGATGACACTCAGAGGCGGTAGGGTTATGGACTGCTCTGACTCATTGCTGAGAACAACTGGGATCTTGTGCTGTGGATGGTTTGGCAGTGCCACAAGACTGTTCTGCACACACAACCCCCCAGGCAAAGAAGTGGCCGGATGTTCTACGAGGGCCCAACAGTAGAAAGGGGTGATATGGCCCGGACAGAGCCTTCAAGCACACAGTTTGGCCGGCTGGAATCAAGACAGAAGAGTTATTGGCCAGCCGTACAACCCATCACTACCTCTCTGACTCTTCTGATGCCGAATTTGCAACAAGTTCAGAACTGCTCGATACCCATGCAAGTTGGTTGAAAGTCAACATATTCAGTTTCTGCATATTGTTCGTAAGTGCGTCCATGTGTTCATTCCGATTAAAATCTGAGTCTGAACTCGGGACGTACATCTGGAACTACTAGGGCTAAAGTGTCAATGTCAAATTCAGTGCCCAGGAACTCCTGAGGGAAAGTGACTGTCACATCTATATACCCAAGATAGGGAACTGACTGTCCCGCAGCTCCCTCGACATGCAGCAAGTCGCAGAGTGGGTTTACTGGTAAATGTGACAAATATTTATTATAAAATGACACCGGGATTGTCGTCACTTGAGATCCAGTATCAAGTAGACACTGACAGTTTTGACCAGCAAGGCTCACTTCGGCAGTAACCTGGATCCAATCAGCCCTTTGGGAAGGTGGGACTTATTTGATTGGGTGGACTGAGCCAACCTGCACTTTATGGATCTCCGCTTTGTGGGACATTTTGAGTCCTCATCCGTTCCTGGCTGTCCCTCACAGGAACTCCTCTTAGTTTAAAGACTGAAAGCCTGAGCTTGACTTTTGCCACTTCTGCTGCTTTTGATTAAACTGCTTTTTCTTGGCAGCCACAAGTGAAGGATTTGGGTCATTGTCACAGTTTGACTTGATGTTGACCATCTTCTCCACATTGAAAACATAGCCCGGCCTGGGACCAGAGGAAGGATTTTGTTTGGTGGCCGAGCGATTGACTTTCCCCCCTTCTGAGTTTCTGCCGACTTATGCGTGGATTTGAACGAGGCAGATGATCTGGAACTGGCCTGAGCAGCAGTCAAAGAGGCAAGTTGTTTTTGAATATCTGCTAGCTGCTTAGCAAGCTGCTGAGTGACAGTTGTAAAATCATCACATGCACTCTTCTCTTCTGCAGCTGTATAGGCGTACTGAGCTTGGTGTGGCGGCTCTGGGTTTTACTTGAGCCGAGATGTTGTTTCATTCTCAGTGCTTTAGCAGCTTCTCGATCTTCTTCTGTACGAAGCAGTAACAGGAAATCAGAGAAGGTGGGTGGATTTGACTTCCGCTGTTTTTAGTTGTAACTCTGAGATTAATGTATTGTTCCAGCAGCCTCTGCAGATTGATTGAGCAGGAAGCGGTCCATTGCAGATTCCGGAACGCGCCCTCTTCACCGCCAGGGTCAGAGCAACTTGCAAGCGCTGCAAATATATGGAGGGCTTCTCACCGCATCCTGGAAAGTATCCATAAATTTGCGTAGAGTCATCACCATCCTGGACGGTCCCATAGGCGGAGTCGAGAATTTGCAGGTAGGTCACAGGAGGCGTATCGGCTCTCAAATGTTTTACCATGTCGCTGCAGGTGGAAAGAGGCTTTCAAAAATTTTGCGAGACCGCTGCAGATCTGATACCGAGGGGTCACCCATGAGTAAGTCGACACCTGATCGCCATGCATCATAGTCTGATTCATGCTGGGGTCTTGGCAACCTCCCGAAAATGCTCTGAGTCGATGGCTGGAAAGATGCATGGATAATTCATCATTCTTTACTATGTGTTCCACCAGATAACGTTGCACTTGTGGTGGATTAAACTCTGGAGCAGACGCTGATAAAAAGAAGCTCTTGATCTCGGTCTGTCTTGATTTTGGCCAGCTGGGTCAGAATGAAGGTTTTGCCCATCCGTGGCTGCAGGTGGAACTGGAGCATCACTTTGGAGAGAGTTCGGTGCGACTGAACCTCCCGCAGTAGACTGAAAGCTCCCTCCATCTCCCTCATCAGGTGGCGGTTTCACTTGGGCAGAACTTGGGCATAGCTCGTTCACTGACTGCCCAAGTAGAGACATCACCCCAGTTAGAACTGCAGCGTAATCCTGCCCAGTTTAGCTAACTTTTGCAATTCAGTGAGATAGGTTTGAGTTTGTGCTTTACCTAACTCATCCGCGCAACAGTAGCTAAGTCAAAATATCATAGCTCACATTGGTAGATTTACAAACATATTTGTATGGCAATATCTCCTGCACTTCACTCGACTCAAATTCGACAATGAGCACACGGCATAATACTGGGGTCAGTTTGTCACAAAATTCAACTTTTGCAATTTTGCCATACTGTGCCAAAAATTCCACAATTTCATCGGCTATTTTACTTTTTGTAATATCTTTGACTAGCACACAATTTGGTATTTTAATACCCCGTTCCTCCAATATGTCCATGTTGTCCACAAATATACAAGAAAATATTTGATTATGAAATCACAAAAAAATATATATAGTTATTCAACTCTCTCCTGGCTCGCTCGCCACGTTATGTAACACGGATGTTAACTATGACAATAGCAATAGTAGATTGTTGGGCTAGGACCAGAAGGCTAGAAACGACTCACTAAGAGAGAGTAGACAGAGGCAAGTATTTTGCTTTTAAATAAGTGATGTATATTAAATATTTTGTGGACAAACAGGACACAGAAAACACAAATTGAATGGCCATTCACAAACAAATAAACAATATGCAAGATATGCAAGATTTCATCAAGTGGTTCACAATGATATTGCACGATCCGGCTAGTAAAGTTCATTCGCCCACAACCCCCCACAGTTCAGTTCATAGGCGCGATCCAAATTACGAAAAGTGCGAAAAGTCCATTTAAGGCTGAGGTAAGATGTTGTATTGTAAACCGAACAAGTGAGGTGCGAGGCAAAGAGGAAAAAAGGCTACTGTGAGCCGCCTACCCGGCCCGACCAGGTCAGGTGCAGTTCAGTTGCAGAGAGCAGTCTTCAGATTCGGGCTCAAGGCTGATTCCATAGCTCGCCATCGAAGAAT